>JAWZSL010000064.1:0-1200000 GCA_034769285.1 Lutjanus argentimaculatus
AGCATCAGTTCTTCTCGGTACACTTGCACACAGTTTTTGAAGGAACTCAGCAGGTAGTTTGTTCCAAACATCTTGGAGAACAAACCACAGATCTTCTGTGGATGTCGGCTGCCTCAGATCCTTCTGTCTCTTCATGTGATCCCAGACAGACTCCATGATGTTGAGATCGGGGCTCTGTGGGGGTCAGACCATCTCTTCCAGGACTCCTTGTTCTTCTTTATGCTGAAGATGGTTCCTGACGCTGGCTGTATGTTTGGGGTTGTTGTCCTGCTGCAGAATAAATTTGGGGCCAATCAGACGCCTCTCTGATGGTCTTGCATGATGGATAAGTATCTGCCTGTGTTTCTCAGCACTGAGGACATCATTAATCCTCACCAAACCCCCAACTCCATTTACAGAAATGCAGCCCCAGACTTGTAAGGAACCTCCACCATGCTTCACTGTTGCCTGCAGACACTCATTATTGTTCTGCTCTCCAGCCCTTCAGTGAACAAACTGCCTTCTGCTACAGACAAATATTTCAAATTTTGACTCATCAGTCCAGAGCACCTGCTGCCATTTTTCTGCACCACAGTTCCTCTGTTTTCATGCATAGTTGAGTCACTTGGCCTTGTTTCCATGTCGGAGGTTTGGCTTTTTGGCCACAATTCTTCCCTGAAGACCACTTCAGGCCCGACTTCTCTGGACAGTAGATGGGTGTACCAGGGTCCCACTGGTTTCTGCTAGTTCTGAGTTGATGGCACTGCTGGACATCTTCTGATTTTGAAGAGAAGTGAGCATAACGTGTCTTTCATCTGCTGCACTAAGTCTCCTTGGCCGACCTCTGCGTCTGCGGTCCTCAACGTTGCCTGTTTCTTTGTGCTTCTTCAAAAGAGCTTGAACAGCACATCTTGAAACCTCTGTCTGCTTTGAAATCTCTGCCTGGGAGAGACCTCACTGATGCAGTAGAACTACCTTGTGTCTTGTTGCGGTGCTCAGTCTTGTCCTGGTGTCTGACCTGTGACATCAAACTGTCTTCTACAACCTCACCTTGGTAGCAGAGTTTGTCTGTTCCTCACCCAGTTTGAAGCCTCCTACACAGCTCTTTCTGTTTCAGTTAATGACTGATGATCATTAGCACCTGTTTGGTATAACTGGTTAATCAAACACCGACTACAATCCCACAAACTGCCTGACTTTGTGTAAGTGCACCTAGAAGGATTGATGCTGTTTTGAAGGCAGAGGGTGGTCACAGCAAATATTGATTTGATTTAGATTTTTCATCTGTTCGCTCACTTTGCAATTTGTAAATCAATTAAAAATAATCTATTGAAAGCATTCTTACTTCACAGCATTTCTTCACACCTGCCTAAAACCTTTGCACACGACTGTATCCAGATATTTGCTGCAGCTTGTCTGACTCTCGTTTAACTTTTAGTCTGTTCTGCACTGTCAGCTTGAATTTCTGTATGTTGCTTGACTTTTGAATTTTACTTGAATAGTTTATAAATTTCAGCTTCCCTTATATAATTTAATTTTCTATTCTTATCCACCATTGATTTCATGTTTGGTTCTAACTCTCTGTGCTGTTTGTCCTCATGCTGCTGAACATTTGCCCTCGGGGCAGTGAGGGTCAATTAAGTTTCTCTTAATATTCACAAACTTAGTTCTCAGTTCTTCATGTTATAGCTGATCAAAGTAAATGATTAAGTGCTTCATGGATAAAAAGAAAATGAGAAAATGATCAAACATTCTGTTTAAAACTGAACTGAACAACTGAAACCTGGTCAGAGAGTTTTAACTTTGGTGGGGAGGCGATTTACTCTTTGGGGTAAAACTTTCTCACAGATCCTAATGTGATTGTGTTTCAGTGAAGAGGGTTTACTCTGAGCTAAATTTTGAGACGCTGAACAAACCGAGTTCTTTTTGCTGTTTATTGCTGAAGAGACTGAAAAGTTGTGTTTTCATGTTGAACTCTGAAGAGTTTCAGAGAATATTTATTTTGGACTTGATTAGGGATGTTCCTGGCGACTAATTTCCCTGTCGATTAAACGCAAAATTTAATTTAGACTAGTCGACTAGTCTAACACTAAGAAAACAGTCAGAAAGCAGTTAAAATTGAGCAAAATGTATTAATTTATAATGTTAAACACTGTCCGAAAAAAATACCGTTCATGTTAAGAGCCATATGAAGCTGTTAATCACAGTCAACAATTGCCAAATCATACTTTAAATGCCGCTGAAATGTGCGCTATGCGCGCTAAATATGCAATACAAACCGTACACATTAACTTACAAAACATTACAGCAACTCAATAAATCCTTCACCTAAATGCTTTCAGACCGAAGAGGATCACAGCGTCTGCAGGTAAACGACCCGGTGACGTTAGCCACCAGTCTGCTACACAGTGTGGCTAACGTTAGCAGTGCTAGCAGCAGCAGCAGCAGCAGCTCCACTTATAGGTTTATGTTTGTGTCTGTGCTTAATGCGGTCACATGTTTCTCCAGTCGAGTGTATATCAGCTTATTATGTTACAGTCTACATTCAACATTATTTACATTGTCTAGATTAAAACACTGCCAAACCACGCTGGTTTTACGAGCTGTCATCTGTCTGACTTTGCTCATATAAACAACCGGCGTTGCCTAGGTGATCGGGGCGTACACGCTGGGTGAGAGAGGCTGCCATCTGACAGTGTGGCAGCCCGACTAGTGGCGGGCGGCTGCATAAAATCTTAGAGGCGACAGATAACTGGCATGTACATGAGTAAAATATTGATAAATAGTTTAAACGACTAGTAATTCTGGTGCCGACTAGCGAGGGAGGGGACGTTTAATCGTATAGTCGACTAATCGTGCGCATCCCTAGACTTGATTGAAAACGACTTTCTCTCTGGTTAAATGTGGTTTTTCATTGTTCTGTCAATTCACTGATTTATACTGAACTGACTGAAAATGTTGAGCAGGGGAGGAAGTAATGAATGACAACTACTCAAACTACCCTGATCTAAACATTCAACAGTTTTTCCCACAACTATAAATGTAGTTTACCCACATTCATCTTTTTAAGACACGTTTTCTTATATTTCAGTCTACTAACCTACGTTTTCTCTTCTTTCAGTTGATCTGTGCTGCAGACTGTCGTCACCGACTTAAACAGCTCGACTCTGAACGCTTCTCTTCATCAGCAGCTGTCACAGGTAGGCTGTTTTTAATACTATGAAACACAGGGTTATTAAAACATTTCTGAAAATAATTACTATTATTGTGGTTGGTATTATTTTCAAACCTTCAATGCATTCTGTGTATAGTTGGTCCTTAATTCAGGTTTACTATATACATGTGTATACATTTGCCTTTTAAAATCATAATTATTTATAATGATTAAAAATAGTAGTTAAAGTTTATGGTTTCATTGCTGTGATGTCATTTGGGACAAAGTAAAATTTAATGCCTCCATTACTCATAACCACTTTAGAGGATCAAAGAATGTGTGTTAATGTATATTTGCTGTTCAAAGAATATCAGCTGATATATTTCATGTAATTATAGAAGACAAAGATGAAATAACGATGTGGAAGGCAGGAATAATTAGTTAAAACTGTATTAATTTTATATTTGCTGCAACTTTCCTCACTATCATTTAACTTTTAGACCGTTCTGCACTATCAGCTTTAATTTCTGTATATTGCTCGACTTTTGAATTTTACTTGAATAGTTACACATTTTATCTTCCTTTATGTAATTTAATGTTCGGTTCTTAACCACCACCGATTTCATGTTTAGTTGTAACTCTCTGTGCTATTTGTCCTAAAGGGATAGTTCACCCAAAAATGAAAATTCAGTCATATTCTACAACACTGTTTTCCTGTGAAACTCCAGCAGAGTTTTGTGGACTAACAAAATAAACCTGATCCTCAATCAGCATGAGGGTGAGCAGATAATGACTGAATTTTCATTTTTCAGTGAACTCTCCTTTATTGTCGCTGAACATTTGCCCTCGGGGCAGCAGGGGTCAATGAAAAGTTCCTCTTAATAAACACTAACTTTGTTCTCAGTTCTTCATGTTATAGCTAATTAAAGTCAGTAATTAATAATAAAGTGCTTCAATGACAAAACAACAAAGAAATGACATGAAATTTAATATCACTGGATAATAATTTAATTATTTATTTATTAAATTTCTTTATACCTAACATTCTGTCATTGTAACAAATGTTACCAGTCATAATTATCAAAGACAACATAATATAAATATATAATAAACTGTAAATAATCAACATATTACTTGATAATCTGTAAATCTGCATATTGATCTCTTTAGGAATGACACTGCATCTTATAAATTAATCAAATATTTATTTACATACATTTCAAGAGACCAAGTTTTGAAACGTATCAGTTTTTGTTTCATTCAATATTTTATTTCAGTCATGTGAATGTTTCACACTGGCATCAGTTGCCATGGTAACTGATCCAGAATTTAACTTAACCAAGAAAGTTGTGTCCTTTGGGGGACGTACAGAAGGTGTTTGTTTCCTGTCCTGACAGTGGAGGTGTCCTGAGAGTAGAACCTGCTGACTTTTACCACATGATTACATCAGTGTAACTGCTTTGTATCATTGGGTGTGTGTCCATTATTTCTGTCTTGTTGATGCATATTGTTGGTTAATGTTTCTCACAAATAAAGCATTTTTAAAACGTCACGTTTTTGTCCTCATAGAAGCAATTGTACTTTGTTCAAAGAAGAAGGTAGATATAAATTGGGTTGTTGCTGTTTGTTACAGTGCTGCCATGTTTATTTGAATATTCACCTGTGTCAAGTGAGTCAGGTAAGCAGACAAACAAAACATTGAGAGAAACCAGCTGAGACATTTTAAAATGTATTGAAATACAATCAATGTAAGTTGTGTGACTTGATGAATTTACAACATGCAAGGTGCCTTCTGGAAGAGATCAACATGCAGATTATTTACAGGTTATCATGTAATGTTGATTATATACAAACTGCTGTTATATGTTAATAATATGTTGTCTTTGATAATTGTGACTGTTAGTTACAACAAGAATAACTACAGATGTTTGTAAAGTAGATACAAATAGGAAAGTATTAAATAATTTAATGAAACATTAAATCAGATGTTAGTGAAATAAATACTATTGAATTAAATGTAAAACATAAAATGTGAATATAAAGTAACACGTGAAGCTCCTGTGTGAGCAACATTTGATTTGTTTTTGACTTTCATTGAAGCACGACACGACACGGACACGACACGACACGGTCGAGGCTCGGCCGGCGCCTCCTGTGTCCGGCTGGCGTCTGACGGGCGCCCGACCTCCGCCTCGACGGATTTCTGAGGGGGCGTGGCAGTGGCATGGCGTAGAATTTTGATGTCTCGCCGTCAAACAGGAAGTTGCTGTAACTTTAGTATAAATGATCTGATCTGCACCAAACTTCACACGTTTGATAACAGTCGCGCCCTGAACACATCTACAATGTTTTGCAATGGTTATAGCGCCATCTATTGGCAACAGGAAATGACATGTTTCAGACTATGATGTGCTCCTCCAAGCAGGTTGACCTTATCCAACTAAAATCTTGTCAGAAAGGTATTAACTTCTCGCTGATGCTATATTGTGAAGATCAGTCACAATATGTATCGTCAAACAGTGTTGCCATGACAGCATGGCGAAGGTCGATGTTTTGCCAAAACACAGGAAGTTGCATTAACTTACGTTTACTTGTTTGAATCTTCCTGAAACTTCACGTGTTCATTAATAGTCCAGGTCTGAACTTCGGATACGAGTTTGGTCGACGGGAGTCTCTTGGCTAAACCCAACAGGAAGTCAGCCATTTTGAATTTCGTGGTCAATTTTGGTGTTGTACACGTGTCATATTTTAACGAATTCCTCCAGAAATCGGACTGACTTTAAAATCAGTTTGTGCCGTGTAGACTCCCTTGTGATCAAAAGTTATTAAAAGATTTGGTCAGCGTTGATCGGTATGGCTGCGGCGGGATGTCAAGTTTTGATGACTCGCCATGAAACGCAAAATTGCTATAACTTTGGATTCAATGATGTAACGACCACCAAAGTCAAAGTTGACATGTTTGATAAGAGTCCCACCCTGAACACATCTACATGACAATCAGGACATAGTCAGAGCACATAGTGATAGGATAGGTACCTCATACAACCCCACTTTAAAAAGTCTGAGCTATACATTTACTATTATATAGATATAGTATATATAGATATACATTTACTGTTCACCCCAAAATGAAAAATACATATTTTTCCTCGGGCCTTTCGTGTTTTTCATTCATCTAAATTGTTTTGGTTTTCTTAATTGAGCATATTCTGATTAAGACTAATTGCTGCCAGTAAGTTACTGTAAATTTTACAGTATTCTTGTTGCAGTGTGAATTAGGATATTTGTTATGAATTGTGTTGGGTGTAACATATATTTTTATAGTGATATTGTTTGTGATATTGTTGTTGTATTGTTGATCATTTTTATGACATGGCTTTGTTAATAACTTAATTTCTGATTGGTCAATTACAACATTTTATGGTCTTTTATTTCTGTATAGTAGACCGTTGCTATTTGGGAATTCTGGGAATTACCCATTTGCTGATTTATGGTGTACTTTCATTTGGGAGGTAGCTTTCCCAAACTGTAACCATTATATTTCAACAACACATACATCTATTTTATATTTGCTTTAAAATCACTGGGCTGCATGTAAAAAAAAAACATGTTGTCCCACATTTTCATGTCACTACTAAAGCAGTGTAAGGTCCCATCATTTTGAAGTACATGTATTCAACATTTGAAAATTGGGATGTAAATTTAAGAAACGCCACAACCAAATCACTGTTTTCTGAAATTTATCAACCTTTCTGTGGTGTTGTGGCAGATCCTTTAACATTTATCTGTGTACAGGACTGTTCAGAACTGTAACTGACCGTGTGCTGACGAGCATCTTTGAGATCTGAGATCAGCACAACTGACTGATCACTGCTCGTCCCCTGATTTATTCATCAAACAAAGCATTTAATATTAAACGTGACAACAATGCAACTTTAAATTCTCAATAAATGACCAACAAACATGACATTATTTTTATTTATTTATTTTATTTTTGATGTCCAGAAGTGATGTTATTTGTGTGGTTGATGGTGTTTAAATGTGTCTTGCAGGTCCAGCTCAGGAAGAGGTGCCCAGCCCCAAGCTCTCTAAGAAGACGAGGAAAAACTCCCATGAAGAGTTCTGAGGACACGTGGGAAGAAACCTCAGGAAAGGCAATTCAAAAAGAGATTCCCTCTCCACGGACGGCTGGGTGTGTGTACGTGAGTATATGCAAATTTTTTTTCTTTTTTTGAGGGTGGAGAAACCAGGGGTCCCAGAGAAAATCCACGTCAGCATGTAGAGAACATGTCAACTCCATGCAGAAAGGCCCTGATCCAAGTGGGACTCGCATCCAGGACCTTTTTGCTCTGTGAGGGGACATTGCTAACCACCGCGCTGCACAAATGTAAAGTCAAGTCTTAACCCTCAAACAGCTGTTTTCAAAGTGCTGTTTGAGGGTTAAAACTGATTAATAGTCACAAGAACAAATGCCTTTGTTTGTGTAAATCCCTGTTCCTCAGCTGAATTCTGTGTCTGGGCTCTAGAAGAGTCTTCAGATGCCGCACAGGAATATACTGTACCACTTGTTTTTCTTTTTCTTTTTAGCGAGCTGACTCTCGAGAGCTGTCAGGTGGGAATTCAGGGAGAATTCTTCTTTCTCCCACTCCTGCTCCTTTTCCTGGAGAGTCATCTTGATGTCTTCTGTGGCCTGAAGGAGTGATGAAAAGAAGAAAAGACAAAGACAAAGAGGGCTTTCTGTGCCATCAAGAGATCAAAATATTCAAATCAGTTATTGAACCAATTGCATTATATGGCAATACAAATATTACATACAAATATTTTAAGTATTTGTATGTGTATTCTGGACACAGATGATGGTATGAAAATTGTTGGACGTAATTTGATCATTGGTTTTAAAATAAAGCGTTTGATCATAAAACTGGAATTAGGTGTAATTTATTCTTACTGAAATTAAATAAGTTACTAATACTAAAATAAATTAAGGCAACAATTTGCATGGATTTTTCTGAGTAGACTGAAAGTAAAATAAATAAGTTAGAATGACTGAAATGAAGTTATTTGACAACTTAATAGCATCAGTTGGTCCAACGTAATTAAGCTTGTAGAGGACAAAACAAATTAAGTTGGTTGTACTAAACTAGTTGAGTTGGTCGAACTCTAAAAGTCTTTTGGGATTTACTCAATCATAGCTGAGTTGGAATGACTTAAAAAGATCCATGCAAATTGTTACCTTAATTTTTTTAAGTTGAGCCAGGGTTTTATTTTTTAGAGTGTGTGTGTATATGGTCAATATTTGTACAATGAGTTTAATGGCTTTTTGTGTGTTTTTTAAGTCCAAATCAATTTGCAAAATTCAAATTGTTGCTTGTTTTATCTGTGGTCAAACACAAAGAATTACACTGGGAAAGTGTTGAAACTGATCTTCAATAAGGGACATTTGTAACAATGACTGATGATTCATAAGAAATGGCCTCAGACTGATGCCGTTTTACTAAGGATTTGTTATTTGGGCAGAAATAATAGACATTATAGACATTATGTCATAGACAATTATGGAATATACATGCATGATGTATGATGGATGTTGATACTTGTATTGATTATTTTGCATGTGACGGCTCAAATGATGAACGAATGTTTAGAAGTTGTGAAGAGTTTGAGTAGTGGGAAGAATTTGCAACCCTTCTGCAAGTTGTGTTGAGTTTTCATCACACGTTTTTTGCTGCACAAAGACTTTTAGTGGACAAAGAAAGACAGAAACAAACAAGCAATTTGAACCTGTCAAACTCTTTACAACTTCTAAACATTCTTTCATCTCTCAACACAAATATTTATTGTGTGTGTGACTCTTTGTGTTTGCCTTGAGTTTGACCACAGGTAAAACAAGCAACAATTTGAATTCTGCAAATTGATTTGGACCCAAAAACACACAAAAAGCCATTAAACTCATTGTACAAATATTGACTATATACACACATCTGCAGGACAACAGGACCTTGTGACAGGATGTTTTTCCCTTCTGACTCCAGAAATATGGAATCAAATCTTGGAGCATATGTAATTTATAATTTCTCAAGAGATATTTCTGTTTTTAAATAGAGGGTGATTTTCAGGAGATGTTTGATTATATCCTGTGGGAAAAAAAACCCAAAACAGCTGGTTCATTCAGTTAAGTTTGACTGTCCCTTTATGAAAGACCTAATTAAATCTGCATTAAAAAGGGTTGGGACACAGACACGTGAAGATGTTCAAACATGCCGACATGCGACAGGTGTGTCGCCTGTGTGAAGCCCCTCCCTCCACCTCTGCAGCGCTCTATAAAACCGTCCCATTTTTCAGCTCACCTCAGCTCATCTTTTCTCTCACTCTGAGTGACGACAAGATTGAAGATGAAGCTTGCGGCGTTTGCGTTCCTGCTGGTTCTCGTACCGTTCCAGGCCAACGCCGACGCTGACCCCAGGGTCGGCAAAGGCCTGGAGGTGAGCGGGGATCACGGCTTCGATCGTAAAGAAGATGGACGGTCCGACCCAGATGCCCACGTTCAGGTGAGTTGTTGGCTTTCTTTCTCAAAATCAAACCAAAAAACGTGCTTGTTTTCTTAAGGTCGCATTATTTTCATGACAATATGGGCATTGTTTTATCAAGAAAACCACGCTGACAGTATGTACATGGATGAAATCTTACATAAGTAAAATCCAACAGGTGCAGCAGCCCCCTCATTACAGAAACTCTACTCAGCCTCATGCCGATTGAGGGTCGGGTTTAGTTTTGTAGTCCACAAAACACTGTGGCAGCATCTCTTTCCAAAAATCAGCAGTTTCATGTAGGAACTACTTTCCTTCTAGAAGACAACGCAAGTTTATTTATACAGCTCCATTCAGACACGAGGCAATTCAAGATGCTTTACAAGAGCATAGAAATACATTCAAGTAAAACATTAAAATTGCATTCGAGATCATAAAAACAGAAGCTAAAAGCAGGCCAGTAAATAGTTAAAACATTTCAGAAATTGCATTTAAAAAACCATAAAACAGAAGAGAAAGCAAACTACAGATTATCTTAACATGTTATACAGCCTCTTTACTGGAAAGCTGCAGTAAACAGTCAAGTTTTAAGCCCCGATTTAAATGAGCTGACAGTTTCAGCCCTTCTCAGGTTTTCAGAAAGAGGAGAAGAAAAGAAAGTTGTTTCAAATTCTTTCCACTACAAAATAAATTTGTGTCATCTGTGAATAATATAGTCTTTAGTCAAAGTCTTTGGAGACTTCAGGTTATTAACGTATAACATGAAGAGCAACGGTCCCAACACTGAGCCCTGAGGAACCCCACAAGTTACCTTTCTTAGTTGTGATTTGAATTCAGATGGAGGGAGAGAGAAGACAGACAGACAGACAGCAGTGGGTTATAGAGAGGTGAAGAGTGGAACACCACGTTGCATGAACTGTATCTGAAAACTGTGAGTGAGTGAAGGAAAATGTAACGGTCCAATTAACTAATGTTAACATGTTTACGTTTAACTGGTTTTCTGGGAACAGATGATGGAGAGAGAGAAGAGAGAAGAGACGCAGACAGCAGTGGATGATGGAAGAAAAGAAAAGACAGCAGTCGAAGACGGAATAAGTGAAGAGGCAGCAGAATATGATGCAAGACGGCAGAAGAGAAGGTCATGGAGGATGAAGCGACGGAGGAGAGGGTGGTGGAAGAGAAGGTCCAGGGCGGGATATCTGAGGTGGATAAGGCAGCGGAGGAGATTTCTGAGGGAGAGAAGGCGAGGGAGGAGAAGGCGAGGGAGAAGGTCATGGAGGAGATTTCTGAGGTGGAGAAGGCAGCGGAGGAGAAGGCGAGGGAGGAGAAGGTCGTGGAGGAGATTTCTGAGGCATAGAAGGCAACGGAGGAGAAGTCGAGGGAGGAGAAGGTCGTGGAGGAGATTTCTGAGGCATAGAAGGCAGCGGAGGAGAAGGCGAGGGAGGAGAAGGTCGTGGAGGAGATTTTAGAGGCATGGAAGGCAGCGGAGGAGAGGGCTGCCGAGAAGAGGGTAGGGGAAAAGGCTGCGGAGGTATCTTCAAGATGAACATCTATATGGATGAACAGCACCGTTTTGGGGTGAAATGTCCTTTTAATTCACCCTATTCACATGACGGCCATTTTCCTCTTGACAAATTATCATTTCATCGCATCTCGATTGATCAACAATTGAAAAGACAACAGATGGTAGAAAACTGGAGGGACATGGGGGCCACATTTCAACATATTTGATAACCCATTTGCTTCTGTGAGAAAACAGCTAACATTAGCATAAACCACGTCCTAGCTAACGTTACCGTTTGATAGTTTTAGACAATTCAGTCAGAAAGGTGTAAGTTAATTCTGAAATATCAACACACATCTCGGACACATTTATTCAAGTCTGGAATTAAAAGGCACTGCAATGTTAACCGTCCTGCTGCAGCTAAAACCAGTTAGAAGAAAATACCTCATCTTGCATTTCTTCTTATCGTACTTAGATGTTGCATGTAATGGTGTACTGTGGAACACCACAGTGTGTATAGTGTATTTGAGCTTCCCATCCTGAGCGCGATGTCACAGGAAAATGGCCGCCGTGTGAAAATACACGGTGAATGCCAGAAACAGGTCACGAACCAGATTCTACTGACCCACAAGGAAAGAAATATTTATCCAGCCAAATCAGCATCTCCGCCCTGCTTCACATCCCGACGGAAACAGCTTTGACAAAACCAACTACTGCAGCTCTGTTGCCCACTGGGTCTGCAGGCAACATGGTTAACGGTAGTCTTCAAAGGGACTCCTTCGGTCACTATGGTTGGACACCCAACTTGGTACTTTTAAGGGCACCCACCAAATTATGTTGATTCTTCTGAGTACTGATTCATGGTACAGAAATTTGGCACATGAATCGATATCTCGGGAGTAGTGTCGAAATAATTCGGCCAGTAACCAAAACACAAAGTACAATCTATCTAAAAGCTACAGGAAGGACATCACGTGTGCTTCCTCCGTTAATCAAACACCAGTGTTAAATGTCCTGGTGACAGACCGACAGGATGCAGGTTGTAGGGAAGGTTTTGAGGGGAGGAGAGGGAGGGATTTTATTTCCTGTGGTGTGCAAAAGGTTCGAAATAAATAACAAAATGTTGAAACTGAGAAGTGTGATTTTTTTTTTTTTTTTTTTACACAGAAATTACATTATTCATTATTACGGTGAACGGTACCCAACCGTAGTCGCTACACACCGCTTCCCTTCTGTCACAGTCGGCCCCAACACACTGATCTGATGCAAATTTCACTCTACATGAGAAAGACAGAAACAGACCAGAGGCAGTAAACTAACGAAACTAAACAACCTTCTGGGACAAACAAACAAAGGACAACAAGACTGCAAGCAGGTTTTGAGGATCCAAGCAGGCTGTGAAAAGACATTTTAGAGCAGTGGTTTGAGATAATTGCTCCAAACTGATGTTAAAACACTCATTGAAGTTAATCAGTGTCATTATCAGGGGTGGAGGCTACTAATTACAAATACTCGAGTTACTGTGATTAAAAAGTTTTTTGGGTACTTGTACTTTTATTAAGTAGATTTTCAAGTCTGCACTCTGACTTGTTCTTAAGTATGCATTTATCAAGATGTAATCTACTCAGTTACTTTTAAAATCATATTTGAGACTGAGTATAATTTAGATTAATATCCGACCTTTAATCTGCATTTCAGTGACAGTCAGTGATCTGATCACAAACAAGCCAATGAAAAACAGGACATGTGGACAGTAAAAACAAAGCAAAACGCTGCAGCGGCACACGTTTGGAGTCAGGATGTTAATGATTAATCATTAATCAATTAATTGCCATAAGAATATAGTCATTAAAGATGTATTCATGGATATTTAATCAAGAGTCATGGCAGGAGCTGCACCTCATTTAACTTTGTTTTGTCTGGTGGAGCCGTTTAAAGGAAAAGGAAACTTGACAAAAAAATTGAAAATTAGGAAAAAAAGCATGTTTTTTTATATCTTAAAATCATTAACGTTAATCGATTGTTTTCAACTACTGGAATTTGCAAACTAGTTTTGAGAGGTTAAAAGTAACTATACTCTGAGAAGTTTTTGCAACAAATACTTTTACTTGAGTTTTTCTAATACCAGTACTTGTACTTGTATTGAGTAATGTTTTAGCAATGTAACATACTTGATACGATTTTCAGTTCTCTTTCCACCACTGGTCATTAAACACGCCTGAGAAGTGGAGGGAATCCACCTGCTCTGCACTCAGTGTCCACTTGAGGACTTGAACTGTGACCATGTGGTAAAGGACACGTCTTAGACATGAGACACAGAAGAGAAGATCTCAAGCAGAAAATCAGAGAGAGAGACATCACAAAACTTTATGGGTGAAGATCTTCAGTTCACAAAACAATCCTGGAGTTTCAGCAGAAAACAGGGTTGCAGTCAATAGCAGTGAATGGTGACCACGGATAAAATGTAAAAAAAAGGAACACAAAACAAACACAAAATGTCTTCATCCTGCTCGTGTGGTGTAATCCAAGTGTCCGTGAGCCACGACATTAAAATTTAACCACAACAGACGCCATTTACACCATGTTTTTAGCAAATGTCAACTGTAGCCTCCCAGGTAGCATGTAAACATGGCGTGGATGTATCGCGAGACTTTGTGTATCTCTTAATGGATGCACGTGTGAAAATATCGCGAGATGCAAAAATGCAATAAGGTTGTGATGTTCTATGAAACAGTTGCACTCACAGTTTAGAGAAAGTTAAGACTGTTTCGAAACAATTGAGAGAAACTGTAATAAGAAAATATGTGCATGTTGGAATTATTTACCCCCTAATATCAATATAAAAAAATCCATATCGGTTTAACTCTAATAATGATGATAACACTTTCTCCTGTCTGTGTAGGCTTTCTTCAGTCTCCCTCTGTGTGTGTGTGAGTGTGTGTGAGTTATCATGTGTTGTGAGAGTCTCTGTCTCTGTCTGTCTCCTGGTTGCACCAGTCTGAGACCACAGAGACGTCCAGGTGCCCCGCTGTTGGAAATATGCCTCTTGGATTTGTGGGATTCAGGTTATATTTTGTGATTTTAGCAGGAAAACTCTTCCTGCAGAGCAGCAGCACAGAGGAGCTGCCGGCCGATCATCGGCAGGAGTCGTCTCTGCTGAGGCCCACAGTGCTGATCTCCATCCTCGCACGCAACGCCCAACACAGCCTGCCTTACTTCTTGGGATGCATCGACAGACTGGACTATCCAAAGGAACGCATCGCCATCTGGTAACGTCACATTTAGTTATGGCTTTGAATTTTTCTGTTTTTTTCTCTGTAAGAATCCCAGAATTAAATGAAAAGGTGCTGATTTGATTTAGAGAATAGACACTAGAGCCAGACCAATGATCTGATATGAAAACTTTTTGTTTGTGTTTTTCTTAATTAAAAAATACCCATGAATGTTGATGTAATTTTAGATTTTATATATATATGAATTATATTTTTATAGTCTTTCAAAACACAGTCACAAAGTGCTTCAGAACAGCAGAATACAAACAGAATTCAAGAAAATGACAATAAAATAATCAATAACCTATTTTTTTATAACTCTGTTATATGTTTATCAACATTAGCCCAAAAAAGTCGTATCAAAACAGTAAGTAAAAGTATTAATGAATAGGATTTTGCAGTTTTTGGCCAGTTTCTCTGCACTGTGTGAACTTCATTCTTCACATTCTGCAGTGCTGTGCATCAGTAAACAAATCATTCACAAACAAGTGAGAAAAATACACAAAGAAGAAAGAAAGAAAGAAGAGAAAGAAAGGAAGAGTTGAAGTCAGCAGTAATGTGTCTTGTGACCTCAGGGCTGCCTCTGACCACAGTGTGGACAACAGCACCGCTGTGCTGCAGGAGTGGCTCAGAGGAGTTCAGCACCTGTACCACTCGGTGGAGTGGAGGCCAACGGAGCAACCAGGTGAAAGTCTCAATGTTCATAAAGGGATAGTTCACCCAGAAATGAAAATTCGGTCATTATCGACTCATCCTCATTCTGATTGAGGGTCGGGTTTATTTTGTTAGTCCACAAAACAATGATGGAGTTTCACAGAAAACAGTGTTGCAGAATCTCACAAACAATGGAAGTGAATGGTGGCATAATCCAAGTCTCCAGGTCCTCTACAGTTGCTACGTGCACGTGAACGTGGCATTTGAAAACCGGTCACCATTCACTTCCATTGTTTGGGAGATTCTGCAACTACTGTTTTCCTGTGAAACTCCAGCAGTGTTTTGTGGACTAAAAAAACTAAACCTGACCTTTAGTCAACATGAGGATGAGTAGATAATGACTGAATTTGCATTTTTGGGTGAACTAACCCTTTAAATTTATTACTCACCGTCCTGATACTGTTTAATCACGGATTTAGCAGAGTCGGAGTAAACCTGACATCCTCTGTCCTTCTGGTTTCTGTCTCTTTCTTTCAGCTCTTATCCAGACGAGCAGGGTCCCAAACATTGGCCCGACTCTCGGTTCGTCCATGTGATGAAGTTAAAACAGGCAGCACTCAGAGCTGCCAGACGACTTTGGACTGACTACATACTGGTGAGACACTTAAAGACCATAAAGCACATGGAATTAAAGGGACAGCCCCCCCTCCTTTATACTAATTAGGTCACGACAGCCCTCACATTTATTTTTTATTTCTTTTAATTTGGGTAAGCAACATCTCCATATTGATTAAACTTTTTTTCAGTTTAATTTTAAGTCAGGATTCAGTACTAATTTCTAAATGTTTTTGCTAAACTCTTATTAGAACTAATCTTAATATAAATGACTATAAATAAATCTGTTGTTGAAACACAGTCTTAATGTTTCTTCTTTGTGCCCTCTCAGTTTGTGGACAGTGACAACTTACTGACAAACCGTCAGGTGTTATCTGACATGATAGCAGAAAATCTGACGATCGTCGCCCCCATGTTGGAATCAAAAAGCCTTTATTCCAACTTCTGGTGTGGCGTGACTCCTCAGGTGAGCTTCATTAGAGAACATAACAGAGTATAGTGCGTTTTTTGTGCAGAATATCCACTGACATCTGCAGGAAAGTGATTGTTCTGGGTCTTCTAATGCACACAGGGCTACTACAGACGGACCCCGGAGTATATTCCCATCCGGAAATGGAAGCGGCGGGGTTGCTTTGCAGTTCCCATGGTGCACTCCACCTACCTGCTGGACCTGAGGCGCAGAGCCAGCAGAGCGTTGGCCTTCTACCCTCCTCACCCTGACTACCCCCACCATGTAGATGACATCATGGCCTTCTCCTTCTCTGCACGGCAAGCAGGTCACACCTTTGTTGAACTGAGTTTTGTGATTTTAATCATTTGGTGGCAGGAAGACTGACATCAGTTGTGTAGAGCAAGAAATATAAAAGCTTTACTAATCTGCAGATAAATAACTGACTCTTCCTAAGTTCTTCTCTTTATCACAGAACCACAGTCACCTTTCATCTTTCCGCTTTCCTGTAGGAAAGTGCCTGAAAAGTTGAGCCCGTCGAGGCCCGATGCTGGCAAAATGAAACCAAAACCGACCCTCATTGGCATATTTCACCCCGAACCCGATTACAGCCCGACATTTTTCTTAACAAGCTTCCCTCTATGCACAAAACAGTAAGAGTTCACAGTGACAGGGACGACACATGCAGGGAACTGGAATTGGCAATGACTAATTGGGGAGAAAAATTAAAATAAATAAATAGATAAATAAACATAGTACAGCCTGAACCTGACGTGAGCCCCTGAAATATGTGACAGATAAGGCTCGACCCGACCCAAACCCGTCGAGTCCGGGTGGCAGATCTCAACCTCTACTATGCTCGTCTGTGTTGAAAAGAAAAACAAATTTTGAAGATGGTTAAAAGCATCTATGTGAGCTAACTAACCAGATAATCTACATCAATCGTTAACTACATAGTTACCTATCGTTTTGCCAATATTAGCTAAATTAAGATGTGACTATATGCCACTTTTAGGTCACCAAGCAACATCTTTTAACCGTCTTAAAAATCTGGTTTTGATGGGCCGTGCTTAAGAAGGGTCAAGTGAGGAGCACTTTTGAAAAATACAGTTGAAAAATATCATTTCAATCGTGTATTACTCAGAAAATATTGATCACTTTACAACATGAAATGTAAATATTATCACTGTCCTCAATAACAGCATAATCGTATCACTTTATAACATGTGGACAGACTGTGATTGTGCGGCTTTTCTTGTCATTGTGAAAATGCCTCTGCATTTTAAAATAAAGAAAAGATGTTTTCACTGAGACCTGATCCGTCTGCTGCACTGCAGGAGTCCAGATGTACGTGTGCAACAGGGACCATTATGGATATTTACCGGTGCCTCTCAAACAAGACCAGACGCTGGAGGAAGAGGAGGAGAGTTTTAGCCACACACTGACAGAGGCACTCAGTAAGAACTTAACTTCTAATTATGTTTATAATGTAGCTGCCTCTATAACTGACAGTTTTTAGGCTCTGTATCGTCTCTATCTTGAGTTTCTGCTCACTACTTCTCTGACCTGTATGAGCATATTTGGTCTTTTTTGCTCTCACAGTCCTGACACATGTCTCACTCCTCTGTTAAAACTCTCTGCCTCTCATTTCCCTTTCTTCTGCTCTTTTTGACAATTTCACATCAGTTAGATGTTGAACTGATGTAAGAAATTCCCCTGAAACCATAGGACTGTGCAAGAAAAATGCAGATTCACCGTGCTTGATGTGAAATGTGAATGCAATGATTTTATTTTCCAGTTTCCTACACCGTGGAGCCTTCACAGTATGTGCACACTGTGCCTAAAGAACCGGGGAAGATGGGATTCGATGAGGTGATGAGGATACATTTATAAGTTTAGGGGATATTTTCCAGCAGTGGAGTGCTCTTTAAGAGAACAGTCACTTTATTCTCCTCCACTTTTAGATCTTTCTGATCAATCTGAAGCGACGCTCAGACCGGCGGGAAAGGATGCTGAGTACTTTGGCTGTACTCGGCATCAACACTACACTGACAGAAGCCGTGGATGGCAAGTATGACATACACAGTAACAGTTCTCATATACAGTGGTGGTGGTACAAGTATTCAGATATTTATACTCAAATAATACTCAATTACAAGTTCTACAGTATTTTTTACATACTTAAAAGCAGCGGTGGAAAGAGTACTGAAAACCTGTATGCAATTACAAGTAAAAGTATGGCGTACTTAAGTAAAAGTACAAAGTATTCATGTCAGAAAGTAGTAGTTACTTTTTAACAGTTGATATTTAATGTATTAATAGCAGCATTCAATCAAATGTGTTTCAGTTTCACCAAATCTTCAGTCTAAATTACTCTCAACCCTCTTGCTCCTCTCCAAACTAAAGGGTGCAAATTTTTTGCATTTTCTTTGACCAATAGTTGAAAACACTAATAATCGATTAATCATTAATAATTTCTAGGATACAAAGCACTTTTTTTTCTCTTTTTTTGGTCATTTTTTCATTTTAAGTTAAAAGTTTCCTTATTTAGACAAAACAATGTGAAATGAGGTGAAATTACGGCCATTTCTAGACTATTGTGAATCGATTTTTAATTGTTAAATTCTCAACAGGGTCTAATTGATTACTGATTAATCATTAACATCCTTACTCCAAAACTACGCTGTTGCAAGTGTTTAGTTTTTCACCCATATGTCCTGGATTTCATCGGCCTGTTGGTTTGGATATTAATTTGAACTGTACTCAGTATTCAGTTATGATTTTAAAAGTAACTAAGTAGTAACTTAAGTACGAGTGAAAGTACAGACTTGTACCCACAAATCTATTTAAGTACAGTAATTTGAGTATTTGTAATTAGTTATCCCACCCTGCTGAAAAGTATCATCAAAAGTAGCAAAACTATCAAAAGTAAAAGTTGTGCTTTTATTTTGAAGGGCTGCTTTCAGGCTGAATGGCAGAATATGTCAGAAATCGTGTTTTTGTTACCTTAGAACGAGCTGTTTGTATCTACAGACGCTGCGGGTCCTCTTCTGAGGGGCCCGCCATGTTGAACCGCAGTGTTTCTACGGAAGTCCAGAATGGACAAACCAAACACGTAACATGATTCAGACTGGAGCCATGTTGGTTATTGTTGTCTGCACTGTGCACGTTCTCTTATTATTGTGTGTACTGTAATTTCTGTAGAAACTGACAGCGAGGCTTCACCTGTCAGAATCTGTTTGTGTCGTCCACAGAGCGCTGAACTCGTCCCAGCTGCAGGCTCTGGGTGTAGACATGCTGCCGGGGTACAAAGACCCGTACTCAGACCGCGTGCTCACTAGAGGGGAGATCGGCTGCTTCCTCAGCCACTACAACATCTGGAAACAGGTACTCTGTGTTTTTGCAGTGAGGCTGATGTGGCAGCGTGAGCAGGTTCAGGCTGTTTATCACTGTAACGTGTCGCCCCCTAAAGGTGGTGCAGCAGGAACTGCAGCAGGTGCTCGTGCTGGAGGATGATGTGAGGTTTGAGCCAGGTTTTGCAGCCGGCTGGTGACCATCATGAAAAACGTGCAGAGAGCTGGACTCGAATGGGACCTCATGTTAGTGAATTATTGCAGTTTTTGTCTCATTTTTCATCTCTTTAATAAATTGTATAATATAAATATAAGCACCACAGATCTGTCACTCACTTTTCTGTCCTCATATAGTTACGTGGGCCGTAAGCGGCTGCAGCTGAAGGAGCCAGAGTTGTGGGTGAAGGGAGTCAGCAACCTCGTGCACCCACACTACTCCTACTGGACCCTGGGTTACGTCCTGTCACTGAGCGGAGCCAAGAAGCTCCTGCAGGCAAAACCCCTCAACAAAATGCTGCCTGTTGATGAGTTCCTGCCAATTATGTTCAACAAACACCCCAAGTGAGTCTCACCCGCTGTATGTTTATCATTCAGATCCTTAAAAGTACTAATAGCACTTTGTAAATATGCTCCATTACCAAAATCTTATTTCAGTAAAAATATGAAAGTGTTATCAGGAAATATTCAATATAGTGGAGCAAGAAATATAAAATATTACATTATTATAGATCATTAAATGATTATTACTTATGTATTAATGTAAAATCAGCATTTTACTTTTGTAAAAGAGCTCAATTTTAAACTATTTTATATAATGCTGCAACTATTGATTATTTCTATTATCTGCCTAATATCTCATGTGGAAGAGGTCGGGCATGAGGGGGGAAATGAGAGGAGGAATCAGTTTTTTATTTTGCATTTCTAGCATAAAGTTGAAATGGTCTTTCAACTTAACTTTATCTCACAACGTTGCAGCTTTATTCTCATCATTTTGACTTCATTCTCAAGATGAAAAAAAAAAATCATCCTCTAATTTAATTTTACTAAATTAATTTCACATTTTGACTTTATTCTCAACATTTCGAATTTATTTTCTACATTTCAAATTTAATTTTAAATTTTAAATTTAATTAATTTTTCTAATTTTTTCAACTTAATTTTCAACACGTCTGGCTCTGTTCTCAACGATTTTGACTTTTTTCTCAACGTTTCATCTTTATTCCCATCATTAAAATCTTACTTAAATAAGATTATTTAAGTGTAATCAGGAAAATATTCAATTGTGGAGCAAGAAATATGAAATAAATTATCAAATATTATATCATGAGATTTTTATTACTCATGTATTAATGTAAAATCAGCATTTCACTCTTGTAAAACCGCTACTTTTTAAACCATTTATATAACATACGTCCGTGCGCTCCACTCGTTTTCATATGTTTGGACCTATTTTTCAACCAGAGATGAGTCCGGCAATAATTTTTCCACAAATCGATTAGTTGTTTGGTCCATAAAATGTCAGAAAATATTGATCAGTGTTTCTGGTTTTGTCCACAACACTAAAATATTCACTTTACTGTCAGAGAGGAGCAAAGAAACCAGGAAATATTCACATTTAAGAAGCTGAAATTGATTAATTGTTGCAGCTCCAGTCAAGATAAGAGAACGTGTTGTGGAATTGGAAGTAAAAATGGTGATTTATGCACAAATTAAGATTTATTAATAAGATCTATTGTGGATTGAACTGTGATGGTGGGAGAAGAGTTTGGTTAACACTGGTCTGACGTCATCATGTCCTCCTCCCTGTCCCCCTCAGAGACGAGTACATGCAGCAGTTTGAGCAGAGGGACCTGAGAGCGTTTTCAGTGGAGCCTCTGCTGCTCTTCCCCACACACTACACCGGCGAGCCGGGCTACGTCAGTGACACAGAGACCTCCACCATCTGGGACGACGAGGCCGTGCCCACAGACTGGGACAGAGAGGGGGCCAAACAGCGACGGGAACGTGAAAACGAGGATGTAGGGTTTCCACCTGTGGCTTCTCATTCTGCTCAAAGTGGCGTGCCCCCGCTCTCTGCCAGTGGAAACAGAGATGAACTCTAAGGGGGAACTTAAGTGACACACCAGGGACAGTTTAACTTAACAAAAGACGACTCAGCAGATGTTCTGTCTTCATTCGATAAAACTCAAGCAACATGCATAAAATGGAAATAATGACTGTATAAAAACTACATTTTAGCACCTTAAAGTCTTAATCATCAGATGTTTGATTAAATTAGCACAAACCAGTTAAAGGGATAGTTCACTCAAAAATGAAAATTCAGTCTTCAATCTTCTCACACTCATGCTGATTGAGGGGTTTAGTTAGGCTGGGTTTAGTTTTTTAGTCCACAAAACACTGCTGGAGTTTCACCAGAAAACAGTGTAGAATCTCACAAACGATGGAAGTGAATGGTGACCAGTTTGCAATGGAAAAAAAACAAGAATATAAAAACATAAAATGCCTCCATACTGCTCGTCTGGTGTAATCCAGGTCTCCTAAAGCCTCAACATGCTGTTTGCACACCGTCACAACACAGGTGGCTTCAAGCTAAAGATCTACAGTGAAGATTCAGGCTAAAAACATGGTGTAAATAACTTTTTTTTTAGTCAAATTGGCATTTTGGGGCTTTAGGAGACTTGGATTACACCAGATGAGCAGCATGGAGGCATTTTATGTTTTTATTCTGTTGTTTTTTATATTTGAAAACTGGTCACCATTCACCTCCATTGTTTGGGAGATTCCATGAGTCTAGTGGAATCAGCTTATCTTTTCTCATTAACTTAATGCAAATATGCAAGTTTTGTATGTTCAACTTAAACTTAAAATTTCTAGTATTTCTGTCCAGAACACCTCACGAGTTCTTCTGACTCTCCAGAAGTTTCTAATTTGAAGAAAACTTGCTGTGCCCTCATATACTTAAAGAGAAGTATTGGTTGCTTGTTTTCAAAGTAATGCGAAAACTGTGAACCATGAGATTACTGAATTTACACTTAAAATGGATTTAATTCATTGCGAGCAGGTTCACATATTTTCTTTGTCAATGTTGGAACAAAGTAGCTCAAACAGGAGCAGCTGCAGTGAAAAAATGTAAAATAAAATCTAATTTTTAATGTTTGTGTGACTGAACAGTTGCTTCAACTTCTTAAACTTGTTGAAAATGTTTGTCTCAAGTACAACTGAATTCATATCAAAGTTAATTTGTTTTGAATCATAAAATTACCTCAAATTGCCTTTTCAAGTTATAAAATATAAAGTATAACATTTTACAGCACCCCAGACACTAACTTTCTTAGGTTAAAACATTTTTACAGTGTGTGCTTATGGGACAATGTGAGCAAAAGAAACAACACTCACAGCAGTCAACTTAAGGATTTTTATTTTTAAAAAAGCACTGGTATTCTCATGTCAAGCAAACAATGGAACCATTTAATATTAGTACTGTTCCATATCACAAAAATGA
Organism: Lutjanus argentimaculatus; assembly: GCA_034769285.1. NCBI lineage: Eukaryota > Metazoa > Chordata > Actinopteri > Lutjaniformes > Lutjanidae > Lutjanus > Lutjanus argentimaculatus. The sequence goes on from JAWZSL010000064.1 coordinate 23,009, forward strand.
GTTATGAAAAGAATAATTAAACCACACAAATGATACATTTTTTTGGAATAAATTAATCTGCATAACAAAAGAAATAAAACATGCTTGTACTTAGTGTTTGAACAGGAAATATTGAAACTCCAATGCTCAAAATTGAAGACACCTGAGAATATAAATATCAAAAAAACAGCTTGTTGCAGCAATTATTTAGTTCCACAGTTCCTCCTTAACTAAAGCTTTGATAAGAGGATTTTAAAAAATTACATTAATGTAAAAATTAGGCATCAATTTAAAAAACATCCGTTTCTGTACAGTGTGCATATTCTGAATTAGTGTGGTGACAAGAGAAATTATCGCATTGTTATTTCTTTTTCTTTTTTTTTTTCTCAGCGAGGCAGCGCAGCAAAAATTAAATCCAAAGTGGATAATGCTCGTCTGTCGTCAAGCCACATTCAGTGATATGAACAAATAGATTTGGACTGAGCTCTTTCAATTGAAATCTGCAGTGAAGTGACAGTCAACAGGTATTTTTTTAAATTTTTTTTTTTACATTTTAATACCCCTTTTAAGCCTCTGACCGACCCAGCAGCGAGTCTTTCCCTTGGTGACTAAAACTCCTGCTGGGCTCTAATGACAGCGGCTGTTGGTGCAGGATTTATCCAGTAGATTCATGTGATACTGTCCATTAACAACAGAAGTTCATCGAGGCAGGGAAAGAGGAGATTCTGCTGCTACACAGGTAGTAGTGATGTTGCATATAAAGACAAGGTAAGGACAAAAGTACACAACAGACCATCTAGCTGATATAAACACATTTCTGAAATCCAAGGCTCAGTGGCTTTATAGGAATTTCTGGAAAAAAATAAAATAAAATTAAACAGGTTGGATGGATTTTGTACAGACGCCGCAAAAATAATGAGTGAGGTATGTTCTTATTGTGATATTATAGCTTTGAGACCCGGACAGACAGTCTGTGTGTGAAGACGCTCCCATTCTGCGAGGAGAGACGGGAGGGAATGTGTCCTTTTGAAGACGTAGAAAACAGAAACAAGTATGTTGTATTTTTCTTTAGCAGTCCATGCGTTCAAGGCTACTGCCAGCAGCAGCCGAAAACTGTCGGCAGATCGAACCTCTGAGGAAGAAATGTGTGTACAAAGTTTCAAAAGCGTTGAAGTACAGTGAAATGGTATACATAGATGGTTTGACAGATGAGTGAGGAAGACATCTGCAGCCGTCTTCCTCTTTGATTTTAGTGTGGAGGAGACAACAGGTCCAGAAACACAAATCAAGTGTGTTCCATTGAGAAAAAAAAACAAAACAAAAAACAAATTCCACAACAAGATGGTCTGAACGACTAAGCAAACACTAGAGAAAAAAATAAAATAAAAATAACTACCCAGTTCTTTTATCACGTGTTCTAAAGCACTTGGACAAAAAGGCAGTTTTACAAACCATTGGCTATCAACACACTAGCAAAGTTCCACAGTGCTCGCTTGTAGAAGCATAGTAACAGTGCAAGCCATTACACTATTCAGCCAAATACACCTGTAAGAGAAAAGTGCCATATTGCATAATGAGTATCTGTAATGAGCCCAGCAGAGGGGCATATATAACCTATACAATGATCCAACTGTAAACATGGTGCAAAGTAGTTATGACATAGTTTAAGGCTTTCAGATTTTCCTGAAGAAGTGTTGCTCTCTGAGATAAAGGAATACGTCCATGAGCTGGACAAACAGTGTGGAAACAGAGAATAAAAAAAAAAGATTCAAGCTCTCTAGACTCAGACCTGGACACTGTGTGTACTCGAATAGATTTTAAATATCTAAATTACTTGAGGTTTGCTTGATTCCATTAAAAATGAACTCTTTTTTTTTTAGTGATTATTCCTGAAATACATGACAACTGACCCTTCCGAAGCCCCGCCCCTTTTTGCTTCGTGCTCCAATAACAGTTGAGCCATCTTGACACACTGCAGAACCTCGGTCAACTTTCTCCTTTCATGTACAATGCTATAGCTATGCTATGTGCTAGGCTCGTCTATGTTGAAAAGAAAATAATTTTTTTAAGGGGGGGGGGGGGGGGGGCTGTAAAAGTGACATACAGGATATATAGTCACATGTAAGTTAGCTAATGTTAGCCAAATGCTAGATAACTTGCTAGCTAATGATTGTTATAGATTACCTAGCTAGTTGGCTAGAATTTTGCTAATATTAGCTATCAAATGTAACTAGATAGCTAACTATTAATGTAGATTAGCTGGCTAGTTGGCTTGTGTTTTACTACAAAGGAAAACACAAGCTAACTAGCTAGCAAACAACTGATATAGATTAGCTAGTTTGTCAGCGTTTTGCAAATGCTAACATAAGATGTCACTTTTAAACGTCCCCCAAGAACATCTTTTAACCCTTTGTCATCCATCCCATCATAATTTGCTTTTCCTAATCAACATAGGCGGGGCTAACAGATAGCATATCTAAGTGCAGGAAACAGGAGAAAAGAAAGTTGACTGAGGTTACAAAAGGGGCGGGACTTGAGGTCAATTATTGAGGTTTTTGGCATATAGTGATATGTAGGTGCCAGTTTTCTCAAATGCACTGAACAGGTTCTTAAAGCTACTACAAAGAACTCTGATATTTTCTTGATTTTGGGGGGCTCTGTGGACAAAAGTGGCAGTGTTTCTACCTTAATAATCACAAAATATATTGTCAAAGAATTTGAGTGGCCTACGTGCTACTCACTGTAACTTCACCTGGGAAAAATGTGAACACGGGCTCATTTAATCTGATTTCAAGGAGAATCTGCAGGTGGTCTAATTTTCTGATCAGGCAGGTCATATACAGACATCAGTATTAAATTGAGACCAAGTTAAAAACTCTTTGTAGTAGCTTTAAGATCCCCACATTCCCAACAGTGACTACGCTTACATGCACAATTTTTCGCATTTTCCAATTAAGACGTGGAATATGCCGGTATTATTCCAGATTTAGGAGCACAGAGCATTCAGATTTTGCGTCTGAACTGGGGATTTTAACGTCAGTTTCCAAGGCTGGGGTAAAGATAGATTTGGTTATCAACAGGTTTTTTGGACATGCCCAATTATTGCAATGCCAACTGTTCAAGAGGGAGGCCATGTTTGTACGGTCTAACAAGTCCTATGTTGATGCAAGGACGCAAACTGGCTCCAGCAGCTCCAGCTGCTCCACTTTTCAGTAATCCGAATACACATGGCTGCATGTCAACAAGAACATATTAATTTTCATTAGTCATGTCAACAGCTCTGTAGGAATATTGTCTTTTTTGGAATGGAGTATTTTATGCATGTAAACGTAGTCATAGTGACATAACAACATGCAGTGGACATTTTGATTCGTCAAACACAGGTGTAACTAATTAACATAAATAATGTCTGCTGCATCCCATTTACAAAAGTCTGTCCCCTGGTGCTGTGCATGCTGGTTGGTTTAATAACACACCTACATAGAACAGAGCTTTATTAACTGCACCTGAGTTTTTGCTGCTTTGACAAGTCAAAATGTCCTAAATAAAAGTCTACTGGTGTTAGTTTTCCTGAATGGGAGCAGAATGTACACCTGAAGTACGTAAACGTTGCATTGACTGCTTTTCAATGAGTCGTGTTGTATTCAAGGGTTTATGATACACATGGGGTGATAAAAAAAATGTTACTTACTCCAAGTAGATCATGAACCCTTTCTAATTGACTCATTGACAATTCAATGAACGATCCAAAAGCCAATGCAGCACCTACGTATGATCTATGGTGCAGACTGATCCCATTCAATGATTTAACTTATTTTAATATTTCTATACCAATTTTAATTCCCATATAAATAGTTGTTTCCTCCCAAAGCTACATGTGTGACTGCTCTGCCTGCTGCTGAAACTCAAACCGTGTAAAGAAATACCTGGCACACCTGATCCTGAAACGCGTTCTGCCGTCTGGCTCCACACCCCTGATGAGGGTGGCGAACGCTTTTACTTTTGAAGCAGCAGTCTGAAAATCAAGCTCGACTCAAGTCATCTTTTTTGATACCATCTCATACACACTTTTCCCAGTTCTGTCGCTAACAAAAAAATGTAAATAAAAACACAAACACACCGACACTCACAGGCAATGCCATCCTATCAAGCGTATACGGTCACCCCTAATATAAGGACTACAATTCATCACATGTATTAATCCTGCTGCTAGTAGCATTAACAGTTTTCTACATTAAAAGCTTGAAGCTTATATACATTTGCATCATTATTAGACATAATACTACTTTGTATTATGTGTCAGCATTTAATGGATGATAACTGATCTTAACTGATCTAGACTTCAGGATGGCATGCAAACAGCTCTTCTACAGTGAAGTTTGATCCATTTTCTGCCAAAATTAATATTTTATCTATAATTAAATTGGATATACAAAAAAAAAAATTAACAGATCGCCTCAATGATGGTTACTAAAGCAATAAAAATTAAGGAATGTGTCACCACTAAAACTTTTATATGGAATCAGCAAAGCTAAAAGAAAAAAACAAAGCTAAAAGACTTCTAGTCACTGCCTCGCTAGCTAACATCACAACATTGTGCTACTCATGATAAAGAAATGGTACTGAAGAGCACAACAACAACCTACAAATTAACCACAAGAGAACAGAGGAGGTTTTGGCTGATGATGAATGTGCAGATTTTTACAGAAAAATGTGAAAAAAATCCCTGCAATTTGTGGAAGTGTTTCAGTTTGAGATAATGAGGTTATTGTTTTTTAGGGTTGGGTTTATTTTTATCGATTCCAATCTGCTTAATGATTCCTGTTCTGATCGAATCCTGAGTGAGAAGAGAAAACAAAGTTACGATGAAAGCAAAAACCACGTTTATTTTCATAAACTTTAGGCTGCCAGAAACAGGAATAATTGACGACGTATTGTCATTTGTTTTTGGTTAAAAAGAAAGACAAATATAGATATTCTCTGTTGTGCAATGCTAAAGTTGAATGGTTTTATATTAGTTTTTATTTTCTGAGGCATCAAAGCCTGATAATATTGTTGTATTAGGAAATGTTTGCATTCAACGAGCAGGACTGCTTTATGGCATAATTGATTTTACAGAATTTTTGCATCAATGTGATGAAGTACCTTATTTGTCCTGTATTTATTTCAGTGGATTAACCAAAAACAGACATTCCCATCTGGCTATTTGATCTATAAAAAGGTTTCACCATTAAAGTCATGATACAGGACATCAAAAATGCTAAATTCTTAGACTGTTCTGTAGTAAATGTCATGTTAGACAGACTTATTTTCCTTGCATATGTTTATTTTCATGCAGTGCTTGCATTTCACTGCATCTTTACTGTCTTTAGCGAAGCGTAGCCACAATTTTGAAAGCTAGCTCCAGCCCGTCATACTGTAAACATTATACTCGTGCTTTGATACACATGTAAGCTGCAATAGAGTGCGGCAGGTCCAAACTTTGCTTTCAGGAAACGATAAGTGGAATCGAAGAAGCACATTTCTTAACGAATCCCCAGTTCTTATAGATTTGGAACATTTCTCTAGACCCAACCCTAGTTATGTTGAGCAGGTGGATAGTGGTCACATGACTGAGGCTACTTCCCCCTCACATCCAGCTGTGTGTGCATGTGGGCTTGTGTAGTGTGTTATGTGCACGTTTTTGAGGACAACACAGCAATGCTAAATCCTAATCAGTGGATCTGATGGTTGCTGGTTAACTTGAAATCATCGTGACCCTTCTGCGCTCCATCCGTGAAACCCGAACCATCCTAGTGGTGCATGGCCGGGCTGGAGGAAGAGGAGGATGTGCCCTTGTTGCGCCCCAACATGGAAGGCTGGAAGTCAGGGTGACGGCGGGCATGCTTGATCAGGTGGTCGCTGCGCATGAAGCGCTTGTCGCACAGCGGGCACAGGAAGCGTTTCTCCCCCGTGTGGGTGCGGGTGTGGCGGGCGAGCTCGTCGGAGCGGGCAAACTTCTTCTCACAGTCGGGCCAGGTGCATGGGAAGGGCCTCTCACCTGCAGCATGGAGGCAGAGAAGAGAGAACTTTTACCATTTAAATATCATCTGTCTAACTTAAAATCACAGTTTACACTACAAACATGCAGCGGATTCAGGGTGCAAAATTAGTTTTTGTCCACCAGCTAAATGGCAAGTTAATGTTCAAACCACCAGCCACTCCATAGATTACCATTATTTTGTAGCCAATGAATAGAAAAAAATCTGCCAGTCACTTACATATTTTACCTTTCTGTGCCCTGACTGCATTGTTTTGATTACTAAAATATTTTTTAACACTGAGAGAAGACAGAAAGAGATTTTTCTAGGCAGCAACTAACATTTATTTTCATTATTGATTAATCTGATCATCTTCTCAATTGATGGGTTGGTTGTTTTGGCCCATAAAATGTCAGAAAACTGTGATAAAGGTTGATCACCATTTTCTCAAATGTTTGTTTTCTCCACAACAAAAAGATATTCAGCCTGCTGTTATAGAGAAGTAATAACAGAATATATTCACTTTTGAAATCACATAATTTGGACTTTTATTAAGTTGGCAATGAATTTAATAGTTGACAGTTTATCAATAAATTGACTAATTGTTGCAACTTAAGGTTTCTTCCTTCACCCAGTGTCAAATAATTTGTTCTATATTCTCAACAATCATTACAATAAACTATTACAATAAACCAATGTTGCACCAATGCAGAACATCAGTTAAATAGCAGCCATTATGTATAATATCATCTTTTCATCTGCAGATCTTCTAGATTAATCATCTGACCTTTAAAATGTCTTCAGAGGAGAGTGAAAAATGTGCATCACAATTTCCTAACTCCCAAACCGATGTGTTCAAAAAGCTGTTTTATTTCCAACCAACCGTAAAAAACACAAAAAGTTTAATTTACAATTGCACAAAACAAAGGAATGTTGCAAACCGTGACCACTGAGAGACTAAAACTAGGGAAAGTTAGTACTTTTGGTTGAAAAAATGACATAATCCATTATAGAGCTGCAACAATTAATCAGTGAATCTGTTAGTTGTCAGTTATTAAATTTATGGACCACGTCTACAATTCAACTAATCATTTTGAGTCAAAAAATATAAAAATAATCTGATTTCAGCCTCTCAAATTCTCTGGTTTCTTTACCATCTGTGAGAGCAAAATTAATACCTTTGTGTTGTGGACAAAACAAGATATTTGAGAACGTCACTTTTAGCTCTGGAAAACAGTCATCAACATTTTTCACCATTTTATGAACCAAACAACTAATCAATTCATCAAAAAAATTATTGACAGATTAATTGATAATGAAAATAATTGTTAGTTGCTGCCCTAATCGACTATCAAAAGAGTTGCTGATTAATTTTATATTGACCGACAAACCATTTGTTATGCATGTGTAACAGACTTTAAAAAAAAAATAAAAAATTTCATCTTTCATGCATCAAACCTTAAAAAACAGCAGAGCAAAGCACTTCTTAATCAATATTATGGTCTCGGGGATTGTGGAAGCATTACATGGTCTATGTGTTGTGGTCTAATAATGTTTCTTTCTGCTTTCAAATGAACAATACAGAGTAGGCTTAGTTCACTTACAATTTATCACTGTGAAAACATGTTAATAAATTGGTAGAAAGTTAAGTTTTTAGTGACGCAAATCTTCTGCCTGCATCACCTTTAAGAAATATGGTTTACACAAAAAAAAAAAAGATACTCATCTCCACACGGTTAAATACGCAACAAAACATATCTAGGATTTAGATTCTCCAGATTAGTCTTCCTAAGCTACTACTAGCCTTAATCTCTGCCATGCAACATGAGTAAAACCAGGATAAGCGAGTAGGATGCTCGGTGCCATTTTCAAGATCACAAAGCCAGGCCACGTTGTTGTTGCTGCACTACTCTCTGTGGGCGTTCCCACCACCGTTTCTTTTGAGCCGTTTCCTGTCCTTAATCCGTGTGCGCCTGCTCAGTGACCCTGAATGCACCAATTCCCCCTCATTTCGCCAAAAATCACATGCACATTTTGAGTTAGTGTTGGAGCTGGACTCTCATATGACAGGCGGGTGCACTTAGAACAACTATATCTAACTTTTTACATGGTGGCAAAGCGCGTTTGAGGGCAGAGGTTATAAAATAGAGGCGTAACAAATTTCCTCAGCAAAACAGATAAAATAACGCAGATGTGTAGATTATCAAACATATGGGCGGCGCATCCATTATCGGGCGCGCCTCCTCCCTCTGCTTTCTCAAACGTTTTATCAATAATTTAACACACTGCTGCAGAGTAAAGTCGATTTCAACTCGTCAGCAGAGTCCAGAAAGAGGAGGTGATGTTTCCCAGAGAGAGACAAAAAAAATAAACCCAAACAGAGCCAAACGCTGCTGCTGCTGCCATCACCAGGACCGACTGTGAACTCTCTGCCCTCCACGTTAAGGTTTCGTCTTACGTTCATTTCATATGCAAATCCAGGCGGGAGGAAGACCTTCGTCACCGGTTTTAACGTCCAGCCCAGTTCTTTTGTTAGTTTACTTCTTTGTCAGACTCTGAAGGGGAGTTTTACTGGCTTTGTTTGGCCACGTTGTTGTACCAGGTCAGGATGTAAATGGTGGAAAAACACTATGCAACTACCGGCTGATCCCATAAAGTACATATTTAGTTATGTGATATCACGGTAATAACAGCGTGTCACGGACTGATCACAGGTTATTCAGGGGTTAGCTGCAGTTATGTGCGTGCACAGCATGTGAGCTGCTCATATAACCGCACTGTTGTTGTCTCCGTACCTGTGTGTGTCCGGATGTGTGCCTTCAGGTGGGACGATTTCCCGTAAACTCTGTCGCATCCGTCAAAAGTGCACTGATGTCGCTTCACCGGGGAGCGCGGGGCCCCCACGCCTCCTCCTCCTCCTCCTCCCCCCCTCAGCTGCTGCTGCTGCTGCTGTCCGGGGACCGGGGTGGCGGAGGGGGTCATGGTAGGGGTGGTCGGGTCGGACAACGTGGTGTAGCCGCTCTCTCCACCGCACGAGGAGTTGCTGCTCTCCGAGTAGGCCGACATGGGGCGGAACTTACCGTGCAGGTCGGTGAGGATGCCCGCCACCGCCATCATGTTCGCCCCCTCCAGCCTCAGCGTCTCCCGCACTTCCTGTCCTCGCTTGACCCGTCGGGCTCCCCGGGGAGCAGGCCCACCGTGGCCGGCTGGCTGGCGGGGGCGACCGGGGTGGGTCTGTGTAGACCGGCCCGCTGGATATCGATACCAAACACTCTGCAGCGAAGTAATCAGACGAGGCGGTCAGCGACATCGTTATCTGCCTTGTTTTGTCGGTTTTAGGGGAAAAAAAAATAACGAAAAAAAAAAAAAAAAAAATCCGCCAGGAGGAGCTAACGGCAGCCTGATCCCGACCTCGTTTCCGTCAAACTCGACGAACCAACCGTTCCCAGCAGAGCCCCGTTACCGCCATACAGTGTCTCAATACTCAGAAAATATCTCGGTAAATCAAAGAAAAAGACACGATCGAGATTAATAACGTGCTAAAAACCGTGCCAGCGCCTCCGGGCCAACACGCGTGCCTCTCACCGTCTGACGGTTCATTGTGTCTGAGCCTCCGAGAAGCCGGTCAAACCTACGCCCCCTGGTCCGGACTATGATGCGTTCACTGCCTGTCGGTTGAACATCGGTGGGAGGTGTTTCCGAGTGCAAATTTAAATAACTAACCGCGCTGCTGCTTTTATTTTATCGTTGCAGTTACTCTTAAATCGACTTGGTGAGTGATACATTCATACATCGTAATATCAAGCACAAACAGACAATCTATCATTAATCGCGTTTTTCAGGTTTATTTTATATATTAGTTATAAATAAGAACTATAATTGTTGTATGTTACAGCAAACTAAAACATATATTGTCGTAACTGTTGAAACAAACTACATTACTGCTACTGCTGCATGAGCTGAAAGTTGGGGTGAAAGCGGTTTGACGGGATTTTTAAAAAACGGAGCTCTTAATTACAATTTTTTCTGTGTATGTGAACGCGGCGTGAGCCAACAGCAACGCAGTGACTGACGTCGCAGCACGGGCGTGGACCGCGGCGGCGGGTGCATCGTGGAAAGTGGGTGGCAGGCAGTTTGGGTAATGATGGGGGGAAGGAGACGGGGACGGATGGAGGGCGTGTTGGGTAAATTAGTTTGAACCGAATAACGTGGCTGAGTGGGAGTGCGCTTTTTATTTCACATTTCTGGCAAATACACTGTAGTCAAGAACCACCACAGCCTCATAAAGGTCTACTTTTCCAACTGTGTTTATCCAGAAGACGCAGACACTAGATGTCTCTCTTCTTCCCTCATGCGTGTCTCTCTCAGCTGTAGTTGTTTGTCTCCTGAGTGGTTTATGAACCAGCTTTTAATAGATTAGAGTCCACACTGGTTGTGTGGCTTATTGATTTATGGTCATATTGACGGTGTGTGTAGGCTATGTGTGCGCATCTTCAATTAATCTCCAAACAAATCCAGATTATTGTGGAAGAAATAGCCTACCACAAACACTTATAATTAATATTATTAGAGTCAGACATGTATTGGTCGGCTGATATTATTGGCCTGATATCGGCTCATCACAGATATATCCGTTTCAGCTTATATGTTGTTGCTGATATGAAACCCTTTTTTTTTTACAGTACATAATGTAGATGTTTTTATTGTTCTTATTTTTAAGCAGTATTTGATGTTTTTTTGATCCCCTTTCTTGAAGCAAATACAGTGAGTTTTTAACCAGTTATAAAACAGTCTCTATTTATTATTGTCATACTATATGACCTACATAAATTAACAAGACCTACAGTGAGACGATTGGCTGTTTAGTTATTGTTAATGTCTGTCACCGGGCCGGATTCTCTTTCAAATCAGATAAAACCAGTTTTTGTTTACATTTTCACAAGCAGAGTTACAATGAGTAGTATGTTAGCCAGTTAAAAAGAAACAGGAAGAGATTTTTATTTAGATAATCTTATTTCTGAGGTTATGTTTTGTGTTGTTGTGGTGAAACACTACAGCTTTTGTCCACAGGAGCCTACAAAATCAACAAAATAAGTGTGTGTGTGTATTTATGTGTGTATGTATACAGAATTTCAGCTGATATATTGATATTTGAATTGTTTTACTCCCCAAAATCAGTATCAGTATTGGCTGATACTAAAATCCATCCATCATGTATCTTCAACATTTTTATGACAAACGGTGGCTTTCTTGACACGTGAAATTATGTTTTAAATTGACAAACATCACATATGTAAGTCGTGTCGTTACAGTTCAAATGTGATTTAAAGCAGTTGAGCAAGCTGCAATATTTTCCTCCTAGGATGACAAAGTATGAAGACCTGCCCTCTGATTGGCTGATCCTGCTGTTCTAAGCCCAAACCCAAACCAGTCACACTCTTCATGCTTAAACCTAACCAACCAAACCAGCCAAACCAACAAAGACAACGAGTACTCGCCAGTCAGAGTGAGAGTAGGGTGAGTACTGACTTTGTCATCCTGGGAAAAAACAATTTGTGAGCAAGCTCGGTACTTTGGACAACTTTTTTCACTTCTTTCTTCCTGTACTTAGATATGCTACCTACATATAGTCACATCTTAAGTCAGATAATGCTGGAAGATTCTTGCTAACTAGTGGCTAATATACATCAAACATTGGCTAGCTAGTTATCTGTTGTTTTTACACATTAACTAGACATAACTAGAACATTAGCTAACTTAAGATGTGATTTATGTGTTATTTTTACAGAAAAAGAGGAAATTTGACTAAAGTATCAAGCTTGTTGAACTGTTACTGGGCAAAGAGCAAAAAGGGGCGGGACTTATGACATAGGCTTTGTATTTTTGTGCTATATTATTGTATACTCCCTATGTTCTTGTTATTTTGTCCACCCCTCATGCAGAGAAGCTGTCAGATGTCTCGGCTGGATATTATGCTACCAGACTGCCAGCTTTCACACTGTTTAACTTTCCTGCAATAAACTGTATTTTCTCTCCATATGTGGCTCACGTTTAATGTCTGTCCAAGTCAATGGGGGTATAAGAAGAAAACCTCTTTTTTTTTTTTTTTTTTGTGGGGCCTGGAGCTGTGTCAAGTGATTGGCTCAGTGAATGTTTGTAGCTCCAGCGTGGAAGGTATTTCCTGATTGGTTGCTGTGAGCACTATGGGTCACTGTGGAAGCCCACGTACAAGCGTGGTCATTCAGTGGCTGTGAACACTGCTCGGTTTTCATCTCGCTTACATGTGGAGGCTTGGAGGCAGCCAGACCTGCAGTGACTTGGGGTTGCTATGGCTGTGTGCTTGTTTCTGCTCAATTGTCTGCATGTTACACTCATTTTTCTCCTGATACGTGGTGAGTTTTATGGCTTTTATTGTCACCTATATTCATCCTTAGTGTGTCATTTCATTTAAGCAGAGTTGCCATGACTTTGAGTGGAGGTTTGGTTTTCCTTTTTTGTCATTATGTCTGATATTTCTTACCTTATTTTCCATGCAGTAGGTGATTGCTTTCAGACGGAACCAAACCTCTGTGATTCAAGTTGTGTTGGTGAGAATCCAGTTAGTTTCTTATATCAAATATGATGATAAAAACCTAAATAATGAGAATTTTGGTCATGCAAGACATTTACCTGAGCGACTCACTTCTTTTCTTTGAATCTTACGATTATTAGGGTTTTCCACCCCTGACTTGTCCTATCAGAGAGGGGTGAGGTATACTTACAGGTATAGCACCACAATTACAACAACCCTTCACGGCTCCAGTGCCGGCAGGAATGGACTGGCTTTGGACTGTGTGGTTGATATCGACGTGGTTTCCAAGTGTCACCTAATGATGCAGGTCTGCTTTAATAAAAAAAAAAGTTTTTAAAAGTAAAAGTATTGCAAAAAGTCAATTATTTAATGCACATGCTTGTCCATCAGATTAGGAATCCACAGATAAAGCGGCTTTCCCCTCAGAAGGAGCACTCTGTGCAGCGTTTAAAGAGCTTGAGGTAACATAAAGTGGATTTTTAAAGGACTGTGCATGATTTACCCATCATCTGTATTTGTTCTCAGTCTGCAGCAGTGAAAGTCCAGATCATTTTGGAATGCTACAAATGTTTTTCCTATGTGAATGTGATACTCTGTTCGGATGCCCCACTTGTTCTGTGTTCCCGGGTCTCGGGGGGCTCATCTGGTGTTTTTGTTTCCCAGGGACTCACTGGAGAGAACGCGCCTCAAGTTCTCCCTCCAGGGGGGAAAGGTCACGGCCCTCTGTCTCCAGGAGGGGGAGCAGGTGTGGGCCCTCAACATTAAGAGGGCTCTACTGAGCATGCTCCAGACCTCCCGCACGGCCTCCAAACAGGAATTAGAAAAGGAGGTGAGGGTTGATGAGGGATATGTTCTGTGTGGTGGAAAGAGTACTGAAAATCTGTACTCAAGTACTGTTACATTGCTAAAATATTACTCAATTACAAGTAAAAGTACTGGTGTTAGAAATACACTTATGTAAAAGTACAAAGTATTCATTGCAAAAACTACTTAGAATATTAGTTACTTTTAACCGTAGATGTCACTGTCACCTCTCCAAACTAGGGTTGTAAATTTTGTGTGTTTTCCTTCACACTAACAATCGATTAATCATTAATAATTTATAAGTCCCTAAGCACATTTTCTTTGGTAATTTTTTTCTCATTTTAAGTCAAAGTTTAATTTTTCTTATTTGTAATTTGTAATTAGTTACTTCCACCCCTGGTAATACATATCCAGTTTGCAAAATAAAGGCCTTTACATACAGCAGTATGTCAAATAAAACAAGTGCAACAACTACTTCTTCTAGTCTGACAATAACTTTTACTCCTGCTACAGACAATAAGTGTCATTAACATCATCTCGTCATAATATCGTGCATTCAGAGGATTATCTGACTTTTCTTTCATGCTCCCTCCTCAGACAGATGTGTACGGGACGTGCACCAGCAGGTATGAGAGGCGAGGACCTGTGCTGCTGAAGAGCAGAGATCTAAAACAGTGCCAACAGTCCAGGCTGGAAAACTTCTGGCCCCATTCAGTGTCTTTAACTGAAGATACGGTGAGTCCACCTCTTCTTCTTTATTAGAAATTGTATGGAAATATGTCCACCACTGAGACCACCTCTGCATTTTTTGTGGGGGATTTTGTGTGTTTTTTTCTGGGGATTTTGGGGTGTTTAGAAACTCGAGGGGAGTTTACGTTGTGCACTTGAAAATATACACATGGTGGTTATGTTAATGGCAGTGCAGACATTGTTAGATCAATATGACTATCTTTACGTCTAACAATAATCAATATTTCTCTATTTTAATTTTATAACCGTGCAGGACTCTGACAAAGTATTCAGACTGCATTGAACCAACAAAGTTTAACTTAATCTAAGATTAGTTTTAATTAGAGTTTAGCAAAACTGCGTTTAAAATTAAATTAGTAAATCCAGATTCAAGCAGAGTTTATGGTGACATTTGCTTACCCAAATTATAATAAATAAAATAATACATTTCATTGCTGTTGGGACCTAGTAACTGGCTGCTTGTATTCCTTAACAAAACATTACGTTATTACATTCTACCTTTGCTCGCTAGTTAAACAGTACAAAGAAACTGTTATATTGTTTGCTAGCTAACTAAAAATTTAAGAAAACTTTAACATTTTTGCTAGCCAGCTAAAAAGTAAAAAAAAAAAAACAAAAAAAAAAAACAAAAAAAAAAAAACAAAAAAAAAACAACAACAAAACAAAAACAAACAAACATGAACAGCCTGATATTGTTTACAAGGCAGCTAAAAAAAAAATTAACAAAACCTTTGGTGGATAAACTCTATTTTCTTATTTTAAAGAAACTTATTGGCTGAAGAAGAAAGAATAGGTGTTTCATAAAACTGAACTGGGTTCTGTCTCTTAACTTTCTTTGATTAACTTGATCATTTGTCAGTCCGTCTCAAAAAGACAGTTACTTTAAAGTTAAACCTCCCCAAGTGTTAAAGTTAATTAAGGATTGCATTTTAAATGGGACTTTTTGATGCACCAGATTTCAGTTTAATCTAGTTTTAGAGTAAGAACTAAACTGTGCTTTCTTTCTTATAGTTTAAAAGTTTGGTGCAACATAATTAAAAGTTAAACCATGATTTAATGTGGTTTAAAAATTATTTTTTGTCGGTGCAACTCAGCCTAAGACCATCATTTTAATAAATAAATGCAAAATAAGCATGTTGGGTTGCAGTGTGACTTTGACACATGACCTCAGAACTTCTAAAATCCCTCTTATGGCCCTGGAGGTACGTTATGCTTGTAAGTTCACTTTTTCTTCTCTCTGGTATCTGAGTTCAAAAAAAGTGGAAGTTGAAAATGGGTGATGCGGCTGGTTGTCAAGTGATATTTCCGCACCACTGAAAAAGAGGATGTCACTTGTAGCCCACTGTTATCGAGATTACGTCAGTATTTGGTTCCCCAGTTGCACTTTGATTCATGATTTTCTGACATGAGGTTTGCTTCTTGTCTCTCTGCTAGTCGGTGCAGTCAGAGCTGCACTGTGTTCAGAAGCATGGAGCTGCAGTTATGGAAGAGGTCAACTGCACTGAAGCTGTTTCCATGGCAACATGGTCCAGGACCGCAGGGCTGGTGAAGACCCAAACAGTGTCCACCCTGCTCCTGCTCAGAGCCCAGCCGGGGACTCCCTCAGGAGCAGGTCAGGAGCAGTCTCAACACTTTTGCAGTTACTCTAATCAACTGTTTTGCATACATGGATCCTGACGCATGTTCTCCTCAATGCTCCTGCAGATTCTGTAGGTGTCGGCGTGCTAACTGACCTGCAGTTTGAGGACGAGGGGGCTGCAAGACCAGGAAAAGCCCGGGCATCAACACCTCAGCAAGCCAGTCAGACTGTCAGGATGTTATGTAGCCTCACGTCAGAGCCACAGCTGGTAGGTCTGAACAGGTTCCTGTCAGCTGTTAACTGTACATGTAAGGAACACTCAGACTGAGGTGCAGAAGCAAAGATTAATTCAACTAGGTTTAAAATGAATACATTCAGATTTAAAATTAAGCAGAGCTGTTGCAGCATTAAAAATGAATCTCTGTTTAATAAATGCAGGTTAGTTTATGTAGTTAACCTGAACTTAAATATAGTTTGATCAATATGGAGATACTTGCTTACTCATGTAAAAATAAATAAAAAATACATTTGTGTGCTTATAGGACCTAGTAAGCATAAAAGAAGGGAGCAAATTTTACGTTGCTATGTATTCCTTAACCAACTTCCTAATTGTTCTCTTGCTAGCTAAGAAGTTAACAAAACTTACGGCTACATTGTCGGCTAGTTAGGTAAAAAGTTAATAAAATGTTAAATTATTTGCTAGCTAGCTAAAAAAAAAGTTAAGAAAAATCTTTATACAGTTTTCCAGCTACCTAAAAAGTTGTTGTGTTTAAAGTTACATTGTTTTTAGCTAGCTAAAAACTTAACAAATTGTTTGGCTACATTGTTGGCTAGTTAGCTATAAAGTTAAAGAAATGTTAAATTATTTGCTAGTTTGTTAAAAAAGTTAACAATTCTTTAAACTGTTTGCTAGCTAGCTAAAAAGTTTTTTTTAGTTACATTGTTGCTAGCTAGCAAAAAAAAATGTAAAAAAAAAAATCATTGTACTGCTTGCTAGCTTACATTTTAAAAAAATTACATTGTTGCTAGCCAGCTAAAAAGTTAGTTAGCCTGCCTGTGATGGCTTGTCAGAGAGGCAACTTTTTTGAGCAATATGACCAAATAATAGAAGAATAAAAACAAAACTTTCATTATAGTTTAAACTAGAGTTTAAAGTTTTGGTGCAATAGAATGAAATTTAATCTAGGTTTAGAGTAAACGATAAACTGAGGTTTAAAGAGAGGTTTAAATTTAAACTTTTGTGCAACATAATAAAGTTAAAGTATGATTGAATTGGGTCTAAAATGTATCCTTGTTGTTAATTATTTCTTTGTTATTGTTAATTTATTGTATGTTCCAGTTTGCCAGCCTTAAACTTGAGGTACTTACTTCAGGACTTTTCAGCAACAGATATGAATCACTTTTAAGTAGCTTGTACCCTGCCAGACCACTGCTGGCTCATTTGTGTTTGCAAGTTGTGGCCCGACGTCCCCGGAGACCCTGCTGTGCGTAAGCCAGTCATTTTAATGTCTCCCACACACAGGAGGTCAGTCAAACCTAAACTGGCAACCTTCTTCACAGCCTGTTTACATCAGACCCAGAGCCTGACACACTCTGTGATGATAATTACTGCGAGGGGATCAGGTGATTGATGCGATGAAAAAGTGTGTTCACAGTTCTGCAGGACGCAATTTGTCCTGGTTGTGCAGAAATAGTTTTGAAAAAAAAACAACAAAACAGTGTGTTTGGATTTTATCTGCTCCTAGGTGTCACAAGAGTTCCTTCAACTGACTTTCCAGCTGAGAGATTTGACTCTCTCCCAACTCAGGACACTTTGGCAAGAAGCGTCTTTCAAGTGCCGCAATGACTGGTCAGTACGTCCTCAGTGTTTTATAATATGTGTGTATACACAGTTTAATGGAGTGTCTTTTGGCTCGTTCCACACTTCTTCATCAGCGTCTCCACATGCCTGTTTAAGTTGCACATTTCCATGCTCATGCATTAAAGCTAATAAAATATCTTGTGCTTAGCTGCCGGTAAATTGGATTAAAGCTGAAAGGACTCTTGTTTATGGCTCATAATGAGAAAAATACACACAGCCGCTGGCCAAGTCAACAAGTAAACAAAGGACAGTCTGTGTGGGACAGTAGCCAACTTAATCAGACACTACTCTGAGGCACAGATGACCTAACATGCCAGGGCAGGACGGGGTTCCCTCCTTAGTGCTCAGTATCGATGCAGAACGGAGAATACAGTGAATGCACCTTTATCATAGTGGACATTTTGACCTGTCAAACACAGGTGTAACTAATAACATAATTAACAATGGCCTCATTCCAGTTAGGAGTGGCAGATCCTCATATCATTGTGCATTCTGGTTCATTGCATTCAAAGCACAAGGAGGAAGTTAGCCTTTAAATCTTTCTGCCAGAAAGGGCTTGTTAGCATGTGGTTAATGGTCTATTTCAACCCAAACCATAATCTTTTCTTAAACCTAACTAGGTACTTTTGTTGACTAAAGCCAATCAAACTGTGAAAGTAAATTGAAAATAACAACACAAAAAGATAATAAAGTCTAAAAATAATAAGTCAAAAGTAAGTTTTGCACAAAAATCGAACTTCAGTCTCGTCAACCCGTTATCGAGGTCCTATGCTTAATCCATTCATCCGCCACAGCCTACTTACAATGTGAACTTTTGTTGCTATTTCTACTTTTTGATGTGACTTCCTGAAGCCTTTCTGACAGAAGGATTTCTGGCAGAAAGTCCTGAAGCCTAACTTCCATGTGCACAGTGCAATGAGATGGAGGAAATGTTAAAGAAAGCTGAGTAAAACATTTTGAGAAAATTAATAACCACTCTCATTTATGTATGCTAAACACGAAGCTATGGCTAGCAGTGGGTTAGCTTAGCATAAAGACTGGAAACAGCTAGCCTGGGTCTGTTCAGGGGTAACAAAATCTGCCGAACAGCACCTCTAAAGCTCATGAATATACCTAATTTTTGTTTGTTTTGTGTATTTTTAAGTTACTGCTCCCAGCCAGGGCATAGTGCTGCATAACTCCCCCACTGTAAAACCACAATGTCTTGATATTAAACCTTGATTTTTGTGTAGATTAAACAAATGTGAATTAACATGCTAACTAGTGAGCTTTAGCTTTAGCTACTGGTAGGCAGATTTTTATACCTTTAGACAGATCCAGGCTAGCTGTTTGCCCCTTTTTCCAGTCATTATGCTTAGCTAAGCTAACTGGCTACTGGCTATAGCTTCATATTTATCCTACAACATGAGAGTAGTATAGATCCTCTCATCAAAAGACTCTCAGTAAGACAGCGAATAAGCGGATTTTTATAACACCACATTATATTGTATGACACAGGTTATATATACAGCAGAGGTTGAGGCAGATGTTGATTAACTGTTTGAACAGGCAGCCGTTGTTGGATGCTTTACCAGCCTGTGGATCTGAAAACTGTATCATACTACTGACTGACCTGATGAAGAACAAAGAGCTGGAGGAGGAGCAGGCTCACGCTTTTCTCACCACCGTAGCCCTCATCCCTCATCCATCGCCACAAATCATCGGCTCCATCAATGTAGGAACCTCTGGGTGACGTTAACGATGACCTAAATCTCTCGTCAAAGCTGCTTTCTGTATTCACTCCTGAGATATATTAGTCAGATTGATGTCAGCACAGATGTGGCTCAGCGCATCCTGTACCTCTGCTGTTTGTGTCAGGCCTTGCTGGAGGTCCCGGAGGTGCGGTCCAAGGCGCTGTTAGCCGGATCATCTTTAGTCTACCAGTTGTGCCAAAGATCTCAAACCTCCTGCAGTGAGCTTCCTCAGGTACAGACCTTCATAAAAAAGCTTGAGGAAACCCTGAAGGAGGGCTGCGAGGAAAAACAACCCACTCAGAGAAATGCAGTAGGTGCACTTATATCATATTATAATCCTGGTGATCTGAAGTCTAAAGCATGGATGTGTTGAAACAGTTTTACTAACCCCAATTCCAAAAAAGTTTGCATGCTGTGTAAAATGTAAATAAAAACAGAATGCAATGATTTGCAAATCCTTTTCGACATATATTCAATTGAATACAGTCCAAAGACAAGATATTTTATGATCAAACTGATAAACTTTATTGTTTTGAGTAAATGTACACTCATTCTGGATTTGATGCCTGCAACAGGTTCCAAAAAAAGTTGGGACAGGAGCATATTTACCAAGTGGTTTACCACCACTTCAGCACTAAGACACCCCAATACGATCCCAGACGCTGGCTTTTGAACTTTGCACTGGTCACAGTCTGGATGGTCCTTCTTTTCTTTAGTCCAGAGGTCACAACGTCCATGATTTCCAAAAACAATTTGAAAGGCAGACTCATCAGACCACAGAACACTTTTCCACTTTCCATCAGTCCATCTCAGACGAGCTCTGACCCAGAGATGTCTGCAGAATTTCTGAATGTTGTTGATGTATGTCTTTTGCTTTGCATGGTCGATGTTTCGAAGATGCATCTTTAATGCCCAAACATAACCCTAACCCTAACCCTAATCAACCCATTTACCTGTGAAATGTTCCAAACAGGTGTTTTTAAAACATTCCATAACTTTTGTTGCTAATCTTTTGTTGCCCCTGTCCCAACTTCTTTGGACCGTGCTGCAGGCATCAAATTCAGAACAAGTCAGTTTGAACATTAAATATCTCATCTTTGTGCTGTTTTCAACTAAATAGAGGTCAAAAAGGATTTGCAAATCATTCCATTCCATTTTTATTTGTGTTTTACACAGCGTCCAAACCTTTTTTGAATCAGGGTGTGTATATGAACATTGCCTAATATGCATATATATTTTGACCTGACAGCTTTTTTATGCACTGAAATCGGTGGGAAACGTTGGTCAGTCTGCTCCAGCCTTCATTCCTCTGCTAAACTGCTTCATGCTCGGCCACTCAGCTGCACTGGAGCTGAGACTGGCCGCCGTCCAAGCTTTCAGACGCTTCCCCTGCTCAGCTGATGTGAGTTCACTCCTAAACTAAAACTTAACTCGATAGTCTTCATATCACAGAAGCCAACTTTGAATATGATGTCCTAATTGATTCATGATGAGTCGAGGTGGAGGTGAAGGGGTGAGCGGCAGTTGTAACATCAGTGACTGACAGCAGTTTCCTTCCCTCAGAGGTCTGTGCTGTTGCAGCTGTACCGCTCCTCCCAGGAGGATCCCGAGGTCAGAATCGCCGCATACCAGCAGCTCATGCGATGCCCCGATCGGGACGTGTTTGAAGTGGTGAAGACGACGCTGAAGAACGAGACCTCCAGCCAAGGTCTGATTGAAACCGCTATGGTTTGTAGAGGGGATGCCAATAGCAGCTTCTCCGAGTAAGAGGTGAAGTGAGGGGTGAGGGAAGGGAAATGTGCAATATTTTGGTGCAGGGCATTTGTGCAATAATTGGATGTAGGGGATTGGCTGGGAAACAAGTGTGTAGGGCATTTGTGCAATATTTTTTGCGTAAGACTTTTGTGCAACTACTTCAATTTAGGGCATCATGCAATACTCTTGAGTGTATGCTTTTTGGAGTGTATGGATCTGAGGTTGATACTGTATGTTAGTTGTAGTTTGTTTGTACGTGTGTGGTCATGTCGCCTCTGTTCTCCCAAATGTCCAAGACAACTTTCTCCTAAGGGAGACAATAAAGGCTTATCTTATCTTATCTTAGTTTAAGTGGAAGAAAAGCTGAAGACAGGTGATTCCTTCCAGAGCTCTTCTGTCTTATTCCTCTTTTTGTTCTGTTCGACATTATAAACTTTTTGCTCTGCTGTTTCCAGTGGGCTCATACGTGTGGAGTCACCTGACTAATGTCCTGAGGAGCGAGGACCCCATGAAGCAGCCCCTGATCGAGTCACTGCCTGACGATATTATCAGCAGAGACTTTGAAGCTGAGTTTTTGAAATACTCCTCCTATTCAGACTACACTGTTTCATCAGGTAATGTCAGATTTACTTCAGTTTAAAATGAAGTAAAGTAGCAAAAAGAGGTAATGTCTGAGTGATTTCTTTTTGTTTGTTTCAGGCATGGGAGTTACAAACATGGAAACATCTTTGGTTTTCTCTCCCAAATCTTTTCTACCGAGATCTGCCTCTGCTAATCTGACAGTATATTTTCATGGCAGAGCCCACAACCTTCTGGAAGTGAGTTTGATATCCATTTGTTTTTTTTTATTCCTAAAAGCATAGCAGAGTCTTACAAAATGCATGCTTTGTGTTTCCCGACAAAGGTGGACCTTCACGTTGAAGATGCTGAACCAATTTTAAAGAACTTTTTCGGTCACTCTGATGAAGAGTCTGTGGCTCAAAGTCACAAACATGTGCAGCCCAAAGAGGCGAGCAGGACGAGGAGAAAATCAGATGATGGGAACAAAGGAGAAAAAGAAACGTGTTTATCCAGAACCAGCAGTTATCTGGACCAGGCCAAGGCCATGGTGAGGTCTCTGTGATTGTTGTAAGACAGTCGTCTCCCCTGAGCTGCTGTCTGAGGGGAGCAGTTAGTGCAGCAGGTTTATCATGTCAGCTTGGTCATGTGGGATAAGACCAGACAGAGACCGACACTGTTGTACAACAGGACGACTAGTAGCCATTTACACTGTAATTAAGGTCTTAGACTTTTGGTCAGTGCTGTTGTATTAATTTACTGTCAGTGCATTTGTAAAATACTGACATAGTTCAAATAAATGGCTACATAATTGTTGATTATTTTCTCAATTAATTGATAACTGATCTATAAAAGTTCAGAATATAGCCCCCAGAAAATCACACATCACGGTGTCCTACAATTTTTCCAAACTAAACTTCAAATTTATTTATTTTTTTTGTCTGACCAAAAGATGAAAGACAAAGAAACGCAGGAAATTCTCATATATAAGATGCTCGAATCAAGAGATATTTGGTATTTTATTTTGAAAAATTAGTTACTTACACTTAATCAACTGATTAATTCTGCTGTTTTTTACATTCACTATTCACTTCCATTATTTTGGAGATTCTGCAACACTGTTTTCCTGTGAAACTCCAGCAGTGAACCTCCATTTTTGGGTGAACTATCCCTTTAAACCAATAGAAAAAAGAAACAAGTGAAAAATACAAGAGAAACTAAACAGAGGAAAAAAGAAAAATACTGGTAACAGACTGGAATAAACACCACATAAAAAATATTTTTTGATTGATTCCTGTTCATGTAAAATAAAATAAAGCTTTGTATTGAGGGGAGGTAATTTCATTTAGTGGTGATAATCACATGTTTTTGTTTGTCTGGTCCAGTTGTTTGGGAGCAGGAGGACAGAGGAGAACAGGCCCAAGTGTTGGGTTGGTGTGAAGGTGTTTGGAAATGAGCTCAGCGTGTTTACGTGCGAGGATCTCTACAATCACGTCAACCAGCTGTCGCTCAGCTTGGCAGGACTGGCTGTCAAACTGCTCAAGGTACACAGGAGGTAGATCGTTCTCCCAGTCACTGTCTTTGTTTGACTGTCTGCCCTCTGTCTGTTTACCCCGTCACATCTTCACACACGCGCTCCTGTTTTTAATCTGCCCTCCCTCCTCTTTGTCCTCCAGGGTCATGAGGTTCAGCTGAACCACCGGGCCGTGCTGCTGACAGAGGAGCTGGTGCTACCGTCTCTGTCTGGTTTGCCCGTCAAACTGGGCATCAACATGACCTCCCTCTTCTCGCAGCGTCTGAAGGGAAACATCAACTACAGGGATACGTCTCACTTCTCCCTGACTGGATACATCAAACCCAAGTACGTCCACATCACCACTTATAACAGGGTCTATAACATTTGACATTTGGTCACAAATTGTGTGTCTCTCTTCTCAGTGCACATATGGGGCTTTCGGCCAGGATGGGGGTTGACGGTGCTCTGGGTCAGGCTGCGGTGGACTGGGTCTCTGAGCTGAGGAGCTCCACCAGTCTGGATGGCAGTGTTCAGCTGCAGGAGGGGCGGGATCTCAGAGTCACACTGAACACACCGGAGGACGTCATGGACATCATCTCTGTCAGGTAAGTGTGTGTGTTTCAATTAATTACACCATCTCAAAACATCTCTCGACAAATGTTTATGTATTTAAAAATTTGTTTAAATAACTGTGACTTAATTTAGTCAAAATTCTCTACTTAATACAAAGATTACAGGAGGGTTTAAAGATATTATGTGGGTGAAAACTACAAAAATTTAGGTTTGACAGAGGTTGGTTTGCATATTTTAGCAGGATTTTAAAGCATCCGACATGTTTTGACCCAGATCATTTACTTAAATAATGAATAAAAATGGACCTAATAAAGAGCCCTGTGGTACACCCTTGTAGACTTATAGTATATTGATTTAGATTTAAATTATCCTTGTAGCTTTTGCATTTATTTTTTGTAGAAAGAGGTTGCACAACTATCTTGTAATGACGAGTGTAATGACAATAACATTGAATTGAACACAAAATAAAATAAATGAATCATGTCTGTTAGGTTGTGTTTATACTGTTGCAGGTTGGAATAATGGTGTCCTAAAGACTGTATGTGTAATTTTTGTCTGTTCGCTAGTTCCCGAGTATTTCAGCTCAGCGGAGACCACAGAGAGGAGATAAGGGGGCCAAAGAGTCGAGTTCAGAAGACCAACTGCACACCAAAGACGTGTAAGTCCTCACACAGGGTTTTGCTACATGACACACGGCGGTTGTTAGACAGTTTGTAGCTGATTGCTAATTGTTACTGACTATTGACCACCATTATTAGATTGTTGTATATACAATATATTTCAGCTTGTATCTTATGTTATATCTCTCTGAATAACCTCTTTTTAGCCATTATTACATTATTACTTTCCAGATGTAGAAACGTTAAAATATGTTCTCTGTATTGTTACCATGAGATGATACTAGCACCCCTGTTTTCAATGCATACACATGAGAAGGCAGCATGTGGGGGTCCTTTGAAGGTGCGGTAGTGATTCTGGAGAAAATAGTTGCCTGTTGAGTCTCATTCCCCGGTTGTCAAATTACCAACGTTTGAATTTGGTGGCTCAAGATGGTTGATTGTTGAGTCTCATTCCCAGGTTTTTAAATACTGATGTTTTAGGAATTAGACTCAGCTATCTTATTGGCCTAAGTCTCCTGTCACAATCTAACCTGAAAGTCTAGTTTTCTCTCAGATCACTTGAACTACGTCATGCATAAAGGTTATTATGGAACGTTTGCTCAATGATGCCAAAAATAAACTGCCTACATCAGCTTTAACTGTGTGTGCAGGTACATATGTGTGGGCGTAATGGCAGGATTTCAAAAGTGTGTGATTGAGAAATGTTATTCTGTTGATGTCATTATGCATCTAAACATTTATCTGAAAAAGTCAGCTGTAATTGTTTGATTGATTGGCTGACTCTCGGTTATAATCGTTTGCTTCATTACCAAACACTGATCTCTGCTCCCTCACAGGGTCCAAGATGGTCGGCTGGCAGCTGTGCTCCAATGCCTCGTACCCACTGCCTGCTACAGGTGTTTCACTTCCCCCTCCAGGACCAACCCATGTCTCCCTGAGGCTGCTGAAGCTGGACAGAGGCCTCCATTACTATCTGCTGGAGGCTGCCTACTCACTGCTCGCTCAGGTGCGAGGACACACAAAGATCTAGTTTCATCTGTGAGATGATTCTCTGTTTGCTCTGAGGATTTCACTCTGTGACACGGCCATGATCTGGTCTAAATTATCTTAGGCTGGGATGCACCAACAAGGATTAACTTTTAAACCCAATTAAATCAAGGTTTAACTTTAAGTTATGCTGCATCAAACCTTTTAGCTAGCTCAAAATTAATAAAGAATACTCCTTAAACATCAGCTTAGTTTTTACTCTAAACCTTACATTTAATTTGCATTTAATTCTGCTGCACAAAACTTTAAACTCCAATTTAAATTTTGAACCAGTATTAACTTTAAAATTACACTTGAGGATGTTTAACAGCTGCCTTTTTGTGATGAACTGAAAAAAAAAATCAATTTCCTTGTGAAACCTCAGATGATAATTTGTTTTTTCTCAAATGAAGAGAAATCAGAGCTTCTTTTTAGAGCAATCATGGTTAGGCTAACAAGGCTAATTAACTTTTTAGCTAGCTTGCATCTTTTCTATCTGAAAACAATGCAAAGTTTTGTTAAAGAATACAGAGCGGCTGAAAGTTACTTAAATTTATTTTTTATTTATTTTAATTTGTGAAAGAAGCATCTCCATATTGATTTAACTCTATTTAATTTTGATTTACATCAATTAACTTGGATTTAGAGATACGTTTTTAATTGTGCAGCAGAGCTGAGCTCAATTTTAAATCTGGTTTTATTCATTTTAAACCTAGTTTCGCTAAACTCTGATTGGAACAAATCTTTGATTAAATTAATCTTTGTTAGTGCAACCCAGCCTTAAAAGGCCTTAAAGAGAGGGATTGTAGACTTGTAGACGGTGCCTTACTCTCATAGTTGTCACAACTTTTGTTTCAGAGAGGCACCTGGCTCCCCAGAGAGGCCTCCATCCACCTCCTCCTGGCCACGCCGCAGTCCTCCATCCCCAGGGACATGACTCTGGACCTGACCTTCAACCCTCACAGACTGCTGCTGAGGATCACCCACCCTCTGAAAACCATCCACGTACAAGGTCGGTCACAGACGAGAAAAAAACACAACTCCTGTTTGGGTTTAATGCTGAAAATGTGCTGTTTTCTCAGGTCAACTTGAACGAGAGAGGAACATAAAGTCAGGAAAGTTGGAGCTGTTGATTGATGGTGCTCATTATTATATCCTGGTGAGTACTGAGATTATCTGTGATGAGATTTTTATCTGTTGGAGACATTATTCAGTCAAAAAAGATGTTCATTCGTTTGTTATCTTTAGGGTTTGGTCGACTCTCAGACCCTCCTGTCAGAGCAGAGAACACGATATCACCTTGAAGCTAAATTGGCCGCTGATGGACATCCCATGATCCTCTCTGCTAATATTACTCGTGGACTGGGCAGGAAAACCAGCTTCTCTGCCACTCTGAAGAACGTGTTCAGAGAAACCGCATCACTGTCAGGTACCCAAATCAACACGACCAAATAATATGCATTTTATTATCTATAAAAGTTTTATGTTCAACATTTAAATTTTCCCTCGTCAGTGGCTCTGGAGCGCAGGCGGGATGGCAGCAGCAGGCAGTACTCAGTGGAGGCGGAGCTCCTGTTGCCTGGTGTGGTCGGTACCAGGATGCTGGGACTGATGGAGCAGAAGGGCTCACTGTGGAGCTCCGCACTCAGGCTCAAGTATGGTCTGGGAGGTGAGTGACTGAAAAGCAGTGTAATGTTTTGATGCCAAAAGGAAGGAAAACTAACAAAGTAAAGGAGCAGTTCTCACAAAATACACATTCTTACTGGCAGTACTGCTCTATTTATAGAGATATTCATCCAGGTAGTCTCTGTGTCATTTGCAGCTCGGAAAACTCAGCTGCAAAGTATGCTCCCCAACTCTGTATCCAATATGCTGTTTATTACTTAAACTGTGTAATGAGTTTTTTAAATTATTGTGAATGACTGGAAAGAGATACAGCATTTAGGTTTTTCAAAATGCCACATTTCCTTGAGCACTACAAATCAAATGTATTTGAGCCGAGCTGACCCATCAACCTACACCAAAACTGGGCTTCAGTTAATGAAGAAAGAAGTTTGAAGAAACAAAGCTGTTGCCGAGCAATCGTCTCATATTTAGGGAGACTAATTACAGCTCCGTTTCTCCTGACCTTTGACCCTCTACACAGGCGACGCCCGGCACCTGCGTCAGGAGTGCTACACGTCTCAGAGACTGAAGAGCGAGAGGGACTCAAACCTCACGTACATCATGAGAGCGGATCATGAATTCTACTGCTCCAACACTGCTCCCATCAACCACAAGGTAACTGGAGACGTGAGCCCACAGGATGACGCACAAATGTGTGTTAATTCACACAAGCTGTTCATTTGAATCTCGATGAAATTAAAGGTCCAGTGTGTAAGATTTAGGGAATGGCAGAAATTGAAGGGTGAGGTGAGCAGTATTCAGTTAATTGCAATCTACAACCTCACCACTAGATGCCACAAAATCCTTCTTACTGGTCCTTTAAGATGCAATTTCAGTTATTTGATTTATCTTGCTGTGCATGCTTATGTCCCTGATTTCCAGCTTTTGAGACTAGAGGTCTGGGTTCTCTCTGTGTTTTGAGAGCTTGTTGGGGTCTCTTTTCTGTGGTCTGCAGATCCACCTCAGGCACGAGGAAAGCCCCAGCCACATCAAATCAGCTCTGGATGTGAGCTACGGCAAACACTGGGATGAGATCAAACAACAAACGCACGCTTCTTCTGAGCCAGTCGTTCAAAAACCAGTCCACACAAAAATCACACCAGCTACACACTGGAGGTAAACAGACCTGCATCTGTGATGATCTGTCCTCTCTGGCCCTAACTACAGCCTGTTCAGATCCTGGTGTTAACTGCATCCTGGGTGATGTGATCATTAGTGGGCATCAGTACGTCAGTTCACACCTGGCCCATTTCCAGATGTGTCTCTAGACCTGTTCTGTCAGTTGAATGTCTATCTAGTCTCACATTTTATCTGCACTGTAAGCATCCTGGCAAAGACACTCCGCAGTGCGCTAGGATTTAATAACTGGACTATGAGCAACGAGCAAGATGCACACTTTTACTTTTTCTGTTTATGTGGAAATCTGGTGTTTTCATATCACAGATGACGATGAAAGACATAAAAGGGACAGTTCACCCCAAAAATTAAAATTCAGTCATTATCTACTCACCCTCAATGCCGATTCACAAGAAAACAGTGTTGCAGAATCTCACAAACAATGGAAGTGAATGGTGAAAGGTTTTCAAACATAAAAAACTGGGAAAAAAGACATAAAATGCCTCCAAACTGCTTGTCTGGTGTAATCCAAGTCTCCTAAAGTCCCAACATGCTGTATTGCACACTGTCACAATCACACACACATCAGTACTTCAGCATGTGCATGTGCAAGTGGAAACGTGGTCCAAGCTAAAGATCACAGTGAGATTCAGCTAAAAACATTGTTCTTTTTTTAGTAAACATGGCATGTTTACTACACCAGACGAGCAGTATGGAGGGATTTTATGTTTTTATATTCTTGTTTTTTTACATTTGAAAACTGGTCACCATTCACTTCCATTGTTTGTGAGATTCTGCAGCATTGTTTTCCTGTGAAACTCCAGCAGTGTTTTGTGGACTTAAATAGCCTAAATCTGACCTTCAGTCGGCATGAGGGTGAATAGATAATGACTGAATTTTCATTTTTGGGTGAACTATCTCCTGACAGTGACAGAGTGAGCGGTCCGAACAGAGGGAGAGTAAAAATGTGCATCATAATTTGACATAATTTGAATTACTGTGAAACAAATGATGTACTTACAGGATGTCAGTTAAGTAGCTGGTCTGTCAGTGTGGTCCAGGCTGCGCTGTGTTCACACTGCTCACAAAATGTGGTCATATGTGGCCCAGAGTCCTGTGTGTGTGTTCACACTTGCACTTGTCATCGGCTCACGCAGGAAGTACGTTAATACCTGGTCTGAAAAGGGTCTATTTGAGATTGAAGAAGCTTTTACACACATTGACATTCATCAATACATTCTCACTGTGAGATAATCCCTGTATTTACATGTCCTAAGCATTAAAGCTACCACAAGGAACTTTCATATTCTGTTGATTTTGGAGGAACCTGTGGTCAAAAGTTGTGGTGTGTCCTTTTTTTTTAAAACAGACATGAAACAGGACCAGCTGATCCTCTTACTGAAGTTCTTGTTTTCTTATTTAGGTCATAAAAAGGTGTCAGTATTAAATTGAGTCTGTTTCATAACCCGTTAAAAACTCCTTGTGGTAGCTTTAAATGCATTTTTTCTTTTTCCAAACTAAAATAAAATATTCTCTCTCTCTTGTTTTATTCCAGTTCAGTCTCCAGGTGCCTGAGAAGAATCTAAACTACAGGACTCAGCTTCTTCACTCTCACCTGAGACAGCTCGGGTCTGAGAGCAGCACTCACCTCAAAATCAACTACAACAACCTGATGCCCCTGGTGGCTGGATTACACTGGAAAACACCTCCAAAAGACACCCAACAGAAAAAATGGGAAGGTAAAGTGAGTTTTAACCATTTCGATTCATTTAATCATGTGATTTTTGGAGTCTGTACCTGCGGTGAGGCAGTGGTCAGCTTCATTTCTCTCTTATTATCCTCCAGGCACATTTAACATGGACACACCGTGGCTGTACATCTACACTGCCCACAAACTGAGCCAGCAGCAGCGTCACACACTCCAGCTCACCTCTGAGCTGACAGCCAGCAAGTGGCTGACCATCCGTAACCTCCTCCTGGAGGGTTTCTACAGGGACAGGGGCAGGGAGAAGGAGGCCCATCTGAAGCTCTACACACCATCTGTCACCTACATCCAAGTAAGCAGGGGAGAGGCCGCTCCATCTCAACATCCAGAGAATCTGCTTTTAGTATCTGATCTGCAAAATCACTGAAAGCACCAGATGACTAAATTCTGTTAGAATTAAAGGTAGAGTCAGTAGGGTTCGTCTGAGCTGCTTGCAAACGCATCAGGACGTCAAAAAATACCAGCGTTTTGGGTTGGTGAAACGTCCTGAACGCAGCAAAATAATGACAAAAAAATAAGGAAATACAGCCACCATCACACACTTGTAGTGGGTCATGAGTGATGACAGTCTATACATTGTTTTTTCAGGAAAATGTTGCAGATTATACCTTTAAATAATTATTAAGATAATGACTGGGTCGCAGCAACAAAGATTACTTTAATCTAAGATTTGTTCCTATAAAACTAGGGTTAAAATGAGTCAGTCCAGTTGTAAAATTAAGCAGAGCCTTGTTGCACAATTAAAAAGTAATGTGCATTTAGTGAATGATATAAACTATAATTAGATAGAGTTTAATCAATATTGAGATGCTTGCTTACCCAAAATAAATGCATGCATAAACAAAAAATAAATTTGAGTGCTGTTCAGAGTCAGGACCTAGAAAGTATGAAAGAGGGGGAAACTGTTAACTGTTTGCTAGCTAGATAAAAGTAGGTCTAACTAGAAGTATACAGTACTACAAGACACTTCTACTACAAGACATCCCCCCCAAATGCTTACAGTTAGGTTATGTAAAACTACATTTTGGGTATATTTAGAAAAAGATTGTGATTTGGGTTCACTGTTAATCCAGAAGGTTAAAAGGAAGCTAAAAAGTTAATAAAACCTTACATTGTTTCCTAGTTCACTGAAAAGTTAGCAGAAAGCTTCACTGTGTGCTAACTGGCTAAAAAGTTAACAAAAGTTACATTGTTTACTAGCTAGCTAAAAAGTTAGTCAGCCGAGATAACCTACTCATGACAGCTCAACAGAGAAGCAGAGCAGCAAAAAGATTTTTTTCCTCCTTTGAGAAAAAGTTGTTGGCTGAATTAATGGAGCAATATGGCCAAATATTAACAGAAGATTAAAAAACAGACAACATAAACACGTCTACCCCTTTAATCTCTTTGACGAACTTGATTATTTGCTCGTTCCATCTCAAAAAACGTAGCCATTGAAAAAGTTAAACCTCCTCGTAAGTTTTAAATAATTCTGGGTCATACTTTAGTTTGGTGCAACAGAATAAAATTTAATCTAAGTTTAGGTTGTAAAAACTCAACTGAGGTTTACACTGAATCTCCCTCTTTTTTAAATTTTAAGTTAGTTGTAAAGTTGTTGCAACATAAATGAAAGTTAAACCATGATTGAATCAGGCTTAAAAATTAATCCTTGTTGCTGCAGCCCAGCCAAAATCATGTTTTGTGATAGTTTGAACCATAAATTGCACCACAACAGTTTTACATGTGCATGTCTTCTCCCCAGGCAGGAGGGTGGGGCATTATGGGGAAAAGAAGTGTGAAGGCCTCCGCCTCCTTGAGCTCGTTGTGGACTCCACCCTTGATAGGAGACATCTCTCTTGAGGCCTCCAAATTCAGCCACACCCTGCAGATGGCCTCCACCTATGGCAAGCACAACGTCAGCCTCACAGCTGCCCTCAACACTGTGGATAAGGTGGGTGGTGACACGGTGACATGTCTGTTAAGTTGAACCCTTTTAAGACACTATAGAATAACCACCTTCCCTTTTCTTTAAGAATCTGAGAAAGAGGCAAGTGACTCTGAAGATGACCTTCTCGAAACCGAGGAGTCCGTCCACAGACCTGGAGTTCGAGGGAGTCGTAGAGGAGCTGAGGAGGGACAAGCAGATGTATCAGAAAACAGCGATGCTCCAGCTCAGGTCGGTGCCTCAGACTGATCGACTTGTGATGAATCTGATGGTGCATTTTATTTTCAAACTATTATTTATAACGGTGATTTTAACAGCAACACCATATCGTACAGACAGCCCTTCCAGAACTTTCCTCAGACTCTCCTCCTGCGGGAGACTTTCACTGTTGACCTACTCAGGGGCCTCTACGTCCTGGAGTCGAGAGCCGGTTTCCACGGCAACAGAGAGATTGTCCACACCCTCACACTTGGCTACCAACCACCGAGCCCTTTTGTAAGTTCAGTGCAAGTTTAATTAATTAATAAATTAATAAAACTCTAAATCTGCTTACTGTATTCAGGGATTCTAATTTTTTGTATCTCTCCTCATGTTTAGGTTTGTTCTGCGCTGATTCATCCTTTCAGCCCTGACATTGTTCCGTCAGACTCAGAAATTTGTGTGACCGTAACCAGCAACCAGGTGAACTTCAAGCCCCCAAAACTCAAAAGAATGGGTCCATCATTACAAACTCATGTTGCATGGACAAACATTCTTCAAGCTCTCTTAAAAACTCTTAAAAGTCCAGTTTGTAAGATTTATGAGGATTTATTAGCAGAATGTGGCAAAAATTAAATGTTTTCATTGTACTCACATACTTGTACTCATAAAACTAACCGATACCACGTCACAAACAGTAGCCTCTCAACACAAGCAAACATCCAAAGAACCAACGCAATGCAGAGTTCAAGGAGTTTACTGATGCCGTACAACCATCATTATCAGCGAGAGACTGGCTGTCCTCAACATCATCCACTAATGACCGCTTTAGAAACTGTCCATGTAAAACTGAAACAACCTCACAGAGTGCACCTGTAGACCGCAGCGGCTGTCCGATAAGTCCCGGCGGGCGCAAACTAGTTGAACGTCTCAACTAATTAATCCGAAGACAAAAAAAGCCCCGCTGCCACCAGTCTGTAACCATCTTTTCTTGGTAATAAACTGCTACAACTGTCTTTGTGTACTCTTCTTTATTCTCCTGTTAATCTTCACCAAAACGGCCTGACAGCACCACACTCATACCTGTCCCTCTGAAACAATGGCAGACAGCCCAGAACAGACAAACTAAAAACTGTCTTTTGCATGGTCCTTTAAATTCTAGCCCATGGCCCAATTTTTCTAATGATATTAAAAATGTAACTGAATTACAGAAACATATGTATGAAATGATACAGAAAACATGCACAGTTTCATGAAAATTTAATGTAATGTCAGAGCCATTAGAAACAGTGTGCAGGATTTAAATATTTAATTCAGTGTAACTACGACCTAGTTTCAGTGAAATACTACTTGATGTTGACATCGGAAAAAATTTAGGAAATGCATCTAACTTATATACTGTAGGTGGATAATCTAGAGAAATATAGGGAACATTTGTGTACTTATTTTGAATTTTATTTTTTATTTATTATATTTTCAGACCCAGAAAGATGTTCAAGGGAGGATACGAGTCGGCAGCAAGGAGAGACTGACTTTCTTCAGTCAAGTCCAGTCGAACCCTTTGCACTCGAGTCACCAAGAGATAAACGTTAGAGCCAATTTCACACATCAGCTCGAGGTAAACCATCCTCTCTAGTCAGGAAATGTACTTTTTATTGGTGAAACAACTGCCAGCTGTTTGAATATTTCCATCCGTCTGACTTGTGTGACGATTGGCGACTGCAGTCAGCAGTGTCATAAGTGATGTAGGTCCACCTCCAACAGTGTACGGTGTAGTTTACAGTAGAAAAGGCCAAATTTGTGACCTGTTATTACTGTTACAGCTGCAGCTCCCCTCCTTCGCCGTGGTGGAGGGAAATGTACGTTGGAACCCCAAAAACAACACCGACTTTGATTATCAGGCCAGAGGGAAACTGAGAGTAGAGCAACAGGAGTGCCAAGTGAGTAAAACAAACGTGCCATTTTAATTATTGCTTGTTAATCTGCTGCATTTCTGCTGAATTTGTGGTGCCAAAGTGTTTGTTTTTCTGTCTGTAGCTGTCTGTACAGCTCAATGGAACGTCAGACAGAGTCGGTCTTTACTCGTCTCTCAGTCACCCCTTCAAATCAAAGATTCCCAAAACATTACAGGTGAGCCGCTTCTGTGTTTTGTCACATTTTACAAATAATCTGCCTTTCAGTCTCCGAGTTATCTTTATCATTTTGCTGTTTTTATCGTGTCCAGGTGAAGGCCACTGCAGACGTGTCTACAGTGGCTGGTAGAGGAAGCAGCTCAGTACATGTGACGGCTGATGGAAAGGACAGGGTGAAGCTGGACGCCCAGATGTCCCACTCCCTCCAGAGGGGAGACAGAGCCGTGGGACTGAGGGTGAATATATCACAGAGCCTGCTGCCTTCTGCCTCAGATGTGCACGTGAACATGGATGCCAACATGTCCTCAGACAGGTGTGTACGACCGCCATTTTAACTCTAACTATGGCTTAGAGGTGTAAGTTTACCATAATGTCTCTTTATGGACTCTTGAACTTGTGGCAGTACTGTGTTCGTCTTTCCTCCTCCAGTGTGTCTCTGCATGGCTCCTATAAACAGGGCATGAGGCTCTGCTGGCTCAGGTCAAAGGGTCTCTAAAAAACTCTGGGGGTCTCCAGCTGGCTGTGTCCGGGGACCTGAGGCACTCCATAGGCAACCTCGCTATTTTAACCTCCTGTCCTGGGGTTGGACGGGGGGTTTGGACAGTCTGACACGCTCATTGAAGGTAGAGGTTCATGTGAAAGTAATAATTTTAGTAGTTCTATATTACACAATAACACATTAGGACATTTGTCATGCTTACAATTATTTTTTAATGTTGTTATGCTGGGATCACAAGTTATTTTCTTTTATTATCTTTTTCTCACTGTTAAAAAAATAATTGGAAGCACAGCCATTCTCAGATTCTGTACATCTGTGCTTGCAGTTATTTTTTAACACTTTTATCTTGAGATCACAAGTATTATTTATGTAGCTTTGGAGTATTACTTTTAAGTCTTTTGTACACTGAGTTATCAAGTAATTCCTGGAATGAACAGAAGATCTGTAAAGCTGCGTGTCACCAGGAAATAAAGCTGAAATAAAGTCCAAATGGAGGAGTTTATAATTTGAATAAAGAGGGGACAAAGACTGATCCCTGAGGGACACCGCACTTAACTTTTCCGTTGTTTCATCCCCAAATTAAAACAATATTTAACAAACTATTCCTCTGACTGCTAACAGCTGACAGCTAATTACTGAGCTTTAGAGGTGCTGGTATTTTGTTATCTTTGGACAGAGCCAGACTAGCTGTTTCCCCCTGTTTCCTGTCTTTACACTAAGCTAAGCTAACTGGCTGCTGCAAGAAAGGGAATTAGCATATTTCCCAACATATTCCTTTAAAGAAGTTGACCCACTATCACAGGTTGATTATGTCATTTTCTCAAGATAATAAAGCTTGATTTCTCTGCATTAAAAGAAATAATTTCATGCACAACCGTTCTCAGATTCTGTACATTTGTCTTTACCTGAAAAACCTGCTGACTGATGGGAATCATTTCTGCTTCATGTAATTGTAGGACAGGTGAGAGTTAGAGTGATGGAGGACGTGTACAGCGTGGAGCTGAGACATCAGGAGGATCCTGCAGATTCTTCAGATAGTGATCATGAAGAGGGGATGTTGGGCAAGAAATTCCACGTGGCCCGTGATTGGCTGTGTGTTTGGTTGGGGGCGAACATTCATGTGTGAATGTGAGCCGCCGCTGGGGGATCGGGGGATGGGTGAGGTCCATGCCAGACTATCACACTCCCTTCATCTGCTCAATGCCACAGGTGATCATTGCTTTACACATAACATGTTATATTTCATACATTATAATCTCTCCTGGTCTCTCAGTGTTTTTTGTCGTGTGGATGCAGGTGTACCTGCCAGCAGTAGTGCTCAGGTGAGATGGGCCCAGGATTATGGTCAACTGTCAGTCCTGGCAGAGCTGCAGGCTGGATCTGAATATCTAAATGCTGAGTTTACTGGAGGACAGACAAAGCAGGTTAACCCACGGTGGGAGTACTTCTCCAGGCTGCAGCATCAAGTCAAAGCGCTGCTGGAAAGAGGCTTTCAAGCTCCATACAAGCTAAAGCACATTACGAGGTACAGGACTATCATCTGTTTTTATATCTCTAGAAAGTTGATATTTATTAAGGACCTGAAATGCATAAATGTGCTCTACATGTCTAGTTGCCTTTCCTGTATTTTTATGCTTTTCTTTCCCCGTTAGTTAGAAACAGAAGGACTGGACACAGGCTTGGTCCTTCACATGGAAGACGAGAAAATGATTGATGCTCTTTTTAATGTTGGATCAAAAAACAGCACAGCTATATTGGTAGCATCTCTATGGCAACAGATGAAGCTGCTCCAGGGATTCATACCCACTTCTTTGCAGGTACATTTTACATCATTTATGCTCAATTGTAGATTTCTGCCCATGAGAACTTCGACTGCGTCTGACTTAATTCATCTTTAAGTAGCTGTAGAGCATCAGTGTTTGAGTGTTTTGTGCGTTGGCCATACAACCAACTTACTGGTGAGAAGATCTGTAAATCTGTGTGTCACCAGCAGTAGCAATTTGAGGGAGAATGAGGGGGGTTGCCATCCCCCCCCTTTTTTTAAGTAAAATTTAAAAAATGCGTCCCCCTTGTTAACCTGCCATCCCACCTCTCCATCCCCTACCAGCAGAGGGAGTGCAGGGGCAGAGGGGTTCTTCAGTTGAATCTGCCTGACTCATTGATCCTTTATCTGACTGAGGTTTGTTTAGTTTTGAATCTATGGCCCTGACCATGGCTCTGAAATATCAGTAACCTAACTGTAGTGTGTATGTAAGGGCTGTATTCTTTAAAAAAATTGAACCAAAGAATCATTCAGAAGTTGCTTTGCTAGTCATGAATCAGTTAAGCAAACCAGGTCCATTGCACATGTTAAAATGAACAAATTGTCTTCTGTTCTCCGGGGTCTAGGAACCTTTGGAGAAACTCAGTGTGTCTCCACTGCAGGGACCAGGGTCTAAATTAAGTTCTTGGGACATTATTTCACTACCCAAAACATCCTGGCTTAGATGGTAGTAATTTTTTTTAAAAAGACCAGGGACTTTGGGGATGGGGCTTGCAGCTCTAAACATTTCTGATTCGTCGATTGCTCATAATATTTTTTTTTTCCAGCCATATATATATATATATATATATATATATATATATATACATATATATATAGATATACATATATATATTTTTTTTTTTTAATCTGTAGACGCAAACTAGGAGTTACAGATGAAAATTTGACAGATGAACTGGGGATGAATAACTGATGTTGTATAGTCACGTGCAAAAATGTAAAAACAGACGGCACTTTTTCACTAATTTACCTAATCTTAACAGGTCATTAGTCAACAACAGAACCTTTTAGTTCCTTGAAAAGTAGTTCCTGGGACTAAAAAGCTCCAGGGTGGCTTATGATAACAGTTGCTTTTTGAATGAAATCTAAATGTAGGAACATATAATTTGAATAAAGAGGGCCCGGGATTGATCCCTAAGGGACACCACACATAACTTTTTCATTGTTGCATCCCCAAATTGAAACAACCTGAACCAGTTAGAGGAATAGTTGGGCATTTTGAGTAATACAAATAATTATTAAGCACTAGTGGTGTTGCTATTTTATTACCTTTGGTCAGAGCCAGGATAGCTGTTCCCTCTGTTTCTAGTCTTTACACTAAGCTAAGCTAACTGGCTGCTGGATGCAGTACCAATCTTGTCACCTAATTTGCTACAAGAAAGACAAAAAGTGCATTTCCCAAAATGTCAGAATATTCCAAAGACCCACTATTCCAGCATGTTCAACAGCAGATCATGATCAGTGTTGTTTCATAATAAGGACTCAGATTAGCAGGTTGGTGCACCACAGAACTTAATGCGGCTGGTCTTAAGTTCAGTAATTCCTCAGAAATTCTTCCATCTCCTCCTTCAGTTTTGTCTTTGAAAAAACAAACGTTGCCAACAGGGGGTTTTGTTTTCACAGATGAACTGCACAGGGGACGCCACTGTGGACCGACTCTCAGCCCAATGCTATGGAAATGTGGCGGGTCGCCCTGCGGAGGTACGAGTCTTTCGCTCCTATAGACCACACAACAGGCTCTGCTATGGCCTGTCGCTCGCTCACTCCAGCCTCAGTGCTCAAGCTAAAGGCTGTTACAGTTCTGATGGCCAGAAGGAGCTCAGAGCTAACCTCACTCATTCTTCTGTGATACTGCTGACGTATCTGGGTTGCCACTGAATCCAGCCTCAGGCTCCTGCTCCGGCCTGGGCCTCAGCGGTGGGCTCTAGCGATCGGGTTGGTTGTCGGCCCTTGGAGAATGGATCTGAATGTGGGACTGAGGTTGGAGAAGCCTGGGTTATACGGCTGGCATGGGCTGCTTGAGTCTGGGACCAGCACTGCTACACGCAAGGCAGAGATGACAGGTCGGGTGAGGTTGGAAAGCTGGTGTCACATCTGGGCAGAGTCAGTGTAGCATGGGGCTCGATCATTCAAGTCTGTTGGTGTCAGTCCGGTGTAAAGGGGTGGGGAGGCTGGTGTGGGTGCAGGTTGAGAGAGCTGAAGGGGGTCTACCTCTTAAAACCGCTCTAACTGTACATGGACAGGCAGGGAAAGATGGACTCAAATGTTCTTTGGGTTTAGAAAATGAGCATGACTCCTTTCAGTCCCTCTTGTCTGTACTGCTAAAGGACCAAAAGGCAGAATTCAGCTGGACCCTCCAGCATCACTGGTCCTCTCTTGCCTCCATCATCCCAAACAGAGTGGACCTCCAGGGGTCAGGTCAGCTCAGTGATACGTCCCTCTCTGGCAGTGCTCGAGTCTCTTTCAACACCCGTTCTGCTCAGATCGATGTCACTGCTGCCTGGGAGACCCCACCTCCCTGAGGGTCATGCTTCAGCAGAACCTGTCCACCACTGGTGTACCAGGGGAGCTCGCTGTTAGCATGTCGACCACGGCTAGTCAGGCTGAGTTGGAGGTGGAAAGCGATGCATGCTCCATGATTCTCCTTGCAAACCAACACAAGGAGGAGGGGACAGGAGGACCAGCTGGAATATTTTTGTCCGTCAGCGATGTGTCTTACTGAAGGTTAGAGAGGAAACAAGGACAAGTACAAGGAAACTTGTTTCCCAACTGAAGGAAAGCAAAAGAAACATCTTGACATTAGAGATGACTCTTGTCTTTCCATTACAGTACAAGTTGCATTAATAACACCGATACTGCATGAAAAAGAATCAACAAGACCATGGTTGAAATGAACATGAGCTTCATAATAGGCTTTATTTAGAATACTGGCATAGCTTTAAGGTTGTTGGATGTATTGCCCTAAATTTTAGTAACGCCATTCACATTCCCCTCAGATGAATTATAATAACTTTGGTGATCCCTTATAGGGTCAGTTCACCCCAACATGAACAATACACATTTTCCTCTTAATTGTGGTGCAGTTTATCCTTCTAAATTGTTTTGGTGTGAGTTGCCAAGTTTTGGAGATATCGGCCATAGAGATGTCTTCCTTCTCTTGAATATAATGGGACTAAATGGCACTTGGCTTGCAGCGCTCAAAATGTAAAAAAAAAAAAATGCATTTGAAAAGCTCAACAGCAATGTCTTCTTCCAGCAATCATGACCCATTTATTTAAGACAATCCACAGACAGACAAGAACTCCTTTCTTTCCACTAAAGTACACCTGACAACCATCAAGTGTAACTGTAAATCCGTGCAGAAGGAAGTGTGCATCTACTCACAGACAAAAGTTTACAGCTCAAGGAGGACGCCATTGATTTTTACGTCTCGTGCTGTCTCGAGCACAAACCTCTCGTCTGTGAGTAGATGCACGCTTCCTGCAGCATGGTGAATGGGCGGGCAGGTGTACTTCGGAAAGAAAGAAAGTGGTTTCTCCATAAAACTGCTCACAACAAGGTCTGTGGATTATCTTGAGTAACCAGGTAATTATTGTGTATTATTATAAGCCATCTCATCTCTGATATGTTCAAAACTCTGCAACTAGATGGATAAATAGCTCACCGGGTAAGAAGTATTTTTAATTTTGCAGTGAACTCCTCCATTAACTTTTCATCTAGCCAGTCAAAATGTTAGATAATTTTGCTTTTGACCAAATACCTGCAAAACTACTGACATTATCATCAGCTTCAGTTGTGCTTTATGTTTAGTGCTAATTAGCAAATGTTAGCATGCTAGCATGCTAAAGAAAGACATGCACACGGTTTAGATGTAGATTATCTTGCTAAAAGTGAAATTTTTCATGAACCCACTTACATCATTCCATTCTGAACATTAACTGTTTTACTGTAGAACAAATTACACTGATCCCATAAAGCAGCCAAGCAGATTTATCTGCCAATTCTGCTCACAAGACATATCTCCTCACTGTATCAGCTCAGAATGCAGTTCAATAATATTAAACCCTTTTGTACTTGATGAAAACTGTAATGCAGTGAAGCAGAGGTGGTTAAACATTTCAGCAGTGGTCTTGTTTATGCATTTCACTGTCTTTGTGTTATAGATTTATTCATGTTTAAAACTAGATACTTGTAGCACTGTACATGTTTCTGCTTGTTTTCTGACACAAGAAAACTTTTTTTTTTATAGTTGTTAGTACTTAAATCTAATTTGTGTGGATGGAGTGAAGAATAATCCCTGTTCTAATATTTCTTTTCTTAATTTTTCCTCTGTAGTCTCTCCTGCCATCACAGACTTCAGCCAA
This sequence comes from Lutjanus argentimaculatus, assembly GCA_034769285.1. Classification (NCBI taxonomy): domain Eukaryota; kingdom Metazoa; phylum Chordata; class Actinopteri; order Lutjaniformes; family Lutjanidae; genus Lutjanus; species Lutjanus argentimaculatus. The sequence goes on from JAWZSL010000064.1 coordinate 63,839, forward strand.
CATCTCCATCAGCCGTTCTGGCTGCTCCACAGATCTCAGCACCATTCTGCAGGCTGAGGGGGAACAGAAAGGCAACCTTAGTCTGCATTTCACGTGCCATCCTTACCTTAGTCTGAAAGCATCTGTGCAGCACTCTATAGAGCCAGTACAGATGCTGGGATTTCCTACTCATGGAGCATTAATCCTGAATGTTTCATCTGCACATCTGCCTGGTGTGGAAATTGGCCTGGAGCTGGGACGTTGTTATTTCAGGGGTAATTTGGGAAAAACCGAGGCTTCACAGACAGAGGAGGAGCAGTCTTCTTATGCTGTAAATGTGACCAACTACTGTCCTGCTCTACAGGTAAGAAAATCCATCACAGTCCATGTACGACTGCATGTAGAAACTTGAATAAGCTTAAATGTTTAAGTTGTAAATATTACTGTTGCCTCTGGCTGTGGCAACACATTGTCATTTCTTTCATCACAGTTAGAAGAGCTGGGATTTCCTTTATGATTCACCCCTGTCCGTGTTAACGCAGCCTCCTTTGAAATGCAGTTTCCAGCCCGTTAGAGGGTCAAGCTACAGCTCATTTATCATAGCAACAGACCAGAACCACACAAAAGATGATACAGCTGCAAAGCCAGATTACTATCACCCCTACTTGACTTGCTACCACCATGGGAAAAGACACAGTGTCTCCTTCCAGCAGTTGGATCATTAATCAAGTCAAAGTCAGCAATTTTAAAACTAGGAGACGCTTCTAACTACAGTTTTAGCCCCAAAAAGAGAGTTTTTTGTACTATTGATAGATGTAGTAATGTACATAAATAAAGGTGTTGTGGCGTAATAAGAATAAGACAAAGACAAAGAATAAGAGGAGTCTAGCTGCTGCATGTTGGATGAGATATAATTTATGTAAACTCTGACCAGACGTGTAGAGAGAGTTACAATAGTCTAACGGTTAAATTCCACCAGCGCGGCTGCATCGCATTATGGCTGCGCCACATCAGCCGGAGCTGATCACAGTCATTCTACACAATGCGTGTGATTCCACCAGCAGCACCTTGGCATGTCCCAGAAGAGGCTTTCCCCTCCGCTCTGCTTCAAATACGCGCCGAGTTAATTTTTGACGGAAGCTGCGTCAATTAGCACAGAGCAGATCGAACGGGCAGGAAGTCAGACACAGAAAAAGCAGGGAGAATCCAGTTAATTTTCAAAATAAAAGACCCCGTGCAGACTCATGATCATAAAGCCAGGCTGAAAAGAAACTATTTAACCACGTAGCCTGCTTATCCATGGTAGAAGCACAAAGATCAAGGAAAGAGGACCTAATCAACAAAATCTGAGCAAGTAAACATAATCAGGCGGGCAAACCGTCTAGATTGGTACTGGATAAAAACAAACTGATCCTTGAGAGTTTCTTGAGCTGCATAAAACAAGACGGAGTAACATCTTTTTGCAATTTTGGACTATTTTTTTGGAACAGAAAGCACAGATTTTTTTGAAAAAATGAGCATGGGTCAGTTGAGATGACCTCAGTCTTATCGATATTTAGCTGCAGGAAGTTCTGGGCCATCCAGGACTTTGAGGTCGAGGATGTAGCGTGTTGATTTGATTAAAATCATTAAGGAGGTACAACTGAGTGTCATCTGCAAGTGAAAGAAATGCCCCAGGAGTAACATGTAGAGAACAGAAGTGGTCAGAGGACCAGTATGAATGAACAGCTTAAACACTTTAAGTTAATAGTAACGACAAGTAGGAAGTCAGAGTCTCTCAACATCCACCATATATGTCTGTCCCACAGGGGACGGGCCTCCCAGTGTCCCTGGTTCTTCAAGGCCTCCTCTCAGTCATCCCCTGCCATCTCGCCATGACCTCCTCTCTGAGAGCTGATGACCAGGACGTCGCCCTGGAGCTGAGTCAGTCCTGCAGGCCTCCTCGTCTCTCCGGGACCCTCACACACTCCTCCCCTGGGCTGAGGAGCCGAGGTGTGCCCCAGATGATCACTGTGGAGGCCACTGCTCCCAGGGGGCCCCGAGCAGGCCGGGGCCCTGTTCATTAAAGCTGGGACCTGTTCCATTAGAGCCAACAGAGTCACAGAGGCCAAAGGAAGGACTCAGTGGCTCTGGGCTCTGGAGTCAAAGTGCCCACTGTTACAGGTACTGTAGGTCTTTGTGGATGATTAAAGCTTTAAGATGAATGTGCCCATTTAATAATTTATCAAGAAAGCTGACTTGATGGGGCCATTTTCATCGTGCAGTCAATGATCTGAATGAAATGAAATGTGCTGCTCAGATCAAACATCAAGTCAAAGTTGAAATAATTTGAATGTTGTAATTATTTTATTACAAATGAGGCATTTTCTAATTAAATATGCACTAACTTGCATTATTGTTCAGAGCAGAAATCTTTGTTCTGGATAAAACCAGGTTCAAAATTCTTGTTTCAAGTGGCTGAAATATTAGAGTCAAAAGGTTTTTACAGACAGAGTTTTGGATCTCTTTTTATCACTACATATATCAAAAGATATTGTTAAAAGCCATAAAAAAGATCAACTCGTGCATTGTTTTTAGGAATAAAATGTTATATAAAACAGGCAAAACTTTTATCCCCAAAATGTACCGACAGTATCACAAGTAAAAGTAATTACCTGCATGAAAAATCGCCCCTGTCAGTGTTTTATTATGCATATGATGTTTTAGGATTAATAAATGTTGCATTTAATTGCTGTTTACTATTTGAAGTTGAGATCATTTTAACTACTACTGCTCAGGAAAACAGTCAATCCTCACACTGGAGAAAACTTTGTTTTCACTGGACAGGACAGTCCAGTAGACAGTAGAAGTATGAAGTTGCATAAAATTAAAAATACTTTAAAGTACCTCAGATTTGTACTTGAGTAAATTACATCAATGATAAAAAATTCAGAATATAGCCAAGAATAAAACTGGAAAGTCTGGTATATTGAAGTGTTCCTGAAGTGGAGACTTTAAAGATCTCCGTTGTAAAATTCTACACATTTTGCAAAACACTACGGTAATAGGGTAAACATTTTTAATAGATATCACAAAGTTGATTGAAGAAATTTATGTTCAAATCTGCAAACAAGTCATTATCTCATGCTAACTTTTGGTGAACTTACTAGAAATCTACAGATACAAATTGACAAAGTGTAGTAAAATAAACACTTAAATGTGTATTTTGGACATTTTCTTTCCACAAGTCATAAAGAGAAAATATTATGGAAGCAAAATAGATCAAAATCTCAAGATTGACCAGTGCTTTTAAAACAAGGTATTACCTTTATTTGATTATTTGAGATTGTTAAGGTAATTCTGACAGTAACCCAAAAAAACAATGTCCCAGGGTTTACAATTTTACTTTTTTGATAAAGTACACAGCAGTCCACCATCTGTGATGCTGTTAAAGTCTAAATTAAATTTATGTTCCGTTCACTGTGGATGGTTCACCCAGATTTACACATCCTGCTCCACAGTCCTGCTTTATCTTAATCATTGTGTAACACTAAAGGATGCAATGCACAGTTTACACACACATATATTTTTATATTAACTCCAACCTCTCAGAGTATGTCACCCATCCTCAAATATTAAGTTCCGATCTTATCAATATTCCTGTAAAGACTCAGCTTATATTTAAAAAACATTTGAGCCTCTCACTGTTTATGGAAGATGTGTTTGTTAGTTTAATTTTTCACCACCACCATTTGTTCTGTTCGCTCTCTCTCAGGCTCATTTGAATGGCTCAGTGTGGCAGGACCCTCAGGGTATCTGGACGGCCACGGTGGATACAGAGCTGGAGGGCAGAAGGGGTTTCCTCATGCTGACTGCAAGGGCCTGGCCAGAGCTGAGCGTGGAGGGCGAGCTCAGTCACGACCTCCCTGCTCTCAGAAACGTCCCGCTGGCACAGCAGGCTGAGATTGACGAGCAGGGCCGGAAAACAACGATACGACACCGAGGCCCTCGTTCAGATGGAGGTGTGCACAGTCAGAGCCAGTGGGGTGGTGATGTCACAGAGAGGCCTGCAGGGGTCGCTGGTGTACCACAACAACTGCACAGTGATTCAGGTAGAGTGAACACACACCCAATTATGAATTATTATCAGTCATAATTAATGAAGTCCAGGTGCAAAGGTTTCATTTCAACATCAATGTATTAAACATGGAGTTTCTTGCATTGTGGTGATTTTTTTGTGTGAATTTGTGCCTTTTTCTGCATCAATTTATAGTGAAAATGTCTCGATTTATGGAAACAAAAACACAAAATTCAGTAAATGTAATGGAATATGTTACAATAACTTCACTATACCTCTTTATGTTTGTAGGAGTGGGGTAGTCCAGACAGGATGCACTCCTCCGGGTTGTTGCTCGTCACCCCAACTCTTGCAGAATCTCAGGTCTCCATGGCGATAGATGATGCAGAGTTGCAGGCGTTAGTGGCTCTTAAGAAAACTAAGGTGTGGAAATACATTAAAACATTTTAGATTTTGCGTTTGATACATTTCAATATAAATGTTTGGTAATTATTTGCCTTTAAAGTGGAAATCAACAACTTTTTTTTGCCCCAACTAATCACCATGAAGTAAATGTTGATTGTACAGTGTAATTCTATAGAATAATGAACAATCTGAATTTAGACTGGTTCACTTTGAGGCTAGTTTTCACTGTGCAAATCTGTCTGTCTCACACTTTTCTCCGAATGTTTTCTTCTAACGTCACTCCCCCCTCCACCCCGACAACAAATTCAATATAAAACTGTGACAGCTTCATTGTACCCCATCAGTGAACCTGCTTCATTCTTCTCTCTTATTTCCAAAGTGGTGTTGATCATTTCTCCGCTGGGCTGCACTCTGAGGAGAAAGAAAACGATCTGTTGTTGTGTTGAAATATGTTCCCCTGTCAGATAAGATTTCCCGGAGCGATGCCCTCAGCATTTTAGGGGTAGTTAACGCAGGGTTTCCCTCAGCAAAGTTGTTAGGCCCTTTGGCAGGTATCTTTTTATGGGATCTTTTTTTTTGACGGGGGCCAGGGACAGACTGAAGCCAGAATCGCAGAATTTAGATTTAAAAAGCCATAACATCGATTTCACAGGGGCCAACATTAAGTCAGTGCTAAAAGCTGACTGGAGATTTGAAAATATTTCTACATAACAAGTCATTTATTATACAGATTTTAAAAAATCAACGACTACAGTTGAGTTTTAAAAGAATCTGACAAGCTACAGTCATGGAATGTTGAGTTTTCAACAACCAAAGAAATTAAATTACAACTTTGTTGTCCTGCAAAATTATCTATTAAATTGACAAACATCATGTGTAATTCATGGCACGATTCAAACAGGAGAAAAATTAATTTGTCTTTCGCCGTTGACTACCATCTTAAAAACATTTCCCAGGAAAATAAAATTCCCAGATGCTCAGGCTCGGTGCAGGGTCAACTTAAGCCATGTGCCTTCCAGGGCTTCCAATATACTGACGGAAACCAGGTGTAGCAGAGTAAGATAAAGGGGAACACATATTGATGGGGAAACAGATTTTGACACAACACCACAGTGGCACAACAATAATACCACTAGGGAGCTGAAAAGTTGTTTCCGCTTTAAAAAGCAATAAAATTCACATTTCACCTAACACATCTGACACAAAGTGAAACCTTAATTGATCTACTTTCAGAGACTGAGGATTTGGTGTTTGTATCATAATTCAATGCATGTTGTTTTTCAGGATAAAAATGAAGTGTTGCTAAATCTAAACCACTCTGTGCCTCTGCTGAAGAAGTTTGGTCTCCCTGCTAAAGCTGCAGCAACGCTGAATTCTGGGAGTCACTGGCAATGGCTCGTACTTCTACCTGTTACACGGCAGTGCAGGAAATCAAAAGGTGGGAGGCAGCAGTAACACTCTGTGACAGTTTCTTGGGATGTTTGATGAAATGCTCTTTCAAACCACACAAGCCTGAAGTCGTGAACCATAACAAGATACTGAACATGCATTTGTAACCGTTCCCCAGCCGACAGCTCAGACAGAAGCACAAAGAAGAAATCTGTTTCTATCTGTGGCAGAGATTTCTCAAAATGTGCTTGTTGTAGCTTCAGTATCACAGCTGCTGCAGGTGATGTCCTGAATGTTTTGCAGAAAAGGTCAAGAGATGACAGTGACAAAGACGTCTGAAACAGTTCGAGTGGAGAGTCAATTTAGACACGCAGTGAACTATCTGAAGAAACTGGGGGTCCCTGCAAACAACAGCATCCAGGTACGGATTTAACCAATCAAGAACTAATCATTGATTGACTTAAAGGTTCAGTGTGTAAGATTTTGTGAGATTTATTTGCAGAATATAAATATTATGCTTTTATTAAAGTAACTAAGGAGGGCGGTGCTTAACAAAGGGTCAAATTGACTGCATTTACCATCAACGCTGACTGGACATCCACATGAAAAGTGCCAGATTTTCCCTTTAAAGACTGTGTTCAGTTTTTCAGGTGATTAATATCACAGTGGACTGTGCGTGCAGGTCGATCTCGGTTCTGCTGAGGGGAAAGCTCTGACCTTACAGTCCCAGTTTGGAGGTCAGGAGGCGGGAATGAGACTTAAGCTGAAAAGTCTCCCGATGACCAAAGAGATCAGAGGAACCATGTGGCACAGCTGGTCATGGCTGCAGGACAGAGGACTGCCACGTAATACGGAGGTAATATTACACGTTTATGTCTCTGTTCTTTATTTTGCATTGTTTTATTGAACTGTTATTTTTAACAGTGGATTATTTTCTTCTCCAAGGGCCTGTGTTCCATCCAGGGCGTCTTTTCTCAGCTTCAGTCCAGAGCACAGCTCACTGTGGACAGACACAAGCTGCTCGTCTCCGGCTTGAATGTCAGCGTGGCTCACGGACGTCTGGCCCTGCTGCTCTCTTATTCTCCACCAGCGTCTGATCAAACAGGGACGCGGTCCGGTCTGGACACCACCCTGACTGCTCAGTTCAAAGGTCAGATTGTGTTACAGTAACAGCTGGGTTTAATATTTGTGAGCTGCAGCTCTCTTTTAATATTGTTTCCTGAAGTTTAGGATGTCTAAATATTTCTGTGCTTATTTTGTCAGTATAGTTCACATAATTTTATTTCAGGTCTGCTGTGATTTTTTCATTCAAGATGAAAGTTTCATGCAGCTCTTGGGTCAGTGTGTCTTTTGGTTATTTGATTTTATGCTCAGAGACAGGTATTAAAAAACAAAAACGTGTGGTTATTCAGTTTTCAAGTTAAAACACAAGGCATTTTTCTTCAAGGGATGAGCCATATGATTTTATATTATTTATGACACAACAAGGCCTGTCACCTTGAGAAATCTGTCATTTGGAAAAACTCAAACAGCCGCCACTTAGATTGTGATGTGCTTTTATTCGTGTTGGTACGGTACCGGTGCTTTGAGCAGCCAAAGATGATGAAAGACCTGCAAAACAGCGGTAATTTCCCACGTTACGTTAGACGTTGTGATTCAATTAAGTTTTGATGAATGTGACGTCACCAAATAAGTCCAAACTTGATTAAAAAAGTTTCCATAATAGAAAATTAAAGGTCCTGTTCATGATGATCCTGATTATAACCATATGAAATGTGAAACCATGATTTGTTTTTGAGAAGGTTCAGTTTCTGAGAAAGTTATGCATGGTGTAATATAATTTGAGATGACTTTCCCTTTAATTTTCTCAAAAATTGAATGGTAAAATATTGTAAAACTTGTCAGAAGTCACTTTTCATTTTGTTTTCTCATGATTTAATTTTTTTGTTAAACAAAATAGAAAAAAGGGAAATTTAGCCATTTTTAAAGAAAAAAGAAAAATGCATTGTATTTTAATTTTGACTTTTGTATTTCAGAATTATAACAATTTTTTATTTTATTTTTGTATTTTAATACCTGTTTCTGAGAGAAAAATCAAATGACCAAAACATACACTGACCCTCTTGGTTTAGTGCAGTATTAAAGACTGACCAGCAGATGTCGCCACTGACTTTATACATTACTTTAGAGCCGTAGATCAACATGTTATTTTTAAAGCTTATTCCATATCACTAAATGTAAGTCCTGGGTATTTATTTCTTAAATGCTGGCATCTCTCTGTTTTAAGTATTATTGCACTGCAAAAACCAAATAAGTCAGCAGTACTCAAAAAATACTGCAGAAATCAGAGTTCATTAACTCAAAAGTCAGAGGTTATAGGAGCTTAAATATTTGCTAGTGTGACATATACTCTTTGATTACAGTTAATTTAAAATGACTGATTAAACCAATTTGATTTTTTTCAGTAATTGCAGCTCAGAATTTTCATTCCTTCCTCTCATTGCAATAAATAACAGAACTCAATAAATATTAAGTATAAAAACACATGATTTAATTTTCAGTTTTAAGGGACCATTTGCCCTCATTAATTGAAAATTATGAGTTTAATAAACACAAAAGAAAGAAAATTCTACTGTCATTCAACTTCTAAACAAAAATAAAGTTTTCACTACTTCAGTTTTACAGTGTGATGTAACCTTTAATTCCAGCTCTCTGATCGTCTCTGCAGGTCCTCTGCGCAGCGCCTCAGTAGACGTTCACTGTCACGACTGGAGAGTCCAGGTGGTGGGGGACGTAGGAGGCTGGGGGGCACGTGTAGGGTCCAAGGAGGCCAGAGTCACACTAAAACATACCGTGCAGGGACAGACGAGCCCTGCCTTACAGGTGAGGATAACATACACTCAAAACTCTCACGACGTTGCTCTTCTTTGCTGACAGTCTCTGTGACTCCTGCTGTAGGTGGAGGCCTGGGGAAGACTGACTGAGTCACAGCTGAGGTGCTCCGTCGCTGTGAACCCTGAACTCAGCTCCTCTCTGGCTCTCATCCTGCAGGGACACCATCTGCCTCACAGGTACTGTAAACACACACGAACAGAGAGCAAAGACACAGGTTGGAGGTGCAGAAACTCTGAGAATTAACACACATGTGTAGTTTAAGTGATAGACTGTCTTTTGTCCAGCAAGGACCTGATGGTGAAGGTGGTCCAGAATATTCCTGGGATGCTGGTGTATTTGCCTTCTCAGCTCAATGTCCGCTCTCAGGTGGGTTCTTATTCTGAAAGGAATTACATTTGTTGCGCCGTTGTTGTTTTATTTGAATGACATGTCATGACATATGTCACCATCTCTCCTTCCTGTGTCCAGTTGAACCAGTCTCAGTCCAGTGTGGCAGGTTTGGTGGAGGTGCTGTCAGGCAGGAGGAGGCTCTTGGCTCTGGGTGAACTGGCAGCTATACAGAGTGGATACAGACAGGCTGTTGAGCTAAAACACTCTTATCCACAGGTATTTATCTGTGAATATAGTATATGTATACTCAGGCCGGGAATTTCATCACTTTAGGGGCAGGGTCACTTGGCCTTCAGTGTTGCAATTTGGGGCACAAAGGGCAAATGCCAGGGCAGGGAGGCCATCACATAAAACAATGATTTTTAGCCCAGTGAATTTGACATTAGGATTAGGGATGATTTTATTTTTATATGCTATATGTTAACTATTTTTAGATAACTATCTGAAAATAATTACTTATTCTCTACGTCATCATTTCAAGAAGGTCTCTGATTATAATGACTTACAGGGTCTTTTGTTCATCACATCGGTGGTAATGGGAGAGAGAGCACCTGGACAGCAGTGCAGTGAAAATACAGAAGTTTTATAGAGAAGACGGGCGTATATAACATGGATCTGGCTGATTGTCAGTGTTAACAGAGACTCCAGTCTGCAGTATAAACCACAGAATTGTAGAGGAGCATCAGGCTGCATGATCAAAGAAAGTTTATATCACGTCGACACTTCCGTCCATAGTCAAACTTTCTCGGGCTTGTCCACATGATCACTTCTTTCTGTGGTTCTTTCTCTCATCACACTTATTCGCCCAGCAGGTTGTACCAGGCTCGAAATGTAGCCCACTACTGGTCGTGCGTGCAGCGTTTCATTTATTTTGCCTGATCAAAATCTCAACAAAAGATGCTGGAGTCTAAAAAACAGGAAAGAGACAGAGGAAAAGATGACAAAATGAGCTGGGGCAGTGCAGGCAGGGATCAAGGCCACTGTGGCCTCGGCATATCATTTTTAGAGGGGGCATAGTGGCCATGAAATTCCTGCCCTGTCTATACTGTTTTAATATTTACATGTAAGACTTCATATCCGATTGCACTGTATTTCTGGTGTATTTATTATTATGAGACTCCAGTCTGCAGTGTAAACCACAGACTTGTAGCATAGCATCGGGCTTCATGATCAAAGAAAGTTTATATCACGTCAACACTTCTGTCCATAGTCCCTCACTCCCTTTCTGGGGCTCGTCCACATGGTCACTTCTTTTTCTGTGGTTCTCTCTCTTCATTGCAAGTCATCACACTTAAATCACCCGATTTTCCAGCAGTTCATACCAGGCTCGAAATCTAGCCCATCGCTGGTCGTGTGGGCTGCGTTTCACTTATTGTTGCCCAATCAGAATCTTAACGAGAGACACTGGCGTCTGAAAAATGTATTTACATAAATTTTTAGCATGAGGCCAAACTTAGGGGGCGTGGGGGCCAAATTCCCCCCGTCGATGCTATTGTGCTATATGTAGTCTATGTCAGATCTTAAAAAAGTGCACTTAATCAATCTTCAAAAGACATTTTTGTCTTTTGACACCTTGAACATCAATATGTACACACATCTTAAGTGTTTCATTGATTGTCTTTGTTCTGCAGTTGAAGCCGCTGCCCAGGACTGTCGCAGTGAGGACGGTGTATGAGTCCAGAAACTGGAGCTACCAAGTTCAACATGGAGCTGTGTGGGGCAACCAGGAGTTCAGCTTGTCTGGTCTCTACTCTGCACCTCCAGCGCTGGAGATCGGAAACCAGACCCTGAAGGGTAAAAACCACTGCACACCAACTCTGCAGAGGTTTACAACATCTTGTTGATGTCTACATCAGATTCATGACGTCTTTTCTCTTGTCCCTCAGTTCAGATCAAGTGTGTCCCCCGTTGGACTAGTTTGGAGGCGACACTGGAGCGTTCTTTACAAGGTCGGCTGGACAGCGTTTCGCTGGGCTGGATGAGGCACGGCCGACTGGAGCAGGTCAGACTGGACCAAAGATTCAGTTCAGTTGTGAAATGTAATTTGGTGCTTAATTTGACGATGCAGGAAGTTTAAAGGGGACAAAAACCGTTGAACATTATTCCGGCAAATGAAAGAAGAGCCTGTTCTGCTTTCTGTGGCCACAAACTGTGGTTTGTTCATCTTAAGGTCAGAGCTCTCAGCTCGTGGAGTCGATCAGAGGAGATGAATGAGACCAAACTGGAGCTGAAGCAGCCTTTCTCCTCCACGCTCAGCCAGATGTCCCTTCACACACTGTCACACAGCTCGCAAAGGGAACAACGCAGCAGCCAGCAAGTACGATCAAGCACTTAGAAATATATGCATTAATTATGATCATTTAACCCTGACATAATCTCACCATTTTCAAAACATTTGAAAGAGTTTTCTTCACAACAGACATTCACAGCAGCCATATCTGTATGAAAAAGTAGGGTATTGATATAAGGCACTGATAAATTAGGGTCCTTTTCCATTTAGAGCCTTTCAGTGAGCCGACATGCACAATACAGTCATAAACAACCAAATAAATAAATTGGTCTTGATTTGAAAGGACATTATGGGATACAAAAACCTTAATTCATTTTTATTGAAGTGGTCACAGTACAGATGTTTTTTATGCTCTACAAGTCGTAGAGACTTAACATATTTGTCAAATTCAGATAAATAACTCTGACTGACTCTGTGTGACGTTAATGGATCAGAGCGACCTTAATTAGTATGATTGGTAACACCTGTGTTCACTCTAAAACTTGTGTATCGTAACTCTAATTCTATTAGCTCAAGTAGACCATTGGGTTCTTTTTCATTCATAACTCATCACATTTTAACATAACCAGATGTTACCCAAATATAGAGTATTTTTTTGATTTTGATTTATTTTCTTGAACATGCTAACTATGTTTCTTCTCTAATGGACACATGCATGATAATTATACATACTGCAGTGTGCAATATGGTACCTAAAATATTCCCTCCATCTCATTTATATATTTTGGTTTGGAGTTTTATTTTATTTTGTTTTATTTTATTGTGCTTGCAGACCCATCTGTCATGGGACAGCGCCGTCCCGGTCAACGTCTCCCTCAGCCTGAACAAACAGTGGCAGAACAGCTCCAGCAGGGGGCAGGCATGTGCTCTGTTCTCAACACAGCAGGTTGGTTGAGCACAGTTTAGGTTGAACTCTTCTCCACATGGACGTCTACTCATGCATGATAAGCAGTGTTTGAAATACATCACGGCTTTTGGGGAAGCCCTATTTTTTTCGGCAGGGTGGTGGGAGGCTACTGTACACATGCACGCTGCACATGCATACATGAATGCATCTGCCTACATGTTATCAATACATTTCAAGTCATAGAGAGAATATTTAGCCTGGGACAACAAATAAAACAATAGAAGAAGGAGTCACCATTCTGGAAGGCAATGATTTGCATTACTTTGTTAAACAGACCAGACTGAGGTTGCATCTACTTGACAATCATGAACACGCCACACTGCTACAGATGTTACAGAAAACATGATAGATAACTTTTCCAGCAGCTCCTCTAAACACAGCACCAAATGCTCGCTGCACAGTGAAACACTCCAGAGTTAATGTTGCAATGCAAATGCACCATCACACAAAATATTCATGTACAACATTCACTCAAAAGGCAACGTACGTTGTGTAACATGCATCATGCTGCAGCAGATACCTTCTTGTTGAATGTGCATAGGAAGGAAATTATTGGAAATCATTATGCGTCAAACAACAAGCATGCTGTCAACTGATTTACTATTAGCCTGTTATTTATTTCAGGAGCTTAAATATACAGGATCATATTAATTCATACAGAAAAACATTAGGATATCTTAGAGGTCCAACTAAATTTCTCAGATGAGGTTCTCTATGGAGCTCCCCAGATGACAAGTCTTTATTAAGAGTCCAATTATGTGTTCTCTCTCTCTCTCTGTAGATGTCAGTGTCTTCTGTGAAAGGTTGTGTGTCAGTGGGTCAGGAGGGAAACTCATATTCCCAAAACGCAGAGCTGAGATGGGACAACAGGAGCATCAAGCAAGGCTTGAAGTACCAGGTACTCAGAATGGAAAAACTTCTCATCTGGATGATTTATTCTCTCTTCACGTGTTTGCAGATGGCTTAAATGTATTGTTGTGTCTCTGGACTGTAGAGGGGTCCACAGGGAATGCACAGCCTTCAGGTTAATGTCGGCCTGGACAAAGTGTCTCCTGCTCCCTGTCCCTCACACACGCTCCTGACGAAGATTCAGACCAACCTCAGAGATCGCCTGGAGCACACGGTGCAGCTGGGCCTGTGCCCCCCGCAGCCGGTGAGTCCACGCGTCTGCATTTCCCTCATGCTTTTCCTCTCATAAATGATTTAATAGTGTCAATTATTTCCTCCACATTCCAAATAAGCCGTTCTGGTGAAGAGTAGCTTGCCGTTGTTGGCACAAGAAAATGCAAACAGTTTTGTCATGTCTTGGTCGGACCATGAATAATGTAGTCACAGGTCTCTTGTTTTAGGTTTATGTTATCTTATTTTTCTCCTTGTAACTTGAATTTACAGATTTACAGGATGCCACTGTGCTTAATTCCTTTCTTCAGCTGCTGTTTTTTTCCCTCTCTGTGCCTCTCAGGCGTTGTTGTGGTCGGGATCCCACAGGATGAACTCAGGAGAGGAGTTGTTTTACACTCAGTCTCGCCTGTCGGTGACGGGACGGCCCCACCAGTGCAGCCTCACCTTCGCCCTGATCAACTCCTCCACTGCTCGGGGCTCCAACATGTCTCTGTTCTCTGAGGTAAACAGCTGCAACAACCCTCCAGAGATTAATTCACAATAATGTGTCTCTGTTAAGAACAGTAACAGGGCACTTCACTTTTATAATAGTTCTATTACACTGCTGCTAAGATTTTATTGTGAAATGGTGTTATTAGAATTGTAGTAGTGCTGCAACTCTGTGTGTGTGTGCGTTTTGTATTTCTTTCCACAACATCTGGTCCTTTGAGTTCTAAACCTGTAAAAAGTAAAGACGATTTAGTCGCTTTAATCCACACTTCTTCACAGGTTAACGTTAGAGTTTGGTTATCATTAGGCCAGGATTTTGGTTACGCGGTGGTTGCGGCATTTTTGGGAAATATGCTTATTTGTTTTCTTGCAAGAGGACACAAGAGGTTTGACACCACTCTCATGTTTGTCAGCAAATATTAAATGATTAGCTTAGCTTAGCACAAACACTGAAAACAGAGGGAAACAGCTAGCCTGGATCCCTCCAGAGGTAACAAAATCAACCTGAAGCTCACTGATTAACATGTTAAATCTCATTGCAAAATTATATAAAAAAATGAATGAAAACGAAAAGTTGTGGTTTTACAGAAGGATATGTCCAGCATACAAGCCTCCTGTAAAACCACAATCATTTTTCAGTATACAAGTACAAACATGTGCATGTGTGTACTTCAAAGTCTAGGATGGGTAATTGGAGCATGGAGGTCGGGGCCAGTTCCCTGTCTTGGCCCCGGGGGTCTGGTGTCCAGTTGCAGGCCAGACTGGACCGCAAAGAGAAGATCTGGTTGAACGGAACAGTAGAAGGACGATGTCTTCAGACCACAGCGGGTTATATGAAAGGTAAATACACGATTACCTGTGTAATATTTACGAAACAGGTTCCACCAACAAAGGTTAATTTAATCTAAAATTGGTTTAGGATTAGGTTTAAAATAAGTAACTCTGTTGCACAATTAAACACTGATTTCAGTTTAGTTAATCCTAGTTTAGCGAGTAATTTAAACCTTAATTAGAGTTTAATCAGTATAGGGATGCTTACTTACCAAAATTTAAATAAATAAAATAACTGATGAGTAAATAAATCAATAATTTGAGTGGTGTTGGGACCTAGTAAGTATATTAATTGAGCAATTTGATTATTTTTGCTCAATCCATCTCAAAAGAAGCAGCCATATTAAAGGTTAAACCTCCTCAACTGTAAGTTTAAAGTTACTACTGGATCACATTTTGAACTGGAGTTTAACGTCTTGGTGCAACAGAATGAAATTTAATCCTGGTTTAGAGTAAAAACTGAACTGAGGGACGTTTAAATTTAATCTTTAAAGTTAAACCATGTTTTAATTGGGCTTAAAATTAATCCTTGTTGGGGCAACGCAGACTATGAAGAATCTGTTTTTGTCCAGGTCCGGGTCTGAACGAGGACGTCACTGTGGTGGCATGTGTGGGACGAAATCGCAGTTTGACGCTGGATGTGCAGAAAAGAGACGGCGGCAGCGGCAGCAAACTGAGACTCTGGGCAGTGTGTCCGTGGGATCAGCCAATCAGAGGCTGACGCTGAGAGCGAGCGGCTGTTTGGAAAGTCTGACTGCAGTGGAGGTATCAACAACAGCAAAAATGGAGCCAAATTACAAAAATTGCCATGTAATTTGTATTCAGCGTTCTTTACAGTTTGAAATACTGTATGTTGCTGCGTTTACAGGCGCGGATTCAATATTTGAGCTCTCAGATTCGGAATAAGCTGCTGGAGAGAATCAAGACTTTACAGCATCTCCTTGTTGAATTCAGACGGCAGGTAAAGGATACTTATTAACTTAAGGGTCTAATTTAAAGTTTAAATGTGCAGTTTTTAACATGGTGACCGCTTCTCTTCATCATCCTCTGCAGTCCAGAGACAGCGAGTTGCTCCAGGAGCTGAGCGCGGTGCTCCTTCACGTATCCCAGCGGGCCGAGGCTCTGCTGGGGAACGGGGACGGAGGTTTGCTGGCTCTGTGGCAGAACGGACTCCTGCGCTGCGTCGTGACCGACAGCCTGCCTCGCTTCCTCGGCCTTCTGCAGCACGCGTCACTGCTGGGACAACAGGAACTGAGGAGTGAGTCCGGAGAGATGACGCTGACCAGTCACGTCAGACGCCGCTTTATTTGGCAAAGCAGTCAAACATCTTGAAGGGTCACAGAAACATCTTCACTTGTCATTTAATCAAAAACTTTTATATGAAAAGTAACTGTTTGCAGATGAGATTCTGTTTAATGTACGCTGAGGTCTGCAGGCACATGACCTATGATGACAGAATGGCGTGCTGCGGTTGCATATATACAGTAAATTTGATTGCTGCAAACATAGCGAGCATGTAGATGTGCTTTTTGGTTCTTGAGGCAGGGTAGCATAGCCAGTCTCTGCCTTTCCTCACAGACAGAAATCTAATCTCTAAATCATAAATGATCCTCTCCTCCTTTACGTCATCATCTGAAAAGCATGCTTTTTTTTTTCCAACACACGTCACGATTTTTCAGGAAACTCTGGCTGCTGCTCTTCTTGCTGTTTTGTTTCTCATCATAGGCGTCTAGTCGTAGTTAAAAGTAGCAGTGCAAGATCATAGCAGGGACATTTTTATTTAATTAACAGCTGAAAGCATCAATTCCTGCAACAGAGCCTTCAATCAGGACAGATAAAGCTACTCTTTCCCTGTAAAACTCAATTTATATTGCACATTAATACATTAAAAAAAAACAGTTTTTTCTTTCAGCAGTGACAGATAAAAACACACAAAAGGCACCTATGCTACAGCCACAGTGTCCTCCTTTGAAATCTCTATGCCGGCCTGTAACTTGTGTTTCTGTAGTTGTCTCAAAAAACATTAAAAAATACACGTATTAGCAGTTTGAATTAAACTGCAGCTCTGTTCTCTTGTACACCAAAACTCCCTTTAAGAAATATGACGTTAACGATTCCTTACGTGTCCGCACGTAAACACAAAAACACAGAACCCTACAAACACAAGATAAACACCGTCATGTGTCGACAGTCTTCTTATCAGTTCGGCATCAATATTATCCATAAAGATAAACTGTATTTATGTACAGAGTTTATGTTTTGGATTTTGTCGTTACCAGCCTCTGTTAGTTAGCTGCTGTGCTATTTTAGTGGGAGAAGAGAAGTGGAAATGAGAGGCAGACTGTCTCAAAAATTAAGATTTCTCATTAAAATAAGTGCTGGTTGGTGATGAGATACACGCCGAATTAAACACAGACAGCACTGTTATTTCACCGACTGTTACCAAAGTAACTGCTCGTCTGTTGAATTTCTATTTGGTGCTGAAAGGAAAGCAAACTTCTTAAAGATGTTTGACTTGATCAGAAAGTCAAGACTGAAAAAAGACAGCTTGTTTTGTGACCACCTTACAGATGATTGATTACAGAACAGTTCTGAGTTGATTTATTTGGCCTTGATGGAGCTAAAATGTTTAAAAAATAGCAAAGTTGCATGATCAAAAAGTGGGGATGCAAAATAGTGTTGGTGCAGCTGCTCCATTTGCTTCATTGTTCAGGCGCTCATGATTCTCTGACGTATGAAATTAAGTTTATCTGCTGCTGTTCTCATAAACGGCTGCGAAAAATGGATAAAGTAAAAGATAAAACCCTGACACTGTCTTGTGTTCTGTCCTCAGGGCCTCTGGCCACTCTGGCAGGTGTGTACCAGGATGTGAAGGGCCAGAGGCTGGAGGCGCTGTGGAGGGAGGCCGTTTTCTTGTGGACCGACGGGCTGGTGGAGGTCCTGCCTGCTCTGCTGGGGAACCCTCAGCTGAGGCCGCTGGCTCAGGCCAGTGTCACCACGCTCAGCGTCGCCCTGGATGTGGTGAGAAATCTGCACCCTGGTGCCTTTTTTAGTTTTGTGTCAGACCTTTGGTAAGATCACTGCTCATGCTGGTATGTGTGCAGGTCCATCATCAACTCAGACTACGTAATAATTAGTCAGTAAAACATAAAATACAATGACAAACTTGTAAAATGTAACTATGATCTTCATACAAGTTACAAGTGATTTCAGATGGAGACGCTTAGCTTTGGATTTTTTTGTGCAAACCTGCACTGATGTAAGATTCATGTACACTGGGATATTTGTATCAAAACATTATAATATACATGTAACCCGTGCAATCCCATACAACCCCACATCAAATAATCCGAACTGTCCCTTTAATGGCTGGTCTTGTGTGTGAATTAGGCAGGACAGCATACGTACCAGTGGATGGAGACCAGGCTGGCAATGGCTCTGTCTGGAGTCAGGAAACGACTGGCGTCTGTCTACAAATTCTCCCCCAGGTACAAAACGTGTCTGAGACACGTGATGAAAAAAATCTCTGCCACCTACTGTGTGGATTGTCTGCTGTTGTCCACTTATACATTTGTTCTGCTGATTGTAACAGACTCTACCGTAAACATATTCCTCTATCCACTATCTATCCTGGTTGAGTTTCTAGTATCACCCTGCAGACACCCCAGAAAACATCCAAAATCAACTCATATGGATAAATCTGTTTGGGGGGTATTTCTAGATTACATATAATTGTCCAAAATTTAAATAATTAATATAGTTTTTTTCAACCACTTTGGCTCTAAGTGTCAGTTTGCCACAACTGTATCACAGGACATTAGAACTCTATTGCAAAAGGTAGAAACTCACCTGAAACACGTCATTTATGTTTTAAAACCAAGTTATTGTGTCAGTTAGTTAGCCGATGCCACCAAAATGAAAAGTTGTTTTGTCATCGTGTGAGCTGTACCGATCAAATTGCAGTCAACCTTGTGAATGTTTCTTATATACAAATCCTATTGTGTTTGATTTTTCTCGACACTGCTAACTGCACTATGCAAGAATATTAGTTTTGTGTAGCCGTAAACTGTAAATGCATATCGCACTGAGCTTTTTAGCATCAGACTTCAACAGCAGGTAAAAGTGCAGTGCAAAGAAAAATGATATGAACATTTGCATGTATACAGTTCATTTTAATTGTGTAGCACTGTTACCTGCGCTGTAAAAACAAAATCCATCTCTGATCTTTCGTGTAAAGTCATGTACAGAAAATCTGCCACAAAATGGCATCCATGCAAAAACAAATTTAAAAAAAACAATGAAAGCTGAATAAAAAAAAACTGCAGTAGTTCAGCATTTGCAGGTCATTTCAGCACAAACATCACATGTCATAGATATTCATGACAGATCTTGATAAATGGATAAATGGATCATTTGCATGTGATGGCTCAAACAATGAAGAACTGTTTAGAAGTTTTGAAGAGTTGACAGTTTCACTGAGGCTTATCAGTTCTGATCATTCTGATCAGAACTGTTCAGTGAGCCATGTGCAAGTGGTTACTGTGCAAATTGTAGGCAGTGTTCTTTTGTACACATGTGCCAAAACATCTGCAATTTGCTTTAATAAATGAAAAATTCAGATCTGCTGCGGCTGAGGCTGGGATGTAAACTTTGATCATGAAGCCTGATGCTACTCTACAATTCTGTGGTTTACCCTGCAGACTGGAGTCTCTGCTGACAAAGACAAACCACTAAATCCACATTATATATACTTGTCTCATCTATGAAACATCTGTTTTTTCTTTGCACTGCTATTCATTTGTTATCAGTCTTTATGGAAGCCCATTTTCCACTAATGTGATGAAGAAAAATAGGATCCTGTAAGTCATAATAATGAGAAACCTTATTGAAATAAGACTTTATTACATTTGTGTGTTATGCAGAGCAGCTGAACAAGATAATGGACCCAAAAAATGAAGACTGAGGCTGAGCAAAAATGGTTTAAAGTGATTTTTATTTCTTTTTAAGTAAATGAGCAACAGGCTTGTGTGGAAAATGATGTAGTTCAAAACACAGAAAACTAAAGCCGGCAAAAATCCAAAAGAACGATGAACTGACACAGAAACAGAGGACCAAATAAACAAGCAACTAATCAGACACAGGTGAGACAAATGGTGGAATCAAAAAGGGCGGGAAAAGGACAAAGACAGGAAGTAAAGTCATGAGACGTGAGGGAGGACCAGGACTACAAAATAAAACAGGAAATAACCAACAAAAAACCTCAAACCATGACAGACTTCAAATCTCAAACTAATGACATTCTTATCTAAATATAGTATGTACAGTATGTATAAAAAAAGTTAAGTTAAATTCATTATTTCCATGGAATCAATGTTTTATTTGCATGATCTTGCTTCCCCAGCATTTGGCCTTTGTGCCCTCAATAATTGACACCAAAGGCCAAGTGACTTTGCCCCTAAAATGATGACACTTTGTACAGTGTAAATGGACCTGCTTGCTTTAATAACTCACTGTGTTGCCATGGGAACGCAGGGTAGCAAACAAGAAATCAGCTGTGAACAACATACTTGTTGCTTTGACAAGCGACAAATGAGAAAAACTGTAAACTTTTTTTCCTGTTTCTTCTTCAGTGAGTGTTCGGTGAGCACGTCAGTGCCGCTGCCGCCGCTCCCCTGGTCCAGGGTGGCCGAGGCCGGGCTGCTGGAGATCCTTCTGGAGGAGTGGCTCCTGAGGCCCCTACAGACCCTCGCCTCCGTCAGACCCGTAGCCGAACTGTACCGCCTCAAAAGGAAGATCATGGACAGCCCCTTTAGACGTAAGACGCAGCTTGAAGTTTTTTCAGCAATGTCATCGTCCGTGGTAGGATTTAATCACATTTTCAGTGATGTGTTTCTCGTTGTGTTTCTCTCCTAAGACCAAGCTCTGCTGGTGGCAGATCAGTTCGTGGTGACGTTCGACGGTCACCTGTTTGAGCTGCCGGGCTCGTGTCCGCTGCTGCTTGCTCAGGACGTCAGAGCTGACCCGTCATTCACACTGCTGCTCAATTCAGACTCGCAAAACTTCCTTCTAATGGAGCTGAATAACAGCACCATCAACATTCAGCACAATGGACAGGTTGGTTTTTAATGCAGGTGACAGAACTTATCTCCATCAACTCCAAAAACATGAATTAAAGGGACAGTTTGGCTTTTTGAAAGTTGTGTTGTATGAGGTACTCATCCATCCAACTCAAGTTTTACCTACTTGACAGACACTGCAGCTTTTAAGTGCCTTCTTAAATCTCACCTTTATAAGATGTATACACTCAACGATGCTTTACTTTGCATTATCGTATCTTATCGTACACCAAAATTTGAGCAAGTAAACATAATCAGGCGGGCAAAATGCTCCGCTGCTGAAACGCTCCTGAAATGCTCCTGGTGGGGTTTGCAGCTGTGCGGAGGACAGATCAGAACAGTGATGCAGACATGCCACGATTGGTGGAATCAACCTGTTAGAAGCTAAGCAACATACTACTTTGCCGTCAGCCTTTTCTGACAGGAAAAGCCAAATATCGCTCTCTCCCAACCCACCAAACTCCACAGGTGAAATCAGTCATTTTACCTTGCAGAACTCCTGTGTTCTGCAAGGTTGCTGGTTTACCACTGCCTTGATTGGTTAGTTGGTTTGTGTTATTGTGTGACTTCAGGGAATTTGGACTATCCTTTTAAAAAACTTAAAAGTCACACAATAACACAAACAAACTAACAGATGGGGGCAGTGGTAGATCAGCAACTCCTGTGTTCCACAACATAAAATTACTGATTTCACCTGTGGAGTTTGGTTGGTTTGGACACAGCGATATTTGGCTTTCCCTGACAGCAAAGTCAAGAGGGGAAAAAACCCTGTATGCTTCCCCACACCAAAAAATCTGAACTGTCCCTTTAAGAAGGTGGACTGTTGTGATTTCCAGCAGTCCAGTCAGAAGACAAAACAAACACTGCAGCTTCTTTCAACATGCCTCCAAAAATAAAAGAACATTTTTGTCTCACAGGTGAAGGCCAACTGCAACAACGCTGTAACGCACACGTTTCGCAGCGACAGCGGAGTGGTTGTCAGAAGTGGGTCCAACATCGTGCAGGTGTCCAATCAGAATGAAGCATCAGTGTCTTGTGACCTGTTGCTGGAGGTGTGCAGCTTCACTCTTGATGGATGGTTGCACGGTAGGAAAACGTAAACATTTAGCATGACGTGGGATAAACAAATCTGCGGTTGTACCGACATTTTATCCTGTTTTTATCTGCACAGGCGCTTCCACTGGTCTGTTAGGGACCAACGACAATGAAGCAGGGAACGATTCGCCTTTACCTGACGGATCTCAAGCTGAAAATCTGGACAGTTTTATCAACAGTTGGCAGGTGGGACAAGATGAGACACAAATCTTGAATTCTGTGTCCATAATGCCTGCACATTACTGTTGGTTGAGAGTTGTTGACATCAAGTGTTTTCGTGTGTCTTTAGACGAAACCGAAGTGTTTTAAACCACCAGGCGTGACAGAGCGCCCTCCTAAAGCGGCCGTAACCCCCGTGAGTTGTGACCTTCTGTTCTCCTCTCCGGATTCTCCGCTGAGTTCCTGTTTCAGGGTGGTAAGTAGAGAAACTTTTTTTTTTTCTGGGAGCTTCTGTTAAGTGTATGTGGATAATAAGAGACTGTGAAAAACATGTGTCTGGCACAGCGCCAACCAGACGTCTCCGAACCTTTCATGGATGAATGGCCAAGAGGAGAAATTCATCAGCTGGACACGATAAGAAAGGGTCACACATGAAACAGACATGACCACATGCACTTATGAGCTTCACTCACTCACAGACGAAACAAAAACAGGTCTATGAAAAAATATGTGAATATAACTTCTTAGTTCTGCCAAACAGAACAAAGTTATAGTTAAATAAAACTAAACTAAAAACTAAACGCGGGTGTAAAAAGTCATTTTAGTGAACTGAAATTAAAGGTAAAATGGAAACTAACTGAAGTGATAGTGTACTTGCAGCACTAAATAAATAAAAACATAAAGTATACAGCAAACCTCTCAAATTTGTCAACACAAGATGTATGAGGAGGCATCTGTGTGCATGTTTATTGCGACTGGGACGTCTGACTGACTGACTGTGTTTCTCTTTGTATTGTTAATACTTATTCTGAACTTATCAAATTTTGCCTCCAGCAAATATCCCACATGTATTATAATAATAAAACAACTAAAACTAATACTAAAATTCATAAAAATAAACTAAAACCAAACATTTTAAACGATAAAAACTAAACTAAATGAGCAAACCCACCCTGGAAACTGAACTGAAATGAAAACAAAAACTGAACATGAAATAAAAATAAAAAGTAATATAAAAATACAAAACTGTAATAGCTCTGAAACAGAAATCCTGCAGAAATGTAATTACTTTCAGCCAAAATAAAGTGCATTAAGATCTTAAAGGCATAATAAGCAACATTTTCTGCAGAGACTCTCGGCCTGTATTTTCTTATTTTCCCATAATTTTGCCATTTGAAGTGCAAGAATGAGGCTCAACATCAGTCTCTCTGGTGCATTTATGACCATGAAATTACAGATGTGACTCGGAGGAAACTGAACTCTGCTCGGGCTGCTGGAGAAAAATGAATGAACCTGTTTTGACTGAGCTTCATGTTGACAGTAACACTTCTGTTGTCAGGTGGATCCCGGTCGGTTCTTGTCGGTGTGTGAGTTGAGCTCCTCCAGAGCTCCTGCAGATTAGCATCTGCTTTTGTTCATCTCTGCCAGCAGAACTACATACCTCTGGAGCTCCCTGCCCTGTGCTGTAAGTCACTTAGACCAAACATCATGCATCATGAGACTCAAACGCCGGGTTACATCAACGAAGATTCATTTAATCTAATATTAAAATAAGTAAATCCATCATTTAAAATTAAGCAGAGCTCTGTTGCACAATTCAAAACTAATTTCCATTTAGTAAATCCAAGTTACGTTCTTTGTTCAAAGTTATGTTCTTTAATCAATATGGACATGCTTGCTTGCTCATTAAGTATTAAAGGGCGGCTTTAACTTTCCGCTCCTCTGTATTCCTAAACAAAACACTCCATTGTTAGCTAGCTAGCAAAAAAGATTAAATTGTTTGCTAGCTCTCCAAAAAGCCAACAATATCTAGTATTGTTTGCTAGCTAGTTTAAAAGTTTTTTAAAAGTTATATTGTTTGCTAACTAGCCAAACAAAAAGTAAAACGTTATAGGGCTTGCTAGCTAGCTAAGAAGTTAACAAAACTTTACATTGTTTGCTAACTAGCTTAAAAGTTGGTTAGCTTTGTTAGCCTTAAGCTTAAAGTTAATACTCAATCACAGTTTAAATTGGAGCTTAAAGTTTTGGTGCAACATAATTAAATTAAACCTAGGATTAAAGTAAAAACAGAGGTTTATACTTTATCACTCTTAATTTTAAGTTAGTTTGGTGCAACGTTAAGTAAAACAATGAATCTGGGTTCAAATGTGTGTTGTTGTTTATGTGGCAGATGTTTAAAATTTATCAGTGAGTCTGTATTTTACCTTCATGTTTCTCTTTTTGTTTCAGTGAAAGTATGAAGGAAGGACGAGCTGATGAAGAGCAAAGATGGGTGATTTATGATCCCTGTTAGCTGCTAAAACCAAATTTACACTTTTATACCACTGTTTGTGCTACATTACTTATCTACTTTTATTTTGTAATAAATTTTGTACTTCATTGTATAGTTACACAATATTATACCTCCTGTAATGTTCACTTTTGTCCTGCTTAGGCATGCAGATGTTGTGCCAGTAATGTGACTGTGAACTACTAACTATGGCAGATAGAGGCCTCATTTTCTGTATTTTCTGTGGTCTGTAGTACAAACACTGAAAATATTTGTGACTGACTTTAGTGCAACCACAGTAACTAATCCTCACAACCAAACTTAGACCATAAAGAGATCAACGAATGCTTTTCGACAAGTCACATTTATTACCTCGACATGGGTCATTGTACAACTGTATGTTAAATACATGGATGTATTTCTCTTTATCGCTGTGTTAATTTGTTCCTGGGAAGATGGGTATGTAGTTGTGTATCTTGGACTTCTGTCTCTGTGTGACACACTCAGAGATCCAGACGATGTTGCGACTCTCCTGCTCCTTCAGTTTGATGTAGGCGTAAAAGACTCCGAAGTGGAACTGCTGCAGGAAGGCAAGTGTGTTCAGCTTCACCTGTGACGAGATAAAGGACGACAGGTGAAGCCTCTCAGATTTACATACAATTAAGGTAAATATACTTAACAAAATATAACTGCAACAATTTTGTTTGTGCTCACGGTGAAGAAAAACATCTATGACTTCCACTATGCATACAAAAGGTTTATTTCTCTAAGATTTGTTCACAAATTTGTTAAAAATTCGTGTTACAAAGCACGTCCTCTGACAGGTGAAAATGTGCAATTTTGTCTTGAACTGTGGCTATTTCTCACAGGGCTGCAGACACCATTTTTTCCCCCAGGAGGGCAAAGTCATGACCTGCTCTACTTTGCCTCTGATTGACTTACCTTGATATTCTTACCCCAAACATCAAAGGCAACAAGCACTAGCCAATCAGAGGCAGATTAAGATGGGTTATGACTTTGTCCTACTGGGGAAAAATGTATCTGTAGCCCTGTGTGAAATAGACATAGTTCAGCTCCTAATAAATATCTTTTTTCATGATCAAACTGCACATTTTACAGTCCCTCCAGGATTTTGCAGGATTTGTACTGTTGAAGCCTAAAATATCCATTTTCATAGCAGCTTTTCTAAGAAATTGTGATGCATGTTTCAATGTTTTAGACATTTTTTGCAATGAAATTGTGGGGGTGAATGAAAAACTGCAACAACAAAAATAAGAAAAAGCTGTGATTTTTTTTTTTACTCTTTTTTTTTTTTTTTTTAATGAAAGGCAACTTGTTCGAGGGAGAATAATCAATCAACCATTCTCAACCACTGGGCCGTGGCCCACTGGTGGGTCTCAGAGCACCATCTAATGGGCCCTGAAGGCACTGGTACTGCCAAAAGGTTAGATTAAATTTTAAAGATTATATGGAGTAATTTACAAAATCTTTATATCTGAATGTGCTCAAGAATTCGCAGAAATAAAAAAAAGTCCAATTAAAATGCAGTTAGGCTTTAATATCACAATATAACAGAGACGAGCATGTTAGCTAGCTAACAGAAGCAGTGACACAAACTGGGTTGTTCTTTTGAAGGTGTTCCTCTGCAGTTTTTTATTGCTTTTCATCAAGTTTTTTACAAAAGGTCACAACTTCCTGGAGAGACTGATTTCAGAGTGACCTTTTATTGTGGCCACTCCACGACACACCTGTGTGATAATCGTGCTGTTTAATCAGCCTCTCTATATGTCACACCTGTCAGGTGGATGGATTGTCTTGGCAGAGGAGAAGTGCTCACGAGCACGGATTTGAAAATTTGAGAGAAATGAACCTTTTCCGTGCACAGAAGAAGTCTTAGATCTTTTACTTCAGCCCTCGACAAACGAATGCAAAAACAAGTGTTGTGTAGTATAGTATGGTCGTAGTTTATAGTTTACACATGAATCAAGATGATTTCTTGCATCCACCGTCTGCTGCTACAGCTCTGCAGACGTGGTGGAGTGGAAAATCCATCCACTGCTCGACTTGTCTAAATATTTACTTTTCAGCTGTCAGTACTTTTAAATTGAATTCCCACGCTTGAACAGCAGAGTTGTGCTGCTTGGTTCAGATATTTTTACTGTATCAAAGTGGAAATCATCTGGGGCCTGTGTCAGATAACAGGTCGCTCCTCTCCTCCTGCAGAATATTAAAGTTATATTACCTCTCGTTCAAAGAATCTGTCCTCCAGGGTCCTAAAATCGGATCCTGGCTCAGGGTCCACGAAAATGAGTTTATACTCCTGCAGGGAGGTGGAGGTTAAAGTTAACCATGTGTCTGACTTGAGTTGACAGCGGTAACACACCATAGCAGCTCTCATTAGGGGTGAAGTCAGACTCACTGGGTAACAGTCGGCCACAGCTTTGACCTGCTCGTGGTCTTCCGCCTTTGCCAGGAGCTGCAGCCCTTCGGGGTAAAGTTTGCCACAAGATGGATACAGCTCACTCCTGTCAGCGCCGCTCAGATCAGTCCCGAAGGAGTTCACTGTGATGATGAAGGCCCTCCTGTCTGCCTCAAACTGCAGCGCACACCCATACAGACAGAACACTTTCAGCAAAAAGTCTGTAAAAATTCAACAAATCCAGCCCAAACAGTGGAAATTGTCACAATACCTCCAGGACAGGACACATTATGTCTTTTGTGGCGCTGCCAATGTTCTTGCAGAAAGAGTGGAAAGACTCTAAATATGCCTGAGAAAAACAAAACAAAACATAAATATCAGAAGTGCCTGCTGATGTGACCCCCGGCCCAACCAAAGATGGTAAGTTAAGCTTTCTTGCACAACTTGTACATCATCTTGTGTTGTTAAAACACATGTGACGGAGTAGTAAATCCTAAAAGAATCCACACATGTACTCTGGTGCAGCAGGCATCAAGCTACATTATGTTATGCAAGTCTTGTGTCACCTCGTAGTCACCTTATAGAGTTTGTTCCTGAGGATCTCAGCTTCCATCTCATCCAGGTTGCAGTCAGACACAGCATCCTGGAAAAACTGAGCTATGACACAACAACACAGTCAGCAACAGTGTTATTCATTTCTTTTTAATCTACCAGAACTTCAATATAGATGATTTAAAGTGTTTGTACACAAATAGAGACAAGGCAGCTATTTGTCTTTTCACACCTGACCTCCCTTATTTTAGCCATAAAGAACAACAAATTCTCTGTTGATAAGAAGCTGAAGCGGGGTTTAGGTCTTGTTGTGTGAAATAACGTGTCAGTGGTACCCTCAATTTTTATTATTTTCAGTTTTTAGTCGCAGTTTGATTAGGTTTAAGCAACAAAACTACATGGTTAAAGCTAGGGTAGGCAGTATTGAGAAATAATTTCATAATAACCTTTCAGCATATTGTAAATTTCAGCCTCCAGGGAATCTGGCCCATGACGGTAAACTTAAACCAATCACAGATCCTTTCAGACCGGGCATCTCTATTGGTTGTTCTACTAGTGCAACTGCATGTGCGCGTTTCTTCTGCGAGACCCTGAATCAATGCAGGAAACTCCTGCAGGACAAGTTGGAATTATCAGGAAGAGAATCTTAAAAACAGGCCGGCCAATGAGCAACATGCTCAGCCCAGGAGTTTGTCAGCTTACTTGGTTACTTTTACTTCACCTTCAGTTGCGTTCATTCACGTCTATTGCGGGGATTTTGCCGAGGGCTGAGAGGACGGGGCGGAGGAGACAGACAGTGGCTCAGAGCTGGGGAGCACTGCAGGAGAGGGTCGGTGACCGACTGGAGCTTCTGGCGGAAGAAACACTAGAGTTGCTCTGATGCCAGCTCCTTTTGGGATTAAAAAGCAGATTTAATTTCACTCCTGCCTCTCAGCCCTCTGCAGCAGCGACCCACGAAGAAATCGCAGACATGCGGATCGTCCATGTCTACACCCTGGATTATCTCAGTTTTTTTCTCTTGTATATTTATGACTATAATCTTAGACAATATCTGAGGTTTTGTTGAGTAAATCTGTGAGATTTTTCTCATAAATTTGCCACTTTAATCCATAGGCTGTGTATATAGAAATGGACAACATAAGAGCTCCCTAAAAGTGAAGCCAAAGAATCTTGATCGCCCCCTGGTGGCTGGCTGCAGTACAGGTCATAAATTTAAAAATGTGTCCAAAAACAAAAGAACATGTTAGAATTTTGTTTTTCCCAGACACAGTTTCTGTCATTTTTGGTAGTTCTTACCACTCTGATGTTAGTTCAAGTGTTTATTTGTCTGATCAGTTTGGTTTTAAGCTGATTCATTGGCTGAGCTTTGCTCACAAATGAATCAGCGGGTTGTGTTTGCAGACTCTGACTCAAAATGACATCACCAGTGCAGGATGGATGCACTGATATTAGAGATGTTTTGGCTTCAGTTTTGTGAAGTGAGAAGAAGTGGAGATGTGTCGCACATCTTTTATTTCTGTTAATGCTTTAATATCAAAGTATTTTCTTGTAAATTTAAAACTTTAATCTCGGAATATTACACATATTTTTCTGTTAACCTAATTGCCTGATACACTGTTGTACATTTTTGACATAATGTCCGAAATGCTACTTCTTCAGCTTCTGTTGATATTAGTGAACTTAAATTCTGGCCAAATCTTGCACATCATACCTCTGAAATCATTCAAATGTAATAAATCAATTTTTTCTTAGTAAGTAAACTAACAGTGAAGACTTTTTTTTATTTTCAAATGTCTTTTTTCACCTTTTGGAGCAGAATAGGCTTCCATATGTCCATACTACTTCCACTGTAAACTGGTGATGGTTAATTATTTCAATAATCTTACTAGAAATGATCATCTGTGGGGATTAAACAGATTATTTGATTAATCTACCCAGGGGCGTGTCCACCAAGATGGCTGAGTAGAGCTCCGTTGGGGTGCGAGCGATGCCCACTGCTGCCATTTGGTCGAAAGCTCCCAGCGGGTGACACCGGGGGAGGAGCTCCTCCACATCTCTCTGCTTCAGGGCCCCGGTGATCAGCAGCACCACATTGTCGATCATGTAGCTGTAACTATGGCAACACAGAGAGCAGAACACAGGACGTGCCTTTATTTGTCTGCAAGACATTTTATATGACATCCCTGTTATTAAGGACATATTTCTCTACAGATATGCTTTTATATTTAGAAACCACAGTTTTCTTTCTTTCAGAAGTAGGACAAAATGTTGAGTTGATAAATAACTACAGGGAATACTTAATTAACGTGTTTATTATCTCATGTATTATCTCATTAAATTATTATTTAGCACATGCAGTGTTGCAGCGTACGTTATATAGTCGAGGAAGGTAGATAGTGGAGGCAGGGCGTTGGAGCGAAGACAGTTGAATTCAGTCACCAGGTTCTCCCTCAGTTTGCTGTCCACCAGAGACACAGTCAGGTCCTCTTCAGCCGAGGACAGCAGGTTTCCGTAATCTGTGCTCTGCAGGTGCAGCTTCATGTCTGAGGAGAGGAAAGACGTCACCTGAGGGTTTTTGCACCCGATTTCTGTTTTTGTCCCAGCTTAACTCGTGTCCCAGCCCTCACTGGAATCTCCGCTCTTAAATCATATTTTTTTTTTCCCACAGCATCATCCTGTTGGGTTGCTGTTATAAAAACATAGGAGGAGGTGAATCATAACACACTAACTGTTCACGGTGACTAACTATGGCACCCGTTATGATGCCAGTTGGTAAAAAAAAAAAAAGAATTGTAATGTTTTTAGAAATAGAATAAAATAGTAATAATATCAATGCATTTTAAACTTTATATTATATCGGTAACACCATTTTCACCCTCACTATCCTCATCCTCATCCAGCTTGTTGTCTTCCTCACATTGAAATTCTAATTCATCCACATTCACATCAGAATTAATTATACTTTCTTATTCTTTGAAGAGCAACAGAATAATGTTGTGTTTATTCTGTAAATGGAAGCAAAATGTGTGTAAAATATAAGCATATGCTCTGCAAAGTGCAGTGTTACAGGAGATTAATAGCCTGAACTTATGACAACAATTTATCTGGTTTAATTTGTAGAGATAAAAAGAAAATTATGATTACTGTCATGCTTTTGAACAGTATATAAACCTAAATACACAATACCAAAACATGTCATGGTGGTAATCCACATCCACAGTATGGTGTTACTTTAAATCAACGTTTACATTTGATCAGTTTTCTATTGCTTAATTATGAAACAAAGTACATCAAACAATTCAGATTTAAACTTTGCTGATCTGTTATCGTGAATCTGTTTTTTTCCCAATTGTAAAATGACAGAACAGACAGAGAGATGATGGAGCTGAACCATGTGACACAGCCTCCAGAGAGTCATGTGTCAAATTAAAACACTGCTGTTAGTTTCCTCTGGGCCCTTCAACTCTAAAAAAATACTGCAGCATAATTGAGGATGTATCGTGTGAGTGTAAGAGGCCAAAAATGACACACACAAACAAATGTACAGTTTCTCCTGTGATTTTGGAGTCTGTTTTTTAAAACTGTGTGGACAAACTTGCATGACTGGTGAGTGGGAGTGTAAAAATTCCTCCACTTAAACGTCACATCTCATTGGTCTTCATCCTCGGTGTCTCAGAGAGGAATGTCTGGATCTTGGAAAGATAATTCAGTTTATCACCAAGTGAGGAAAACGATAAAATAATCCCCTGTCATCACCCGACCGCAGCTACCTTTGAGACTCAAACACACACTCAAAGGGTGTATCTGCAGGTAAGACACACTCCTAAAACCAACGGTGTGATGTAAGATTCTTACCCTCGAGTGTGTCACACTGGGCCAGGTTGTGATAGTCGGTGCGGGTCAGAATCCCGGCCTTCATTCCTCGAACCAGACCCTCCAGGTAGCCATGATCCACGTTGAAGCTGAGCTCTGCCATGATGCCAGATGAGCTCTGCTGCTGTTAAAATGATGTTTCTCGCCGCTAATGTGTCTCTCTTTGTTTCTTTTACTGTAACTTCTGCTTTATTCCCTCTCTGACTAACATTCATGCTGTTGTTTTTCCCTTCCTCTTTGACACCAAGAAATTCCACAGCTGCCCAGTTCACCGATAACCCGGTTAACTGTCTCAGTTCCTGCTCCTGAGTTCATTCAGTCTGGCTGCACAGGTGTGTGTAATCTGTATCCAGGAAAATAGATATCTGTGCAAGTATATAAATCAAAGAACTCAATTCTCCTTGTCTGGACATCAAGCAGGAGAAAATGTCCAATAAATGTCACTTTATACAATTTTATCTGCACCAGGCGGAGGCTTTAGGGCTAGAACGGATCATAAAATTCATGGTTTGGATCATATCACCGTTTTGAGTCACGGATCAGATCTTTTTTTTTTTTTTCGGCTCAGCAAAAAAGAAAAAAGAGTTGGGATTAGGGTTAAATTATTTTTAAAACGCACTTGGCTTTGATCTCTCTCTGTCTGTATTCATCACCATAGTAATGTAATGTAATAATAATAATAATATATGATCATGATAATGATAATAATATAAAAACGTGTATGTGTGTGAAACACTTACATCTGTGCGTCTTTCATAAGCTGTAGCTCTGTTTTAAAAAAGTCAAGTGAGGATACTATGATATGAAACTAGATGACCTGAAGCATCCATTGGTGTCATGCCAGTTTGTTGGGAAGTTTGCTAAATAACGCCACAAAATTGGGGGGGGGGGGGGGGGGGGGGGGGGCTTCAAACTAAGTTTCCAGGGCACCACAAAATTAGTCTAGATTTGGCAAAAGAACTGGCACGACCGTTTCCAAAGGGGTCTCATCTTTTCAGACATGGCCACTTCATGTTAATCCCATGCAATTTTGGACAAAAGCTACTTAGCAAGCTAGTCTACACCAAATGTTAGTTAGTTAGCAACATCCGATAGTTATTGTTAACTATCAGATGTAATGCTAGCTCACTTTCTAGCTAATCTCCATCAATCAATCAATCAAAAATAAATAAATAAATACACAATGATAATAAATACACAATAATTAATAGATCTAGAATAGATAGGTTTTGAGTGTACAGTTAAAAATATGAACACTCTCTGCGGCCCTCAGGTCTTCAGGCTGTTCCACAGACGTGGACCACAGTAATAAAATGATGCCTCACTGTGGGTTTTTGTTCTGACTTTGGGGATAATTAAAAGGCCACAACCAGAAGACCTGAGGGTTCTAGAGGATTCACAGGAAAAAAGCAAATCTGATAAGGACTAAGAGCTTCATAAACCAATAAAAGGATCATAAAAACAATTTTGAGGCAGTGTGAGTCATTAGCTAGCTAGTCAGCTACTGTTTTGCTAACTTTAGCGAACTTAAGAAGTGAAGTGAGACCTGCTTTTACAGCATATAGAATATCTAACCTACAGATCACAGGAAAGGTGAAAGTTAACTGAGGTTCCCTTGCAAGCTCGCCTAACTGTTATTGGAGCACAAAGCAAAAAGGGGCGGGACTAAAGAAGGGTCAATTACTATTAATTAATGAGTGATGATGATGTTAGTCACCATAGCACCATTCATTGTAGCAAGACCATTTTTGAAACTCTACGAAATTAAGTGTCAATTATTCATTTTAGTTCTCGTGAGTTTCTCCAGAAATACAGATTTTTATATCAGTTGCATTGATGTAAAGCTGCATGCTTGCTTGCAATGTTCTAGTTAAAATCATGTTTAAACTGAGAGATTTGAAATTATCATCCCATTAATTGTTTTTTTTTAGTAAGTTTATACCATGAAGTGAACTCAGGAGGCTTGGTTACAATACCACTACACTATTTTATACATATTAACACTTAATTACAGACTTTGCATACATAGTGATAAGAAAACTTACACTATATCATACTTTACAAAAAAAAACTTTGCATCTGTGGCATTGCAGTAGGTGCTTCACCATCCGTTGCCCGGTGGAGATCTGGGTGCACCGTTGTAGTTTGCATTTGTGAGAATGAATCTGTGTTAACTCAGACAGCAGCAGGCTGATCTGGTGGTTTATGGAGGAAGCAGATAACATTTATTCCATTTATAACATAATCTCCGAGCTGTCCTGACGCCTTCCTCCCGACATGCACGACTGTTTCTGATTTGAGCACTTAAGTCTGACATCATCAGACGCGGTACATGTGTTCGCTCTCTTTGAAACGTACACGTTCTGCTCCATCATGGATGCATTACTGAAATCTTATTCAGGCTCTTTTCAGGAACACATCACTCTTCGCTGTCTTCAGCTCCTTTATGATCGTCGCTTTCCAGGATATTCTGAACACGCGATGACCTCCGTGAAACAGATTATCAATCACAACATATCAGCTACTGTGACATTTCATTATGACTGAATGATTTTTTTTCCTCCTCTTCTTTTTCAGAGCAGGTCCCAGAAAAGTTAATACACTTTGCAAACAGAGAGTTAATGTTCCTGATTGTTCTGCTTTCTAGTAATGAAAGAATAAATAATACTATGAGTCTCTGTTCATCCACAACATCGCTGCCAGCAAATATTTGCAAAATAACTTCTTTCTTCTTTACTTTGTTTTAATCCTGTGCTTTATATTTCCTAAATGAAACACTGCTTCCTCCCATAAATCCCCATACAAGTGGAAAAAAAAAAAAAAAAAACAACCCAAAAGCACACAAAGACAATATCGGCTTATGATGTATTTATTCAATAGAAAAAATATAAACTGTCACAGGAACATAAAAGTCTTTTTTTTTTTTTTTTTTTTACTGTTAGTGACGCAAAACATGTGTTTAATTTTTTCCACATTTAGTCTTTAAGGAAGTGAGTTTAAAAAAAAAAAAAAACACACACACACACACACAAAAAGACATTTTTACGTTTTGATGTAAATTTTAGTTTTTTACGAGTTCTCATACGTTTAACATGGCAGGAGGAGAGACGGCAGAGATGATGAAGACATTTAAAAGCAGCAACAGTTAAAGGAGAGAAACCCCCAAAGGCACACGACACAGTTTACACGTGATTGTCTACATACATGAAAAAAGCACAAGTCACTCGTCCTGTGTGACACCTACACACTGTTTGTTTGTTTGTTTGTTTGTTTGTTTGTTTGTTTGGATGTTCTGTAAACATTTTATTCGCTATTTTCTTATTCACATCTCAGAAAAACACAGGCTTCACTCTTTCATCCCCGTCTCTTCTTCACTCTTAGAAATAAAGGTGCTAAATAGAACCATACAAGGTTCTTTGGAGAACCATTTCTGGTTCCTGGTAGAACCTTGGAAGGTTGCACGTGGAACCCTATCAGAGGGTTCTACCTACAACTCAATATAAAGGGTTCTCCCTAAAACCATCTGTGAAAGGTTCTACCTAGAACCCCCTTTTAGGGGTTCTGCAGCCCCCTTCTGCGGTGTAATTCCACCCAGAATAATAATAATCTCAGGGGGGTTCTATACAGAACCTTTCCATGTGATGCTAACAAGAACCCACCCAGGAGGTGCTGCAGAGAACCTTTTTACACTCCAAAGGTTTCATCTGGCCCCACTCAGGAAGTTCTACCCAGAACCCCTTCACGTTCAAAATTTTTAATCTAGAACCCACCCAGGGAGCTTTACCCAGAACCCTTTTACATTCAAAAGGTTTTATCTAGAACCCACCTGGGGTGTTCTACTGAGAACCCTTTTATATTCCAGTGGTTTCATTTAGAACCCACACAGGGGGTTCTACCCAGAACCCTTTCATATTCAAAAGGTTTTATCTAGAACCCACCTAGGGTGTTTTTATATCCCAAAGCTTTCATCTAGGTCCCAAGGGGTGTTCTACAGAGAACCCTTTTATATTCCAGTGGTTTAATTTAGAATCCACCCAGGGGTTCTCCTGAGAACACTTTTATACCCCAATAGTTTAATTTAGAATGTACCCCAGGAATTCAACTGAGAACCCTTCAATATCCCAAAGGTTTCATCTAGAACCCACCCAGGGAGTTTTACCCAGAACCCTTTCACATTCCCAAGGTTCAATCTGGAACCCACCTAGGGTGTTCTACTGAGAACCCTTTCATATCCCAATGGTTTCATTTAGAACGCACCCAAGAGGTTCTGCTGAGAACCCTTTTATATCCCTAAGGTTTCTTCTAGAACCCACCCAGAGGAATCCAAAATTATTATTTTTTTTCTTAGTAAGGGTTTCACCTTTTCACCTATTACCTTTTCTGAGGGTTCTATGAAGAACCATATTATCTATAACATATGAAGTAAAATATGTTCCAGATGTAAAGATTCCAGATGTGTCTACATTTGACACAGGTGCAAACACCAAACAAAGCATTCTTTCAACAACCTTCGAAGAACTCTGTCTTCCAAAAAGTTTCACTTTCTACAAAAAAGGGTTCTTCAGAAGCAAATGGTTCTGGGTAGAACCTCAGCTGTTCAGGAGGAAACTTCTGAAACCCCTATTTTTAAGAGTGTTCTACCACTGAAGTGTTGAAGCTGCAGACACTGGAAACAATTTTCATTTTTATCCTCGCTCTGTTTTGTGGTTCTCCCAAATGTTTCTAGTTTATGTCGAAGAGTAATTATTTTCTCTGAACTGCATCAGTGTTCTAATAGAAGAACACCCACAGGGCAGTGTGTGTGTGTGTGTGCATATGTTCTCTGTGTAAATACGTCTCACCACTCTATATGTCCAGGTGCTCGGCTGTGTCTGTGCATGTGTGTTTGTGCTTCGTCTACGTCTTCTTTAAGCACAGCGGATTCATTCTCCAGCAGTGGCAGATGGTGTTGAAGAGGCGACAGCGGCAGGAGGCGCAGGGGTCGCAGCACGGCACGTGAGAGGAGCAGCCCTCCATCAGGCGGCCGCAGCGACGCGCGGGGGCCATGAGGTTTGACTTGTGTCTCTGAATCCGCAACGACAGAGAGAGAATTCACTTGGAGAGCTCCTATATGAAATATCTCACAACAAAATCTCCACAGACCCTTTGGCTCATGTTGTTTGGAAACAATTCAACAAATTCAAACAAAAAAACCTAACTTAGGTGCTACTGAACTAAATCATAAAGTGACCTCGATATGTCATCGCAGAAACGTGCTAAATTTAATACTCAGTTCTCTGACAACAGCAGTACAGCTGTGGTGTCCTCCTTTGACACTTCTATTCCAGTCCATAACTTGTTTTTGTTTGCTTGTTTCACATCAATTAGACTTCAAATTAATGCCGAATGTTTCGCCAAATGAGTAAGTGTATGTTTTTGAGTCATAAGACATCATTAATAATCTTTTAGAAGGAATAGATGTTTGTAACAGTTAAATCGAGCAAAATGTTAATGGAGTTTGGTAGGCAGTGGGACAGGCAACTCCAGAGAGTGTATTTTCTGAGCAGTGGGCTTTTGCTGCTCTCATCAGCGTCGTTTTCAGACCACTGGCAGCCGTTTTCAGTGAAAATACTAAAACGAAGCCACCGCACACAACCTGCCTAGAACTTGAGATCTGTGCCTGAACCCGACGCGACCCGGCGGGTTTGGGTCGGGTTTGGGTCGGGCCGTATTTCTCACATATTTCATGGGCTCACATCAGGTCTGGGCTGTAAAATTAGGGTGAGTAGATAATGACTGAATTTACATTTCTGGGTAAGCTATCCCTTTAAAAAAAGTGTTGGGCTGAAATATGCTAATGAGGGCCGGGTTCGGACAGAATTTTGTCGGGTTTGGGCCTTTTCAGGCTCAACTTTTCAGGTCCGATTAACGTTCTATACCTGCCCAGTACTGAACAGCAGAGAGACAAAGTTAGTGAACACAGTGGAGCATTTAGCAGCTAAAAAGACAGATGTTTCCTTCAGCATAACTTAAAACAGATGCTAATGTTGCTCTGTGCCTGCTGGAATTAATAGGTCACTGTATTTCTTTGTTTATTGATTGAATGATTGATTTTGATATGAGACATGGAGGACGTGCAGTTTTGTGTTCTTTTTAACTGAGTCATCTCAGTGTCGGACCTGTGGGATGCAGAGGCATTTTCTGACTTTTTTGACTCGGGGCGGCTCAACTTGAGCAACCGGGGACTTACGCAGGTGTGGCATGAAGTACGTACACATAACCACTAACATCTCACAATTTCGTGATGTGATTTTCGTCACAATGGCCTTCGCTCTCATAATATTCTACAAGTGCTAGAACTCAGCAAGAAAGCTTTTAAATATGCTGCTTTGTCATCCTGAAATAATCTACAAAAGGATCTGAAATTAGCAGAGCTGATCACTGTCGGGGAATTCAAGTCAGTTTTAAAGGATCGAGAAAATAGCTCCCTTGGGCGATGTGACTGTTCCTAAATTTTTTACTGAAATCATTTTAGAAATTGTGCCCGCATCATAATTGTTTTTGTCCTTGACTTTGTATTCCATGTTAATTGGATACTGTGGTTTCAGTCATTTGTTGTGTGACACTTGTATATATGTCTGTTTGTCCTGTTATTTTTTTTATTTAAAAGAAAAATAGTTCTATCAATCACATGGCATCTATCCTCCATACTTTATTCTATAAGTAGTCAAAAAAAAAAAAAAAGCTCCTTCATCGTACCTTTGTCCTCTAGCACATTTAAAAATTCTCATCAAACTGTTGGCTCAAACTGAGGTCCCGCCTCTCACTGGACAGATAACCAATTATACTTGAGGATAATGGGGTGGCCAATCAGATTTCAGGGGTGTCCAAATCTGTTCAATTGACACAACAAAACACATGAAACAATCCATTTGCTGACATGAAGCTGTCAGCAAAAGTTGTGTCTTGGTTTAAAATATTTGAGTCAGCTCACTGTTTTCATGATTAATGTTGAATACGAAGCTTCTGAAGGCAAATTTTAAGAGGAACATTTGGGTTAAAACCCACCAATCCCGAGACACATGCAACAAATACTAAGCTGCCAGCTGCCCTCTAAATTCACATTCAAACAGCCTTTGGTCAAAAACTTCTCATTTTAAGAGTATGTAAGCGTGCATTACTGAAAAGAAAAAAGACAGAAGAACAAAGAAAGCTTACAGGGATGTGACTTTCCTGTGGTGGAGATATCTTCCGCCTCGCAAACAGTCGTCTGGTCTTCACTTGGCTCCAAACTAGGGTTGAACATCACAGAAAAAATCATTATGTACTGCTGTGATCACATCTAATCACACTAAGCACGCTGAGTATTACCATGAAATCAGTGCTGCTTCTTGTTCAGTCAGCTCAACACTTTATTTTCCTCAGAGCAGAATTTACCTCACAACAGAAGTAATTACGCTAAAGGCTACGACTTAAGTTTTTTTTTTAGGGTACTTGTACTTTCATGAGTAGATTTTCAAGTCTGTATTTTTACATGTACTCAAGTATGCAGCACACTATGTAATCTACTTAGTTACTTTTTAAAATCATATCCAAACCTTTCATCTGAATTTTAGGATTCAAAAAGGTAATCTGATCAAAAACAAGCCAATAAAAACCAGGACATACAAATGAAAAACGAGACCACATGTTGGGGGTAAGGATGTGACTGATTAATCATTAATCGATTAATTGTCATTAAGACGTTAACCAATTAAAGGAAGAAAAGAAGTAAGCGAGTTAACCGGACATGCTAACGTTCACAGCTTACGTTAGAGCAGATAATGCACACCTCTTCAACATGTAGAGATATATAAAGTGCTGACAGGCCCGCAGTGCACTTGTCAAATCTGTGATTCAACTGTTGCTCGATTGACTACATTGACCATGTGCCAATGGTGCATGGCCACTTTATACAACTATTTTTTTCTTACAGAAACCTTACGTGAAGTAGTTTTATGCAATCAGATATTATGCAGGGCGCAGCATCTTATTGTGCTGTTGTTTGTGTGACCTGGGAGCTCTGTTGTCAAGTGCAGCAGCTCCCGTATGAATCACCACAAATGGATAAATGAACTTTTGGGAGCCTTGCCTGAAGCCAGTGTCTGAGTGGGGAGCTGGCGGCCTGGCTAGCACCCACAGAGTCAGGGTGGGGTCAGCACAAGCAGCCAACATGGAGTCGTTGAGGTGTGGGTTCACCACAAGAAGCTGAGTGAAAAGTCCAGTGCATTGCAGGCTAAATAGTTGTGCGATGACGGAAAACTTGGCGTGCTGACACCTCTTTATAAAAACTGGAATTCATGGCTCCAAACTTAGGCAAGAAAACACAGCCTCGCTGACTTGAAAATTCAAGCATCCTTCCATGAGGAGGAATCTTCAGAGAGATCTGCAGGATCCGTATTTGGAAAATAGGAGCTTACGCCTAAACTATGGGATTCCCAGCGGAGTCTTAAATCCAGAATCCACTGAACATATTCCTAAAAAATGAAAAGGCTCTGATGAAGTGTGAAATGTAAGTTTTTTTTGTCCTTCTTGACTTGGAATACTTTGAGATCGGTTGCTCTGTCATAAGGTTGGTTGATATTTATAAGGCCCCCTCTGGGGAAGAAAAATGTGAGTCTGTGCTTTACTGGTTTCTATTCTATGGTTTGGCTATGTCCATCCTTATGTAACCACTGGGTAGAGTTTTATCAAGACTTCATCTACTAGAGAAACAGTTGTGTAAAATATGTATTTACTGTTTTTTTTTTTGTGATCCCTCTTCCATCCTCCCTTTCTGAAAAATTTGTCGGCCTGTTGGGAGGAGAATTTATTACTCAACAACTGAACGTCTACAGTCCTCTGCTGTGGTCCTGGGTTTGACTCCCACCTGCTGCACATCATCCCACACTCTGTCTCTCTCCCCTCTGTCCTGTCCTCATTTCAGCTGTCCAGTCAAGTAAAGTCATAAAAGCCCCCCAATATATATATATATGTAAAAAAAAAAAAAGAATCAGAGTCACTAACAGAAACAGTCTGTGTTTTCTTTGAACAGCTCGTAAAGTAGACTGGAGAATGTGTCATCCATTTTTCAGTAAGTTAAAAGTTGTTTTTTTTTTGGGAGGATGTTTTGTGATACTGGCCAAGTCTATCTGAGGAATTTAGAGAGTCACATGACTTGAACTCAAGTCAGACTTGAGTCACAAATTTGATGACTCTAGACTTTACTTAACAAAAGCCTTGAAACTCGACTTGTAACCTTCCTCCAAGCCCGAAGATGAGAAAGTCTGTTGTTTAAAAAGTGTGAATCCACACCAATTTAACATTAGAGTATCGCACAGTTGCCTGCACGTTAGTTCAGGCAGTCAACTCGAACTGCACCTTAATCAATCGGTGACACGCCTCACACCCTCTGCCTGTCAGCGCCATTGCTGCTTTGCATCAACGTCACTGCCTGCTCATTCAGCCCCACCACCACCCCAGCATCCACCTGCAGACTCCGACAGAGAGTCAAAGGTATGTGTTCATCACTCCTCAACATCTCTATGTAACATAATCTGTGTAGGAGTGACGAGGTCGGAGCCTAGACGCCAAACTCTAACTATGTTCTGCTGCTGCAATAAACAATCTTAAACGTGAGTTGTCTGACTGAACTGTGTTTAAATTTTTTTATTTAAAAGATTAACAGTGCTACCAATCACAACACACCAGAGTGGTACAATACAAATATACTAAAAAACTTCCACACTTTATTTTCAAGTCCTCAAAATGAAATTGTACTGTCCTTGGGATGTAAGACTCCTAAATTCATCCTCCATCATGAAAAAAACTTAACTGATATTTGACTATGATATTTTATTCATGTAAATTTATCATGTAAATATTAAAATTTGGCTACATGCAAAAAAAAAACAAACAAACAAAACAAAACAAAACAATGCACACTGAAAAGCTGGGTCACTAAGGTCCCACCTCTCACTGGACAAATAACTGATCATACTTGAGGATAATTGGGTGGCCAATCAGATTTCAGGGATGGCCAGTGCCATATCCCCCTTCTAGACACGCCCCTGGTGGGATGTGCCTCTCCGCCTGCCATCATACTGACACTTGGCGGTGTCAGAGTTCAAATGTTTTTAATTCTAAACATGGAGGCTTTAAATATGACTCGAGAACTCAATGCCTCTACAGATACACAAAATGCCATGATGTTCAAATGACACAACAAAACACACAAAACAATCCACATGCTGACATGGAGCCATCTTTAAAAACTGTGTCTTGGTCTTAAATATTCCAGTCATCGCACTGTTTTTAGGATTAAATTTAAAAGGAGAACATTTGGGTTCAGACACACATGCAACAAACACTGAACTTCAAAATTTACATTAAATGAATAATAATAAAGAGATAAAAAAAAATAATAAAGGTGTTGATACAACTCTGCCTGGTAGTTACATAAGGATGGACATGGACAAAACATTCACAAATATCTTCTTTCACCAAGAAACCAAGAATACACAGACTCTCAAATAATTCTTCCTCGGAGGAGGCTGTGCAGAGATCAACCGACCTTATGACAGAGCGATTGATCTGTTCCAAGTCATGTTCCAAGTCATGTAGGACAAGAACAAAAAAACAACAAAAAAAAAAAAAGTGCATTTCACACTTCATGAAAGCCTTTTCAATTTTCAGGATTATGCTTGCTGGATTTCTGATTTAAGAGTCCACTGAGAATCCCATTGTTGAAGCATAAGCTCCTTTTCCCAAATCCAGAGCAATAGATCTCTGAAGTCAGTGAGGACGTGTTTTCTTGCATCGTTCAGAGCTATGGATTCCAGTTTTTGTAAACAAGCGTCAGCACGTCAAGTCACTGCCAGCTCTTTAGCTTGCAATGGACCGGGATGTTTTGTGATACTGGTCAAGTTCAACTGTACAGCCAAGCAGAGGTGTGGACTCGAGTCACGTGACTTGGACTCAAGTCAGACTCGAATCACAAATTCGATGACTTTAGACTCGACTGAACAAAATCAAAAAAGACTTGCAACTTGACTTGGACTTTGATACCAATGACTTTTGATTTGAAAAAACTTGATTCAAAAAAATTATACCAAAGATGATTTTGTTCTCGTACAAAAACTATGCAGTGGTCGACAAAAAAACGAACTGCGTTACAATATGCAAAATTACAGATGAAGACACAACAACTTCCAACTTTGTTCTGCATTTGAAGCTGCAGAAAGAAGAATAAGTCAAGGCTGAGACTTGTTTAAGATTCAAAACTCAAAGTTCAGGAATTGACACTTGACTTGACTTGCAAAACAATGTCTTGGTTTCACCTCTTCAACTTACTGCTGATATAATGAGTGGCGCTCTGAGTGGTGATGTTGGTCTGCCAATCAGTCCACCACTTTGATCAAGAATGAAATATCTCAACAAAATGTGGATGGAAGTCAATGAAATTTCGTAGACACAATCATGGCACTCAGATGATGAATCCTCATGACTATGGAGATCCCTTGTACTTTTCCTTAGCACCACCAGCAGGTTGACGTTTGTGTTTTTGAGTGAAATGCTTCAACAAATATTGGGTGAAGTGACCCTTTGCTAAGCCCCGCCTCCAAACAGCAACTGTCCAATCAGAGGTTAGCAACTGCAACTGGGCCAGTGTTTGCTGAGATGTAAGCTAGCTTTAGCCTCAGTATTTTAGCATTAATGTTATATCATGCACACAGCTGTCAGGTAATTTTACATAAACACTTTCACAGGGTTCCT
This sequence comes from Lutjanus argentimaculatus, assembly GCA_034769285.1. Classification (NCBI taxonomy): domain Eukaryota; kingdom Metazoa; phylum Chordata; class Actinopteri; order Lutjaniformes; family Lutjanidae; genus Lutjanus; species Lutjanus argentimaculatus. The sequence continues at coordinate 106,848 of JAWZSL010000064.1, forward strand.
GTTTTAAAACTTGTCAGATGGAAACATTAAAACATCAGCTGGAGACCTCTCAGCTGACTCAAGTCGAGTTATCTTTAGCTCAGTCAACTACACTTATGAAATCTACTTATGAGTCATTATTTTAGCCGACAAAATCCACGGTCATCAGCTAAATGAGAAGCTGCTTTTGTTTACGTCTCTAAGAATTCAAAGACCTCATGTTTCAACAATTACTCCCAATTTCGATGTTAAATCTGCCACCGTTAAACCGACACCGAAAGTTGTAAGAGTAACTAAGGAGGGCTGTGCTTAGCAAAGGGTCAGTTGCCATGAAATTTGGTATTCATGTTGCCCAAATTATGTAAGTATGTAATCTTTTTAGTTGTCCTTTGACTTTTCATTGTCGTCTTCAGGACAAATTTTAATTTGTCCAATACTTTTTGTTACTTTTGTTTGTGACCAAATACCTGCAAAACCAGTCACAACCAGTTTAGTGCCAATTAAAAAATGCTGTCATGTTAAAACACTAAACTAAAGATGACATGATGTAAAATATACCTCAAAGCAAGTTCTGCCTCACAGAGCTGCTGGCATGAATGCAGACTCTCATTGTACGTGTGCACAGGGGTGTTTTTGGTCACAAGAGCTCACGCCGCTTCCGACCATTGGATGCTTGATGGGGGTGCAACTAACTAATGATCTCAGCAACGGCTCTGCAAGCTGAGTCCCTCTGCATATTGTTCCTATGTGATAAGAGAAGCATCATAGAGGTTTGGATATCCTGACACAGGAGTTATGAATTTCTCTTTAATGACTACTGACCAATAAAGAAAATATACAGGCTGCACCCTCCTACAACCGTGGGAAAAACTTCCTGGCTGCACCTGATTGGACAAATTTCAAACTGGACAAACATTGTGGCTCATTTGGAGACTTTCTCTCACATTTTGCAAAAAGTTCACAGAAATGAGTTTCTGAAAACATTTAAGGCAAGAAACGAACCATGCAGCTGCTGATTCTGTCTTCAACAACGGTTAGTTTAAAAGTTTTTCAAGAGTTTCCAGAGCCGCTCTGGATGCTTATTATTTGCATAAATTAACATGGGCAAATTATGCAAATCAACATGATGCAACGTCTCATGAAATTCCACAGTTCTTCCAAAAGGCTTTGCAAAACTACTTTACATAGTGGAAATGACAGATTCTGTGGGTACATACCATTAGTGTTTGATCATATTTTACATTTACATACATTTGTAGAGAAAACGGGGGGTGCTCCTTTGATTAGCGAGTTATGTGATTCAGCAGAGGAAACAAAACTTCTGCTAAAATGTGCCCTTTTCTGTCTGTGTCCTGTACCTGAGGCTATATGGGAGTAGAGTGAACAATAAGTTGAGGGGGTGTTAGGGGTCGCGGTGGGTCTACGGTGAATGCCATGTGAGTGATGGGTCTGTTATTGAGATCAAAGAGGTCAGGGGGCTGGGAGACATCTTGTTCTGGTTGGGGAGTAGTGGAGTATCATAGATAGATTAGATTACACTTTTGTAAAGCGGCAACAGAAAGTGGGGGGAGCAACAGAGAGAGCTTTGAGTCTGAAAATAGTGGAGAGGCTTTGCTGGCAGCGTTTGTGGATGTTTGTTATGTGCAGGTCAAAACTGTGTTTATTGTCCAGTGTATCTGAAACTGATAAGTATCTCGACTTTCCCACCACTGGTGAACGTGGTGTGTGTTTGGGTTGTCCTATCAGTTCCTTTGTCTTGTTCTCATGAGTCATCACAGAGTTATTGTCATTAAGAAGTGCAAGTATTTACTTAAAGTATGTGGTGATGGGAGATGGGCTAGGGTTGGGCAATTGGACGAATATATTGCTATCAACGTTTTTTTTTTTAGCCCGATTTTTGGGGCAATATTTGCCATTTTATTTTGCTAATGTAATGGTGTCATCCAGCGACACAGTACTCACCCACTCAGGTGGGCCATGAGCGCTCTGAGCTGGGTGAGGAGTGAGAAGAAAACAGCCTGCAGAGTCAAACTCTTTACACTCTTTTCATGCAGAGAATTAAGGATTTAATTTGACCAAACAAGAGTTGGTGATTGTTAGAAGAGTGGACAGACTAACAAAGACGGTTTAGATGAGTTTTACATGTTTTTCTGTTGAGTCTGAATGACACGTGTTTTACGAGGAGTTATGTAACATCATGAATTCGCTGCTTGCGCACATGTCGAGGAGACAAGAGGAGGCGGGAGAGGGGGCGAAGATATCGTCAATCGCCGATAGATGGGCTGACGATGGTCGATTGGAAAATTTTAACATGCAGTTATTAGTGTGGTGAGGAAAGGGCTGAAGGCTCTGGTGTTGGTGATGCTGGTTGTCATGCCAACCCTTAAGCCAAGTGCTTAAAGTTTTGATGATAAAGGCTCTTTTATGCTTCCTTTACCTATGAAAATAGATACGCCGGGTTCAAACAAGGTAACCGTCACTGCTGACATACTTCCACGTATCCTTTACGTTGGCATGGATGTTAAGCAATGCATCCACTAGAGGGCGCTGCTCAGAGTCAAAAGTTACCCCAAAGAAGAAGAAGAGTCAAAAGTTTCTGACAACAAATATGATGATGGCGAAAGCAGAGGCAGCCTTCTCGAGGGAGGTGATCTGTGCAGCCATTAAATACACTCCAACATGTGGACGGAGGATTCTTTTCAGTAACTAACTGACAACAAACATTATTTCTAAATCTTCAGGGTTTTTTAAACTTCCATGTCGTGTCCTGTGGTTGTGCCAGTTTAGGAAGCCAGCATATGATTGACTTGTAGGATTTGTGACTGGTCTCATGATGGTGTTTAACATAGATTTTGTCGATGGGGCAGATAACTTTATCTGTCCCCCGAGGTGCCACTAGTTGCCATGTGACCACCAGCTACTGCTATTGAAAGTGAAAGTACTGAAATGATTGAATGATGAAATAATGCATGTATTTCACGTCACGTTCAGGGGACGTACAAAACATTATTGAGGGCTGCACTTTGAGAACCCCACTTTTAAGGACGAAGGTATTAAAAGTATTAAAAGTCAAGGTTTTTAAATCAAACTGCCATTGTATTTATCATTTGACATGATTTTGACAGACAGACAGACCGTGGTGTCATTGTTGATTAGGGGTGTCTCCAAATCCATTTTACTTTCAATTCTAATATTTTCTGATTTAAATTTTAAGCACTGATGCCTGTTTTGTTGTTAAACTATTGAGTCTTAATTTGAAAAGGTCAACAGATCATTCTGCTCTGACAATTGTCATTTACATTTTCAAATTCTTCCTTAAAAAAAATTGCCTATATCCTTGATTAACAAACTGTGGTACATGTACCACTGGTGGTACACAAGCTCTCTTCAGGGCTACGGGAAAAAATATCAAAAGCAGTTTTTAAAAATGATATCAACTAAATTAGAAACATAAAATACTATAAAATTTCAAATGAAAATACATATAAAGTGAGACTTTCCCATATCTTCGTTAGAGAATATTTCAATATGAAATTAAATGGACGACAGTGAAACGTGCACAAGTGCTTGTGTCAACTAGAGCAGCACTAGTGAAGTTTTCCACCGTGCCTGCTCGCACCAGATGGCACGAAACAGTAAGGTGGTAACTCGGAGAGTTCAGTATTTTCTGAGGCCATACACACTGTAAAAAGTTTGAGAAACACTGGTGTATACGGTGTCAAGTATGACACAACAGCTGGAAAGCTATGCTGTGACGTCTTTTGCCGATTCTGCCTCTGATTTCGATTTGGCCCATTCTGATCGATTTTCGATTTAATATTGAAATTGTGGCACAACATTTGTTGATGATATGCTGATTTATTTTTCTTCATTGCAATGAAGAAGGAGCATTTCTATTATGTGTCTCCAGCTTGGACAGAGGACAACTGCATTTGAGATCAGTGCAAAAAGTATCTGGAAGACAATAAGTCTGTTTCTTTTTTTCCAGGGACTTTGGTGGTGTTAATATTATCTACAAGTAGAAACAGCAGTTAAGACTGTGAGCTGGTTCAATGGAAATCGAAATAATTTGGCTCTGCGCCTCCTCTCTGCTGGCGTCAGATGCTGGCACCTCCAGCATCCTCGCCCCTTGTATCTCAGCATGTCTTTTACAACCTGGATCAGTTCAAGTTCACAAAGGCAACAAATCAAAAAATAATCCTCCCTCTTGGCTCCGGCGTCTTTCTCTCTGTCTCATGACTGATCTCTGCTGCACCTTCTCTTCCAATGCAGCTCAACACTTTGGGAAAAAATCTTTGGCCAGATGTTAAGACATCGGTGATACTGTATTAAAAAAAAAACAACCTTTGTGCAGCGTGGTGGTTTTTCACACCTCTCCTCCTGCTGATGCTGAGGCTCTCGTCCTCACTTAGATCTCCCCCTCACAGATATTCATATCTTTTCCAGGGAACCACCATTAGTTTTTTTTTTTGGTGTCACGAACGAGTCTGGTGTCCTGTTCACGTTTACAACGCTTCATTTTGGTGTTAATTAGGGCTGCAACTAACAATTAATGTGCTGATTGTTTTCAAAATTAATTGATCAACTGTTTAATCATGTCAAAAAATAGCTGTGAGAAAAGCTCCCAGAACCCAAAGTGACGTCTTTTTCACAATGTTTTATAGATATGGATTTTATAGATTTTTTATAGATTAAATGATTAATTGATTAATCATGAAATTAACAGGGAGATTAGGGCTGGGTGGTAAAATGATCTTGAAGCGGGATTGCAATAAAATGTGTGTCGATGACGATGATAAACCATGGTCATTTTTACTCGATTTGGATAGACCTCGATAGATCCAGACAGCATGTCATGCAGCAGAAGTTAACAGACAGCAGTCAGTCAGTCTGCAGTGTACCGAGGTGAAGAGAAACTGAAAGCAGCACGGACATGATGAAAAGAAGGGAAAATGAGTGGAAGTGAGGAGATAAGCGGTGGTGAAGGTGAAGCAGAGCTTGTGTTATCCTCAAAAATTGTGAGTAAAAAAAGGTTACACAACGTCAGTAATTTGGAAGTGGTTTGGTTACTTGAAAAGTGACGACGCACGGACAAAGACGGTCTGCAAAATATGTCGTCGGTCTGTGCCAACCAGGACGGGAAACACGACAAACTTTTCCCATCATTTGAAAAGGTGGCAACTACACTGAGAACATGAAAATCCGGGCCAAAACTGCAGTAAGTCCACCAACAAACGTTGCTTAACGGCCTCGCCTAGCTACCACCAACATTTGAGATGTAAAACCAGTCCACTGTATTTTTTTTTTTTTTTAATTTTGTATATTTACATTATTTGAATATGTTTTAGCTTGTTTAATTAGGTATTTTAAAAATAAAGCCAGAGGTACCACTTCCCAAAAATGAAGCCAAAACTGACAGCTGCTCAGGCAGGTGTAGTCAGGTGTTATTACAAAATGTTTGCATACTTCTTTACATTGTATTATCTAATTTTATGTTCATAAACTGTATTCTAAGTTCAACTAATGGATCGTTTGGTTTCTTCAGGTGTCAGACATTATCAGGATACTTTTCAAACTGGCAGCATTATCGAATTATATATTGTGATAAATATCAATATCGATCAATACGGGGAGACTTATCGTGGTAATATTTTTTGCCATATCGCCCAGCCCTAAGGCAGATTAATCGATAATGAAAATAATTGTTAGTTGCAGCCTTTCTTCTCTACGCCAGCAAACTGACGATCTTTGGATCTTTGTGGACAAAACAAGACATTTATGGACATTTTTCACTATTTTCTTACATTTTATAGCCCAAACAACAAAGAACATAATCGACATATTAATCAGCAGTTGTTGGGTGCAGCCCCAGTAAGGTTCTGTTGTCCTGCTGTGATCAAACTGCCTTAAATCATTTTAACGCCAACGGCAGTAAAAGCTGGAGACCGACAGATTTCACCATCATGTGCCTTAAGAAAACAGGTGCTGTTTACTTGAGTTTCACAGGATGAACTGGATTCATAAATGCATTAGTGGAGAATTTAAAAAAGCATCATTGCAATAATTATAACCATATGTGAGGCTTTTTTTGTAATTTAGATGTTCTAAAATAATATTCTTAAATAAACAGGCTCTTGAAATATGAGCAATAAACCACGCAGGGAGGAATAATCTCTGTCTCCCCTTTCAAAAAATATTTATTTGCTCATTTTTTTGCAAAACAAGTACATGGATTCTCTGTTTAATTACAGATTAAATACATCAGGGCACTGATGTTATATGAAGAACCCACAGTTTTTTTTTATCTGTTCAGTTTAAGCTGCACAGATTTCGTTCCTTTAAATGTCCTTTTAGAGGCAAACAGCTCAGCAAAGAGCAGCTCAGCTTGAAGTCCTCACCTGTGTCGTTCTCGGTCTTCCTCACGTCTTTCTTCGTGTCCTCGGCCCAGGACAGCGGGAAGGAGAGCAGGACGAGGCACAACAAGTGTGTGCCGGTGATCTTCCTCATGATGATGAAGATGATGAGATCTGTTGATGAAACGGTAAAAAAAAAAAAATCAGTCTCAGCGTGTCAGGTGCAGCAGTGAGACCTAAATAAAATTCACGTACTTCTCCTGCTGCAGATCTTCGCTCCAGCTGCCTCAGGTTCCTCTCCGCCTGTGATGAGGGGATCTCAGGGTGGGCGACGAGCGACAAAGACCGAAACGCGCCGCCCCCCCGTGACGGACTGGACACACTGCAGGAGGCAGATGATGCTCGGTGAAGGACGGTTGCCCTGGCAACAGACAACAGGGGAAGTTACTTTGCGCCGACAAACGACACGGTGGATTTAGTGATTCCCCCCCCTCAGAGCCTTCAGCCTTTTATTAACTAAGTACATTAAAGGGATAGTTCACCCAAAAAATGAAAATTCAGTCACTGCTGGAGTTTCACAGGAAAACAGCACTGCAGAATCTTCCAAACAGTGGCAGTGAATGGTGACCGGTTTTCAAACGGAAAAAAACAGCCAAAAAACTCCATAAAATGTCTCCATAAAGTCTCCTAAAGCCCCCTGCATCAAGAGACTTAAGAGCATCATATGACTTTCATGTAGTGACCACTGATAATCTACCTTAAATACTGTTCACATTATAATTTTGAGTTATTTTTATCACTTAATTTGATGTGTTACTTTTGTGTTTCAGTGGTACAGTGAACTGGGTACATTATATATTTTGGATGCAGAATTAAATTACTGGTAAATACATTATTATTTCATTGCCATTCATAGCACTTTAAATACTATTTAATTTATACATTTTTTATTGGTTCCTGCCTGCCATTGTTTTGCAGGGACAGGTATGAGTGTAACAGAGTGGAGTGCCATGTGCAAACCCAAAGTTGGATACATTGTACTGCCTTACTGTTTTGGTGTTTATTAAATGAAGAGAAAAAAAGAGAGGTTGTAGCTCACTTGTAACCCACAGCCCAGTAGAACAGGTGAATGCAACAACCAAGAAAAGAGAGTTACAGATATATTAATGTGAACTAGATAGTGAATGCAAAGATGGTGCCCATTCAGTCCAATGAGAGTAGCTAGCCTGGCACACAAGCCGAGAAAGTTTTCTAGCTCCCAGATTTACTTCCTGGGTATACGGCCCACGAAATATGCGCAGTAGTGTTTCCCCTTTTACCCGCCTACGAGTTCCTGCTCAGCCCTTGGACTTGTCAGCCCGAGGAAAGTTTTACAAATATAATGGATCAAAATGGATCAAAAATTCATGAAAGAAAAGGTCCTGTCAACAGTTTTACAGACGTATCTTTTACTTTTCTGGTGGCCTATGGGGGGAAAATGCCTTTTGGGCCAGTGGGGAATATTTTGCTGCAATACCACGAGTGGCCACTGGCAGCAGTGCTGAGCAGCAGACCCCTGTCTAGTTCTATAATAAGTCTCTGGTTGTGAGTAGCTTCAGTGACGAGTCACTTTTGTCACATAGTTTTCGATCTGCGAGTCATTTCAGTGATGTCACGTAATGTACATAACATAATGTAGTTTCTGAAACCCCAAACATGATCTTATCCTAAACCTAACCAAACTGTGACTGTTTCACAGGGTTAATCATGTTTTAAAAAGGCTAACTGGCGTCAATGAATGCCTGCAACACTTCACCTGCAACATGGTGACAATGTTGCTGGCCATGTTTGGCCATTTTGTAGTTATGTTGCTGGAACATACAGTAAGTCCCAAGTTTTTGCATTTAAGTTCCAAGTCCTAAACTTTGAATTTCGACTCCTAAACAAATCAACAACTAATATAAGAGTGAGTTTGGCTACTTAGCTGTAAAGCTAACGTTAGTTAAGCATTAGCTTGGTAACTACATTAATATTGGCCTTGACTTACCGTTTCTTGTGCAGCTTCCAAGGTTGAATGAAGTGTGAAGTTGTTGCGTCTCCGTCTGTGATTTTCAACCAGCACATTTTGCATACTGCAGTTTTTTTATTGACCACCGTGTAGTTTTTGTGCAGGAATGAAATTACCTGGTGTTCCTTTTTCCAACTGGAGCACAGTAATGTAACATGAGTTCTTCATGATTCTCTCCTGCAACTTGAGTGGATGCTGTCAGATTGGTTCAGACAAAGTGGATCTGTCGACTTGCTGAGAATGAATCAGGATTCATTCATTCATTCTTCTTCTTCTTCTTCCTCTTCTTTCTTTGGGCTTGAAGGGAAAGTATCAAGGTGCAAGTCTGTTTTGTATTTGGTCAAGTCGAGTCTAAAGTCATCAATATTGTGACTCCAGTCTGACTCGAGGGACTCGACTTACTTGATTCTCACTATAGTGTCTTATAACTTGCTTGAGACTTGAAGGTTAAGACTTGAAACCTGTTTGTGATCTGCACGTGTGTGTCTACTTCCACCTTTGCCTTCTGTTGCTCCTCCGTAAACAGCGTGGGAACGTTGCCTTCTTAAATTTCTTTAAGAAGCACAGCTGTTTCTGGGCTTTCTTACATCTGATAAAAGTACATGAACAAACAAAACTGTATTAAATTAAAATAAACTCTAACCCAATAAGAAAAATGGATTCCGTGGTGGAATACTTACTTTTAAATTTTGTTTTAGTCAATTTAACTCATAGGGCTCATCAGCCAGTGAGTAAACTCGCACCGCAGCTTGGCAGCTTGGAGCATCACTAACTGTTGCCATGGTTACACTCTGTTTCCATGGCTGGCCTTGTTCTGGTCCCCTGTGTGTGTGAATGGAGGGCAACGCTCACAGAGACTTAGAGCTACTGTACAAAAAGCTCTGAAATAAAGTAGCAGTGGCAGAATACAGCCCACGGTCAATTACCTTGTGAAGGCTCTGTGCTATGTGTTGTCAGTTATTCTGACTAATTAGACCTCTGCTCACATTATTTCATTTCTTCCTTCCACCTCAACAAGTTGCAACAAAACTCACAGGAGGATCAGACAGATGCCTTTCAAAGCCCGTGCATGCCAACACAGGCTAAATAGATTTGCAGCAATTCAAAATTAATCTGATGGACCATGTCATGGAAAACATTTTGACATGTTTGACATGGAAGAAAAACACAGACGTAAATAATAATATTATGGCTGAAATTCATTTACTGTGCATGCCCGTTTGCTTTCACGCTGTCATGCCAAATTGGGATATTTTAAAAGAACAAAGCCGTGTAATTAATCACATTTGTGCTTTTCATATACAGCGAGTTAAACTGTCTGCTGCAGGCAAGTAGAACATGCAGGAAAACAAAGCTAGCAATAACTTTATTAGAATAAATTTTATACTGAAAAGAACAATACTGATCTCATGACCCCCGTGAGAGCAAGTGGGTGGAAAAGATCATAAACATAATATATGTAGATGCTGGAGTGAGAGCTTTGGCCGTTGCTGTGATACATCAGCTTTGCAACTGTATTGGTCTGGTCAAGAACAAATACATGTAAATAAAGAATTTCAATGAGTTGTGTTAAATTCAAGGATTTATGACCTACATGAGGGAGGAAAACAGTTTTTAGCTACGACCAGCAGTTCTGTAAGTTCCTCCATCAGTTCATCGGTCACTCTGTCGGTTGGTCCACAAAAATTCCACCCTTTGGTCCTCGGAAGCTGAAATTTGGCATGGAGGTCAAGTGTTTGGGTGAGAAGGTGTGTGTTTGTGTTCATGCCAGTTGGCTAAAAGGGTGCATGGTAGTGGCAGAGACCCATCGCAAAAAAGAGGGAAGACAAACTTCTCGACCCCTACAGGATTTTATGGAAATGAACCAAAGGACAGCTGATTAACTGTTCGTGCCAGTTGGTAAAAACAGGGTGTGTGGCTTATTAACAAAAAGGTGGCTAATTTCTAAATGTGCTCACCTAACTGACCAAATTCACCATATGTTTGATGCAGATCTTGTGGGAGGCATCATTCCACTCAGCAGAGTTCATTTTTCATTAGTGACTTATGCTCCGCCCCCTAAACCGTTTGTTGTCGATCAACACTCAGCAGAGTTTCTTTTTCGCTGGTGAGGGTTTGCCACTTAAGTCATGCCCCTTCCATAACTCATGACCTGCCTTAGAGCCTTGTGACAGGCAGGTGTGTGACTTAAGCTGCTTTCTGTGTCTGCAAGTGTTCGGGCGTCCGCTGGGGTCACATGTCCTCTCTGTGTCTCACAGCTACAGCTACTTTGTCCTTTCCTTCCTCTGTTGTGTCTCAGAAAACACAGCTTGTAAGTAAAATGTATGTTGATAATTAATCATCATGTGAGTATTCTGTGGAACATTATTATGCATTTAAATGTTTAGTTGATCTACATGTGAACATTAAACTAGCTCAGACAAGCTATCCAATAGCTTTCCTGCTACGAGTATGTCAGTGTAGTTTTTGAGCTTTTGAACTTTATGTACATTATTTACAACATGTTTGCAAAGTATTTACAGGTGATTTACAACTATTTAAATATCACTGACATGTTGTACATTAAAAACATCATTTTGTATCCATCATTTACACCATTTTATGTGTATAGCACCCACTAATTGGTGCATCTTTCTGTATCATTTCAGTTTTACAAAAACTCTTTTGATGAGAATGACGACAACAGTACCACTTTCCTCCAACCTCCGACTTTCTCTTCATGCATGTTAGCTATCTGTGGATGTGTGTACAGACACACACGTTGAGGACAGAATAGACGGGAAAAGGTCGTTTATATAAGCTGCACAATGTAAAGATCTCATTTGAGGGGTGAACTCTGAACTCTCAGAACCAGGACCCGTGGGTGCAGCTTTGGAGCACAACCAAGAACAACAGGTAATCTTACTGTAGTCATATGGTTCATTTTGTAGTTTTCAGTGGATAGTGAGAGTTTCAGATGCTTGTTTTAACAGCTCCTCAGGTTTAATTACAGCCGCAGCAGGGATGAAAGACCCCTGTGGAGCTTTTGTCCTGCCTGTACTTTATTTTCTTTCTTTATCATTTCCTTCTGATGTTCATGAAAAAGGAGGTCAGATTCATGTTGGTGGTAACTCCAAGGTAAGCAACTGTATGTTCACCAGCGTAAAGGTCATTAATAAGCTCATAAGCTCAATAAACGTGATAGTTGGAAGCAAACATTGGATTCTTCACTAGATACTCAGTTTCTGACAGGAGATCACTAAAAACACTAAACTTAAATAGACTTTATCAGCTTCTTATGTTTTCCAGCACTGTGCCTAAAATAAAAAATCTGATTTATGTTTATCGTCTGAACAATGATGATCACACATTTGATTTAACTTCTCGTGAGCTCCCTCGTGAGCCCGTTCCAGCTGGCGATTTTATGCACCCTGGATTCTTTGAAAAGCGATGATACAGTAACTCACTTTGTGCAATCGTCGGTTTGATCGTTTCATGGAAGATCTTTTCCCGGGAAGGCGTTTGGAGACGTAACCACCCAGCTGCACAGTTAAAGTCACTTCAGCACATGGAAGTCTTACTCTTACTGTCTAAAATGGAAACTTTCTCTAGTATACAAGGAGTTATATAAGATCATGCAGGGGGATGTTTGATTTATGGTGATTTGCAAACCATAACAATTGCAGCTCAAGTGTCTCTTCCACCATCCATCTTTAATAGAATTTATTTAGCTACTTTCTAATAATGACCAGATGGTATTCTGTTTGTTTTTTTTGGACTAATTTATTTATTTTAGTGTCCAGGGTTTACAAGACCCCCTCAAGAACAGTAGCAGCTGCCAAACATTTTATAACATTTCCATTCATTACAAAAATTACGGGTCATTTTACAGCTCGGTCTTAAACTAAGTATTCTACTTTCTCTCTCAAGCTTGGCAAATAAATTCCGCTACAATAAAAAGGTTCCTCTCCTAAAGCACAAATCAAATTTCTTCCATAGTCCTCCTACTTATTTGGTGACCCAAATAAAATCTCCTGTGACCCACCTGTGGGTCTTGACCCATCTCAGGGAATGACTGGCCTGTATTGTAGGCATATCCTGTGTTCAAAATCTTACAAGACGCCCTCAGAGCGCTGCTTTTATTACTTTAAGTGGACCCACAATTACCTCAAAACGGAGCTGTAAGTAGGGGAGACCGGGGGCAATTGAAACCACTCATTCCTCCAATAAAAAACAAGCTACTGTGCTGACGCTCAGTCTGCACATGCTCAGTAGGATTCACCCTCTCTGCCTGTGGAAAAGGAGGTATGAAAGTTACTATTTGGATGTACATTTATTTTTCTTTAGATGACTATGAATATAAACTTACAGCAATTTGATCTTTAGGGTATTGATTAAAGATTAACTTTAATTAGTATCATTAGTAACACCTGTGTTTACAAGGTGTCTCGCGATATTTTCACACGTGCATCCATTAAGAGATATACGAAGTCTCGCGATACATCGACGCCATGTTTACATGCTACCTGGGACGCTACAGTTGACATTTCGGCTAAAAACATGGCGTAAATGGCGTCTTTTGTGGTTAGATTTTAATGTTGCGGCTCACGGACACTTGGATTACACCACATGAGCAGGATGGAGACATTTTGTGTTTGTTTTGTTTTCTTTTTTAACATTTTATCCATGGTCTCCATTCACTGCCATTATACCGGATTTGGCTGCAACCCTGTTTTCTGCTGAAACTCCAGGATTGTTTTGTGAACTGAAGATCTTCACCCATCCTCACATCGGCATGGGGCGAGTAGATACTGAGTGGATTATCATCTAGTGGTGGAATATCGCTTTAAATTATACTTTGCATAAGACTCTACACTCTAGCTATTCTTTATGAGACAGTAGTTTGTAATGTCAAACCAATTTTCTACATACATGAGAAACTTACTGCTTCTATGTCCTGAATATCACAAAGTAAAAGCCTGTTCTGGAAAATGAAAGACAAATAGTTAAAATAAAATGAGGATTTTGGGACGACCATGTAAAATGTCTCAATTAAATTCAGTTAAATCAGCTCTTTAGTGAGTCTGAGAGGGTATTACATAGCTGAAGCATTTGGCATTTGTGTCTGATGTTTGGAGGTTCCCATCCCACATCTGTGTGTTCACCGAAACCCCAAACACCAGGAGCATAATCAGACACAGGACACACACATGAATCATAGAGTTGTATCTAAGTTTAGAATCCAAGATTACCGCATTACTTCACTTTATTCAGCACAGGTCCCAGCGCTCAGGCTGAAGTAATGAGACACTGATCACTGTCAGTCGACACTTTGCATTACTACCATCTGGGCAGAGAAAAACTTTAAAATCGAGTAGAGCTCCCCTCGGCAGGAGTTTTCTCGCTTCTGTCCTGAATAAACTTCCAAACTGATGCTAGAAGTGTGTGAGTGCACGCACGCAAGATTTTATGTAGCATATTGTCCATATCTGTGTGTTTCTGTGTTTTTACAGCGTGTGGAGAAAAAGCATGGTGACCTTTGGTCTGGTGTATTCATAGAACAGCCTCAGACAGACAGAGCGTCAGTATTACCTGCCTGGAGAATCATAAAGGTCAGGATTCGGATTACACAGTGACTGGGGGAGCCCTATTTTGTGGTGCACGCTGCCACCAAAACATGTCACATGCACATGCATACTTGGAAGTGTGCAGCAGCGCAGCCAATCACAGGGTTACTGCAAAAACATTCTACTGTTACTTCTACGGACGGTTAATACTGTCAATAACATTTAATAGACACTACATAAGAACAACGTAAGGTTAAAATCAAATAATTATTAGTGCAAAAATAAATAAATATCAGTGAATAAAATAAAATAAAATAAATCTTAATCAGCTCAGGGTCACCAGCAATTCTTTGACTTTTGTTAAAAACAATTAAACAAAAAAAAAAAAATGTTTTAACTACAAATGAAGAGCCAGAGCAAAAAGGGGCGGGACTTAAGAGGGGTCAGTTCAGTGCAAACTCATCCTTCAGAACTGGACAGCTTTGTGCAACAGATGAATTTTGACTGTGCACTGCTGCTCCTTGATATGTCTGATATTGATCTGCATATGATTCAGTCCACAATTCTTATGAAGAACACTGATTCCACTTGGCACTGCCTACAATGATGAGCCAAAAAGTATAAATACTTTCTTTTATTTGCATACTTCAGAGACTCACATCCATCTATGACTGGTTGGCAGTCGTGGGAATGTGGATGTTATCAAAGAGAGAGGCCTCTGGCCAGCAGCAACACATTGGGCACTTACAGGAGAGAAGAGGAGTTACAGTGGGTCCGTATCAGTGACCTTATCCTGTTTGTTTGTCCAACATTGTACCAATAATCTTATTTTCCCACAGAGACTCTTACTGCTCCTGCAATATGTTCTTTAATACTGTACATCTTTCTGCACCCTGTCCATGATTTCATCAGTTCTTGAGACATCCGTCCGAACTGGAAGTAAAGCTGACAAGATTCAACAGCGATTTCATGAGTTTGTCAGCAGAAAATTCACCAGTCAGAATTTTCCTCCTGCTCAAATCTGAATAACATTTACTTCTTTTCAAAATAAAAGTCAAGCGCTCCATTGGCATACCTGTTTTGTTTATCAATTAAGAGTAATAAAACATTTTAAATTCACAAATATGACACGTCTGACTCCATTCATTTGTAATAAAGTATAGCTGGGATATTGACATTGAATAAGAACTTTCAAGTGGTAAGCCAGTGCATAATCAATCTCATGCTCTTCCTCAGTTCATGGCAGAATTCCCTGTTTGTCTCACATCCCCAAACACAGTGAGGCAAACATTCCTCACTGGGGTTTGTGTCAGGCTATGTCAGTTTTGCAGGTGCACGTGGGAAAATACGGTAGAGGCAGCAAGCAGTAAATCAATCCATTTGCCAGAATGTCATTCAGAATCATTTTAAAAAAGTCAAAAAACTGCCTGTTTCTTGCATGAGATCAACCGGCTCTAGAGGAGACATTAGTTCTGACTTTTTAATCCTTTGTGGAAGCGATCAGACCCTGATGCTTTTCTGCTTTTCATATGATCTATACTTTACAATACTTTTTAATGATTCATAATGAGGTTATTAACTAGGTTATAAACACTCTTCCATTTATAACTGGCAAAAGGGAGCCTTATTGTGAAGTGTGAAACACATCCCCATTTATTGATGAATAAGACCGGGCGATCAGTACACCATGAAGTTGGATGACCTTCCTACAGTAAGTCCCCCCCCTTTTGGAACCTCGGTCAGCTTCCTCCTTTCCTTCTTCCTGTACTTATGCTATGTTTTAGGCTTGTCTATGTTGGAAAGAAAACCACGTTTTGAAGCTGATTAAAAGGTGTTGCATCTTAAGTTAGCTAAACACGAGCAAACTAGCTGGTTAAACTACATAAATCATTGGCTGGTTACATCTGATTGCTAATGTTTGCAAAACTCTAGCTAACTAGCCCGGGTCTTCCTGCAGGTACACACAGATAAGACCAACCTACTACAAGACATGAAACGGTCGCAGTTAAGCTACGTTTAGCAAACAAAACCAGACCGTTAGGCCCCATTTGAAAGCAGTATTAAGTTGCTTTAACATATATATATTAAATGAGTCCAAAGTCATCTAATATATGTAGCAAAAACATAGAAGGAATTTAATAAAAAGATGTAAAGTTTATTTTTTATCACTATATTGACATGTATGATTAGGTCCCCCAGTAACATCTGTTAACCGTGGAAAGAGTCCTGAAAATCTGTAGTCAAGTAAAAGTACTGTTACATCGCTATAATATTACTCAATTGCAAGTAAAACACTGGTGTGAAATATACTTAAGTAAAAGTACGAAGTATTTGTCGCAAAAAACTACTCAGAGTATTAGTTACTTTTAACTATTGGTGACACAGTCACTAACTAGGGTTGCAAATTTTGTGCATTTTCTTTAACTGATAGTTGAAAACTCTAATAATCGATTAATCATTGATAATTTATAAGATACAAAACACATTTTTCCTTATTTTCAAATATTTACAGGTTTTTTTTTCTCACTTTAAGTCTAAATTTAAGTTTTCTTGTTCAACAAATTGCTCTGCCAGACAAAACAAAGTCAAATGAGATACAGTTATAGCCTGATGACTATTGATTAAATAACCATGAATACAGTAATTTATTGATTGATTAATCATCAACATCTTTTACTCCAAATGTGTGCAGCCGCAGCATTTTGTTTTGTTTTTCATTTGTGTGTCCTTGTTCTCATTGGCCCTATTGTGATCAGACAATCTTATTGGCTACTACAATGCAGATGAAAGGTTTGATATTAATTCAAATTGTACTCAGTACTCATCTATGATTATAGAAGTAACTAAGTAGATTACATCTTGTAATGTATACTTAAATACGTGTAAAAGTGCAGACTTGAAAATCCCAAAAATTGTCCCAAAAAAACTTACTTCCACATCTGGAGAAAGTTGAACGAGGTTCCCCCAGGCACCAAGTTTAGTCAACTGTTATTGTAGCACAGAGCAAAAAGGGGCGGGGCTTAGGAACAATCAATTAAGACCAAACACTACAGACGAGGCTAAAATATCTTTGTGAAAACGGTAACTTCTCTCTTGGTGTCCCACAGATATCAGTTTCCTTACCAGTCCAGTCCAAGGCCCTTTACTGGATATCATCCCCTCACTCTCTCCCTCTCCTTCCTGTCTCTCTCCAGCTATCACTGTCACAAATAAAGCTGAAATGCATAAACATGCATCTGCAAGAAAAGCACAGCAGGCTGAACATCTCTGCAACCTATAGCAATTTCGGATTGTGAACTTTGCGAACGGGGACAATTGCCTTGGGCCGCCATGACTGCAGGAGGCCTGCTGCTAACTGTGTGGTACATTGATGGAATTTTGATTTGTTGCATATTGGTGTGAGAACATGCACTAAAGCAGCATGACGAGCTGACAGAGATGAATGTTTCACAAGGTGAAGACGAGCACGTCAGTCCAGACTAAAGCAAATGGTGAATGATGGTCCACGCTTTATGTCCCAAAATTATCCAGGATCTACGAGGAGTCTCGTTTCTGTACAGCAGTTTTTCTGAACCGATGGAGCCCTGTGGAGTAATCTGTACAGAGCCTGTTTCACAGTGTTTGCGTCGTCGTTTATAGATCTTGGGATTCTGACACTTCTGGCCATCGTCTTTGGCTGAGTGTATTTATGGTTAGCGTTTCTTGTCCTCAGAGTGTTGTTTGTCCTGTGGAGCGTGTGCCAAATTGCAGATTGCACGGACAAACTGTAGGAGACAAAAAATTGAAGTTAGGGGTGAAAGATGGAAAACCACAGAACGGTGTTGCATCATTTTGACGCTGGCTTTTCCCTCGTGCAGAAATGAATAACACACACCTCTGCAGCTGGATGCGCTGGTTCCTCTCCAACATTGTCACTACTAATCTGTGTCCAGGCCTTGATGCCTTGGTCAAGAGCACAGACAGGGGAATTAACCTAACACACATGTTTTTAAAGCACGAGCGTCCGGTGGGTATTATGTAAAGGAGCATAACAAAGTCTGCGTTTAGGTGAAAAAGCGCAGTTTGAATTAACTTCGACTTCCTACTTGAGGCTCAAGATGTTTTACTAAAACAACTCGGCCATGTCCTGTATCGCTATATTGTTGTTATTGATTCTAGTAAATAATTTCCAGTGAGAAACATGCTGTCTTCACTTAGAGGCTGTTGTCACAGAGGAGCACAGAGAGAGCTGAACATTATGATGTCAGAGTGAAGTTGACCTTTGACCTTTTGGATGTCATAAACCTAAGGAACCAATCCTGTTGATCAAGGGGGTGGAGCTATACATATCATTAACGGCAATTCCCCGCCCACATGAGTTACGGTGAGTAGCTAGCAAAAAAGAGGAGGAGCCAGGTGTAGCTGTGTTTGGAGTGTGGAGAGGGCGGAGACTATTTGCATATTCACGTGAAGCTACATTTTAACAATGTATTTTAACTTATTTTGCAGAAAAAAAAAACATCAGACACAATTTATTACATCTTGTAGAGCATTTTAAATTGTTTAAAACATGACAGGAAGGTGAACTTTAAATGAACTGTCAAATAAACAAACAAACAAACAAATAAACAAACAAAAAACCCACAAATAGTTATTTTGTATGCCTCTGTGAAATTGTGTTTCCCTTTCTATTGTTTAAAGGACCAGTTTGTAGGATTTAGTGGCATCTCACGGTGAGCTTGCAGATTGCAAACACCTCGTCTCACCCTCCCCTTCCGAGCGTGTAGTAGGAGGCTCTTTGGTGGCTGCGAAACATGCAAAAAAAAAAAAAAAAAAATCACAAACATCCGTGGTTAGAGCCAGTGTTTGGTTTGTTTGATGCGAGCTACTGTGGAGAGAGGACATAGAACAGGACCTGCGTCCTCTGTAAATCTAAACAGCTCATTCTGAGGAAATACATGCTAATAATTATGTTCAGGTGCATAATTATGAATATTATATACCATTCGTGCCATATTCTGCCAGTAAAGCCCAGTAAATCTTACACACCCGATCTTTTCATGTCACGATCAGGCAGTTGAAGCACCGTTAGCCTCTTTTGACTTTTTTTTTCTTTTTTTGACATGTGTAGTTCTCTTTCAGCTGTTTTTGTTCATACAGCTGTCATTGCACAATACAAAGTAAAATGATGCGCACATGCATTCAGTGTAGCAGCATGAATGGAGCCTGTCCCACATCTGTCATTTATTCAGTGATTCAAACAGAACGAAGGGAGTGAAACAAAATGGCTCTTCAGTCTGATAATGAGGCTCGTATGAATGAGGACTGAAGCTCTGACACATGCACACACACACACACACATTATCAACAAGCACTGTGTTCAAGGTTTTTTTTTTTTTTTTTTTTTTTTTCTTTTTTACAGAGATGCCTTTGTGTGCATGATGAGAACAGAACATCAAGTTCCCAGCATCCCTATGATTCAGGTGCAGCAGCTTTACCTTTGGAAACTGCTGCTGCACTGCCACCTTCTGGTCATATTTGTCTTTAGCTTCAAAACTTTAGAAAACACTCCAACACCACAATACATTATAAATAACAATGTTTATTATTCAGATTTGAGGGAAGGGAAAAATTATTTTCTTTTTAAAGCGACGTAACACAGACGCTCTTTGCGAATAAACCAAAAATGGGGGATTTCAAGCACCTTGTCTGTTGCAAAACACACTGACACTTGTGACTGTAACTGACTTTGCTCTTTCCCACACACGCGCACACTCACATGCACACGCACACACTACTTGTTTAAGCTTTTTCAATAGAGGAAGTCATGTGATGGCTGTATGACATCACACACGCTGTCAGAAGTCCACGTGTTTTTAAACATGAACATACATCCATTCTGCTCCATGTACTCGTGTCCATCTGGAGAGATTTTTACCTGAAGCACAAACCCAGTTTTGTAAACCCGTCCTGTCTGGGTTCTTTATTCTCTCACATTTACAGCAGGCTTGTTCAGTTCGCAGCCTGGGGCCCGAATCGGCCCCTTTAATGACCTCAATCTGGCCCTTTATATATAAAATGTTAATCTTGTAATAAACACTGTTAACAACAACTTTAGCAGGTTATTTAAATAAAATCACAATGATATACTTACACTAAGAGGACAAAAACTAAGGATAAAAGTAAATCCTTGTGATTTTATTAACCTGCTAAGATTCTACGTTTACGGGTATAAAGTGTTTATTAGAAGATCCTCATTTTACAAGTGGGCCAATGAGCCCACTAATACTAATAAACTTTATTATTTAGATATATACATTTATTATTATAGATATACAGTGGATTAGTAAGCTAGATATCAAGCCTTTTGTTAACATTAGTTAATTTAAGATGTGAATATATCTGTCCTTTACATTTCCCCCAGCAACATCTTTGAACCATCCTCAAAATGTTGTTTTCTTTTCAACATAGACAACACAAGCACATTTCATATCCAAGTACAGGGAAGAGGAAAAGAGAAAGTTGACTGATTTTCAATGGCGTACCAAGCTTGCTCAATTGTGATTAGACAGTAAAAGGGGTGGGACTTAGGAAGGGTCAAGTACAGAAAATAAATAAAAAAATGAAAAGGTGTCTTGTTTTACATTTTAAATTCCTAACTTTACAGGTCAGTTACAGAATATATAAACGCCCGGCCCCTTGGCACTTTACTTTTCCCAAATCTGGCCCTTCACGTGCTGTTCGCTGGAGGAAGACTTGTGGGTAGGAAAAGATTTCAGACACTTTTTCCTACAACCGTTGATGATTGTTCATGTCTGGCCTGTACTTTCCAGGAGAAATATCAAAACCTTGAGAAAGTGGGATAAAAAAAAGAAGAAGAAAGTAATAATAAAATGAATAAATTAAATGATAAAATTGTTGGATGCATAACTAACCACCCCTGCCAGGAGTTTTTTTTTTTTTTAAATCAAATTTGATTATTATTCACCCCCCCCTTTTTTAATTGATTTATTTATTTACTTATTTATTTTACTCCCCCATTGTTCCTTTGCACGCTCCTGTCCAAGTCCCCTGGGAGTGGGACTGGAACAAAGGGGGGTCAGCCATTTGTGGTGATCCTAGTGAACTTTTGATAACAAGCCTAGACAGTTAACTCATACAAACACAGGAACACACAGGAGCACTCAGAGTTGTAGCCTACTCACACCAGTTCAGTGAAAATTATCCCAGGTTTTGGTTTCAGGTCTGAGCAGTGCTGGGACTGTCCAGATAGTCATGCTGGATCATCAAATAAAAAACAACAAGGTATTCTGTGTAAGATTTATGTAAGCAGCCATTAAAAGGTGGAAACTGATTTGTGGAAACTCTGTGTTTCACCGGGGTGTCAGATTACCAGGAGACAATGACAGTGAGTCATGTGCTTCAGTGTGTGTCACGTCCAACAGGACAGGGCGAGCTCTTTCTGTTTCAGTACAGCACAGACAACAAAACTACAAAACGTCATAATGCAAATGTAAACCCCGTGAATGACTACTAATAATAATATGATTGGAAATATATTCAAATATACTTTATGATGCAATTGTAAATAGTGATACATACAGAATTTGTGGTGTTTTTCTAAGGATTTATAGTTTGATATAGATAATGGTAATTCTGCACTCCCTATTTACTTAAATAGAATATTTCATTCTATTCTATTCTATCTAGGGATGGGCAATATAGCTAAAATCAAATATGATACATGATAGTGTAAGGATAACTACTGGTACTTTCACAATTTTTTTAATTAATTACACAATCTTTTAAAATAAATTATTAATAATATTATATTTTAGTCTTACTGGAATAATGAATCTTCCTTTGTGGTAAATATTGCCTGTGTTTTCTTTGTGTATGGTCCTGTATATAAATAAGTGAAACACTGAATTAACCCTTTTTAAAAATCTTTTACAAATGCTAAATGTAGCTAATATAAATGCATTAAGTTTTTACTTTTTAAAAATTTTGACATGTATTCACACGACGTTTCTGTGGAAAATCCCGCGCTTGGGGAATTCCAACATGTTAAAAACCCCTTTATTAACAGTTGAGTTCAGGCTCGCCGCAGGTTTTTGCTGTTCTCCGGAAACTGAAACAAACAGTGAAGCCTAAATAATGCAGTCATCGGAACAGCTTATGAACATCACATCATCATAATTTAGGCTCGCTCCTCTCTGCAGATTCTCCTTCAGATGAGACTGATTTATGGAGGCTGCGCGTGCTTAAGAAAATCGGTCCCAC
Organism: Lutjanus argentimaculatus; assembly: GCA_034769285.1. NCBI lineage: Eukaryota > Metazoa > Chordata > Actinopteri > Lutjaniformes > Lutjanidae > Lutjanus > Lutjanus argentimaculatus. The sequence continues at coordinate 129,035 of JAWZSL010000064.1, forward strand.
CATAAAATAAAAGGTCAACCGTTTGAAACCGTCGAAAAACCTACGGACTTGAACGCATCTCGCTCGAACCCGGAAGCGTGTCGTCATTAGCAACAACAAACCCACCTGCCTTAAATGACAGCAGCTCGGCTCAGTGTTGTTGTTTCCCTTTGACTCAGCCCGTGACAGCTGGTTAGCTGAAGCCTGGCAGCACTTCATGAATAAACGGGCACGTGAAAGCGCAAACATTTAACTCCTGTCGTTGGGTGCACGGTGCTTTTTTTTTGAACCGTTTGCTTATTCTCAGCCGTCCTCCTCCTCCGCCACATTCACGTTAGCTTAGCGTGCTAGCAGACAGCGACATAATGGCATGCGTCTGAATGAGCGAGCTGTTCTTCCTCCTTCCAACACGGGCACTTCTGCTTTCAGTGGCTGACCTAGCGGATGATAAATCATCCGAGACTTCCCGTAAAGGGCTCACTGACTGCTATGGAGCCGTCCGCGGCGGCGATGGGCTGTGTGAACATCGGTAACCTGACCAGCACCTTGCCGGTGATCCCCTACCAGAAGCTGACAGACCTGTACTACCTGAGCAGAGGCGGCTTCGGCACCGTGTTCAAGGCGCAGCACTCCGACTGGAGGACCACTGTGGCCATCAAGTGCCTGAAACTCGACTCTCCTGTTGGAGAAAGGTAGTTACCATGTGTCTCTTTGATCACCTGATGTGACTGTTCAGGCCAGGAGTCTGCAACCTTTACAATCAAAACAAGAAGAAAAAAAAAATCTGTCTGGAGCCGCAACAATTAAATTCTCTCTTTTTTTCCCTGAACACTTTTCTTTTTTCTTGATTTGGCTTCTATAGCGAGTTTATGGATATTCTCCCAAGCAAAGGCACCGAGCCATAGACATGGCCTATGACACACATTTTAGTTGATAAAATATTATTATTTATTTTTAATCTGGTCTATAGGCTGCATTTTTTTACAGTTGGCAAAGGTAAGAATCACTTTACACTGTAAAAAAAAACAATACAATACAGCGATAGATTTTTGAGTTTTCTTAACTTTTGAAATAAACTTTAAAAAGTTTTGCAGACCTATAATCTTTAGTCAAGATGATTTACTTTTGTTCTTTAGATAATCTGAGTTTTAGAAATTAAAAAAAAAAGTTTTTTAAAAACTAATGTCATTTTTTGGTGCCTGAAAATTAAATGGTTTTAACTGAAAATATTAAAAAAAATAATTTCAGCATCATTAACTTTCACTTCAATGCATTTATTCATTCATTTTTAAATGCACTTTTTTTTTAGAGTTTCAAAGATTTAAGTGTGAACAAACTTAATCAGGGGTTGCAGACCCTGCAAGCAGTTTGGGAGGAGATTTAACTGTTTAAAATGTGAAGATGAATGCACTCTTAAGCAGAAACTGCCATTGTGTAAGTCAATTGAAAAGTTACAGAAAATGTACTTTAAATCACAGACTTCTGTCAAAGGTGGACAACAAAGCATCAGGACTTGAATTGCTGTCAGATTTAATCGAGTGTATTCAGTGCTTCATTGGCATTAGATTTATTGTGCTGTTGCCCTGTTTATGGGACAAATGAAACAATAATCAGTTTCATGATAAAGCATAATAAACAGAGCTGCAACGATTTATCGATATTAATCGATTATTTAATTATTTGCAGACTATTTTGATAATTGAGTAACTGATCTCAGAAATTTTATGAAAAAAAAAAAAGTCAAAATTCTCTGATTTCAGCTGCTTGAATGTGAATTTTTCTGGTTTCTTTACTCCTCTCTGACAGTAAAACTGAATATCTGTGGGTTGTGAGGTCAACTCGAGTCTCTGGAAAATACTAATTGATATTTTTCAGTATTTTCTGACATTTTAAAATAAACAACTACTAACCGATTCATTGAGAAAATAATAGTTGCAGCCGTAATAAACTTCCTGACAATTAGTAATATTGTGTCACAGTGTAATCATTGTAAAACCGTGTTTGATTACCGCACTTTGAACATCTCACAGCAAATACTGTCCAGTATCAACCAAATTTAGCAACAGTCTTCCAGATGAAGGCCCGGCAGCAACAAGAGTTTATTTTGCATCAGTGAAAATGTTGCACTGACACTGCAGAGGACATGATGTAACTTGAAATCACATTTGAAACTGCGATACACACATTTTCTCTAAAATAACATGCCATACATGATTCTCTACAATTATTTCTTTTTATGCATTCGCCAACATATGTATATGTAGATACTGATATATTGGCAGTGGGGATAAGTTAATAACAGTGGTTAAAATGGCTTGGCACAGGTTTGCCCCTAGATGCTATAATCATCAAATTTGCTATTCTTCAATTAGTGTTGTCAAAAAATATCAATACTGAATATTTGAAATGCTTTCAGTACTCATGTTTTGCAGCATCAATACTCAAGCTACACTTTCTCACTCTTTCTTATCTCAGAGTGCAAGTTGACATTCAGCGCCCACATACAGCAGTCCCACTTCCTCTCAGTTATTCACAGTGCTGCAGTTCTTCTGGTCTCTTGTCTCATGTTCTATATCTGTTCTCATGTTAAAGCCTTGGTATATTATAATTAAATATAAATATATCTAAATATTTTGAGTACATAACTTCAATAATAAATTCAGTTTCAACTTCACATCACAGTGTGCTGACATGATTCATTATTCTACACATTTCTTAAGTCCAAATGTATTATTCTGAGCAACCTGTACTTAAAGCTATTATATGTAACATTTCTGCATTAAAATGTCAAAGAATGGTGGACATATGTTATATATTTTGCAGATTTGTTTACTTACATTACCCCAAATGTTTCCAGCAATGTTCAAGCACAGAAATCTTGTAATTAATTCAAGGTCATGGGGTTTTTTCAGCTAGCAGTTGCCAGCTAGTTGCTGTAACTTCCAGGAAAACATTGGGGTATGTTGGGAATGTCAGAGGGTGAGGAAGGAATTCAGCGCATGTAGTCGTAATGTGAATAAAAGTTAAATATTATCTCGTCCATGAGTCATGTCAGATTGATTTTCATCAGCTGTGGTGGGTGTTTAAAAGTGAAGATAGTAACTCCCATGATCCCACACTACTTCACAACATCATCAATCTTCAGCTTTTGTTATTGTTTTAATGTAAGAGAGACCCCGTAGCAGGAGACTTTATGTGTTGTGCATTTAAAAACCAACAAAATGAGTTATTTAAGTGTTCTGTCTGAAACATATAAAGGTCAGTTTGATCAATTTACATGTGATTTTGGCATAGATTAATCACACTGTGATATAAATCAATATCTTAAGATTAATTTTGTGATAATGATTTAGTCATATCGCCCAGCCCTGATAACAATCAACCTCCAAGAGCAGTTTGACTTCCTGTAACTCTGTGTACACAAACAACACTGTAAATGTCATCAGTGTTTGTCTTTTCTTTCACTTTGTCTGAGACTGACTCTGTGCCACCGGCTGTGTTTCAGAGAGAGGAACTGCCTGCTGAAGGAGGCAGAGGTGCTCCACAAAGCCAGGTTCAACTACATCATCCAGATCTTTGGCATCTGCAACGAGCCGAGTTCTTCTGCATAGTCACAGAGTTTATGAGCAATGGCTCTCTGGACCTGTTGCTCCACGAGGTACCTATACTGTCACCAAGAAACGTCATGTTTATTCAAAACTGATCTCGTCCTAACATCACAATCGAATTCTTAAAGAGTTTACATGATTTAAGAATTAAAAATACACCAGCTGTCCTTTGCCATGAGACATTTATATTCAGGGTGGTAAAAGTATTTTTTAAAAAAAGTGCTTAAGAAGGCCTTAAAAGTATTGAATTTCATTAACAAATGTGTTGACTTCTTTCTTGTCCTTTTGTAGGTCTATACAAATACATTAATGTCATAAATAGACTATAGATTTGTTTCCAGTGAGGTATAATTTTGTTTATATAGAGACTTTGCTGTTGCAAACATTACTGTTGCTGCTCCAGAAACATTTAGTTCCATTTAAAATATTTAATTCTAATCCTGTTCTGACTTTATCCTTTTTTAAAGTAATATATATTTTTTAAAAAGGCAGCTATTTAGTAATGAAAAAGAACCGATAATTTCTGCTTTTTAAGTTCGAAGCAGAATCCAAAGTACGAGTGGGTTAAATCTATTACAGGCAATATGAATGAGAGTATTTTAATAAAATGTTTCACTAAATTCAAATATTTGGCAAATGATTGTTTTCTCTGGCTTAAAATTCATACTGATTTGCAATTATATCTTTAATTCTTTTGCAAATATGGTGGCCGTGAACTTGGTATTATATTTTATTTTAAGTGGTACTAAAAAGTTCTTTAAAAATCTTGGATTTAACTTGAAGAACCCCAGAGGTTCCCTGATGTTGTTTTCCCCTGTCACTCAGGAGAGGAGGTGATATTCAAGTAAACAGGAAAAAACAGTAGTTTGATTCGATTTGTTGTGCTCGACCACATCACTTTAGTTTTTGTTTCGTATTCAGTCAGACGACACAGTCGCAAATGTAGAGAGAACACATTAAACTTTCTACAGTCCTTGTTTGTCGACGGCATGTCTGAAGTGAAGCGAGCCCTTGTTCTTTTTGGCAAGCTGCTCCCTCTCCAGCACTGTCTCTTTTATGAATCACTCGGCATTCCTGCCTGTGGGACGGCAAGCAAAAGTGGAACTTGGACACATTCACAGTCTCTGACGACACTTCGAAATAAGCAGGGGAAGAGAAGCCGAGCCGTTAGGAGAGCAGACAAATATAGTTTGGGGAAATTCCCACTTGTCTTGGTGTAGTAAAATTTCCTCGCACTTCATTTGGCTTGTAGCCTCAGGCGCAGGTCCTCTCCCTCTGCACTTGTGTAAACACGTTTTATTGACGCTTTTCTACCTGGTCTGTCGTCCCTGTCCACAGAAGGACATGTACCCCGGGCTTGCCTGGCCTATGCGGCTCAGGATTCTGTACGAGATTGCCCTGGGGGTTAATTTTCTTCACAACATGAACCCACCTCTCCTACATCACGACCTGAAGACACAGAACATCCTGCTGGACGGTGAATTTCATGTGAAGGTATGTGTGTGTCAGCAAGAAGTGGGCACACTGTGAACTGTGTGTGTGTGACAAAATGAAACAAGTGTGGTTGTCTACTGTTACTTTCATAATTACGGTGTTTGTGTGTGAGAGTGTGTTTGTGAACATGGTAACAGATTATCACATGCTCAGCTGAACTCCCTCCAGGCTGGCAAACAGAAACACTGCAGTATGAGATGAGCACAGCTATCTTTATAATTAAAACAAACTGGAATATTATTATTAGAACTGAAACTGATACTTAATCCATTGATTGAAAACTATTTTTATAATAATTTCAAGCAAAATTCCATAAATTCTCTGGTGTAAGGTTGTTGGTCTGATATAATAAGATGTCACCTGTGAGAAAAGTGAGAGGAAAGTCCTGCTTTTATGACTTAAAGGATAGTTTGCCCAAAAATGAAAGTTCAGTCATTATCTACTCACCCTCATGCCGACTGAAGGTCGGGTTTAGTTTTTGTTAGTCCACTAAACACTGCTGGAGTTTCACAGAAAACAGTGTTGCAGAATCTCCCAAACAATGGAAGTGAATGTGACCAGTTTTCAAATGTAAAAAAATAACAGAATAAAAACATAAAATGCCTCCATACGCTCGTCTGCTGTAATCCCAGTCTCCTAAAGCCCTGACATGCTGTTTGCACACCGTCACAACACACACACCCAGTTCAGACAGTGTGCATGTGCACGTGAACGTGGCTCCAAGCTAAAGATCTACAGTGAAGATTCAGGCTAAAAACATGGTGTAAATAACATTTTTTTAAGTCAACTTGGCATGTTGGGGCTTTAGGAGACTTGGATTACACCAGACGAGCAGTATGGAGGAGTTATATGGGGCTTTTTTGGTTGTTTTTTTCCGCTTGAAAACTGGTCACCATTCACTTCCATTGTTTGGAGATTCTGTAACAACTGTTTTCCTGTGAAACTCCAGCAGTTTTGTGGACTAACAAAAGAGATTCTGCAAGTCCACAAAACACTGCTGGAGTTTCACAGGACAACAGCGTTGCAGAATCTCCCAAATATGTAAGAAGAAGAAATATGAACAGGCGATCCTGACCCAAAAAAAATGCCAGACACAACCTTTGCTTCCACCTGTTTCACAGATGGAAAAAAAATTAAGGAACTTAGAAAGATTATCCTGACAAAAACTTTTTCCACCTGTTCAGACTTAGAAAATGGATCACTGACAGAATTTTTTTTATTCCTTACTTGACTCTCAGGGCTTCTGTACCTTGACCTCTGGAGTTTATGATGCTGTCCTTTGGGGGGGAAATGTTGAGGAAAAAATGAATCACTAATGAAAGTAATTGTTCAAATCAGTTGTCTGTAACTGATAAATGAAGAAGCGGATCAAAGAAAAACAATGTCCAAACATATGTGCAGAATACTCAAATAATGCTTGTAATGTTCTGCCTCCTTTGTGTTCAGATCGCAGACTTCGGCCTGTCAAAGTGGCGGCAGCTCTCCGTCAGTAAAGGCTCAGGGTCCAAGCCCACAGAGATGGGGGGCACCGTGATCTACATGCCCCCTGAGAAGTACGAACCATCCAAGAGCCGTCGGGCTGACGTGAAACACGATATGTACAGGTGAGACAAACACATCCCTATAACCAGTAATTAGAAAAGATGCTGGATGACAGAACAGACAGCAGGTAGTACCTTCTCCGTTAATCCAGGTTTCAGTTTCCAGAAACACAAGTTTTATCAGAATGTGTTTGTGAATGTGCAGAATTTGTGAATGGATGACCTTTTGAGGACTTCGTTGCGCCGTTTTAAACTCTGATATAGTAAATATTTGTCGAGCACTATCAGCACACCGGGGAAATAGCTTTTCCTGCCTGGCAAGGTTAGACAGCACTTGGAATGAGGCTGGATTGTCAGCATACCAGAGCAGAACAGCGCAGGGATCTGTGCCAAAAACTAAATCTGTCAATTGTGCCAGGAAAACGGTCCGATTTCAAGAATCTGTCAGAGCGAGGGGAGTGATGACTATTACATCATAAATGAAAAGAAATCCACTTTCCTCTGTGGTTGGGTTGTGACTCTCTCCCGGATTGTGGCTGACGCAGTCGCTTAAGATTTTTGGGCAAGAGGTTGGATTGCTGCAACACATCATTGCTCTTCCTCAAATCAGCCTCTGGTGATCTCGTGGTAAAGTCCCTCAACTCTGAAGGGGAATGCCAGTCGAAAAGAATGATGTGACTCTAATTTCCCTTAACTGTTTCTCTCCATTGTGTTTACATTGTAGCTATGCCATCATTATGTGGGAAGTGCTGTCCAGGCAGATTCCTTTTGAAGGTAACACTTCATTCACTCATTCACTTATCTTTATTATGTTATATTTTGTTGATTTATTGCTATCTCATTCTGTTCATTTACTCTTTGAGTTTGACCTTTCATGAGTCACTGAGTCCGTGCAGACATGCGGTCTGGGTGATCTGATCACAAGTGGACAGCTCTGAGTATGTCAGTTCACACCCAGCATTACAGTGCAGCTCCAGATTCATCCTGAGTGACTAATTTTGATCAAATCTCACGTCCCCACTCGAAATGGCAATAAACACGAGGACTGTTTTGTCAGCTGAATGTCCATTACCATCTATTTGGCTGTTCAATATGAAGATTCAGGTGTTTGTTCCTTTTTTTAATGGTTAAACGTCACACTAAACTCCTCTTTCAGCCTGCAGTTGGCCTCATGTGTGATCTCTGATTTCAGCTGTGGGATTTTATAACTGAACTATACGCAGGACGCACTTTGTCCGACGTGTGAAAATCTGATGTTTTCACTTCACAGATGACGAAGACATTAATAACAGAGAAATTAGAAAGTGACCGTGTGCATCCCAGAGCACCACGGACTGTCCCTCTGTTGTCTGTTCTGTACACTCAAACAACACATGACTCATGCATGCACGTGTGCCGCGGTGCGCACCTTGCCCGGTTTAATCCGACACCTAGTGATCTAGTGACTGAAGGAAAGAGGGGCTTCATTTGCAGATATTCTTAGTAAGAAGGCTGTTCACCACAAGTTTGTTTTAAAACTTAACAAAACACCAGGAGATGGAGAACTTGGAGCTGTAACAGAAAAGAAGGCAGGAGGAGGAGGGAATGTCTTAGTGTCCGGGCCTTCAACACAGAGACAAAGTTGACTGTCACAGTCTTTTCACAGAGTGTGTCAGGGCTGGAACATCCAGGTATACGGTAGTGAAATAAATATTTGAATCAAACTGGATCTTCAGCATTGGTTAATGTTACATTTGCAAACTGAAATCGCTCATCGTGAGCTGTTACTTCAGCTGACCAGTTTAATTTATACTCAGACATTCAATTAATGTATTCAACCCATTGAAACTTGTTATCTAAATTATTATTTTAACTGAAAACACATTATACCTCAGGACTGAAATATGAAAATGGCTGAATATAATAACCTGTCAGTGTAAGTGAAAGACTTTCTATATGTGATGATGTATTTTAGCCCTACATCAAAGTACATGGGCTGCTTTTAATAATAAAAAGTATCTGTATTGATGTCAGGGATTCTGGTCCTGTATTACTTCAGATCAAAACCAAATTTTGTGGTATTGCTCACCCCTACAATGAAACAAATGATGCACTCACAGGACGTCAGAGGAGTACATCGTCCTTCAGTGTGGCCCGGGACACATTTGTGTTCACACCGCTAAAAGAATTTGGTCACATCACCTGTGAATGTGGTCTGAGCGATCAGATCTCAAACGAACCCGGGGTGCGTTCACACCTGTACTTACAGCTGTCCACTGTGGATCAGATCACCCAGGATACATGTTAACACCAGGTCTGAACCGGGCCACTGATTTGTGTGTGTGTGTGTGTGTGTTTGTGTGGTCAGAGATGACCAACCCCATGCAGATCATGTTCAGCGTGCTGCGTGGGATGCGCCCCGACACGAGTCTGGACAGTCTGCCCGGCGACATCCCCAGCAGAGAAACTCTCATCAGTTTAATGACGTGCGGCTGGACCGCTAACCCCGACGACCGACCTTCCTTCCTCAGTGAGTCCACACAAATAACTGAACTGCATTTCTAGCAGAAACTAACAAAGTCCACCCACAGTTTGAACTTTTTGACATTTTTCGTCACGTTGAGTAATAAACAAATCCTCCTGGTCAGCGCTGATTTTTTTTTTTTTTTCCCCCCTGACAGAGGAGTGACTAAGTATCAGCTTCCTGTCACATTACTAAGATTTTCTCCTCTGTCTTCACAGAAACACAAAATGTGTTTCTCTGTCTTTCACAAACAAGAACAAAACCTGTCCATGGCTCATTTAATTCTCAATACAGCAGAATGATAAAGCTGCTCAGGTCTTGATATTTTAACTATGATGAAATGGTGAAAAAGTATATTAGACAAAATAAAGTTAGAAAATACAACAAATTTAAAGTCAAAATAATCAGATTTATCTGTCCACTTAGCTGCATGTCACTTTAATTAATCTTTATGACCAAAAACTGTAAAAATCAAAGCCCCATTTTCACATAATCAGAACTTGGAGCAGATTTATGAACTTAGTGTTGTTTCTGCTCAGACATTTATAGAAATTTCATAGCGTGGCATTACAGACGATATGTAATGGCAGTGTGGCAGCGGAGTGTCACAGTTCAGTAGGTTTCCATTTCATAATTTTTAAAAAAAAGGCACTAAAATCTCCCATGAGCAAGTTTCTGACCACCCACACCACAAAAGGGGACGGTGGTAGACCCAAAAAAAAAAAAGCACATGACGAGAAAAAGAAAATTTGTCCCGCACATCGTGACATCCAGCAAATGTGTTCTGTGTTTACTGTCATTTCAGAGTGTCTGATCGAGCTGGAGCCCATGGTGAGGAAGTTTGACGAAATTGACTTCCTGGAAGCTGTGTTGGAGATCAAGCGGGCAAAGGTCAGTCAGGAGTCTCCCCACAAGCGTTTAAGTGTTTGGGGTTATTATGTTGATGTAATTAGACATAAAAGCCTTTTTAAGTTTTGATTTTTTTTTTTTTTAGCCCCAAACACCTTCCCTCAAGAGGCTTTGCCTCTTGCCAGGCCGCAACAGGAAATAAGAATTTGATTTTAATGACTTCCCTGGTTAAATAAAATAAATAAATAAATGAAGGGGAAAAGAGTCGAGTCTTTTGATGAGGATAAAGAGAATAAGGACACCAGAAATGTGTTGTAGTTAGTAGAAAAATTAGCTTTTAGCTCCTCAGCTGTGAAGTCTTGGTGCTAAAGTCAAGTTTTTTATGAATTAATTAATTAAATAACTATGAAAAATACTCACCACAACTTACCAGAGCCTAATATAATTACATTTTACTGACTTAGTTTATCTAACAGCCCAAAACACCTTTTTTTTTTTGTTAGACAGAGAAACACAAGCAACTTCCTGTGTGCTGAAACTAAAACCAGAAAATGATTTTCACCTGGTAAACAAACAGAAACAAATAGTTCTTCCTCAGTTTGGAATAGGCATGGGCCGGTATGAGATTCTGACGGTATGATAACCTTAGGCAAAAATATCACGGTTTCACGGTTTCACAGTATTATGATTACAGCTCTAAAATGTGTATTTTGAATGTCTGTATTTTTTTTAAAAAAAGGAAAAAACTTTTCAATTGAACAGTCTTTTATTTTTAAACAATATATAGAACATGATGGACATTAGAAAATATGTATTTAAAATAAATAATTTAAAAAATGACTGGCTTTTTACGGTAGCCGAAGTATTCCCAAACAGCCGAACTTGGCGGAAAAAGTTCTGGGGGCTCGCCTCCTTCAGCCATCACACAGCCTGCAGAGCTGCCTGTCACTCACAACAAACGCAGGTGCGCAGGGGGAGGGGCGCTTTACGCTGCAGCTGCACACGGCGTGAGGGACCTCTACTTTCTCCCTGATGAGACGTCGCATTAAAAAAACAACAACAACAACAACAAAAAAAAAACGCTCATACCGCAGGAACGGTATGACGGAAAATTTTAGTGGTTTTGAAACCTTGACTTTTTCATACCGTGGTATACCTTGAAACCGGTAACCAGCCCATGCCTACTTTGGAAGCAGTTTTTACATTTAATGCGTTCCCTTTTACTTAACAGCAAACTGCGGAACTGAGAAACAGGTTTTCAGTCGTTGTTTTCCGCCAAAAAAGGAAGGAAAAAATGCAAACCAGATAATGCTCCCATGAACATTTATGATGACTCCTACTATTTATTACTACGTGGTGGTGTAGTAATAAATGTTCCAGGGAGCATCGTCCAGTGTGCTGACTCCTTTTTTGACATGTACTTCTGTCTCGCAACTTGCATTTATTAGATTTCAATTCCAAATAAAAAATGTATCAAAATCATAACAGCACTGATGATTTTATATATATTTTCTTTCTTCTCCACTCCACCTACTTGTCCATGTCCGAGGCGTGTCTGAAGAAAAACACAAAACAACACGACACAGCGTAACTTACCTGTAACCTGCAGCTGTACTTTTCTGCCTTTTTTTTAAAGAAATATTTGAAAATGTAAATGACAGTTGTCAAGACATAAAACCCATAACTTGTTGATCTTTACAAATGAACACTATCGTTTAACAATGACGGAGCGGTCAGTGCTAAAAATAACTTTTAAATTAAAAAAAAATCAAATCATGGAATTTGAGAGTTGTGACATCCCTGGTATTTTTCATGCTTTTGCAAACGTTTTGTTTGTTTTCATGTTTTCCTCCGAGACACGACTGTTCAGAAGCAAAACATTGATTACGAGACGTGTTTGTTTGTTCTGTTATGCCTCAGCGGCGTCGGGTAATAACAGTCTGACAGTACAGATGGAGGAAGGAATCCCCCCTGTTCAGGAATACACGGATCGATGCAATAAACCAGACTGGTGTGTAATTTGGGACAGTTTGAATTCAGTCTGTGACTGAAAGAGAGGATGACGGGTCAAAAAGTTTACTTCATAATTTCCCCTTAACGTGTCCTTCCTCTTTTTGGTCTCTCTCTCTGTGTGTGTGTGTGTGTGTGTGTGTGTGTGTGTGTGTGTGTGTGTGTTGTGTGTGTGTGTGTGTGTTGTGTGTGTGTGTGTGTGTGTTCACATGAGTGAGACCATTGTTTTCAGTTTTCAGTAAAACTATTGTTTGTGAGTTGAAGTTGGATCAAAGCCTGGTAGTTAGCTGTGGTTGTAAAGTTGAGAGAAAGAGGAAAAATAAAACAATTGCTGTGTTAAAGGAGTAGTTCGTCCAAAAACGAGACTCTTGTGTTTTCTTTCTGTCAGGAAACACCAGTGAAACCAGCTGAGAAGCTGGTTAGTTCAGGCAGATTAAAGACCCAGTCAGGTTTATTTCTTACTCTAAAAGTCACCGACAGATATATATTTGTTGGCTGATATCATTAGCGCAATATTAGCTTAGCACAGCTATGTCGGTCTATATGAGATAATATGTTGTCTGATATTTTTTCACAGAACATATTGCAGATTATGTATTATCCTTTTCTAATTCATGTTGTTTATTTATCCTTTTTTTAAATCACTGTTTTATTATATGTTTTTAATGCATGTATATTATTAAGTATTAAAAAATACCTTTTTCAGAACCCTGATTTTGAATTTTATGCATATAAATAAAGAATATTATCGTCAGTATCAGCCCCCCCCCCCAAAAAAAAACAGTATCAGTTGGGCTCCAGTCACAAGGACATTACTCAGCTTATTATAGGAAATATAGTTTTATGTGTCTCCTGTTAATAAACCTTACTGATGGAAACAAGCTTTTAATGCCAGTGGAAAACACGAACAACTTGTATTATTTATTGTGTGCTATAAGTAAATTTTGTTACTTGTAAATATCACTGATAAGAAGTGGGATAAACAACAAGTGGTGTTTGATGTAAAGCTCTTAAATTCAGATGTAAGGATTTAGGAGGAGCCTTTAATATGAGCAACACTTGATGACAGCAGGGAAAAAAGTAGGAACTAGAGAGGCGAATATTTAACAGTGTTTCAAATGAATGAAACCATTTCTGCTCCACAAGCTGTTTTACAGCTTAGTCATTGTTTCTCATTTTCTAAAGCTAAAAAACAGGCTCCCCTGTGTGCTGTGTGAACACATTTCACTGTTTACTTGTATATAAAGGGTTATTAACAAAAAACAAAGTGTCTTAGTTGGTTTAAAAGCAGATTTATTGGCTCTGGTATTGATTGAACACATTGTTAACCATTTATTGTTCCTCACCTGTGCGCCCTGTCAGTATGACTCATTGCTGCTTTTTCTTCCTTGTTCCTGTGCAGTTCAGGGGACGATCAAGCTGTTGTGCAGCCCAGTCAGTGTGTGAGAAGAGGAGCGAGGAAGGATCCCTGAACATGCTGAACAGGCCAAGCCCCTGGCCGGTAAGGAGCAGAAATATCTGTGGAAAATCTCAAGATAAAGTCTAATAATTAACAGTGACACTCACTCAAAATCACAGATAACTCCAAAGCACTGGCTTTTTTTGAACATCTTTTTATTTCTAAAGAGTGCACCATAAGCCAGCACCGATATATAATCATACAATCCTAACAAAGTACTCGTACATAGTTTTTTATATATATATATATATATATATATATATATTCACAGACACAAGGTTCTCAAAATGTGGGGGAGATGGGATAAAGTGTTGTGTCAAATAAAAGAAAGAAAATATAACAAAACGAGGCCTGACTTGCCTCTACCTCCAAAACAAAACACAAACAAAAAGCCTACTTGCCGAGTCTAAGAAAGAGCTTCATCAAAACAAGTACAGTAAACCAGTAAACCAGTAAACCTAGTGCTTAATGTACAGGGGACCCCAACTCACCTAATGTCCTCAGTCTCCCACCACAAACCTTCTTACAAACACAAAAGACTGTCTCCTCAACAAAGACACAGGCAGCTGCAGGTCCTTCTTCTCGACTCCCCCTCACCCCTGATTGGTCAGCTCCAAGCCTAGAGGACCAATGAGCAGCCTGTCTGTGTCTTTACAGGTGAATCCCCGTGAAGTTCTTATCACCTGAAGACTAAAGAGGGGAGGGAAAACATCAAACAGGCCCTTATATCCTGCCCGGCACTAACACCTGCATACCTTCAACACCCAAATAAACAAAACAAAACCGACAGACAAGCAGGCAAGAGAGAAAATAACGCAAAGGAAAAAAACAACAACAAAAAAGTAGACTTAAAAGTGCACAGAACAAAACTGGCTGTATTATCTTTATAAATTTTGTGCATTTTTATGGGAGTGAGACAGAATTTATGGACAAACATAAAGTTAGTTTCCTTGATGTTGTTACTTATAAGTGGAAAATGTTTTCTTTCACAGATGTCTGACCAGGTATTTTCATCTAAACCCATCCTCAGATCTTTTTACCAAATCTTTAATGGGGTTGGGAAGGATGATTGAACTTCATTGGCAATAACGTTATAATATTCACTAATCTTAACCTTTAATTGTAATGGAGGATATTAATATCTCCTGTACTTCAGATAATCCAGAACTCAAACCATTTTCTTTGATAAGTAAATGCACGACATTTAAGATTTGTAGGTATTTTAAAAAGTCAGTATTGGGAATGCCAGATTCAGTTTTCAAATCAATTAGTGATTTTAACTGCATGTTTTTATGAAGCAAATCTGTAAATCTTTTCACTGAAATTTGTCCATTTACCTGATTTACTATTGATTGATTTTAAGTGTTTAATCAGATCAGGGTTCTAATGGATGGGAGAAAGAGACTTGCCAGAGAGTCAAACCGATCAAATGGATCAAAATGCTGCTCCTACCCAAACAGTTTTTGAGTAAACACTGATATTTGGGGGCGTTTGTTGGTATTATGTCAGTTAAACGTCAGTGTCTGTTCTGCACCAGGAGAGCTCCACCTCAGGCTCAGGCTCCTGTTCCTCCCAGGACACAGACATTTCTCTACCAGGCGCCCTCAGCAGCAATCCTGCACCATCTAGAGGTAACTAACAACACGAGTGTGACATTTCAAGTATCAGCATGTTTTTCTCTGTCGCTTTGGTACATTTATTTCTCGAGTCAAACCATGAGTACGTTTCTTGAGCCAATTCATACAAACAGCACCACAAAATAAATACCTGCAAAAGCCAAAAACATAAAAACTCTTACTTTATCTCTCAAAGGTAAATATTTCTGTCAGTGAACATCAGAGTGATAAATGCTTGTAGTAAAATATTTAGCCATGTTGTCGATATTTAGTCAAAAATCAGTCAAAATGAGTTTTCATTCTCAGTAATAGAAATCAAAAGCAGAATCATGATTCTCCCATAATTTTTTTTTACTTTCTATCCCCTCTTACTTCACCGTATCCGGCGCATCTGAAAAAAAAACAAAAACTTAAACAGTGACACAGCATTAACCTGCAGCTGCACTTTTCACTGACAAAGTTTAAGATGTACTTACATTTAAGTATGAATTATGCTATGTAATCTACTTAGCTACTTTTAAAATCACACAATTCAAATTTATCCAAAAGTTTCATCTGCATTTTTGTAGCCAGTAAGGTTGTGTGATCACAAACGGCCTGATGAAAACCAGGACATTCAGACAAATAATAAACGCTGCCGCAGGTTCAGGTTTGGAGAGCTGAGCGTGACCACTGAGCAGAACAAAGACATCCAAGTAATGTTTGCAGACAAATAACAGATTAATTATTTATTAACCACTGACAAGGTGTTACAAATACCTGGTTCATCTCTCTGTGTAATAATTGACAGATCATTTGGTATCATTAACAAATACTTCAGATAGTATATCATACGTGCAACAATAAACTGTTCCTTTACTTATTTAATCAGAATGTAATGATACGACATATCATTTATAAACTATTCATTTTATATTACACAAACTCATCTCATTTACTGGTTATTAACAATTTGTCTGCTCTCTCTGGTGTAGAGGCCGTTCCATATTCATTCATAGCCCCTGGTCTGGAGGCTCCCGGGTCTTTGAAGGACGAATGTGTAATCAACAATCTGAACGGCCAGAGTGTGAGGTCCACGACTGATTTGAACATACCCGTCAAAACTTCCTCGGCCGTCACTGAGTACGAGACACGGCTGGATAACTTCCCGCTCAAGCCACAGCCTCAGCAACAAGGTACTAGCAGATAAAGGGACAGTGGGGTTGTATGAGGTACTTATCTATAGTTGGTGTTTTACCCACAGCGGCTCAGCAACAACATGTACTTTTCCACTTAAAAGAACTCTATATCTAGAATATTTTCACTGCTTTACTTTGCCATCAAACAGACTTTTTTTCTGAAGGGAAAACACTCAAACCAACCAAACTCAACAGGTGAAATCAGTAATTTTACCCTGCAGAACATGAGAGTTGCTGGTCCACTGCAGCCTCGATCAGTTTGTTTGTTTGTGTTATTGTGTGACTTCAGTGAATCCGAACTATGCTTTTAAAACACTGAAGTCACAGTACAGCACAAACAGGCTAACGGGCTGAGGCAGCGGTGGACCAGCAACTGTTGTGAAAATGACAGGTTTTTCCTATGGAGTTTGGTTGGTTTGGGGAGAAACTGATATTTGATTATATATTATTGGTTTCCCAATCAGAAAAAGTTGTCTGACGGCAAACTGTGAAAATATTCTATATGTAGTGTACACTTTGGGCACTTTTGCACTTTTGATATTGTTTTTTTTTTAGGTGGAGTTTTTTTTTATAAGTGGCTAAAAGTGAGCCTGTCCACAGACGCACACAACTCTGCGCTGGTGCCCCTCTCTGGTGCTGACAGCATCTACTGTAGCTAACTCACTGACTGCCGATAAGTATCTCATACAACCTCACTTCAAATAGTCTGAACTATCCCCTTAAAGCAGAATGGATTTGACTGGTGGATAATAATCAGACAATTCTCGAGAGTTAAATGAAATGTTTTAATTGTTTTTCTCCCCACCCTTCCCCTGCAGGGGATTACTCTCCTCCCATGCGGCACTCCCCTCCCTCACAAGGCCCAGTCGCCCAGTGGATCTCTATGCGGCGCGAGGACATCGTCGCCCAGATGACGGAGGCCTGTCTGAACCAGAGCTTGGACGCCCTGCTGGCCCGCACCATGCTGATGCGGGAGGATTACGAACTGGTGATGAACCAGCCCACGCGTACCGCGAAGGTCCGCATGCTGCTGGACAACTGTCACCGGCACAACGAAGACTTCTGCCGCATTGTCGTCCGCAAGCTGCACGACAACAAGCAGAACGGCCTGGTGCCGTACCCGGCGGAAATCAGCTCCCCCACCGCGCCCCTGCTGCCCAGTGCGCCGCCGCTGTCCATGTCCTACAATAACATCACCAGGAACATGTAGCAGCGGTCGCAGCAGTCCAGCTTACATACAGACTGTGCCCACTTTACACTACACGTCGTCATCAGTGTCAACACGGCTGTCGTCAGCCTTTCCCTCAGGAAGGCTGAGGAGCGCCTGGTTGAGCAAACAGCGAGTCACAGGTACAAGACTAAGCTTTTGGCTTCGAAGTTAATATCCACTCATCAACTCGAGACAAAAGGTTTTATTCTGTATAATCAGAATCAAAAGATTTTGACTGAATCAGTGATTTAATTTAACAATGTTATGGATTTAATGGGGTGATTTATTTATATTCCCGTCATTCTGAGTGGAAGCATTGCAGGGTTTGTCTCATTTTGGTACATTACGCTTTTGTCTACAAAAGTCAGTTACCATTATATAAAGGCATAATTATGTAGCTCTGTATTTGTGTGTGTGTGTGTGTGTGTGTGTGTGTGTAGCCTTATTTTTCGAATGCAAACATCCTCAATTTGCTCAGTTGATCTGAGTGAGTGACAGGAGGACTGTTAACACACTGGAAAACCTACAACAAAAATGAGGTTTATTATTATTATAGCAATCTTAATCTTAAAGGGACAGTTCACCCCAAAATTAAAAAGACACATTTTTTTTCCTCTTACCTGTACTGCTGCTTATCCACCTAGATAGTTGTGGTGTGAGTTGCAGAGTTTTTGAAGATGTCTGCCGTCTCTCGAATAATGAAACCAGATGTCACAAAAAAAAAAAATACATTTGAAACTTCAACACCAGAGTCTCTTTCCAGAAATCATGACCCAGTTACTCAAGATAACCCACAGACCTTGTTGTAAGCATTTTCATGTAGGAACTACTTCTCTGCTGAACCACGGCCACATCCAGATAGGATCAGTGTGTTCAGTTGTGGTGATTAGCCACAGCTTAGAACATAACCGCTGTGAAATAATAAGGAAATAACATTTTATCCCTCTGATTCACCGGCTTTCTTGTTGTCAGAGCTCTGTCAGATTATTCCCAGTCAATCTTGCAAAACCACAGCTGCTTGCTCTCTCTCTCTCTCACACACACACACATATACACACACACACACACACACAGCGGAGGAAACTTTTTGATGTCATTATCATGCAGCATAAACAAGCCAGACCCAGATGTTAAAGCTTGGTACATTAAATAAACCAAGCGAAGACCCCGCTGTGAGCTTATCATCGTTGATATTTCATTTCAGCCTGACTGTGAAGAGAGTCTGATTGCTGCCTCTTGATTGGCCGCTGCTGTGCAACATCGGGTTGCATTTTTGTGTGGCCCACACCCACCACCAACTGTATTGTTGTGCAGAAGGAAACGTGCATTTCCTCGTGGACGGCTCAGTTGAAGATGATGCCGTTAATGTGTCCATCCTGTTTTGTCAGGAGCACGAACCTCTCTTTCATGAGCAAAAGCACGCTTCATTCTGTTGGCAGATGTTAGAAAGGAAATAGTTCCTACATGAAGCTGCTCACAGCAAGGTCTGTGGATTATCTTGACTAATCAGGTCATGGTTTCTGTAAGAGAAACTGCTGCTGAGTCAAATATAAGGGTTTGCACAGGTGCTGGAAATCCTTGAAAATGCTTAAATTTTCAGTGTCGTGTTTTCAAGCTTTGAAAAGTGCTCAGATTATGGATAAAGTGCTAGAAACTGCTTGACTACCTGACTGAAACGTCAGTTTTATAGATAAAGAAATAAAATATTGGCTACTTACAGACAGGTGACACATTTTGAAACATGAAACTTTGTGTTTTCCTTTAATTTGTCGACTTTCTGTAGAACGCTGTCACAAAACATAAATTTGGTTGCTTATAGCACAATAACATTTATTGATTTAATGTGATGAAGAAGTGAAATAATCATTGAGTATATGTATATAAACATGTAATTTACCACAGCTTCGAAGTGCTGGAAAAGCTTGAAAATGCACCTTGAAAAATCTTGAAGTTGACATTTCCAAAACTCTGCAACTCACACCAAAACAATCTGTATAGATAAAAAGCACTACATGTAAGAGGGAATATATGTACTTTTGATTTTGGGGTGGACTGTCCCTTTTAAAATATAATGTAGTCATGAGTTAACAATCCTGATGATGTTTACGACCTGAGTGAAGTGAGTGAGCATGTGGCTGCCTGAGCACTGAAGCACACAACGTACATTAAGTCAGGAGAAAATGCAGAGTCGGGTGTTGTTGAAGGACGACTTCAGAGCTAATGATAGCAGTCTGAGTCTGAACAGGCTGATGTCACTCAGCTGAAGTGTTGGAATAAGTTGTAGTTTTGGTATGGAAAATTTTTGTCCCTGCCAGGGCTCTTTTTTCCCTCCCCCCTCTTTTTTACCGCTGAGCTAAAGACAGTGACTGGGACGCAGAGTAAAGAGGAAGTTGAGATTGTAACAGAACACCCAGAAGGAGAGGGATGCATGTGTGTGTGTGTGCGCACGCGTGTGTGTGTGTGTGTCTGCATGTCTCCGTCTAGATTAAAAGTGGACCAAAGTGATCTGCCCCCAAGTTCTTTTGGTCTTCTCAAGTCACCTCTGAATAATGTTCACCGTAGACACGCCAGGCTCTTCTGGGTACTTCCAGTTTATCCGTGGACTCTGAGCTTCAGATTAAAAAAAAAAAAAAAGTTTCTCATTTCTGATCTGCAGAAGCATAAAACAACTGCGACACACGAACGGGGAAAATCTAACCTGCTTTGCTTGCAGCAAACCTTTAGCTTCCCTGCAGTAACTCTGCTCTGTTTATCGCTCCTGACTCACACAACTTTTTCTACTGCAGCTGTGCTTCCTAATCTGTTAAATATGACAGTAACGCCTGTTTAGAAAATATTTTTCTCTTTGTTTTCTCACATATATACAACATAAGACGGTAGCACCACTTTATCTGTATAAATAGGAGTAATACCTTTTTGTCAGCCGTGGGGTTTGTTGTTACTTCGTTCATACGTGCAGCATATATACGTTCTTTGTGCCAAAATGCATTGCAGGTATGAAACAAATTATTTATGTTTCCAGGACACAGTTGTTACTTTCAGTCCTTGTTCTAGTCTCGTTTGTACATATGTGTGAGCACGTGTTTAACACAAACTACACATTTTTTCAATTATTCACTGGGTCTGTACTAGAGCTGTAACAATTAGTTGATTATTCGATTTAAAGAAAATAAATTGACAGCTATTATGATAAAGTAACTAAAGGAGAAATGTGCAATATATTTATTGCACTAAATCATAAAATGACCACAAGATGTCATCAGAGATTAAGGAAACTCTGACATCAACGCTACAACCAGCATGTTCTCCTTTGAAATGTTCATTCCGGTGCAGAACATCTTATTTTGTTTGCCCGTTTCTCATTTATTAGAGCTGAAATCAATGCAGAATGTTCGCCAGATGAGTTGGCGTCGGTTTATGAGTTGTAAGAAATCATTTATAATCTTTTATAAGTCATAGGGGTCTGTAACGGTTAAATTAAGCAATATTTTAATGGAGTTTGGCAGGAAGTCACTGAACTCCAACTCCAGATTGTACATTTTCAGAGCACTGGGCTTTTTTTTGTGGGGGGGGGGGCTTAACTTTTCATCGACAGACAACTGACAGTTACATAAAAAGTTGATCAGCTTCTAACGTTCCACTCGTCTTGCTCTCGTGTAGACTCAGTGTCCCTGCAGCCTGCAGGCAACCTGCATGAGCTTCAACTATACATTGTACATTAAAGAGAAATTCAGCCTATTAATATACCATCTATGGCTCCAACTCACTATTTGCACTGCAGTACTCGTTTTTGGACACTAGGAACTTTTCCTTTAAGTTTCAGTCATTTTTCAAGATTGCTGCTTTTTTGTCATTTATGAAACTAAATGGAGTGTGTGGGGTTTGGACTGTTGGTTGGACAAAATAAGCAATTTGAAGACGTCATTTTGAGCTTTTTTGAGATTTTATAAACTAAACAATTAGTTGACTAATCATGAAAATAATTGCTAGTTGCAGCCCCAGTCTGCATCGTTTACTCGGGCTCAAGGTGACGTTTTCAGATGTTTGATTTGTCCAAATAGAAGTCAAAAACCCAAAGATATTCAATTGACTAAGAACAACAGCAAATATTCACCTTTGAGAACTGTCGGTTAATCAGTTCATTGTTACAGCTCTAGTATGTATGTCGTGTGCATGTGTGTGTGTGCGGTTTGTCATTAAGAGCCTTACTGTCTTCATCACTGCCTTCACTTCCTAAAATGGGTGCTTAAAATTAGTAATGTAGCCGTGGCATTTACTGCCTGTACCATTTACAGATTCAACGCAGAATAATCTAATGTTCTCATTTCTCAAAATTAATGCACGTCGTCCTTTTCTTTATTGGATGCACATGTTCCTCATCATTATTTCCAAAGTAAACTGCGAGAAAATGAGCCACAGCAGGTCATTCTTAGCAACAGGAAATGATACACAATGATATAATATCATTTAAATGACAACAGGAAGGCCAGACAAGGTCGATATGCTTTCATAATGTTGGACTTGTATTGCCTTGTTTTTGATAACTGTGCCTCATATTCTGCTTTTGGTCTCAACTATAGTAACATGCAAAAGCCTTTTACACACAACAGTTATCAAGTTATCTCAAAGTTGAGTACAAATGCTACAGATTTGATAGCCTAAATATGTTGTAACATATTTTGTACTGTAGATGATAGTTTCATCTTTTATATATATATTTTCATTTGTGATCTCAATAAGTCATGCATTGTTTTTGTTAAGTATTTGATATTCATTGAATTTCCTTCTGCAAAATACTGGCCTAATTTAGTGCCCATGTCATTATCGGTGTCAGTTGATCAAACAATAATATAACGTGTTACATTAAGTTCAGTTGATGTGTACCTGTGGTTTCAACAGAAACTAGGATTTTTCATATATTGTATCAAACTTCATTAAAATGGGTTTTTGTTTTTACTCCGGCCTGCTTTCTTCTTCTTTCTTTATGATTTCTTTTTATGTAACATTAACCCAAAGGGGCCCCTGGGTTTTGCCCACAAAATGTCACTGAAAGACGCGTAAAAACTACAAAGAGTCTCAAAATGACCACAAAGCGAGGCAAAAAGATGCCATAATAAGATACAAAACTGCCACCAAAAGTGACTCAAAAGGGCCACAAAAATGTGCAAAAAGTTTTCACTACAATTTCAAAATGACCACATACACAAAGCAAACGCAGCCAGATGCAAAATTGTCACAAAGAGCCAAATAGAAAGATGCAAAAAATGTCTCATAAAGCCATGGGAAAAAAGAACGCAAAGAAAAGCAGAACGACTTTAAGGAAACATGAAATCACAACGAGACCCCAAAAACCCTGAAGAGATGCAAAAGTGACACACGGCCACCTCAAGACGATGCAAAAGGCTCACAAAGCAATGCAAAAACTACCACAAAGAGACGCAAAACAACTAGAAAGAGACACAAAACGACTTTGGATACATAAAACAACCACAGACACAAAACAACTTCAGAGAGACACAAAACAACTTCAGAGATACAAACAACAAACAACCACAAAGAGACACAAAACAACTTCAAAGATATATAAAACAACAAAGAGATGCAAAATGACTTTAAAGATCATTAAAATAACCACCAAGAGACACAAAACAACTACAAAAAGACACAAAGCGACTTCAAATAGCATAAAGCAATCACAAAGAGATGCAAAACAACCACAGTGCCACACAGCCACCTCAAAAAGATGCAAAAGGCTCACAAAGGAATGTAAAAATACTACAGAGACACAAAATAACTTCAGACACATAAAACACCACAGAACAAAACATTCAAAGATAGACAAAACAACCACAAAGAGATGCAACATGCTTTAAAGATCATTCAAAAAAAACACCAAGAGATGCAAAACAACTACAAATAGACACTAAACGACTTGAAAGATACATAAAACAACCACAAAGAGATGCAAAATAACTTCAGTGAGATGCAAAACAACTGTAAAGATACTAAAACAACTATAAAGATACATAAAACAACCACAGATACTAAAACCCCCAAAACCCAAAGGTCCAAAAGGCTCACAAAGCCATGTAGATACAACCATGAAGAGAGACAGAAGAACCACAAAGAGATGCAGAAAGACAAAAATGAGACACAAACAGTCACTTGTGTCTTGTTCTCTGTGTTTAGCAACCTGAGTGACTGATGGAGAAGCAGCTGTTGGGCCAATCACAGAGCATCAAAATATCCTTTAATGACAGCGTGCATCACATTTTGGTCTGTATCGTTACAATCTACTGTCTGTGTCCTGGATGCTGACCCAGAAACAGCTTGGATCCCTCCGTCGTAGCTGTTGATGACTCCCCGGGGGCGAGAGGGGGCAAGGTCTGCTTGTCACTGAAAATAGCACAGGGGAGGAACACGAGAGTGCGGTTCGCATGGTGCTGGAAAAACACTTGTTGTGGTTGTGCTCGGTATAGGGATTGCAACATCGGCCGTCCTGTTGCTACCACTCAGATGCGATCCCACCAATGTCTCACTCTCTGGTTCAGAGGAGCAGCGCTGACCTGAGGGACACTCTACATGCTCGGAGGAATAAATACACCTGTTGATCTTCTATAAAGTAAATAAAGTAAGTTCACCTATTGTCCTTTTCGCACATTTGCTTTTGTCATAAATTACTCTACATATGTTTTGTTCCTGTCTGGATGTGTTAAGAGTGGACTACGGGGGAAAAATGTTAGTGGGAGACTTGGCCACATGCATGACCTTTTCTTCTTGTGTACTGGACGTTGGTAGCTATTCAGTTTTTATATTTCAGTCTTGAGATATATTAGACATTAAAGGAAAAGTATACTTAATAAATTGTGTCATATTCATATGGAATAACTGCATTTTGACTACACTTTTTTTTTTTGTTTTTGCCCTTTCATCATCCACATCAGCAGTGGACTCATGGGGGATCTGAGGCAGAAGATGGGGGTCATGTCACACACGATATGCCCAAGTTCACGGGCTCCGTCTGACGAGGACTTAAAGGCGCAAAATAATGGCAAAGGGGAGAAAATGCAGATGAAGAGGGAAATCTCCCTCATGAATGGAATCTGCCTCATCGTTGGCAACATGATCGGCTCCGGGATCTTTGTCTCACCCAAGGGCGTGCTCATGTACAGCGGCTCTTACGGGCTGTCGCTGCTCATTTGGGCCGTTGGAGGGATCTTCTCGGTGTTCGGGGCTCTGTGCTACGCAGAGCTCGGCACCACCATCGCCAAGTCGGGAGCCAGCTACGTCTACATCCTGGAGTCGTTTGGAGGCTTTCTGGCTTTCATTCGTCTGTGGACGTCCATCTTGCTGATCGAGCCTGCCAGCCAGGCTGTGATTTCACTGACATTCGCCAACTACCTGGTGGAGACTTTCTACCCCACCTGTCAGGCGCCGTACGAATCCGTCCGGCTTATTGCTGCAGCCTGCCTTTGTAAGAAACACTTCCTGGTTGATGCTGAATGAGTGTGTGAGATGAGGATCAGCATATTGTCAAAAACAGATTGCAAGAAGTAGACTTTGAGAATTTTAGCTATACACGATGTTAGCATTGTCTCCTATAAAACATAAAGCATGCAATCACAAGTGTTTGCACTAAAATTAGGGCAGGGAAAACTGGCTTTATTACCATCTAGTGTTGGAAATTTTCACTCAGATGACCACTCAGCTCAACCTCCATCAATGTCCCCAAGAAGCATTTTTCACCATCATGCTGCAGACAGGGGAAAATTGAAACAAAACACTTTAAGTTAAAATTCTTAAGATTTTCATGAACTCAGATCCTGTTTTTGAAACTATTTACTGTCTGCATTTTTGCAGAAATGGCCATTTCATTTATTTCAAACCAGTAATTCCCTCTCTATATATTAGTAGTTTTCATGGTTAGTGGCAGGGTCCGCCACCCCAGCAATGGATTTCAATTGTATTCACACACATGAGGAAGTCACAAGAATGAAATGGTATATAATCTTCCCCACCAGTGGCTCCCTGTGGGTTTGACAAATTTTGAAAATTTTTTTTTTGCATTTTCACTTTCATTTTTCATTGTTGTAAATCTAAAGTGATTCTTGCATTCCCCAAGTGTAAATATGTGTAGCCTATACATTGAATTTTTAAAAAAGTTTAATATTTTGTCAACCGGTGCGTCATGGCCTACGTCTATGGTTTGGTATCTTATCCTCTGAATTTTGCCGGTGGTAGAGTGATGGTGGAGTGGTGGAGGTTGCAGACCCTGCCTTAGAATGCGCCCTTATATCATAGAGGGTGTGGGCGCTCTTCCGTAGAGGCCACCATGTTGCACCGTCAAGCTCAACCATAGATGCCCCTACATCCTACACACTGGTCCTTTAAGCTATTGCTAATGCAAACATAACATTTCCTCCTGCTGAAAGTCCACATTAAAAGTGTGAATTTTATCCATGTAGCCCAATATCAGAAATCACAGTCTATACATCATATGACACACTCATAAACCTATTATTTGGATATAGAAAAACTCCCCCAAAAATCCCTTTAATAGCAAGACTTTTATTGTGAAATAGTCACAGGAAATTTGTTAGTCAGTGTTAATATTCATTATTACCCAGGGGTTCTACCTACTAAGTATGACATTGGCAAAAACAAGCAGTGGAGTGGTATTATGGCCCTTACTTATCCATTCATCCCACTGCCAAACTCAGTAACCCTGTGTGTGTGTGTGTGTGTGTGTGAGGGACTGGCATCAGCTATAGTTAGACCACGGTCCAGTCCTGTAAAAATACCCCCGTGGTTTACAGTCTGGCTTTGTGCTGTGAAAAATGTAGTTGGCAGAAGTGGTATTTAGGTTAGAGAGCAGCAACGTCATGAGTCATGACATGAGGCGCCAAGTGAGTTTCTGTTTCTGTGCCACGTTCTGAATATGGTTTGACTGTATGACACAAAGGAGATGACTGGCAGTCGCTGGCCACAGGGGCCTGAGAGACGGGAGGCTACAGTGTGCTCAGGCTTGGTATTTCATAAATGGCTTATCCTCGTCTGCTGTGCAAATGACGTCCTCAGTTTAGAGGCAAGAGGTGCACCAGTACAGAAGCTACGCAATGAACGGCTGTGGACGGGGTCAACAAGAAAAGGTGTTTTAACCACTTAAAAACCTAAAAAAGTGTACCCTATGTATTTAGAATATTTTCACAACTTTATTTTGCTGTCAGACAGCCTTTTCTGACAGGAAACCACCTTTATCGGTCCCTCCAGGATTTTGCGGGCCTTTTTTGGGAAGGTTGTGGCCTAAAATGACTGATTTCAGTACAGCTTTTTGAAAAAATTGCGATGCATGTTGCACTGCTTTTAGGCATTTTTTTTTTTGCAATGAAATTGTGGGAGCAAGTAAAAATTGCAAAAGAGAGTTGCGATTTTTTTTTTTGGTTTAATTAATTAAAAATCAAAGGCAACTTGTTCCAGGGAGAACAAAACGCGTGAGTTTAACTAAACTTGATTGAAACGGCGCAAATGATTAAAAAATGAAAATCTGCTTTATGTGTGAATGAAAAAGTGCATCTGAGGGGTATTCCACAAAAAAGGAAAATCTTTTTGGAGCTCAACTCAAAAACAGCACAAAATTATAAAATAAAAGTGCACAGAGCATTGATAAAGTTTGATTACAACAACAGTGTTCTTTTTAATGTCCATGACAAAATTTAAAAAATACATAAATTCAAATATAATTGTGACTAATAAAACAAAACACTGAATTAGGTTCAGGGACTTCTGTGATTGGTGGAACTCGCAGGAAGCTACAATGATTGGTCAAATTTGCAGAAAAGTTGCGGTGACTGGACAAAAGTGCAGGTTCGCACAGAAGTCACAGGGATTGGTTGAATTTGCGTGAACCGTTGCAGTCGCAACATTGCAACTTCCTGGAGGGGCTGCTTTATACGAGCCAAATATCGCTCTCTCCAAACCAACCAAACCCCATAGAAAAAATCTGTAATTTAACCTTGCAGAACACAGGAGTTGCTGGTCCACCGCTGCCTTGATGTGTTAGTTTGTTTGTGCAGCAGGAGACCAACAACTCCTGTGTTCTGCAAGGTAAAATTACAGATTTTTTTCTATGGAGTTTGGTTGGTTTGGAGAGAGCGATATTTGGTTTATAACGGTGGTTTCCCATCAGAAAAGGCTGTCTGGCGAGTGCCCCATGTTCTGAGGTTTAAGTGGTGAAAATATTCTAAAAGAGAGTACTTTTAAACTGATATAGATATTTTTAGATGGGTATTTTTCATTTTGTTGCTGACCTTGTCCACTGCAGTGCTGGTGCTCCTCTCTGCTTCTCGTGATACATTGACTATCGATAAGTACGTCAACAACCGCCTTCAGAAACATTTGACCTTTCACTTTAACATCTCAATCACACAGAGGAAAGTTCATTCATGGCCTTATTTCTGTTTTTTCCCCCCAGGTATGCTCATCTTCATTAACTGTGCCTATGTGAAGTGGGGGACTCTGGTGCAGGACATTTTCACGTACGCCAAACTCATGGCACTCTTCCTCATCATCATTGTAGGAATCCTGAAAATATCAGCTGGTAAGATTACACATAAGTATGAATGCATCAGAGGAAACACGTTAAATAAACACCGTGTGCTTAAACATCTGACTTCTCTTTGTGCAGGAGAAACAAAGAGCTTCGAGAACCCGTTTGAGGGCTCCTCCACAGATCCTGGGGCCATAGCTTTGGCCCTCTACTCGGCTCTGTTCTCCTACTCCGGCTGGGATACGCTCAACTTTGTCACTGAGGAGATTAAGAACCCAGACAGGTAACACTCACATATAAAGACATACAAGAAGAGAACGTGGTAGTTCTGTGGTGATGTGTGGTCATTTGACTCTACCCTCAGTTCACCAGGGGATTTTTTTTTTACCATTTGTCAGTTCATTGTTTTGGTTTTGTTCTTTACTGTTTTGTTTCAGTCTCGCAGCTTTCATCAAACTCATTTCCAGAAACAGATGGCAGCTGTTTTCAGCTAAAAAACTCCAAAAACACCTGTATGACAGTTGGCAACCTAGCTGGTGAACTTAGTGGAGCAATTAGCAGCTAAAGAGCCAGGTATTTCCTTAAGGAGCTGGTAGAGACCAAAAACAGAGCTAAAATAGGGTAAGCACCTAACTTAGGTCAGGTGATCCAAAGTATGACTAAATGCTAATGTTGCTCCATAGCTGCTGGATCTGTAATTAGTCTGAGTCACAGGAAGTGAGCTGCTGGAATAAGACTGTCATTGGCTGACTATTTCAGTTGGTATTCTCCAACGTGCATGATATGCACGTTGTCCCCATTACTAACAAGCTACATACTGAAAATGACAAATTGACATTAGCATATGAACAGAAACAAGCTAACAGCTGTTAACCTTGTCTTTTGGGGGGGATATAGCCATTTTAATGCCAGGGCTCACCTCCCCATGTGCAAATGTTCCAGCAAAACCCCCTGACCACCCTTTTTTGCAGGGGCATCCTGGGGTTAGCACCACCCCAAGATGACTGTGATTGGTTTAAATAAATACAAAAAAGCTTTAGCAGAATGATAATGGGCCTCCAACTCTGGAGAGAGGTTTGTTATGCTAGGCTATGTGTAAATAAGTGACTGTTTGCTAACATGTTAGCATTATAAACTTATAGTCCGGAAAAAGATAATTTTGAGAGTTTATAGATTCCATATTTCCATAATACAATGTTTTTTCCAAGTGATGACATGGTCACACATGCACAAAATTAATATTGCTGAATATTAGCCTCCCATTTACTTCCATTCTATGTGCATGAAGAGGCAAATAAAATCTTAAAGCAAATTCGCATCTTAGCTTCACATGGAGGTCAATATTGAAGTGAATTGCAGCCTAAACGATAGTGTGTGTTGACGTGGCACACGTTCCAGTGATGTCCTGAAACAGAATAGTTGTTGTTGTTGTTGTTGAAGGAATCTGCCCCTGGCCATCGCCATTTCCATGCCCATAGTGACCATCATCTACCTGCTGACCAACGTGGCGTACTATGTGGTTCTGGACATACCGTCTCTGCTGGCCAGTGACGCCGTCGCTGTGGTAAGACACCAACAGTCACCTGAGAGACATAATTCACCTCGCTGCTAAATATAGTCCTGCTTAGAAACGGTTGACCCCAGACATTTAGCGCTCTGACTTCAGACACTTAAGAGTAAGCTGCTGGAATGATGTCAGTGAAATGTGGAGTAACGTGTGGTCTGGGGGCTCTGCTGAAAACATTATGTGATCAGACCTCTCTTCACCCTCTTCAGTGTGGAGTTTGTGATGAACCATGTTAATTTGACCCCCACAGACATTTGGGGATGCGGTCCTGGGGCCGTTCAAGTGGATCATCCCTGTTTCAGTGGCCATGTCCTGCTACGGAGGACTCAATGCTTCCATCATCGCTGCCTCTCGGTAATCAGGAAATACTGAGCTGAACCGGCACTGACTTTAGGCTCGCATCACGATGAGTAATCTGCTAGTAACTTTCCATCGCTCTTGCTCATGCAGGCTGTTTTTCGTCGGGGCCAGAGAGGGCCACCTCCCCAACAGTCTGAGTCTGATTCACCTGGAGCGCTACACACCCATACCTGCACTGCTCTTCAATGTGAGGACCGTTTATACAACTCTTAAATACAAATAAACATCTTCATCCTATATTATCTCAGATCAATAGATCCTAAACACTCAATCCCACATCACTTTTCAACTTTTATGTCTGTCACATAGAAACTGACACTACTTTTCTCATCTTGCTGAGCTTAACAACTTTGTAGCTGCCGTTTTTTAAACATACAGTGAAACATACAACAAAAGGGGAGCAAAACAATGACGGGCATTAAACTTGAAGAGTCAGAAGAAATCCAAAGATGTTCTTTTTGGTAAACTCGCAACAACGCAAATAAAAGAAAAAGAGTGGGCTAAGATAGAAGACACAGTCTCCGCTGTGTCTGTCATCCGTTGTGAAAAGGCAATAAATTCTATCATTAGCTACTGAGTCTGTATAACTCGAGCCCCTACACAAATTATGTGACACAGGAATATGTTAGCATAAGTTTAGGCTGAAAAGTAAACTTCCAAACAGTTTAGTGGCGCTTAAGTGTGGAAATTACTACAACAGCAATGTCGCTTACCTTTCACAAGAAGTACAACAGCAAAAGGGAGAGGTAAGGTGGGAGACGCCCCTTTAGAAAAAATGAACGTAGGGGAACAGAAACTGAGTCTCAAACATTCCACATATTGACTGTGGAGACCTAAGCGTGTCAGGTTATAACTGAAACAAAATTTATGTAAATATTTAGTGCATTGCTGTGCAGTTGACCCTGATATATTAGCAAATACTTCCTTTTTTTAAAGGTTATTTTTTGGGGGGCATTTTTGCCTTTATTTGATAGGGAGAGCTGAAGATATGATAGGAAAGGAGGTGGAGAGAGACGGGACGACACACAACAAATGGGGCACATGCAACTGAGCTACAGGCGCCACCGGCAAATGCCACTTTTAGCTAGTCAGCAAGTTTATTTAAGATTTCGGGAAGTTAGGAAGTGTGGGTAATACACTTTTCCTGTTTTCAGCTGGGGTGGGATAATTGACATAGGAACTGTTTATTTGTAATGTCTATTTTCCAAACACTAATTACCATGGTTACCAAACATGAATTAATTAATTAATTCAGCATTTATTTTAACACGGAAATATATTGAGGTAGAGACCTAATTAACAATGTAGCCGAGTAAAACAATAAAATAAAAGCTTGTAGACACAGAAAACACCAAACACCAGAGAAACTTAAATAAAAGTGGCAACAAGAAGTAAAAAGCAATAAAAGCCACAATAGAATAAAAATAAATAAATAAATAAAAAGGTCAATAATAAATGAAAACAGTCAGTTCAGACAGGATCTGCAAGTTAAAAAAGTTTCTGTAATACAGCCCCAGAGTCTTCACATGTAAACAAAGGAACAATGTGCAGGAACACATAAACATAGTGAATTCATGCTCTGGTTGAATAATAAATAACTTTTCATCGTTCTGTGTGGTTCCAGGGGCTGATGGGTCTGATCTTCCTGTGTGTGGAGGACGTGTTCCAGCTCATCAACTATTTCAGCTTCAGTTACTGGCTCTACGTGGGTCTGTCTGTGGCCGGACTCATCTACCTGCGCTTCACTCAGCCAGACAGACACAGGCCCGTGAAGGTGCTGCTTTTATCACTCTTAGTGTTTGTGTGCACACACTCAGTGTTAGTCAAGACAATTTTATTTTGAGCAAAAGTACAGATATATGCAGACTGTAAATCATACGTGAAGAGTATGGATCCAGGAGGAGGAAGGTGGTCAACTTCAGGAGGAACCTGTGCCACATGAGCTCCTCTCCTCCATGGAGACCTGGACAGACGACAGGCCTCTCTGACAAGTAAACACACGGAGGAGAGAGATGTGATAGCATACGAACTCACAAATCTCCTGGGGGACGACTGTCCAGATCCAAACATCTGGATGAGAGGTCCCAGGACAGCTGATGGTCCAGCAGGGAGAAGCGTGAGTGGAAAGACAGGCAGACCACAGAGGGGGGAAAAAAAGGAAACACACAGCCTGGAGGCTTGTGGGAACCAAAAACAAAACATGGACAAACATGAACTATTTTTTGTCACATGTTCATGCAGTACGTGCAAAGAAATTCAGACAGTCAAACTCTTAAATGTCCAGTGTGTCCAAGTTTAGATTTACAGGGCTGTATTAGCTGAACATGGCAGGAATGTAATGTAATCGGGTGCCCCTGTAGCTCAGTTGGTGGAGTATTTGCCCCATGTACTGAGTTGGATTTCAGCCTGCAGCCCTTCACACTGCCCACCCTTTCCTTCTCTGCAGCTATCCTATCAAAATAAAGGCACAAACGCCTGAGAAAACACTTGGTATGGAATATAAGATTCATAAGTATGTTTTCATTAGTGTATAATCACCCGGAAATAAGGATTGTAGTGTTTACCTTAGTATGAGCCGTTTACATCTACAGAGGGTGCGGTTGTCTCTCCCACGGAGGCCGCCATGTTGCACCGCCATGTTTCTACAGTAGCCCTGAACAGACAAACCAGACACTGGTCCTAGACACGACCTTTCACATTTTGTGAGAGTATCACGGCCACCGTAGGTTTTCCTTCAGGCTTGGAAGGGGAGGGTGAGACAAGGTGGTTACCGCTAGATGTCACTTAGTGCTACACACTGGTCCTTTGAGGCTGAGTAAAAAACTGCTAGTGTGCAATATAGAATAATTAGAATAAGAATTCAACTACAAAATAGAAAATAAAAGGATGAGAATACATATGAAAATATGATGACATATAAGTATTAAAATTCATCCTAATTCCCAAAATCTTAAATAAACTCTCATAACTTTAGCATAACTGTCAAGCTGTCCTAACTTTAACTTTTACACCTGTAGTAGTGGCTAACTTACTAACTAGCTAACAGTGCTGTTCGCTAACAGTAGCTAATGGCAGTGTTTGTTTACAGTGGCTAATGACTGTCTGCTTTCTTAGCCCCCCACCCATTTCTTTTATCTTCTGAGTTACTGTGTGTTGTTGTAAATTCCCCAAAAAGAGCATCCTTGGATTTCTCTACAGATGTTACCAACACCTCTAACTCAGCTGTCCTGAAGTTAAATTCCTGTCATTGCTTTTGCTCTATTTTTTGTATATTTCAGCATATTTAAATTAGAAAAAATTACAAAGTTTTGTACCTCGGTGAGATGAGAAAAGTAGTGTCAGTTTGCGAGGTAACAAACATAAAAGTTGATAAGCGATGTTGGATTGAGTAGTCAGGATTTCCTAACTTGAGATAGGATGAAGTAAGATAAGATAGGATTCCTAAAGTTGTTGGGATTTTCTTCTGTGAGACTCTTGTTATCTTAACCTGAGACTTAAGACGGGAATTTTCTGTAATATTGCCCCGGTTTTCCAACTGACCAGATCTGTGTGTCTGTTTCTCTCCACAGTTGACCTTGTTCTTCCCCTTCATCTACTGTCTGTGCAGCCTGTTCTTAGTCATCGTCCCTCTGTACGGAGACACCATCAATTCTCTCATAGGAATCGGCATCGCACTGTCTGGGGTGCCGGTCTACTATGTGGCCATTTACCTGCCCGATGAGAGGAGGCCCAGATTCCTACGCAAGTTAAACGTAAGTTTTAGTCTCAGATGTAAAAAAAAAATGCAATATTAGAGTGCAGTGGAAAGGTTATTTTCATTTTATTTAAGATTATCAGTTAATCACTGCCCTGTGAGTGTTGAGGAGTGACTTCAAATCGCAGCATTAATCATCTTGGATTATCAGTGTGGTCTGTAACTGACCTCTCCACTCCTTCTGTCTTTTCCCACCCCTCCCACATCCTCCCTCCTGCAGCCTTCGCCACCAGATCCACTCAGATGCTGCTCTACTGCTGCCTGACCGAACTCGACAGCGACGCAGACGCACAAGCAGGCGGTAAAACGCAGTGAGCCTGAGCCCCCGTCGTTCATCGGCCAGCTTTCTGCCGGAGGCCTCGGTCTCATCCCCCCACCCCCCGAACACAGAAAAACGAGCCCTTTAATGGACAGAGTGGCGAGGCGCGGGCTCACAACGTTTGTGAGGATTACTTCTGCCAGGTCAAGTTAAAAAAAGGCCTGACATCTCAAATGACTCACCACGAAGGACTGAGCAACTTGAGAAACTGCAAACTGCTGCTTTCTTCAAGAATCTTCTAAACTTTTCTACAGAGTTCAAAGGATTGTCTTCTATGAGGATCTAATAAAACATTTTGCTCACATTTTAGTTTTTAGACCTGTGTGAATATATAAGCTGTTACTTTTTGACTGACTTTGTTTAAAAAGATAAATCAAATAATATTAATGATGTGGCTGGAATCCAATCATGTGATCATCCTCAGTTTACAAGAGCAAATCTAATGCTCTCATCCAGGGATATTTTTAGTGTGATTCCATATTAATATGTGAATCACTGTGCAAATATAAAACACCGTAAAATTGTCAGTTTGATCCAGTACTCAAGGACTGGTTCACTGTGAAGCACTTTAAGATAAATGCCTTGTTTCAGGGCTTTCGTTCTTCACTTTAAAGGTAAAATATCATATCTAACGTTTCTGCATTAAAGGACCAGTGTGCAGGATTTGGTGGCATCTCGCCTGAACTTGCAAGCTTGCAGATTGCAAACACTCCCCCCTTCTAGGGGTGCAGGAGAACCTATGGTGGCCGTGAAACTCACATAAAACATGAAAAGCAGCATCTTGAGGCAGTGTTTGGTTTTTCTGTTCTGGGCTACTGTAGAAACACGGCTTTTCAACATGGCGGCTTCTGTATCCGCGCTCTTTGTAGATACAAACGCTCATTCTAAGGTAACAAAAAGACAACAATTCTTATTTTCAGGTGATTATACACTAATAAAAACATACTCATGAATAATATATTCCAATTTTGCCATATTCTGCCAATAAACCCCCATAAATCTCACACACTGGACCTTTAAAAATGTCTAAAAACAACAAAAACTATGTTATATATTTATCTGAGTTGTGTACTGACATGATCCCAAGTGTTTCCAGCAACGTTAAAATGCAAATAATTTTATTCATGGTAATGGTGCACTTCATTTGGTCACCTGTCAATGGTGTCCAGGAGGAGAAGTTAAAGGAAGAAGGAAGTTAGCGAACACAACTAAACATTACGTAAATAACACTTTAATACACTACCATCGCCGTTAACTGATTTCTGCCTGAGTCATGTCAGATTCATTTTGATTGGCAGCTGTGGTTGTTTAATAATAAAGAAAACAACTCCAGGGGTGTGTCTACGGCAGGAGGGGCCCGGGCAAACACTGGCCACCCCAAGTGCCACCTCGTTATCCTAAAGTACGATTGGCTGTCTGCCCAGCGAGAGGCGGGATCGTATTTCTAACCAACCGCTTGATAAGTGTTTTTGATCGTGCGTTGTTTTCTTTTGTATGTACAAGATTCATTTTTTAAATTTATCATTTTACAACACAACCTTTATGTTACTCACAAAAAATAGATAGACACACACAAAAAAAAGCAAAAAATGACAAAAATAAAACTATTTTTCATGGTGGATTGCTGTGGATTAATTTGTGATTTTGTTTTGAGGACTTAAGGCGGAGATATACTTGCTTTTGATGTCTGCCTTGTGTATCCTGCATCCATTTGGAGTGTCAGTTGTGCAGCTGTCCTCAGAAATTAACGCTACACGTCCGCAAGATACAATATGCACATGAGCGACAGGGGCAGTGTAGGGGCAGAATGCAGTGACGGGGTCCGGGGAGATACGACACCAGCAACAACAATGGCCTAAAGTTTTGAGGACAGGCTCACTGAACAAGTCCGCAACTACCCTCATCTTTCCGACGTATCGTTGCGCTACACCACGACAAACATGGCTGCCACAACAGCTGGTGACAGATAAGTTCAGTTTTGGAAGTCAACATCGAAACATGTCAAAATAAATGGAAACAGGCTCGAGAACGCAATGTACGTGCACGGCGGAAGATGATGGAAAAACTGAACTCTTTTTCTTCTTTCTTTTGTTTTTATGGGTAGTCTGAGTTCTCTAGTATGACCTCTAGTGGTGTTTTGCAGTAACATGCGTAGACAAGCGGCCACGTCGTGAACAATTCGCTCCACTACGCAGCTGTTTGTCTATGTGAGCGCAGGCTCAAACAACAAGTATATCTCCTGCCTTAGCTCTATAACACTGTATGTAACATTTCTGCATTAAAAAGTATAAAAGTGCTGGACCTACTGTATGTTTTATACTTTGTTGAGTTTTGGACTTGCATTATCCCAAATGTTTCCAACAATGTTCAAATGCAGATAAATCCATACTTTATTCAAGGTAATACTGTTTTTTTTTTTTTTTTTTGCTAGCCATGAATAGCTAGTTGCTAGTAGCTACAGCTTCTGGGAAAACACGTCAGGACGCGATGGATATGTCAGAGAGTGAGGACAGAGGTCAGCAAATGTGACTAAACATAACGTTAATAAAAATTTAGATCGATTTTCATCAGCTGTGGTGGTGGATTAACATGATGATTGTGATGTCATCAAACTATATATGTTGTTATTGTTTCAATGTGAGAGCAAAACAAAGAACAGCAGCAAAAATTACATACTATTTTATTTAAAGAATAAAGTATGGAAGCTTTATTTTATATTCGTATAGTGCCAGTCTGTTGTGTTTTGATTGGTAGGACAATTTATCTTCGAAATAAAAATTTTAAACACATGCCACCAACGCATAAACAAGAGCCTCATTTGGGCAACCCAAGTGAAAAGCAGTGAGGAAATACCAGAGGCAGGATAAAACCAAAATAAATAGAAAAAAATAAGTGAAAATTCCAGACAGTTGATAAAAAGTAAGTGAAAAGTTAAGAACATAAAATAACCAAAGGTGAGATATTAAAAGGAAAACAATCCAGAGAATAAATGATAGATAATAAATAAGTTAATAAAATAACTGGGTTATAACTCACTCACAAAATCATGCATTCACATTTATCAGGCTGCAGCTTCTCCACCAGGGGGAGCTGTTTCATCATTGACAGTATGGTTCTGCACAGGCCGAACTGAACCAGCTGCAGGGGGACAACAAGAGGTGGTGCACATCTGCTGCTGATGTTTCTCACTGATAAATGATGGTGTGACAGTGTGCATAGTACCATTTATAAGATGTAGAATGGAATGCATGTGATTTTTGTGTCTTATATTTAATGAAAAACAGCCAGATGATCTTTAAATTAAAAAGTAAACCTCGCGCCAACTTGTTTCCACAGCTCATCATGTAAATCTTCACATTTTTAACAGAGCAAGTCTCACAAAAAGTTGTTTTTTTCTGCTTTTATTTAATTCTGAACAAGTCATTTAGGTAGAATATTTAAATACTGTTTAGTGGAAGTCTGTTAAACAATCCTGCATGTTCTTATCATTGTATTTATGTGAAATAAACTAACAATTTCAGAGAAAGTAGCAACAAATCATGCTGCAATTACAAAGCTTTTTTTTTTCCAACTATATAACTACATCAATTGTTAAAAATACACTATGAAGAACTAGATTTCTCCTCCTAATATAAGGTGCAGTTGGCGGTATCAAACCCAGGACAGATCCACTTGTTGCTGAACTGTTTGTATCCCTCTGCACTGACCAGGTCACTTCCTGAACAGAGAAACACACATAATTATCGCGGCTCCTTATGGATTAAAACACTGACGCAGATTCATTAATTAATAAAGTCTACAAAACAGGAAGCAGCACTAGAAAATAAATACAGGTTTAGGGGTTAAAGTTCTTCTCTGAGCTGCACAGATTAAATATTTACCGTCCATCAGGTTCTGGAGGCTGCAGAAGTTTGTGCTGTTTTCGGCCGGATCTTTGATGAACTCAGACACGGCCTCACCCTGCACATCACAAACAAGATCTTTATTGTCCTTAACTTTTTTGTTTCAACGTTTCATGGGAGCCAGACTGTATGAATTAAATTAAATCCTGAGGTTTTTATGAAAGCTTGTTGTGAGTCCGAGCAGTTGTTTAACACAGTTTTGCTACATCACATCAGTCTGTCAACTCATTCAGAAAAAAAAAAAAAAAAATTAATCACTTACGGTCATCTTGCAGACGGTGGACTGCTCGAGGAGAAACTCAAGGTCGCTCACTGTCCTGGTGTTCGGAGACGTGTGTGTGGCTTTGATCACGTAAGGAGCTGCTGAAACAAGCTGCAGCACATTTCAAAGTCAGTCAAGTCTGACAGGAAACACTGAATCTGGCACAATTCAAACTTACATGGTTAATAATTGCAATAAAAAGATTTCCTACACTCTGCATCAAGAACATTTCAACGCCTGGAATCCACTTGCCAGCAGCAGGGGCAGCTGCCTGTTTCAGTTTGCATATAATGTTTGATATCATGTGACACTCACTCAGAAAATTCAGTCATTATCTGCTCACCCTCATGCCGACTGAAGGTCAGGTTTAGTTTTTTAGTCCACAAAACACTGTTGGAGTTTCGCAGGAAAACAGTGTTGCAGAATCTCCCAAACAATGGAAGTGAATGGTGACCAGTTTTCAAATGTAAAAAAGCAACAGAATAAGAACATAAAATGTCTCCATACTGCTCGTCTGGTGTAATCCAAGTCTCCTGAAGCCCCAACATGTCAAGCTGACTAAAAACATGTTATTTACACCATGTTTTTAGCCTGAATCTTCACTGTAGATCTTTAACTTGGACATGCACACTGTCTGAACTGTGTGTTTTGTGGTGTGACGGTGTGCAAACAGCATGCTGGGGCTTTAGGAGACTTGGATTACACCAGACGAGCAGTATGGAGACATTTTATGTTTTTTCTCCATTCACTTCCATTGTTTGGGAGATTCTGCAACTCTGTTTTTCTGTGAAACTCCAGCAGTGTTTTGCAGACTAACAAAATAAACCTGACCTTCAATCAGCATGATGGTGAGTAGATAATGGCTGAATTTTCATTTTTGGGTGAACTATCCCTTTAACAACCTGGGCTGTGATATCAGTGAATAATCACTCATTTAATTACCACCAAAACCACACAAAACACTTGACTTAAACCTCACCTATGTAGCTTGTATAACCCCTAAATGATCAATAACACACATTTGTAGATATATGCAGATGAAAGTGTTTATTAATGTACAATATTTGTCAACAACCATAACTTCTCCTATTAAGACATATTTTATATTATTACAACTCTTTTACTGTATTGTCATTGGTTATCTGTTTTTACACTGTAAAAAAAAAGTTGAAAAAACTCAAACTGCCTTGTCTAGGCTCTCAACTTTTGAAATCAACTAAATAAACTTTTACTCAAACTCAAAAGAAAATGTATTTAAAAATTATTTGGGTGCTTTCAGTTCAATGAGTTTACTCAACATTTTTTTGAGTCTTTAAAACTCAAAGATTAAATTTTATCTAAAGAGGAAAACAAAACAAAACATTATTTGTTGGTAAAACTTTTTCAAACCTTTAGAGTTGGAGTTCAGCTTAAAACTCAACAATGAAGTTGTCTTGAAATTTTGAGTTTTCTCAACAACTCAGGAGGAGTTACAGGTGTTGACAAATGCCAGAGGTGGTTTGTTTAGCAAGTCACAAGTAAGTCTCAAGGCTTTGCACTCAAGTCCAAGTCAAGATTCACAAGTCCCAAGTCTTAAACTTTGAGTTTTGAGTCCTGAACAAGTCATGGTGCCTTGTTCACCAAACGT
Organism: Lutjanus argentimaculatus; assembly: GCA_034769285.1. Classification (NCBI taxonomy): domain Eukaryota; kingdom Metazoa; phylum Chordata; class Actinopteri; order Lutjaniformes; family Lutjanidae; genus Lutjanus; species Lutjanus argentimaculatus. Next base: position 168,819 of record JAWZSL010000064.1, read on the forward strand.
GATGCCAGTTTAACAACACAGTCTTGATTTAATGTTCACTGTCCAGCTTCAAATGTCAAACAAAGTTGAAAGTTGTTGCACCTCTGTCTGTAATTTTTGAACCACAAGTTTCCTGCTGCAATTTGTTTTTGTTGACCGCCACATAGTTTTGTGCATGAACACAATTATCTTTTGGATCATTTTTTTCCGGCTGGAAACATTCGTTCTTCATGGTTCTCTCCTGCAACATGACTGATTCTCAACAAGCGTCGACCTGCTGACAATGACAAAGTGTTCATGTTTGTTTATTCGGGAAAATGAACTGATTTGTGGCACCTTTTTAAATCACTGACTTCTTCTTCTTTGGGTTTGAGGGAAGGTATCGAGTATTTTCAAGTCAAAAGGCTCAAGTCCTGTTGACTTCATGAGTCGCTGGTGTTAACGTCCAAGTCTCTTTTTGTCAAATTGAATCTAAAGTCATTAAATTAGTGACTCAAGTCTGCACCAGTCAAAGCAGGGCAGTCATTGCCAAACACTGGGCCAGGTGGGTCACAGGGAGATTTTATTTGGGTTCTTTTTATAAAGAATTAAAATTTTCTATATTGTTTTACTGATGAGAGGAAAAAACAAGAGCCTGTTAATTTCATCTAAATGCGCTTATTTTGTCTCATTTATGAAGGAGGCTACGAGAGGAGATAAAAATAACATGACTGACCATTAATTCTGCCTAAATGGATTCATGTTTAATTTATAAAGTATTTAAAAATTAATTAATTAAATTTATAAAGTATTTAAAATGTGAACATGTTTTCAAAAACACACGTCAAGCAGAAATGGCAGTAAAAATGGTCAGAAATGTATCATTTAAAGCAGGTGGTGGACCAACAGAGGACATGAAAAAAAGGTCCTCACTCTGTAGCGGACAGAAGAGAATGACCTCGAAACGTCACTTGTGGACATGCTGAGTAATTTGCATTGAGGGAAGCTACAGTGTGCAGAACTTTTTCTTATGTCTTCATCCCTGTCACCCCTGGCCCAAGTCATGTAAAGACTACATTATACTACATTATTAACCTTTTTCATGTTTCTGTTCTGCTTAGACCTGCTAAATAGGGAGGTTAAAATAAAGTGTAACCCAGGAATGATACAATATTTTCTTATATCTGATATTTGTTCACTAGATATTTAAGGAATAATGTATGTTTTATAGCACCTTCTACTGACACTACTGCAGGCAAGTGGTAGAAAGGTGTTATGGTCTATCTATAACTTCTGAATTAAGGTATATGAGTAAACTGAGATGTTTCTGACCTCGTACGAGCACCTCTCTCCTGCGTACAGACAGCTCTGCCTGATCTGCCAGGCCTTGATCTGGCTCACCAGCTTTCCATGGACTTCCTGGCACGAGATGCCAAACAACCTGCGGAGCAGAGCAGCAAAGGTTCGATCTGTTCACGTCGTATTAAAACCAAAGGCCCGTGTTTGAAAACAGCAGAAAATATTGATTAATTAAAGATGAACTTCACATATCGGAGAGGAGACTCTCCACCTGTGTGACTAACGAGAGTCTTGTGAGTCCTGATGTCTCCACATGTCCAAGATGTGTGAGAAATCAGGCTGCACAGAGCTGTGAATTCATAAGTAAATAACATGCAATTGACCCCTTTATACTGGATTTCATGCAACCCACATGCCAGCGTTATCTGTGTCTCACAGGTCACATGATGCAGGATCTGCTCTGTGAACACGGACGTTAATAATCAAGTGAAATAGTTTCATATTTTAAGAAAAATACAGAGAATTTACTCAAAAAATCCCTAAACGTACCCACAGTACACTCATACAGTTTCAACACAAGTTTGTCAAATCTCTCATTCTCTCTGTCAGTGCAAGTAAAGACAAAAGAGTTCAAACAATAAAAAATCTCAATTACCATTTGACTTTGCAATGTGAGGTGCGGTCTGCCAGTGAGATGGTGAGCGTGGCCCCCAGAAGCAGAGCTGAAGCTACGAGCAGGAATCTCAGGTCCATACTGAAGGCAAGAGTAGATCAGGCCTGCGTCCGGTCTGTGGTCAAATCCGTAGACGTCCTCTGAATGTCGGCAGGATCTGCCCCGAGGGCTTAAAAAGACAGCACGTCACGGGGTCATGTGGAAAAGTTAAAAAGAGGACAGAACAACATCGATTAACACTGACCAGAGCGTGGAGGAGACTGGAGATACACTGCAGCAGCAGCAGCACTCAGAGAAAGTTACTGTCACAACAGTTTGACTGGACTTTGAGTGCTGTTTATTCAGGTAACATAAAGGGACAGTTCACCCAAAAATGAAAATTCAGTCATCATCTACTCACCCTCATGCCAATTGAAGGTTGGGTTTGTTTCGTCAGTCTGCAAAACACTGCTGGAGTTTCACAGGAAAACAGTGTTGCAGAATCTCCCAAACAATGGAAGTGAATGGTGACCAGTTTTCAAATGTAAAAAACAACAGAATAAAAACATAAAATACCTCCATACTGCTCGTCTGCTGTAATCCAAGTCTCCTAAAGACCCTAAAGTTCGGGAGATACTGTTTTCCTGTGTAACTCTGGCAGCGTTTTGTGGACTAAAAAACTAAACCCGACCTTCAATCGGCATGAGGGTGAGTAGATTCATTCATTTTTGGATGAACAATCCCTTTAAATCGAAGGGCTGGGTAATTTTATATGTTTTAGCCTTTTAACTTTGGATTGTGTAACCATTTAATATAAAGCTGAATACTATTCACAGCGTATCAGATGCTTTTAGATTGATTTCATACCTTCTGCAGTCATCGTTGTCCACTGAGGAAGGTTTCAAAAATCCCCTTGCAGAGACCTGAGCCTGGTTACATAAACCACCTTTCACATTTTACACATTGCTAGGCTAGTATGAAATAAATAGACGGGGGGCTTAAAGTCTCCATGCCACCTTCTTGCCAGCTGATAAATATTTCTCTAGATCCGCCCCTACCTGAAAAATAGAAAGACATGGACTCTTCCTCTCTATTTACATGCTTTTTGCTTGAGTATGTTTATGCAACTCAATTTCCCCACGTTGCATGTGTACATGAACCTCTCACTGAAGATGTTATAACAAACAAAAGACAGCTAAAGAGCTGATCTGAACAGAGACAACTTGTGTTACATAGTGTGAGCTTAGAGTTTTGGTTGCATGATGGGAAATGTAGGATCCAGTGTTTTTCAAACATGACCCAGAGCCACAAACAAAGATGATTTCCTATGAGGAAGTGCACAGACATTTCTGAAAGATTCAACGTTTAAAGTTCAAGTCAGGGCCGTTTCTTGCTATGTGTGGACCGTGCCCGTTGCACAGGGCCCCCAAATCCACCAGCGGCCCCCAAATCTACATAGCCATAATATTATGAACCTGAATTAGTTAAGTTGTGTCATGGATGTATTTCCTTTCAAACATCCTCAGACACAAAAGGTGCATTTGAATATATTTATCATTACAGGCTCGATTTGGAAACTTTGCTGACTTTTTTGCATTTCGTGTGGTTGGGAAAAAGCATGAATAGTCATGTTAGGAACAAATTTGTTCCTCACATTCAAATAAATGTTTTAAGGAGAATGAAACATCTGTCTCATTTTTGCACATATGGCAGATGTGAAAATGCATTTTCTGTAGCTTAAGTTGCAAAGGGTCAACTTGAAATGTTTGATTTGAATTTGAGAAAAAAAGAAGTGTTCAAAGAGTTTTTCACAGTTCTAGCTTTTTATCAAAGTAAGTGCACCAGATTGATGGATTTAAATTTTAAATGCACGCCCCAGACCACCTTAAGGGATTTGAGATTTCATATTTTTTTACAAAATAAGGGCCCCAAAACAACATTTTGAGTTGGGCACACACGTCAACCTCCTGCTGCCTGGCAGGGATCTGCACTCTACTGAGGACACTCTTCTAGTTTCAGCATCGAAATAGTTAAAAACTTTGACACGGAGCCTCTCCCCTTTACATGGAACACATGCATTCATCCTTGTCAGAACAATTTCATTGTTGTTATGTTGTTGTTTTCCTTCCACTGTGAGTTTACTGAGACTGAAGCTGAATGTGGCAGAACTGTTACTGACACTCAGTAAAGTATGATGAATATCTAATTCAGTCAAGTTGACTTAATAACAAAAACAAAACACTTTAAGTCAGCAGCTGTGTTTCTGAAAAACTACTTTTATTTATATTACATGTTTTTTCTGCATATTTCACCCGATTTATTAGCCTGGTTTACACATTTGAATCGCTGCACACACATGCTCCAAAGATGTGAAGTGAAACAAAGCGACAATTCAGTCTGATTATGAGGCTGCTGATTTATTTCATCCATGCATTTTTATCAAATTTAACAGCAAACTCAGTAATTATGTGCTTCTGGGGAAAATATCACCATAAAATGTTGCCACTCATAACTATTGTTGATTAAAATGTTATTACACACAGTATATCATCACTGGAGACACAGTATTTTATTTTTTATGTAATTCTGACTGACTGCAGGTTTTTATTTGCAATAAGATGGACACAACACATTCTGAGCTGTTAAATCTGAATTTTCATTTATGGATTTCATATTAAGCTGCAGAAATCTGCAGAAAGAGGCTAGAAATCTAATAACAGAAAATCAAGGTACAACAGCTCCCTCCAGTACATCGCAGATACTTTAAACTTGACACCATGCAGCATTTCCATTTTTACCTTCCTCTCTTCTTCTCATTTCAGACCCAATCAGGACTTGCACAACTTATTTTCCTTTACAATGAACTAATTAAGCGTTCAAAGTTGGGTCCTGCAGTCCAAATTCAAAACACTGGAAAATTAACTCATTGCTAAGCCCCGCCTCCAAACAGCAACTGTCCAATCATAGGTTAGCAACCATAACTAGAGCTGTCAAGCTTTACATTTCTCTACATGTTAAGGGTGTGCAGGAGGCTCTGAGAAGAGCAATACTCAAAGTGGGTCGACGACGATGCATCTTGCTGTCTCAGGTGTAAGTCAGCTTAGCTTAGCTTAGCTCTTATCACAGCTGTCTTCCGTGATAGTGGTCCGGCTTGTCTGGCTGGGTGACCCACCTCAAAGTCAGCTGCACTAATCGAGTCCCTGCGCTTCCTTTTCCCACGTTGATGAGTGTATTTCTGTCATCTATCATGTAGATATACCTGCTGTATTTCACCATCTGGCCAATGTTTGCTGAGATGTAAGCTAGCTTTAGCTCAGTCTTTTAGCATTAACGTTACATCATGTCATCAGCTAGAAATGAGAAGTTCCTTTTGTTTACATCTCTAAGGAATCAAAGACCTCGTGTGTCAACAATTATCCAAATTTTGATGTTAAATCTGCCACCGTTATCACTGCAAACTGCGTAAGTGCAGTGTTAAAATAGAAAGCTTGGCAGGCGTAGCAACAGTAACTAAGGAGGGCGGGGCAAATTTTTTTTTCAGTGCATCCCTAAAAAAGTAAACATTAGAAAGATTAGAAAACAGTCAAAAAACATATTTTTCATCATATTGGTGAGTTTTACTAAATGGTGTGAAGACTGAGACCTTTTTATTAAGACTAAAGAGGTGGTTATTGCATCTCAGCACAATAACTGTCACTATTTTCCACCTGTTGTGATTAATGAGCAGACTGAGTTGAACTATTTAGGGACCTTTTTTGATCGCACTGCGAGTTTTACAGCCAACACAGATTATATTTATTAAAAAAGCAGTGTAAAGCATGGTATCTTATCAGGAAACATTTTGGAGACTGTTTACAGGAGTCTCGTTGAACTGTTTTAATTTTAACTGCGTATGTGGTTTGGGCACCAGGGGGCAAAATCAGATCGTCCAGAATAAAAAGAGTGGCCAGTAAAATTATTGGCAAAGAGCAGAAACAATTGGAATGTACACATAAATCACAGGTGAATCAAAAAGCCCAACAAATTGTGTCTGACCCTCTCCATCCCCTTTTTAAAGAATTTATAAAAGTAGAAAAGTAGCTTCAGGTAGACGCTGTAGAATATTTATAAAACATCTTTCATACCAAATACAATAACGTTGCTAAACATCATTCACACTGAAGCTGATGTTTCGTTATTGTTGTCTGCACTGTGCATGTTCTGTTATTATTGCATGTGTTGTAATTTAATGTGATGTATTTTTTAAACAAACCTGTGAAGCCGAAGGCAAATGTACACATTTGTGGACAATAAAGATTATTATTACTATATTATTATTATTATTATTATTATTATTATTATTTCTGAGGTCTTCCTCCTGTGCAACAAATGACCAAACACACGGAAAACTTGTGAGTTGAGGTTTCAGACTCTGGTGATGTTCTTTACACTGAGAGTGAAGGGCACACCAGGCTGGAACTGCTGGATCATTTGGTAGAGCTGAAAGACACAAATGAATTAAAATATTAAAGTCTGTGTCCTTTAAACGGTCAATAATCACAGTGTGTGTACTGATCAGAGAGAACGATCAATACTGAACGGGTAGCATGTAAACATGGCGCCGGGTGTATCGCGAGACCTCGTATATCTCGCGATATTTTCACACGTGCGTCCATTAAGAGATATACGAAGTCTCGCGATACATCAGGCCATGTTTACATGCTACCTGGGAGGCTACAGTTGACATTTCGGCTAAAAACATGGTGTAAATGGCGTCTTTTGTGGTTAGATTTTAATGCCGCGGCTCGCGGACACTTGGATTACACCACACGAGCAGGATGGAGACATTTTGTGTTTGTTTTGTGTTCTTTTTTTTACATTTTATCCGTGGTCACCATTCACTGCTATTGTACTGGATTAGGCTGCAACCCTGTTTTCTGCTGAAACTCCAGGATTGTTTTGTGAACTGAAGATCTTCACCCATCTTCACATCGGCATAGAGGTGAGTACATACTGAGTGGATTATCATCTAGGGGTGTAATATCGCTTTAAGCCTGGCTTAGTGATTCAAATATGTCTGACCAGAAATCTGTCAGGGGATTGTTGCACCGGTTACAGGCATCACTGACGTTAAGGAAATATCTTGGCCAGCCTGGCATTAGTGTGGTGAATTCTATATAGGATTTTGCACTGGACGAGGCCATTCCAGACACATATTGAGGAAGATCTGAGAGGACGGTGAATGAGGTCAGTGAGTTACCTGCGTCAGGACCGGCGTCACTGTCGTTTCATTTAGCTCCCGAAAGGACTTAACAGCTGCCTGAAGGACTGCCACAACTGTAGGGCGAATAAAAAGAAATTCAAAATCGTTAAAACTACATCAGGCTTCAAGTTGAATTATATTCTGTGAACTTAAAATGCACTGACCGTTGGCTGTGGAATCAGATGTTGGCAGGGCTGGTGCTGGCTGTGCTGACTGTAGAGCTGTCTCGACGTTAGGGGCGACAAAGAAACTTGTGGAAATGGCCAAATAAATGATGCCATATTTCAGTCTACACAGTTGAGCTTCTTACTACAAAAACTTACATACATATACTTCTTTAAATACATTTACTTACAGATCACATATTTACAAGAATCCTCTTTAAATTTCTCTGATGATTTTTGCCAGTTTACTCACTTGACTGTGCAGCACACGAGGCCAAACATCCAGCGAACAGGATCAGCAGCAGCATGTTGAAGATTTATTCCAAAAACAGAGAGTGAAATCCGCAGTGAGAAAGTGTTCTCTCTGTTCTCATGGAGCCTCTGGCTACTTTTGTCCTGTACCAGGAAATGACACCTATATGCACAGGGAGTGGCAGTAAATAACAATGCACCAGAAGAAAAGCCTGGGCCGCAGTGACTCGAGCAGGTACAATAATAACCTACCCTGTGCAGGTGTATTCAAACAAACTGACGGCAAATTCTGAAGCGTGCCAAACAACAGCTCTCAGATTTTTCTGCTGCATTTTATTGAAATGTCACAGAGTCGTTAAATTTTTAAGACAAAAAACACCCATAGAAACAAGAACAGGAAGGAAAAAGAAGGATCATGTTTCTGTTTTTAGATTTTTGTCAAACTAAAGTTTGAAATCTACACACACGAATCATTTTTTATGATAATCAAGACTTCATTTAGGCTGCATCAGATTTACATGAACAAATATAACTAAAAAGAATTGACAATGAACAATACCACACACATAACTTCTTTTTATATCACATTTCAGAATCATATGTGATGAAACACTAATTCTATAACTAACTATAAGTAACTATAACCCTCTTTCTCTTGTTATCAGAGGTGTTAAATTGTTTTTTATCCTCATCAGTAAATAAATAAAGATGATCAATCAGCCATCAGACAGAGAAGCAGAACACTACGGGTTCTTTAACTTCTTGCTGTTGTTGCTGCTGCTGCTGCTCCTCACAGAGCTGGAACGACTGGAGGTGGTGAGAGGAGGGGAGGTCGCAGTCAGATCCAAGCCCAGCTCCACGGTCTTCAGCACTGGGGAGGTGAGTGACGAGGCCCTCGGGCTGCTGCTGGCTGAGGACGCGGGAGACCTACAGCGCCAAGAGAGAAACAGCGACAACATTAAGATACGGAGGAAGAGCAGCATGCTGCACTCTCCAATCAGTACACGGGATCTGGACTGGCACCAAACTAGGTGACATCTTTTAACATTTTATTTACATGATAAAGACAAGTAGTAACTATACAGACAAGCAAAAGAGCAGGATACCAACAGAAGGCCAAACCGGAGCAAGAAAAACAACAATATGAATAAATGAAAATAGAGGGAGGAGATTATAGAGACAATACATGATGTTGTCAAGTCAATTAGATAAATAAAAGGAATGAAATAAGACATCACGTAATGTCAAAAAAGATGACGACATCACATAAAAGCAAGTCTATAAAAATGTGTTTTAAGAAGTTATTTAGTAGATGTTACGGATTTTGCAGCCTTATCTCCTCGGGCAGGTCGTTCCAAAGCCCAATCACGCTTAGATTTAAGCCTCGACTTTGGAACAGCCAAGGAGGCCCCGTCTGAGGACGGGGTCAACTTTTCAACTATGTAACTTGGGGCCAGACCCAGACGGGCTTTCTTAGTGGTCCGAAAAATCTTAAAATCATTTCTAAAGCACACAGGGAGCCAGTGGAGGGAAACCAGGACTGGGGTGATGTGATGTCGTCTGTTAAAACCAGTGAGAAGTGAAAGTCTCGGTTCAGGAATTCTTCACAGGGTGTGGAGCCTCCCAGCGTAACAAGTCTGTCTCAGCTGACTGGAAATGACTGGCGACGCACCAGTATTGACAATAATTGTGGTATTTAAAAAATGAATTACTGATATAATGTTAATAATATACAGACAATAATATAGAATAATCCAGCATCTCTTAAACATACTGTATGTTCATAAATCAACATCTACCACAGTGCACGGCTAAGACAAACATGACAAAGCCTGACCTGAGAGAGGCGGAGCTGCGGGAAGAGCTCGTCTTGGAGCTTCGACTGCTGGTGGGAGTGGAAGCCGGAGATGGAAGAGTCAGGTTGGCCTGAGAGAAACGGCAGAATAAAACATGAAAAGTCACGAAAACCTGTTTCTGCCACTTCATGAAACTTAAATCCTAAAGCGCAGCCTGTCATGACGTCATGCTTGATTCTTAAAAAAACGCAGTGTTTATTGCTTCATACCTGCACGAAGTATTTCTCCAACGCTGATCTGAGGTCAGGTTTGTCCTCCATGGCCTCATTCAGCATCTTGTCGATACTCCTGTTGAATTCTTTCAGCTCCCTCAGCTTGATGTCCTTCTCCTCAAAGGTCTCGGTCTTGGTGTTTTGCGATGAGCGGATCTCTTTAGTCAACTTCGTGCACTGGAAAACAATTGGAAAATATTATATATAAAGACGATTATGGTAACTGTTAATAAATGTTTGTATTCCTCCTATAGTTGCTATTCACTCCCAGTGCAGACTGTACACAGAGTGCATTGGCTGTAACGAAAAAGAGAAACCATATCAGGTTGATATCACAGCGATTAACATTAAAGGGATAGTTCTGATTATTTATCGATAGTCAGTGTATTACCTACAGTAGTTTGAAGAAGCAAAGAAGGGCACCAGCACGGAAATATAAAATAAATGTCATTTTAATTGTGCACTATATTTAGAATATGTTCACTGCTTCACTTTGCCATCATTCAGCCTTTTCCGCTGTCATAAAAACCAAATATCGCTCTCTCCACACCACCAAACTCCATAGGCAAAATCTGTATTTTTACTTTGCGGGACACAGGAGTTGCTGGTCCACCAGTGCCTCGATCTGTTAGCTTGTTTGTGTTATTGTGTAACTTTAGTGTTTTAATATGTTAGCTCGGCTTCACTAAAGTCACACAATAACATAAATAAACTAACCCAATGAGGCAGGGTGGACCAGCAACTCCTCTGTTCTGCAATGTAAAATTACTGATTTTGTCAATGGAGTCTGGTGGGTATGGTGAGAGCGATATTAGGTTTAAACAACTGTAACATCCCATCAGATAAGGCAAAGTAAAGGTGTGAAAATACTTTAAATAAAGCACATATTTTGGAGTTGATTCTGTCCACAGCAGTACATTGTTAACTTCCTACACCAGTACTCCTGCTGCTTCTCCAAACTCAGGGTGTGCTGACCTCCATCCATGGATAAGTAAATCAAACAACGCCACTTCAAAAAATCTAAAACTACCCCTTTAAGAATAATTGTATTGTTGTACTGTACAGGTGAAATTATGTTAAACATGTTTAGGGAAAGTGGCACAAGCAGACATCAAACCTGCTTTGTGGCTCTGTCAATCTTCTCCTGCTGGGAAGAGATTTCTTTATTCAGTTTGCTGATGAGTGACTGTTTGTTCTCTATTTTATCTTTTTCCACCTGCTCCTCTTGCAGCAGACTCTCCCAGGTATTGTTCATGTCCTGGAAATGTAGAGCGGCACACACAAACACACACGTAAGCACACAAGACAAAACAAAGCACAGAGGCGCACACATAAACACAGATCTTCATGCCAGGTCAGTTTCACTGGATGACTCAGATAGATAGAGTTGTTGAGCGAGTTTGTGTACGAACTAATACTCTTGGGGGGACACGACTAAATAATACAACAAGCTAATTGAGTGATACTGATGAGGAGAGACAGAAAATGAGACTGTAGGTCAAGAGAGATGTTTTTAACAAGGAAGAGAATGAAAAATGGCAAATAAAGGTTATTTCCAACAATACAATAGCCACTACAAAATAATTCAAGCTGTAGACTGGGTTGGGTTATAAAAAATAAAAAAAATGCTTAAAATACAATAAATAAAAAGGACTTGTATTCAGTCTTGTTTTGATTATTTTTTTGCCTGAAGCCACATAAAACACCCAAGAATACACCAGGAGAGCTCGAAAGGTTTCTGATGCAGCTTTCTTTGTCTTTATCTGATTTGAAAACAACACAATATACCTAAAATTACAAAATGTTATGGCATGTACATTAAGACTGAATGATCAGTTATGTATGTTTGCATAATCAGATATTTCCAACTCAATCTAAACTGCATGAATAGTAACTCTGAAACACACATATTTATCTGTGTATGCATTTATAAATAAAATCAAGTCATTAGCAGTTAGCATTAAGTTTCATATATTCTTCGAACCCCTAAAATTGTTGTTTTAATAAGTTATGTTACAGCTTGTGATTGGTTATCTTTAGAAACGGAACCCTAGATTTTCAAAACTCTTGCACATGCACACTTGATTCACGAGTTGCTGTATTGTAATGTGTGTGTCTGGATTACTTTGAAGTACTTTACATACGCACTCGAAACACTTTACGTCTTCTTAGACTTTACGTGAAGGCAAACAGGCTAGGCCATATGACTACAAAATGAAAAAAAAAAAAGAACATTTACAATAACATAAATCAGTGCACCCCATAGTTTTAGCCAAATCCTGCTGTTGTTGACTACTTGGCTGTTTTACAAGGATCATTTATTTATCATTTTACAACACAGGCTTGTATAACTAGTTGTAGCCCCTTTATGTTGCTAGTTAAACAAAAATGATATAAATGGATGAATAAATGTCATATAATACAAGGTTTATTTATCATTTTAATACACAGGGTTGAATAACAAAAGTCTTTACCAGCTAAGATGTTTCTCCAGTTTTAATAAATCTCTAGTTTGAAACTAGCTAGAAACGTTTTTACATTTTACACAAACTTAGTGACAGATTCTAAAATAACTGCTGCACCCAGTCCAGAACAAAGAGAGATGATCCACACAATTTTAGTGGTCAGTCAGTAAACAGGCCAATTGGGATTTTTTTTAACTTTATACTATTAACAATTACATGGCCGACTTAGCAGTTAGGACCAAGGTATTTGGTATTCAGGCGCTAATAGCTCAACACTGGATATAAATAGGACTAACCTGTAAGTCCTGTTGGAGCTCTTGGACCTGTTTTTTCTTATACCTGAATGTCTCTTCAGCCGCCCTCAACTGCTGCTCTAGCTTCAGTTTTTCCTGGTATTCTGGGCCTGAAACAAAAACAGTGATCAATGACAGCTGCTCTGTTTATTCGAACAGACAAAGAAAAACATAAATCACATAACTTCCTGCTGATGATCCCTGATAAAGAGTGTTGTTGCTGCTGCATCGCTGGTTTAGTCTCATCCAGTCTACCTGCTCATACGTACTGGATTCGTTTGCTTTGTTGAGGGATTTGCGAAATGTTGAGTTACTGTCGTCGAACAAATGAATGGTGTTCTCCAGGGCTCTATTTTCCAGCTCTGTCTTGCGGATTTTAGCGTCCAGATCGTCTCCCTTCCGCTTGAGTTCCTCTTTCTCCTGCGCGGCCTGATGAAAAGCCACACGCAGTCATTCGGAGCGCCGGTGTGCTCTGCAGGAACAAACCTAACCTTGCTCGGCTTCAACACGGTCTGCATGTAATGTGATGTATGATGTGTTTGAAGAGCTCTGACCTTTATGATGTAGTGCGCCTGCGATTTCTCCTCTTCCCCCTCAGGAGCAGTCATGGAGAGCGTCACCACCTCGAAGCGTTTCTTCATTATGTCGATCTTGGACAGTTTCTCATTCAGCTCAGCACTGAAACAGAATTAGTTGCTAAAATTAAGTGATTTTTAGTATAGAGTATACACTCTACTGCTCTGTATTTTGATCAGCATCTGTTTGACTTCACAGGAGTGTAGATTTGGGATCACTGCTGGGTTTGTACCTGAGTTTCTGTCTCTCCTGCTCACTGATCTTGAGCTGCTGGTTGAGCATTTCTCTGTAGACCTTGATCTCGTCCTCTCTCTCCTTCATGGCCCTCTGCAGCTCCAGCTTCCTCTTCTCCAACGACAGCATGCTGTCCGTCTTGTTGTACAGCAGATCCCTGATGCGCTTCACTTCTATCTTCATGATGTTGTGCTCCACCATGTTGTCCTGACGAGGAACATGTGAGGTCACCGACAAGCAATAGCTCATGGTTTTGTTCTGCATGCAGGTGGAGTGTGTGGAGTGTGCGGCAGTCAAAACAAAACTGTGGTGTCTTAAGGTACAGCTGCTTAACTTCCTAATACTGAGAATCAGAACAGCAACTAATTAACAATAACAATTATTCTGATTATCAAATTATTTCATTACTCATTTTGTCTTTAAAATGTCCAAAAAAATCAATAAATGTATCTGAACGAATAAATGAATTAATAGTCCAATAATTGATGTGTCATTCATGTCAACTAAACTGACAACAACTTTTTAAAAAATCTACATTTTGAAAGAGTAAAAACTACATTTCTGTGTTTTAGAGTGTTCTGTGTGCCTGACTATTTCTTGGCTGTGAGAAGTACTGATGGCGCTATTTTTTTTCCCCAAAGTTCTCTATAGATTTGTCAATAACAACAATAATCGTGTGGTGAAAATCAGATATTGTAAAAACCCTGATTCACAGATTAATTGAGAATAGTTGTCAGTTTCAGCTAGAGCTGCAACAATTGTCAACTATCAAATTAATCAGCAACTATTTTGATACTCGATTACTCGGTTTGAGTAATTCTTTAAGAAAAAAAAATCAAAATTCTCTTATTCCAGCTCCTTAAATGTGATTATTTTCTAGTTTCATTACTCCCCTATGACAATAAATTGACTATCTTTGGGTTTTGGACAAAACAAGACATTTGAGGATGTCATCTTGGGCTTTGGGAAACACTGATTGACATTTTTCAGCATTTTCTGACATTTTATAGACCTAAACTAATTGATTAACCAAGAAAAATAATTGACAGGTTACTGAACAATGAAAGTAATCTCAATTTCAGCCCCGTGTTCTGTTATTTCAATGAGAATTTGCCAGAAACAGGATCTTAAAAAATTAGATTATTACTTCTTTTGTCTAGCCAAAGGTACATAGTATGAAAAGCTATTTAATTTACAATGATATGAAACAGAGAAAAAAATGATTTTCACACTTGAGAAGCTGCAACCAGTAAATGTTTAGTAATTCTACTTGATTAATACTGCACTTCAATGGTTTTGGTCATCAAAAAAGCACTTAATTCATTTTCTGACAATCAAATAATTATTTCATAAATATGCAGAATGATCTTCCAAAGTTCGATATGACCTTGAATCAAACTTTCACGTCAATCGACTGACTACAGTCACACCAGTCATCAGTTTGTTACCTGTTTTCTGAGTCTGAGTCTCTTCAGCTCCTTGTCAATGTTGTTATTGAGCAGCATGAGGTCCTCCACCTTGTTGTTCAGATCTCTCTTTTGAGCTCCTACTTGTCCATCTCTTTCCTCAGAGAGCGAATATCATCCTGTCAGAGACGGAGACTCGTGTGAGGCGGATTTCTTTCACTGGTTCAGGGAGATAACAAACAATCAGACCAATAATCAGACTGACCTCAGCCTCCCTGAGCGCGCTGGTGTGCTTGTTGGCCGTCTTCTTCTTCTCCTCAAAGACTTCGGTCAGCTCAGCAATCTTCTTGTCCAGCTTTTGCCTTTCATCCAATTGAATGTTACCTTGCAGCTGTGCCAGTTTACTACCCATCGTGATGGCCTGGGAGTCCTACACAGGGCAGGAAAGTGGAAAGAAAATCTGGGTAAATATAAAAGCCATTGCAGACCAGGGTCAGACGTTAGTGTGATTGTACAAGGTCACATTTGCGTGTATTTTCTGGTAAACGTGCCCGTGAACTTAGGATCTCCTGCTGTCTTATTAGTTCCCTCTCCAGTTTTCTGAGCTGGCTGTCAGGTTGACGATGGCTGATTTACTCCGGGAAACCTGGGCAATAGAGTCTTTCTCCTTTGTCTTGAGGGCCTGCAATTGCTCTTTACGAGAATAAAGCTCCTCCCTGCAGTGACGCAGCTGGACATCCAACTCCTGCAGCAAAGCACAGGTCACAAGTTTTGACTATATCAGCAATAGTAGTAATAATAATAACATAGCGTGCTGAGATTTAAAAAGGTTCTGAGATTGAAAAGGTTTTAACATATACACCACCATAACAAATGGGCATATGTGGGTCAGGACTGTCAGGCTGTTTACCTTGATCGCCAGCTCCTCTTCCTTGAGGAACTGGTCCATCTGTGCAGCTCTCTCTTCCTCACTAAGACTGGTCTGAGTCACAACTTTCAGCTTCTCTTCCAGGGCAGCATTGTAGGTCCTGGCCTCCTTCAGTCTACAACACACGCACAAATACAGACAGAGCTTGTCTACTAAAGCTGGAGGGGTAGTTTAGCAAAAGAGAAGTGTTGTAAGACTTCACAGACTTGTTATCTTTATCCTGGATGTCTTTCTTCATTTTGGATATTTTGGACGTCATAGACTCCACGTCGGAGTTTGCTCTGTCCCGTGCACCTTTGCAAGCATGCAGCTGCAAGACAAATGAGAATCAGTCTCCCCAACAACATGAAGCTGGATTACATGATCATGTTCAGCTGCTATAGCCGACCTCATCCTGCAGCCTGCGGCAGTTACTCTCCTGCTCCTTCAGATCCTGCTGCAGCTTCACAGCCTGTCGGTTGGCTATGCTTATCTTCCTCTCACTCTCCTTGTTGTTGTTCCTCTCAGTATCCAGCAAGTGCTGCTTCTCTGTAATGGCGGCATTCTTTTCCCTGATGCTCTGGTTGGCCTGGGCAAGTTGCTGGATGGATGATGGAACAAGACAGGAGCACAAACACTTCCGTTCACATTCTGTACAAAAGTTTATACGCTTTAGTTTGAGTCAGCGTGTGTTTCATTAGCAGAAGTGTGAGGTCACAGACTTTACCAGCGCACACTGCTGGATCTCAGAGTCTCGCTGCTTCATCTGATTGATGGTGTTCTCCCATTGGCAGATGAGCAGATGGGTCTCCGTGTGGGCCTGCTGCAAATTTTCTGTAGTTTTATCCAAAGCAATCTGTTCAAAAAGCAGGAGAATAACATATTCTGACACTGTGACAGTCTGTGGTTTAAGGGGATAGTCTGAATTATTTGAAGTGGGGTTGTATGAGGCACTTATCCATGGTCACTGTGTTACCAACAGTAGATGGCGGTCGGCACCACCTCAGTTTGGAGAAGCAGAGAGGAGTTCTACCATGGAAGCAAAGCAACACACTGCTGTGGACGTGGTCAGCAATAAATTTTAACCACTTGAAAAAAGGTCCACCTAAAAAAATCGAGAGTAGTTTCAGCGTATGCTATATTTAGAATATTTTCACCACTTTACCGCCATTATATAAGCCAAATATCCCTCTCTCCAAACAAACCAAACTTTAAAAGGATAGCTCAGATTCACCAAAGTCACACAATAACACAAACCATGGGGTTTGATTGGTTTGGAGAGAGCAATATTTAGCTTGTCTACCAGTGGTTTCCCATCAGAAACGTCTGTCTGACAGCAAAGTAAAGCGTTGAAAATATTCTAAATAAAACATATACATAAACAGATATAGACTTTTTTCAAGGTGGATCTTATTTAAGTGGCTAAAATACCTTTTGTTGCTGGACCTGTCCACTGCAGTTCATTGCTTAGCTTCCGTGCCGGCGCGGCTCTCTGCTTCCCCTAATTGAGGGCGTGCTGACTGCCATCTACTGTAGGTAATGAACTGACTATCAATAACTGCCTGATATGAGCAACTTGTTTTGAGTTTATGTGTTTGTTGTTTGTTTTTTAGAGCTGTATCGGTTCATTGATTGGCTGTTAATTGTTGAATTGATGGCTACTGTTTTGGTGATTGATTGGTGAGTTTGAGTACTGTGGGTTTTTTTTTTTTTTTTTTAAAGGTTTGGTTCTGTAGCTCTAGTTTAAAGAATCTGAGTGTTTGCTGGCTGCTCAGGTCCTCTGTGATGGTGGACTGAATGTATCTGGGTTGTGAGCAGGGGGGACGACTGAAGGCGTCATTTTGAACTTTGACAGGCACTGGTATTTTTCCGTATTTCCTGACATTTAGTGGGACTGATCGGCTGGTTTATGATCAGGAAGATGATCGACAGGATTGATGGACAAAGAAAGTAATCTTTGGCTGCAGCCCTACCTTTTGTGTGTGTGTGTTGTCTATGTGTGTGTGTTAATGCAGCAATTGACAGCATACACTTAATGATTTACTGAATTTAATGTTGTTAAAACCTCAAGAAAAATACTGTGGAAAAAAAAATTGTTCTTCCTAAACTACCATCTGCCAGGTGCCAACATCATCTTTATTTGTGTGTAGATGAACGCAAGGGACCAGATTGTCACATTTGCAAGCGGGCATCCTGAGAGAAAAGTCAGTTTCAGTTTCAGGCTTCAGTTCCTCTTATCTGCCTGACATAGTGACCGCCTTTTCCTCTCAACATAGCAGAATTTCCTTCTCTAAAACAGACATAATATAATGCTCATGATGCGATTGGTTTCTCGTACTGAAAATACAAGAAAGAAAGAATTCCAACTGGACTTGGCCTCTAGACACTGCTGTAAAAATGTGCAAAATGTGTGAAGTTCTTTTCGGGCCACACAAACAGAGAGATGTGCAGTGTTTTCTTACAGTACCTGTGCAGATACGGTCTCAGTCAGTTCTTTGTCGAGTGCTCTGCGCTTTTCTTTAGCCTCCAGCGTCTTCTTCTCTATAGCCAGAGTGAGCGACTGGATGAGGAGAGAATTTAAAGCTGTTAGCTCAGGACAAGTCAGAGTTTGGTTTGGACGTGACTGCTGATGAAAACAGATGAAGATGCACAGCCTGTTGACCCTTCATACAGCTGTGCTCTCCTAACCTTGATCCTCTGCTCGTCTTGATGGGCGTACTTGATGATGGCCATTGTGTGCTCATCTTTGTGCGTCGACTCCTCTAAAAAGGCATCCATGGTCTGCTGGTCCCAGTTCATCTGGTTCCTAAACTCCTCCAGTTTCTGTTTGGCCTTGAAGATGTGGTTCTGAGGATATGGAAAAGGGTTAAGAAGCACATTTTGGCACCAACAACTGCAGTTATTTCTATGTTGTAAATGGTACAGACCTCTAACATGTTTCTCTTCTCTGCTAAAGATCTGAGGTCGTTCTCCATCTTAGCGGTCTCCTGCGCCAGGCGACCTTCCTCCCTTTCTGCGAGGGCTGTGAGGTGTTTCTCCAGCTCTTCCTCTCTTTCCTTTGCCTTGCACAGAGCCTACGTGCACAAAAAATCAAATATAGTACCAGAAGAGATGCAGCCCTCTTCAACACACAATAAATTAACAACATATTCTGATGTACATACCACAGTATTCTCCAGCTCTTGCTTAACATTTTTGAGGTAATCAACCAAGATCTGCTTTTGATCCTTGTTTCGCTCAAGTTCGTTTTCCAGCTGCACCAACTTCATCTCATTGTTACGAATCTGTTGTTGAGGAAGAGATCAGATTAAAAGTATAACATACATGACATACAATCTGCAATATGTCTGATTTACCATTCACCTGAAACACTGTCAGATCCCATTGTGTTTACAACTTGTAAACAACATGATTGAGGCCATGTGGTCTAGATATTCATGATGTAATTATTACAGTATGAGTGTGGTGTAGCTTTTTAAATTAAAATGTTTAGAAAAATGAAGTATTATATAATATTAACTGATGAAGCTCCTGTGAGCCTGTGTAGTAAGAGATTTTGACTGTGTGCCCCCCATAGAACTAGATATATTTTATATCTATGGTGCCACATGACCTGGAATCTATAAATTCCAGTGAAGACAGGTAATTGAGGACAACAGTAAAGAGATCTGCGCCCAAACCTGACAGGTTTGGGTCAGGTCGGGCTTTGTTTCTCACATATTTCATGAGCTTATGTCGGGTTTGGGCTGTATTATTATAATAATTATTATTATTAGTGGTGGTATTAATATTAATTTTCCTTATTTTTCATTTTTCTCCTCTATTTTGCCATTGCCAATTCAAATTCCCCCCATGTATTGTCCGTGTCAGTGCCAACTCCTACTGTTTGGTACACAGAGGGACGCCTGTTAAAAAAAGTGTCAGGGCTGTCATCAGGTTTGGGCTGAAATATGCTAATGAGGGATGGTTCTGGCTGTTTCGGACAGAATTTTGTCAGGCTCGAGCCTCGTCCGGCTAAACTCTTCAGGCCCGATCAAAGTTCTAGACAGCAGGTAAAATGGGACAATAGGTTTTACATAATCTTTGATTGACTCTCCTTTTTTTGTGAAAGGGTTTTTAATGAACACCTCATACATTCAGATAAAAAATGGGACATTTTTCTGACATGAAAGCACCATTCCTTGTCTTGTCTACAATCCAAATTCAGTTTACTGTCATAGAGGAGCAAAGACGCCAGAAAAAAACACATTAAGGAAACTGGAATCAGTGAATAATGCCTTCTTTTTTCCAATTATCATATCAAAATAGTTGGTGATTAATTTAATAATCAATTGCCTGATCCTTCTTGGCATGGTAAATCAATGGAACAAGAAGATTTAATGTATTAAATGACTGCACTTTAAAAACAAACAAACAAAATACAGTTGTTCTTAAGTTAAGTTAAATTGTTTGGTGGGCCAAACTATACTTGGCAACATATTCACAGAAACAGAACAGAGATCCATATACAACGTTATTGTTAGGCTGCCATAACTAGCCTAAATGACATTAGTTAGATATGAGTCCTTGTGTACCTTTTATGCGTGAGCGTCATTTTTGACATGCACCAAATATTCAACCATACTTCGCTAAATTCACAGCACTAGTCATGACGTAAATATTGTTACCTGTGCCCACACTGACTCACCTCCTCTATCACAGCCTTGTTCTCAGCGTTAGGTTCGGGGATAGCAAAGCGCTCGTCCCAGCCCATCTCAGATAAGACGGTATTAACAACGTTAGACATGTTCCCGCTCTGCTTGTCTTTAGAAAGTAACGAAATGAATAAATTCAAAGCGATAATAAGTGTTTTCTTATGCTCTTAGTCGTGTCCAGTTTGCTCTCTCTACACATCTCCCACTGTTTGTTGTCGGTCGTCCTTAGCAACCGCGCGTGCCTTTAAACGTTGTCGCCACAAGGAGGCAGCGCGAGACTCGAACGGGAATGCAGCAGGGTAACTGTGCTTGCTTTAGCAAAGTCTCGCGAGATTTGTGCGTGTTGTTTCTTCATTGTGGTCTTTGTACAAGGTATTTGTGTTTTATGACGTGACAGCGCTGTAGTTAAAAACTGTGTGGGTTTAGGGGCAGAAAGCGCTTAATCGGGTTATGAAAAGATTATGATTTGAGTTAAAATGATCACTCTCGCGAGATCTTTCGCGGGTCTGGGGTTCCCTTCTAAACACGAACGGCACCTGTCCTGTTCATTGTGCTGCAGTAGGAGAAAAGGATCTCAGTTCATTCAATTAAAGAGTCGGACACGAATTTTCTTTTTTTCTGCCTGTGCGGGTTGGGTAGGACAGGAGTGAAAATATCAGAAAATAAAATACGAAATAATGATGTATTTGTGGTGAAACAGTTCCAAACCCTGGTTAACATCAAGGTTAAGGACAAATCATTTTCTAGCATGTAGTACAGCCACAAATCTGACACTGCATCATGGTGTTTTTTCACTGGAGGAGCACTGATTGCCAACTTTTTTCTTTTGGGGACCTTTTCTATAATTGAGTAGACTGATGACCCCTGACTAAGTGACATATTTTCTTAATATTTCATATTATATCCAGTGCAAAACAATAAGAAAAGTACAGATAAACTGATAAACTGTACAATCAACCCAAATGTTGCATCAGAAGTGAGTTCCTGATATCTTTAGGAACTTTACCAGTTAGGAATTAACTTAAACTTTAAAAATAACACTTTGATTTAGTTTTCTTCTCAAAAATAATGAAATGCTAAGATATATATTTTTTAAACATATTGTTACAACCCTTAAAATCAAGGCAGTCCAACCTCCTGTGAAGCTTCGGTGCCTTAAGGGTACTTTATCATCTTTTCTTGGACATTAGGGCACTTTGTCATGTTTTATCTAACCACATATAAACTAACCAGTTATGTATTATTTTTATTTAGGGAGACAATTTAAGAGAATTAATTTGACATACACAAAACAAGTCCAACTCAGCTTTTGTATATTATTCTTATATGATACTTATTTGGATTAAAACTCATTAATACACACTTCTCAAAGTTGAGAAAACACTGTAATGGTTAAAGGCAAATTGGTTGCAAACAAAACAGCATTTGTATTGAAGTGAGAGGAACAAAGAGCTCTTCCATTTTTTATGGCATATGACCTGATTTTACGTCAAAACATTCCTCAGAGTCACTCGCACTGGTCCCAGAATCACTACCTACAGTATTCACTAACCAGAGGTCGCTGAGAATCGCTCCTGTTATATGCAGAAATGCACAGAGGCCTGGCAGCTTTAAAGATACCAAATTGAAACATTTATTTTATCTTTATACATTTGTGTTTAAACAAACAGCTTTATGCTTAAAAAATTACAATCAATGTTTTATACTGACTTGTCGCACAAATGTATCATAAAACAAAAACAAAATCAGGAATGCACACAAGAGTATTAAAATTCAATATTTAAAGAACAACCTCCCCTCGTGTTTAGATTACAATTCAAAAGTGTGTCTATCTACCTGCTTTTGAGTGGAGCCCCGACACATCAATGAACCATGTGGCCCAAGATGGCGACTCCTCCTCTAATTGGCTTGAGCGCACACAAAAAGCCCAATACTTTAGATAAAAGTTCCAAACCACCACAAGTTGACCAACAAAGAGATATGCCTTTTTTTTATATATGTAAATACACACACACATATATAAAGTCTCTGCTGTGTAAAATATTTCAGTCCTGAGGGTTGAAAAGGCAACATAGTTCTCAGCTCAGTGTGGTCCGCTTGTCCTCCGTTCACTGCGCTCTCCGCTTAGTAGAAACCTCACGTGGATGTTCCTTCTGTGAGAGCGGCCCTCAAACTGCTGTGCTTTTGGTCCCGATGTGCGGCCGTGCAAACTCCACAAAGTCATCGATAAGGACCGGCCATGCTCCTATTGAACAAACAAAAATTAATTGATTGATGTTTTAAAATGCATTAACAATTACAACATATTAAAAGTATAATCTGATATATTTCAAGATAATTTTTAATCTTTCTGCTAAGAGGAGATATGAGTTAGCATCACCAACCTGCAGTTTACCGTTTAAACACATGAGCTGTGGTGTGTCTGCAGATCTCTATTTGCACAGTAACAGAAATTTCTACGCTTGTAACATGAACAACAGACTTTTTTATTGTGCATACTTCTTTTCACTTTCTTCCTTCTCTGTCTCTCTCCCTCTTCATGCATCTGTTTGTACACTTTAGGTTGGCACACTGTTAAGATGTGTTAAGAGTTTACTGAAGCCCCTTTTACGCTGAATAAATCTGTCTCTTGTCTACAGTTGGCATTCACTCCCAGGTTAAATGAAAAATAAAATGGCCCTGCAGTAGTCACAGGTAGGGCTGCACATTTAATCGCAAAATTATCAAAATCGCAAGTGCAATGTCCAAATTGTAGAACCAGAACCAAATTGCAATTTTTTGAAAAAGGAAAAATGTGTCAGAAAAGAGCATTATAATGAAGCTCTCCAGATGAAAGAAAACATATTTGTTTGGCACAGACCCCCAAAAAGGTCGCATCATCCTGATTTTAATAGCTTTTTTTCAGTCAAAGTGTAAAAATGATCACTCCCACTAATATATTGCATATCACAATCGCAATTTCAATTTTAAAAAATTTTTATTGGCTCCAGCTCTGGGTCAACATGCTAATTTTGCTGCTTTTCAGTAGAGGTAATGATGGCGTGTTGCCTCGATCAGTAACTGTGACTCTTTTGCTCCTTTTTCATACATGTGCTGCTTAGTTTGAGTCTGTTTGACAGCAGACTTGACGTGTAATTAAGTCGATGCACTCGTCTTTAGTCAAGCGTCTAAATGGTGGATAAACATTTCCTATAAAATCTTCACAATAAAAGGCCCCTGTTACTTTGTTATCTAAAAGCTTTTCTTGTGAAGCAGCAAAATTAGGAAAGGTTGGATTTTCATCAGCAGTAACTAACACGACTCTTATCCAGGTGAAAGCAAACATGAAACTGTAAAATAAAGGAGACGCCTGAGAGCAGAAACAGCGACACAGGAGACAAACCCAAATCTACAGAAAGTTACAGAAGTACTGAGAGCTGAAAGCAGAGACTTAAAAAACACCTTTCTCTCTGCTCTCCTGCACACACGAGACTTGCAGGCGTACATCAGAACTAAAAACAAAAAGGCAAATTCATCTATTGGCGATGAGAAAAGGGTCAATCGCCCATTCTTGGTGGGTTTACCTGTGTTTAGAAACCTGCATCATTGCACTAATTTTGGGATGAAAACATAGAACTTCGATGTCACCTATTATTTTTGCTATTTGAACTCTCCCATTATTTTAAAGGCAGAGGACAGAAATAGAAAATAGAAGCCTGTAAGCTGTGTTATATGATGTAGCCTCCTATCTGCCTTCTACCACACTTATCAACACTTTAATTGTTGTTTTATTATTATGTCATATTGTAATTAACAACAATACTGTTGCTATTCCAAATGGATTCACTTGTATTGTTTATTATAGATAATATTTGGGTGTTTTTTTTAATCAACTGTGGAAGATTTTGAGCAATCATTAGGCTGGAAAATGTCACATCAATCTGGCAACACTGGCAAAGCAGGGTAGAGGCACTTAGTCTAATAGGTTGTGAAGGAACAATTACAAGTCATAGATGCTTGCACACACACTTTGACAAATGGGTTCACTTTCAGCTGAGTGTAAGCACAGTACAAACCTTCCTCATCATAATTCGACATGTCGTCTGTGATCATTGTGCTGAAGTCTAGTAAGAGGTTCCAAGTGTCCTTAGGAATTGATCGTTTGTGGTGCTCCTGCAAATGATGTGGGAAAAAGTTGGAACACCATGATGACAAGTAATAATATTTGCATTTTTTAGAGTAATTGTGACTGTGATTATAAAACTTACAATTAAAAATTTGTTCCACAAGTCCAGGAACTTGAATCTTCCGGCCAGTACTAAATTCCAATATGCAATTGCCATTTCTAAATCTGTAAGGAAACCCAGAAATAGGTTGACACACATTCAGCAAACAAACAAACAAACAAACAAACAGTTAAGATGATGAACATTAAACAATTCTTACCCAAACCTTTCTGGCCAGGATTCTTTGCAAAATTAAATGTAAACTGGTAAAAGTCCTTAAATTTCCCTTGGTCCTTTAACTCTTGCTCCATCTTTGGCAGCTGAGCTTTTAGCTTCTCTATGCTGTCACACCTGGGGAAACATGAAGCCGATAAACAGAAATGCTTTCAGTAAAGTATGTTCATCTTTGTTTGTTGTAAAACTTAACAATTAATAAGCTGCGTGTGTATAGAACTGTGTAACGGTAACTTCATCTAATAGAATATTAACTTATTGAGATGGCTTATATTTGGCATCTTCCAAACAAAGCCTGGAACCTCTACACAAAGCTTTCTGAGCCATAATGTTAACATGTGTGAATGAGCCCATACACATGTAAGGGTGGCACAATTTAAAGGGATAGTTCTGATTATTTTACGTGGGGTTGTATGAGGTACTTCTTGATAGTCAGTGTAATAACTACAGTAGCTGTCGGTCAACATGCTCCCAAGTAGGAGAAGCAGAGAGGAGTACCTGCACGGAAGATACCAAATGAACTGCTGTAGACAGGGTTAGCAACACAAGGTATATCAGCCACTTACAAAATGTCCACCATTAAAAAAAATTTTTCAATGTGCGCTATATTTAAAATATTTTCCCTGCTTTTCCTTGCTGTCAGACAGCCTTTTCTGATGGGAAACTGCCATTGTGCATGCCGGCTATCACTCTCTCACAACCAACCAAACTCCATAGACAAAATCAGTCATTTTACTTCACAGAACAGGGATGTTGACTTTGGTAAATCAAAACTATGCTTTTAATACACAGAGGTCACACAATAACACAAATAAACAACAGCAGCAGGAAATCAGCAGCTCCCGTGTTCTGCGAGGTAAAATT
Source organism: Lutjanus argentimaculatus (assembly GCA_034769285.1). Classification (NCBI taxonomy): domain Eukaryota; kingdom Metazoa; phylum Chordata; class Actinopteri; order Lutjaniformes; family Lutjanidae; genus Lutjanus; species Lutjanus argentimaculatus. The sequence continues at coordinate 194,332 of JAWZSL010000064.1, forward strand.
ACTGATTTCGCCTGTGGAGTTTGGCTGGTTTGGAGAGGGTGGTATTTGGCTTATGTAATGGTGGTTTCCCGTCACAAAAGGCTGTCTGGCAGTAAAGTCAAGTGGTGAAAATATTCTAAATACAGCGTACACTTCAACTGACTTTTTTAAGTGGCCAAAATATCTTTTGTTGCTTCTCCAAACTGGAGGCGTGTCGATTGATCTTTACTGTAGATAATACAATGACTATCAATAAGTACCTCATACAACCTCATATGAAATAATCCGAACTATCCCTTTGAGTAACTATTTTTATAAAGGCTGCATTAATGCCATATTAACACATTTAAATCAATACTGAAGAAAACACCAGGATCTTAGAGTCAGCATGCTCGGAATTTAATTGAAGGGCATTTTAGATGCATGTACCACAATCTGGAGTTTTATCTCGCAACATACTTCTTAAAATTAAGCCAGCGTTTGAATCAAAGTGGCAGTATAGTAGTTCTGCGAGTTTATAATGTTGACATCCACTTCACACAGAACAGATGAGGAGTTTCAGGATTATTTGTACCATCTTCAAGTATATTCTCACCCCTGTTCTGCCATGCCATCCATGAACTCCTGCTTTGAGAACTCGCACTGTGTTGCTGCCCTGAACTTCCAGGCTATGAGGAGCACGCTTATGCTGGCTGGGTCCAGTGTCAGGTCGTCACAGAACTGCTGGATCCCGTCAATTCCGATCTTGTTGTCATCGTGAGGATCTAAGGATGAGAGCGTGAAGAGTGGTTTCATTAGTCACTGATTCACAGCCAAACTGAAAAGTGTTTTCAATGTATAACACTCAATATTTTCAGTGTTGCCCTGCGTGACTTATTCCTCCACTGTAATTCAAATCTGTAACAAGTTAGAGGTGGCCAGTATAACAGTTTCATCACGTCTACACGTTCTGTCACGACATGAATTTGCAGTACTGTGATAAATGTTCTAGCATATTCAAATCAAAATCATTTTTTATTACCAAGTTTGCTTTCACACTCACAAAATCTGCTGTGGCATGTAGATGGATAACAACAAACATAGTATTAAACAAATAAATCAAGATTAATCGTCAAAATATTTGACGAAGAATGGACAAGTTCACAATATAAGAGGATACTGCAATGTGCAAAACTGAGACAGGTGACTGAACTTTACATTAATGTAATGTGCTTTCCTGTGGCTGTTATACATGCAAGTAGTCAAAGAACTGGAGTTATATCCAGCAACTACTATTTTCCTTGCTAACACAACTTTGGGGTACAACATGGAGACTGCGTAACATTCTGTTTCAAGAACCTAGCACAAAAGTCTTCATCTGACATTACTCCCACCATCCAAGGTAGTGAAGACAACTGGAAAACTCATGTGTGCACACTATGCTCACTAATTAACTTCAACCTGCTTTTTAAACATGGGCCAGTACAAAGCAAACTTTAAATTTTAGGTCATACTGCCCACCCCCATCACAAGCTGAAAGTTGCACTGCATGAGTGCTGGGCAATATATTCCTATTATATCGATATCATGATATAAGACTAAATACAGCCTCTCTGCTTCTTTTCCTGGGTTTTAAACTGCATTACAGTAAAGTGATGTGGTTTTCTGAACTTATCAGGCTGTTCTGGCTGTTGTATTATTTGTCTTTACCCACTTAAGTCATTATATCCACATTACAAACCATTATTTATCAAAAATCCCATTGTGTTAACAGGTTGTGAAAGCAGATACTAATCCCTACAATACTGTCAAAGTATTCATCAATCTCAATATAGAGGTATTTAGTAAAAAATGTTGTGACATCTGATTTCGTCCATACTGCACCCAGCCCTACATGGACTGTTATAGTGGTCCCTCATTCCTATGCATTAAAAAGGTTCCCACACCTCGGTATCTGTTGTACAGCTGCTCGAGCTTCTTCTTGTCTAAGGCCCCCTTTAGATTTGGAACATAGAGCTCTGGATTTTGGAAAAACTTGTCGGTGGCGACGTCTAGTTTCCAGTCATTCTGTGACAGACAGGTCAGTGCAGTCTTCTCGTTGGATTGTGTGAAAATCATAAACTGACGAACTTTATCCTTCTGTGAGGACTTCAGCTTGTTCTGCAGAGAAACACAAAACAAACACAACACCTGTTTACTGCAATGACACACGATCAGACTATTTTTTTTCGTATTTTAACAACTATATTAATCAGTTGTCAAAAGCCTGGACATGACAGCAGGACTAACAATGCAAAATAAAACACACAAAGACGACTAGCTGCTGACTCAGTTATACTATTCTAAATAACAGCAATAAAAGTATCAGCAAAACATGTTAGCTTGACAGCAGCAGTGATTGACTTACATGTATCAGCTAGCTATAATCTTTACGTTTATGGTAACAACGAACAAACGTAAAAGTCGTAAAATGATGTCGACAACAATTCATTGCTGCAGTATGTGTAGCTACCTGTGTCTGTCAGATGGCTTAAAGGCTAGCAAGTTTAGCTAGCTAACTAGGCGAGCTGGCTAGTCTCACCGTTAGCTCGTTAGCTAATGCTAACGTCGAGAGCTACGTTTGTTTTTGATCATATAAAGGGAATACGAGGTCATTAGCGCAGCTTATTGATTATATTAATCACCCAAAACTATAGTTTTGTGTGCGAGCACTTTTTTGTGTTCGTATCGTTGCAACAGTGTAAAAAGAGTGATTTCTTACCATGTTTGTCTTTACCCGACTACCTTTCCTCCCATCCAGCTGGCTAATGCGTGTCAAGTTTTCACAAGTCACGTAAAAAGTTCTTCCGGTTGAAGCGTCGCTCCTAAAAAATAAAAGCCGCTCCTCGAGCGTGTCGTATCCTAAACTGTCACGTTATTCGATTTCCTGGACATTATTTAACGCGTTATTCGTTCCCATTTATCGCAAAGTGAAAAAAATCTTTATCGAATTTTGAACGTTCGATACGAATTTGGAAATATTTACACATTTTTTATTGTCCGTGTTTTATTTTGAACCAACCTGTCGGAAGTGCCTTGAAAATAGGTCGTGTCTAGAAAGGAACCCCAGACTCGTGAAAGATCTCGCGAGAGTGGTATTTATCACCCAAACCTTAATCTTTCCCTAACCCTAACCTAGTCTTTTCGCTCCCTAAACCTACTCTGACCTTAACCACAGCGTTGTCACATTATAAAGCCTGCTCAGTTGGTACATCGTGCAGAATGAAGAAGCAACGCGTGCAAGTCTCGCGAGAGTTACGCGAAACAAGGGTTTCCTTCTAGTCACGACCGTAAAAATAAGCTGATTCCTCCATGTCCGACCTAGCAGACGTCCCCCTGGATGTTTAGAGCTACTCTAAGGAGATTTCAAAACAAATGGAAGTCTTACAGACACAGGTTTGTGCCCTGGGTGGTACTGAACCTGTCTAAAAATGAGAAAACCCTGCGGCAGGTGAGGGAGCGCTCCAAAGACAAACTGGTTCCAGATGAGGAGGTGTCACAGAGGCTCCTGAAGCTCTTCCGAGTCTTACTCAGGAGTCATGGGGCTTCTCACGGGGAGCTCCGAGCAGCTCAAACTCACTTTCTCAGACGAGAATCAACAAGTGAGGAGGACCAGTGTGGAGGAAACCCAGCATGGGGACATGATGCCATGTTACAGGCTCTGGGATTCTGCATCGAGAGGAAGCCCAGCACTTTGCCCTCTGCAGGAACTGGAGTGTTTGTCACCAAAGGGTTTGTGCCCAAAGGAGCTACAGTTGCCATGTACCCTGGCACGGTCTATCAAGCCTATGAGCCAATTCTCCTCCAGTCCATCAGAAACCCCTTTGTGTTCAGGTGTATTGATGGTGTCTTGATTGATGGGAATGACAAAGGCATCTCCAAGATGGTGTTCAGGTCCTGCAGTGGCAGGGACAGAGTAGGGCCTTTCATGATGAGTGACACCAGCTGGCTGACAGACAGTCCCCAGAACCCCCTCGCTGTGGGTCAGTATGTGAACAACTGCTCCAACGAGTGGCCTGCCAATGTTTGCTACCAGGAGTATGATGTGCCCGACAAATTTCCCATCGAGCTCCGCCAGTATCTGCCTAATATCAACTACAGCCTGGACACACAGAGGCCTCTGCGCTGTGTCGTCCTCGTATCACTCAGGGACATCAGAGCAGGGGAGGAACTCTTCTCCAACTACTACACCATTGTACATTAGATTAGAAGTATGTTCCACTGTGTACAAATGGACATTTTCCAAATTCAAACAAAAATATCTCTGTTTGTACACTCAGAATTGCACTGGAATAAAGGTGAAACATGTCTTGTATGTTTTATTGTAGGCCTATTTAATTACTTTTTTAGAAGGGCCATATTTTGATAAAGTTAAGGGCCTGGATATTTACGTTTCCTTAGTGTGACCTTTAATGTTTTCAATTTAAATGTGTAAAACCTTTTAGTTAACTTTTCAAAATTGGAAAAGAAACATTAGGTCCAAAAGTACAGGAGAAACAATGCACCCTAAATCATTGTATTGATTAAATCATTTAACATCTTTTTTCGTTCAGTTTTACCCTCCCAAATTCCACTTGCGTAAACAGCCTGAGTTAAAACTTTTTAAGAAGTAAAAGTGAAGTCGATAAGAAAAAAAAAGATAATGAAAATAATGTATAATATATTTAATATTGTACATAGAAAAGTATAATGAAATAATAATGAAAAGTAAGGTAGACTAGGGATGGTTGGAACAGTCTTATTCCTCCAATCAGAACTTTTTTAGTTTGGATCCTTGTTTTGTTGACTTCTGATGTTTAGTGCCTGTCTTGGTCAGTGTGTTCATCACTTTAATGTTGCAGCTGGTAAAGGTGGAGCTCATTTTAAGTACTTTATATACTCCTGAGGATCACTTAAGTTTTATTTTTATCTATAATATAATACATCATCATTTATCTGAATCTGCAAAGTACTTAAGTTACATTAAATAATGCAATGGAATACAAAAAAGTACGATGTTTCCCAAATGCAATAAAAGTACAGTATAAATGAGCAAAAACATGGCAATACTCGAGTAAAGTACTGAGATACTAACTTTAGTAAGAGCAGCAATACTGATATTTAAAAGTGTCACGTTACAAGTAAAGTAAGATGTTATTAGCAAAATGTATTCAAAAGTTTAAATTTATGCAGCATAGCTGTTTTAGATTGTTGTGTTAAATATAAAGCAGAAATGAAATTTCATGTTATTGGTTGTTGTTACTGTTGTATCACTGCTGATTAATTTAATCTATATGGTGCTCATATGTTTGGATGAAAACTCTAAACTTTAAAGTAACTAATAACTCAGGGAGCATAAAACTGAAATAAATAGTACTTGCATACAATACATAAGTGAATGTGCTCATTTACCAGGGTTATTATAGTGAATTAAATCTAAACTAAAAACTAAAATTAGGCATGAAAAAACATTTTAGTTAACTGAAATGAAAATAAAAAGAGTTCAGAAAAAAGAAACCTAATTAAAACAATATTCTGTACTTAGAAAAACAAATTTTGGAAGCTAGCAGGAACTTAACTGAATTTAGAACAAATAACCAAAGCAAAATAAAAAACAAAAACTAATGGAAATTTAAAAAAATAAAAATAAATGAATAAAATATATATATATACATACAAGTCTGTTAGCTGTTTTCCACCACTGCCTGGTCTATCTTCTATCTTTATGTATTTTTGCACGGTCTTATACTGTCTGCCAAATATCTTTAGACACAGTATGTGACAAAAAAACCCAAAATTAACACTGTTGCACACATACACATTACGTGGTCCTGTGTAGGTTTATGTATGCATATGCAGTCCTGTGTCAGTCTGTGTAGTCTCTAGTTTCTTTTCACTACAAGCTGTAAATGATAACTGACAATAAAAAAACAGTCTACAGTCTAGAAATGGAAACAAGCTCATTTTAAAAAGTGTACAAAGTTGACAAATGTTGATTTTAAGCACGTACATATCTGGGGGCAAAAAGCGCAGTGGTGTTAAACTGGTTCAGAAACAGCTACTCAAACAAAAACCAAATGATGGCAACAGAAACACAGACAGTTGGAATTTGGAGACGAGAGGGCAATGCAGAAAGAAACCGGTCATGACTGGTCACAGCAGGCTAAATCCAACATACAGCCCAATTTGATCTCATGTGGGCCAGACCAGCAATGCTACTGCACAATAACTTATAAATAACAACACCTCCAAATATTTCACTTAAATTTAGTGCAAAGAAGTACGTTATAAAAACGTTCACAGCTAATGAACTTTACAAAACAGCCTGAGATGTGAAGAAAAGTTAGTGCAATTTCAACAATATGTCTCAATTTTTTATATTTTTTTCTCATTTTTCCTCATTTATGTCATCACTGTCAGTATTCATGGACAAATAGGAACTGGTCCTTTTTTTTTTTTGTTTGAAAATCTGACATTCTGCATTCATTTGTCTTCTTTTTGACAAAGATGTTGAAGATGATGACTCCTGCATGCATGGAATTAATGCATCGTCTCCAGCGTGGGGCCTGCTTCTCTTATTATTAACACAACCCCGGTGCACTTTATTGAAAAATTGTAATAATGACCACTCTGCAATCTTCACACTATTCAAAGTCATCATACTAGGCTAGATCGGACCCTTTTGCTGTCCACTTCTGGCCCGTGGACCGTATGTTTGACACCCCTAGTCTACAGTCTCGTGGAAACAGGTAGACAGAAAACTGTGCTGTAGGGTGAAGGGTCAAATGCTCAGATTCAAGCTAATTTTAAAAAGTGATTAAAATGTTGGTATCATGTGCGCACACAACCAGGGACAAAATCAGCACAGGTGACAATCTGCAGACACACCCAAGGTTAAACTGGTTTTAAAACAGACAAGGGTGCAGCGCAGCCTCCAAGGAGCCAATCATGAATGAGTCAGAAGCCAACAATCTCATATAAAGACATTAGAGACAGGAGAGTCATTAGACACACAGACAGTTGGAACTTGGAGAAGACAGGTCAGTACATAAAGAGAATGGTCACAGTGGGCTAAATCCTTTACATAAAACACTTTGCATCGGTTAATGAGGAAACACAAGAACAGTATAATTCAACTGAATCAGTTTTGATCGTGTTAACACTGTTTTAATCATAAAGATATTGTTTGTTATTATGATATTTGATTAACTTCATAATTATATATGCATTTTTTTTTTAAAATCCATGCAGATAATTTCCTAAGACTGCACATTTTCTTATGGAACTAAATTCTCTATTAAAATCACTCACTTTGATTGACAACAAAAGAGTAATACATTTCCAAATTATTATGAAATATGTTTCCCTGATACCTTGATTTAAATACATTTGCATTGCCCCTATACTTTTTCCCTTTCTCCTCATTTAATTATCCACTATTTTATATTTCTATATTTTATTTTAGTCTTATTTTTATATTATTTTAATTTATTTTCTTATTCTTTATTATTCTGTGCTATGCTGTAACAGCCTGCTTCTTTCTTGTCCTTTAAAAAAAAGTATAATTTCAGTTCAGTTCAAATGGGCTTTATTAGCATGGGGAACATTGCCCAAGCAAGTGTGAATAAAATAAAAATATATATATACATAAACTTAAGATTTTGCTGCTGCCACTACAACAGATTTAATATAACAGCTTGAGAGACAATTGGAGATAAAATGCTCTTAACTAAACTCTCTTTCCCTCTCATTTTTATTCTCACTTTAATTTATTAATTATATTTCATCGCCTCATACGAACCCTCTCTCCCAAAACGTTGCACAATGTCGCACAAGTTTTGACCTGTCAGAGACACGGTAGCGGCCGAAGCACCGCTTGTTACTGCAATATCCTTCCGCTAAGAAATATAGTCCGGAACGATTTTCACATTTTTAACGGTTGTTGAAACACATATTTGTATCTAGGAGATAGTGGATAAAAGCAGCGTGGTTCAAACATTAAGTCAGTCAACTGAGACCGAACTGTCAACCGAAGTGAGCGTTAAGTCCGTCACTGAAATGAGTCCGGCTGCATAAAGGCAGCTGGCGTCGCCATCAGCGATCTTTCCAGTCGCATGCTGACGTTGTGAACGGATCATGTCTTGCGATTCTGCTGATTACAACAGGTAAAAGATCGCACGTTTTGTCACGTTGTCTGAAAAATACCCGGTGTTTAGCTGCACATAAGCTTGTCGCGCTGGTTTACGCTCTGTGTGACACCGGATTTGTGATTATTTTAGCTATACGAGCCCCAACCGCTGTGAGGGCGGTGTGGATGCTAACAGTTAGCTTCGTGACAGCGCTGCACCGCAGTTCCAAAATGTCCGTTAAAGCTCTTGTTGGAGTGAAGGCGCTTTGTTTTATATGAAATATATCAGGACCGGGTTGTGTTATTGAAACAGCTCTTTGCTGTCGTGGTCAGTGTTTCTCTGAATGAGGCGAACCGCCCGGCCGGGCCGCAGTTCGGCCTCCTCAGCGGTGGTGGCTCAGGCCCGACCTGTCGGACATGTTGGCTAACTGTGGCTGAAGCAGAACTCCATTTTGAGACGTGAACGTGTAAAGAAACGACTGTAAAGCTTTTGATGGTGAATCTGACATGAACCACGGTGGGCGCGTGAGCCGGCTCCAACTCTTACATAAGCGGGCTTTTTTTTTTTTTTTTTTTTTTTTTTTTTTTTTGCAGCGGCAGGTAGTTGGAATTTGACACGTGCATCCAGCTCAGCCCCGGACCCTGTAATGAGACACGCTGGGCGTAACCCGGCCCACCGAAGTCCCGCTCACTACACATCTGACGTAGCTTTTGACGTATTAACCGTTAGTCAACGTAAAAGGAGCGGCGTTTTCATCGCAGGCGCAGTATGTCCTGGCACGTGCAGGGATGACAGCTCACCATGATTAGCCTGTTTTCCTGCTTTGATAGTGACGTAATGTCAGTTGATTTTTTGTTCCACTTCTCCTGAACAGCTCAAAAGATAGAGACCATGGGGGGCCAGACGGAATGGAGCCTGATGGTGTCATCGAGGTACGTACGTGGCCAAATGGCAGTCTTTCACTAGATATCAAGGTGACTTATTGTATGACACAGGTTTGCACAATGAAGAGAGTTGTAGTTCCTTCTGCTGCACACATGTGATCCAGAAAGTTCATTCATTTTCAGTATGGGTTAAAAAAACTAAATGTATGAACATGCATTATACACTGTAAATGTGCCAGTGTTGGCCAAAAGGCTAAACTGTTGTCAAAGCTATTTGTTAAAGTAGCCTTATTGCACGGCTTTGTTAAATACTTCATTTTGATTGGTCAATGCATTATGTATAACAGTCTTATGGGGAACAGACCATTGCTGTGGTCACAGTTCTGATCATAGACTTTGGAGGAATGATAAAATATTATGAAATTACTAAAGGCATTTTAAAATTCATATTTTGTGTCCATTTCTTTTGGTACAGAACCATGTAATAGAGATAATGTGCTGTGAGAAGGTCATTATTGTCAAGTAAATCCTGAAAGGATTAATGCAGGAACCTGACATGAAGCATTAGCATTATTTTGGCATTACATTATCCCTTAGATAAAATAACAAAGAAAACATAAGGCTGGAACAGAAGAAGGCAAAGTAAGAACGGCTAAACGGGATCAAAAGCTTAAAGGTGCACAGCAGCATCATGCAAAGAAAATTTAATAAGCAAGCAATTATTCCAAAACAGGTTAAGCAGACAAAGGACTCTGTAGTAATGCAGCATTATGCAAAGAACATTGAACAAGGAAATGTTTAATACAAAACATTTTTTGGCAGTTACAACATGACTTGCATGGCACATGAAGACAATCAATGGCGGCAGTTGAAACTGGGCAACAGAAAACATGTAGCCAGCAGACATTTGGTACAAGCAATTAAAATATGACAATTCAGAGTTACATTACAGAAGACAGAAAATCAGAAGGGATGCAGAAACAGAAAAAAGCCACAGACAGAAACGAGTAGGCAGTGACCCTAAGGAAACATTACATTTTTGTATCTTGTATACACCCTGGAAAGAAATCTGTAGTGTGGTTTTTGAATCTGAATAGCAGCAACAAGATGGTGATATTATGGTTGACATCTTCACATAAAAGTTTGCCATCTGGGGAAACGTCCAACTTTTGCTGTCGTAGTGCACAAAGTATTGATGAACAGACAGGTGGCGGAGCAGGTCTCTGTAAGATGTGGGCACAAAAGTTTCTGATTTCTTGCAGCTTGGCCAGCCTGAGTCCCCTTTTATCAGTTATTTTCCTGATTAAATAATAGCCAGGAACACCTTGATGCCCAAGCTGGGTCAGCATGGCTCTTGTTCCTGCTCACCTCCTCTCCCCCCAGGGTTGGTGCATCCAGCTGACCCGACTGTGTTGAAAAATGCCATGTGTACATTGTTGATCGGCTGAAGGCCTGCTTCTCATCAGTCCAAAAAAAAAACAAAACCTAAGCAATGCCACAGAATCTTTCTGTCATAGGAAATATGTATTTCAGTAAATAAGTTGAATAAATTAGAGATTAAAGGAGAAAAGTAGTGAAGTTTGAAGGAACTACTGTCGGCGCCGTCTACATGCACAGCTGAATAGACGTTTATTATTGACTGTCTTCCTTTCACTCACAAGCAACTGTTCTTCTTTAATACAGAGCAACTGGAGCGAGATTACGGACAACTTTGATGATATGAACCTGAAGGAGACTCTTCTCAGGGGAATATATGCATATGGTTTTGAAAAGCCATCTGCCATTCAGCAAAGGGCAATCATTCCTTGCATCAAAGGTACAGAAACCATACTTAACTAATAAATGGTTTGTATTTGTTCTGAGTGAAGTGATGCTTTACCATCTTTCGGGGCTTACCCATTAATGGGGATAACTTTTTTCCCACTGATCACTCAATACTGTTCAGTTACATGAAAATGTCTTTGGTTCACTACTGTGAGGTAACCTAACTTGACAGGATCTTGTCCTATTTCTTACACAAATTTGTTTCAGTTCAGTGATTTGAGTTGGAAGAAATCGTATCTTATTGCAAATATTTGTCCCCTTGCCATCAGGCTATGATGTCATTGCTCAGGCCCAGTCAGGCACTGGCAAGACGGCCACATTTGCCATCTCTATCTTGCAGCAGCTGGACATTGAGACGAAGGAGACTCAGGCTCTGGTGTTGGCTCCCACCAGAGAGCTGGCTCAGCAGGTACGCTGTTTCCTGAGGTCACAATAACCTCAGTGTCTCAGACCTAAGCAGCACATTGAGGACACTGATTCAAGTATTAAGGTACCTTCTTTTTTTCATGTCCTCTCAAAATTCTGAAATTGTGAAATACAAACTATCCTCTTAAGGTTGGTGTAGTCTGTCTGTGGCTGCATTGGTCTGAAAGGTGATCTGGCTTCATTGGCTTGTTTGTGCTTTAAGTATTTATGTTGCTGTGGAAAACTGAGTGATATGATGGCATACCATCTTTCGGGACTGACTCTTGCAATGGAGAGTTCCTTTTATTCACTGATCACTTTGAACAGTTCCACACTCTTGTTGAAATGTCATGTTATCTGTAACACATTATCCTGAGCTAGCTTTTCTTTTTCTTGTTGTCGTTCCTGCCACCCCTCATTAGATCCAGAAGGTCATTCTGGCTCTGGGTGACTACATGGGGGCATCCTGCTATGCCTGCATTGGAGGGACGGATATGCGTACCGAAATAAATAGGCTCCAGGCTGAGTCTCCTCTCATAGTGGTGGGCACACCAGGACGTGTGTTCGACATGATCAACAGGGGACATATAAGTAAGTATCCCACTTCAGAAGTTCTGTTGACTTCCTGGTCAACAGAAGTAAAGCTTTTATTTGTAGAATGAATGCAACTGCAGGAGCATGCTTTTCTAACACCACATTTCTGCACAGACTCCAAGCTTATCAAGATGTTTGTTCTGGATGAAGCTGATGAAATGTTGAGTCGAGGGTTCAAAGATCAGATCTACGAGATCTTCCAGAAACTGAGCACAAACATTCAAGTAAGTCTTTTTGAAATGCAGGCACAACGTTGACAGTTCATAGATTGTCATGACATCCTTCTGCATTAACAGAAGTCTGCTATAATTGTGTGATCCAGGTTCTTTTCCTGTTTCATGCAATGATGATAGCAGATTATTGCGTGGAAGGAGATTATAGGGCACTGTACTGAAAATGAGATGTTGTCGAACCTCTTTCTTAATGTTCATTGGCCTCTGTCTCAAGGTGCAGTGCCACACTTGCATCTGCATTTAAATGTCTCGATTTTTTGCTAGGCAATTTAGTCTCATGGATGTTATGGTAACTAGTTGTGCGTCTCCTTAAGGTGGTCCTGCTCTCCGCCACCATGCCAGCAGAGGTGTTGGAGGTGACCAAGAAGTTCATGCGAGACCCCATTCGCATCCTGGTGAAGAAAGAAGAGCTTACCCTAGAGGGTATCAAGCAGTTCTACATAAACGTAGAGCGAGAGGTGAGTTTACTTGTCTATGACCCTGCAGAACGCTGAAGTCTAACATTTCACAAAGCTGCTTTTGCTGCTATGCATGTGAAGTGTTCCTTCTCTCTAAAGCACCCTGCTAAAACTGCAGGAGCCAAGCCTCACAGGTTTAGCTCATGTGGCCGTGTAAGCATGGGTACACCAGGGAAGGAGATTAAACACACAGTATCGGAAATGAGGCTTGGAGGGACCTCTTTCTTAATGTCCATTGTCCTTCGTCTCAAGATCCTGTGTTACACCTCTGCTTTTTTTTTAAAAATATAGTTTCATAGATGCTAAGTGGCCTTACTTGTAGGCTTGGTTAATTTTAAGCTCACAATGCATTAAACTTCTCTTTCTTGTATGTTTTCAGGAGTGGAAGCTGGACACCCTGTGTGATCTGTATGAAACACTAACCATCACCCAGGCGGTCATCTTCCTCAACACCAGGAGAAAAGTGGACTGGCTGACTGAGAAGATGCACGCTAGAGACTTCACCGTCTCTGCTCTGGTACGACACATTCCCTGCCTGCTTGGCTCAACAACAGTCATGTTGGATGAAGGCTCGTCGAGGCTTATCCACATTAATGCTGCACATTTTCCTAACTGAAATAATTCTGTGTTCACAGCATGGTGATATGGACCAGAAGGAGCGTGATGTAATTATGAGGGAGTTCAGGTCTGGCTCAAGCAGAGTGTTGATCACTACTGATCTTCTGGTTAGTATCGGGTGATGATGAGAAGCGTGTATATAAAATGTAAAATGATCTGTTGTAAAGATGAAACCCAAAATGTTCTTAATCCTGCAACAGTCCTAAAATGACCAAGCAGTCAAAACTTTTTGGGAGATCAGGGCTCGTTCTCCACAATGGGTTCTTCTACTGTAGGAATCTGTTACTTATATACGGGCGACATTAATGTGTGCACAATATTTTAGCAATCCGTCTCATAGACTTGATTATAATTGAAGCGCTTTTCTTTTCTCAGGCTCGTGGTATCGATGTCCAGCAGGTTTCCCTGGTCATTAACTATGACCTTCCTACAAACCGAGAGAACTACATTCATAGGTAAGTTGCGTCAGATTGCACCCGTATGTGTTCCTCAAGTCTGCCGTTGTGAGTCCTAACACGATTCATCTTCGCTCTCTGCAGAATTGGCCGTGGCGGCCGTTTTGGCAGAAAAGGAGTTGCTATCAACTTTGTCACTGAGGACGACAAGAGGATTCTTCGGGACATCGAGACGTTTTACAATACAACCGTGGAGGAGATGCCTATGAATGTGGCCGACCTGATCTGAGCCCTGAGATATTTCTTTTTTTTTAAACGCAGTGATAGCAATCGTCCACTTGCATTGTGCTTATATTATTCGAGGGGGAAAAAAAACTTCTCAATGCTAAACCTTGGATCAGAATTTTGGTATGTGTTAAAAGCGAGGTGACTTCTATGGTGGTCCCTCTCGGACAGTTGTAGATTCTAACCTCGACAGCCGGCTGGTTGGAGCTACAAAGCCATGGGGTCTGTAAACATAAAGGTCCTTATCAGGTATTTCTTTCCATGTTCAATTAAGATGTGTGTATTCGATGTTCTCCACCATTTAGTAACTTACTTGTGGACTAAAAGGTATAAGTGCTGTATAAAGTCTGCAAATTATGTTATGCTAACATATGTACGATGTATTGTGGGCCTGCTTTACTAGAGGCACTTGTCATGTTATACTGTAGATTCACTTGCTTTTTGTTATCTTTTGTGAATGTTTTAATTTAAATGTACCATATTTTTTTATCCCACTTGCTCTATCAGAATTCCTCACTGGTTGGCCATATTTTGCTGACATGTGGTTTTACCCTTACCAGAGTATATTGCTATTTACCCCCCTTGACTACTTTTCAGATTTCCTCCTCCCCAGAATTGTATGAATGTCTTAATAAACAAATTGCTGTAAGTAAACTTCCTTCATCTGTTATGGAGTACTGCTGTTCACTAAAGTTTGTATTTATCAGCTGTTAACTTGAGTGCTAGAATGAAACTGCTGGTTTAAAGATGGATGCACTCTTAAAGTAACCGATGTGCAAAAAAATGCCTGCACTTATTCTTTCAACCCGGCTGTGTGGAAGCGTGTGTATGGACTGGTTGCTGAGCAGACATTTTGACTAGTCAGCAGAAAAAAAAACAGGTGGATTTGATGGCACTGAGTCATCATTACTGTTAAGTGTGCCAGTGATGGTGAATCAGCATGCACAACAGCAGGACCTCCTGTAAGTGGAATGCAGCTGTCATTAATACACCTGTGAATTTCCTGCTGTGACATGTAAAATGTCTGCTGTGCAAACTGCCCCAGAGCTTTAATCAGTGGGAGCAGAATAGTTGTGGCACAGCACCACCTACTGGCAAGATAGCAAAGTGCCTGCTTTAATTCACAAAAGCTGAAAAAAGGAACATTAGATGCCACTTCAGGCCTGAATACACTTCCTACAATGCTTTAAGGGACTATTGGTAAATATCCTCTAACTTCTACTTTGATATATCTATATATACTTCAGTTTTGTACTATGCCCATTCCCACATGCTTTAAATACATTTATTTCATTTCTCAAAAATCTGCAATTCATAAAATCTTGTGGTAAATAACTTTATACTTTATATTATTTTATATATATTTTACTTTATAGTGTAATTCAGCAAATTCCTACTTCTTTACACTTAAAAAGAGTACATTTGAAAAACATGCCTTTATTGAGTTGGTTGATACAAAACATAAATTCTAAATTACTTTTTGAACATTTTAGTGATTTTAGATAAGAAAAAACAGATTAAATCAAGAGCAGTATGTGGGCAGTTCATTAAAACAAAATTATACTGTAACAGATAACAGTGTCACTGCTCCCACCTCCTTCACCCCTCCAATGAAAACAGAAAAAGGTAATAAAATAAAATGTGATAAGGGGGAAAAAAGGCAAAATAGAAACACGCAAGGGGAACCAACATACAGTAGGGCAACACTCATTGATAATTCACTGTTATCATTTCTAAATGATTTTTTAACGACCCCTTTTGTTAGTGAACAAATTAAATTTTGTCGGAGAGACTTTAAAGTCTCGTCAACAATTATTCAGTGAACAGCAGGCACAGGTCAGTACAGATACTCAAAGATCATTTTACACAAATGTTATATAATGTTTTGGGTGGATGCAAAATTAAACTTAAATTTACTCTGTAATTGACCAATTGGTCAAATGTTTTGATCTGTTCATATACAAATTGAGCTGATAAATGATGTAGTATAAACCAAAAAAGACTGGAAAACAGTTTCGCTCTCAAATGTGTGTTTATTTAATGTTTTTTGATTCGATGGTCCAAAAATTTTGGAATAAAATAATATCCCAGAAAAGTCACTGTGAATGTGGATCATGTGGAGAGAGGGCCGATGCTGTATGACAAGACAGCAGAAAACTGGAGCCCTAAATACTGAGCAAAAAAAAAAAAAAGTAGAAGACAGTAGAACACAATAGAGGTATTTACAATCAGCATTCATGCTGGTGTGAAATATTCATGCTGACATACAGTATCTCCAGAAAAGGAGCAGAAGTACTGCAAACAGGCTTTGACAGGTGAAAATTGGTGGAGTTCCCCTTTAAACAGCCTGGAAATACAAAACCAAGAGCCCCCAACGTCAAAGCGTTTGTTAAGTCTCTTTATAAGCAAGAATATTTTTGAGACTCTTTAAAGTACAAAGCAAAAAGTCTCCAGTGCAGAGTCTTCTGCACCTGCAGTCTAATTTTTTATTAAAGTTTCATCAGGTTGTTTTACACAAAGAGACCGTTTACTAACTAATGTGCACAAATGAATTTCATATGTCGGTAGTTCAAAATGTACAGTACAGTTAGGATAAAGAAAAGTTACCATACCATGAAAAATATTTAAAACACACAATCCATTTTTTTCTTTCTCTTCTAGAACCTTTGTTACACACACAACACACACACACACACACACACACACACACACACAAAAGTAAATGAACTTACTTTTTTTTTAAAGTTCCTGCAGGGAGTTTTTAGTTGATTAAAAATGGGTTGTTATGGTGGAAACAGCACCGCTTTTGTCCACTGGGGCCTCCAAAATCAACAAAATTTCCCCTAGAGTAGCTTTAAATATATTTTTCTGCCCATGTTACCGTGACGTATTTATTTAAAGGGATAGTTCACCCAAAAATGAAAATTCAGTCTTTGTCTACTCACCCTCAGCCAAACACTGCTGGAGTTTCACAGTAAAACAGAGTTGCAGAATCTCCCAAACAAAGTTTTTGAATGTAAAAAAACTGCTCGTCTGGTGTAATCCAAGTCTCCTAAAGCCCCAACATGCTGTTTGCACACCGTCACACCACACACACACACACACACACACACACACACACTCAGTTCAGACAGTGTGCACGTGAACGTGGCTCCAAGTTAAAGATCCAAAGTGAAGATTCAGCTAAAAACATGGTGTAAATAACATTTTTTTAGTCAACTTGGCATGTCGGGGCTTTAGGAGACTTGGATTACACCAGACGAGCAGTATGGAGGCATTTTATGTTTTCATTCTGTCCTTTTTTATGTTTGAAAACTGGTCACCATTCACTTCCATTGTTTGGGAGATTCTGCAACACATGTTTTCCTGTGAAACTCCAGCAGTGTTTTATGAACTAAAAAAAATAAACCTGACCTTCAATCTTCATGACGGCGAGTAGATAATGACTGAATTTTCATTTTTTGCGTGAACTATCTCTCTAAGATTTTTCTACAGATGATGTCAGCTTCAGCTTCAGGTTACTTTATTTGTACATGTTGGTAGATCTGTTTTGCAGTTTAAGAGACACAGGGCGTCTGTTTTGACACATTTACAAACACGATAAAGGGTCAAACTTGTTGCTGTTGTGACTCGACCTCAGCACCAGTTTGTTTCCAGAGACGATCCGGAGAGAAAATGTCACCCCGGTCCTCTCTGTACTCCACCCCGCAGCTTTCAGAACCATCCAGAATTATTATCAGCCTCGTCAGACCTCATCCACGTTCCGCTCACAAAAGGCTTCATTTTCCGGCACAGGAATCTAAATTTGTTGAATTTGATTCCTATCTTGTTATTGTGTTTGAGTTTCTGCCCACACGTCTTAGGTTCTGAGAAAGTAAGCTCACTTTTCTGTGCAATTACAGTTGCATCAACACACATACACACACACACACACACACACACACACACACACACACACACACACACACACACACACACACACACACACCACCCTGTGACAGATTCCACCACAGATATGATGGTGGTACATAGTGAGTCAACTAAACATACAACAGTGGTCTGCACTCAAGTACTCAAAGTGCTGTTACATTACTAAAATAGTACTCAATTACAAATAAAAGTACTGGTGCTAGAAACATACTTAACTAAGTACAAAGTATTCTTCTAAAAACTGCTCAGAGTTTTAGTTACTTTTTAACCGGTCATGTTTAATGAATTATCACGTCCAAATCTTCTTCTCGTCTGAATTACTCAAATCAAATTTTGTTTAATTTTCCTCAACAGATGAAAATGCAAACAATCAGTTAATTAGTAATAATTTTTTTTAGATTAAAAACACTTTTTTTTGGTGTCATTTTCAATTTTTCTGTTTTTTTTTTTGGGGGGGGGGGGGGGGGGTTAAAGTTTAAGTTTCCTTATTCAGTAACTAGTTACTTCCACCCCCCCCCCCCCCCCCCCCCCCCCCCCCCCCCCCCCCCCCCCCCCCCCTCCATAGATAAACTATTTGAAATTTTAACATGTTTAATTTGTTAAATGTACAGTTTGCCCCTTATAAACTAGTTTATTCCACCAGATTAATGATTTGAGCTTTCATAACATGTTGTATATGTATATACAGTTTAGCCCACTTAATAAATGTGTGTTCTTCAGGGGCGATCGATAAGTCTCAAAGTGACGCCTGCAAATTGTACAACCAGTCCTCGTCCGTTAATGATGGACACATACTGCTCAGTTTGGTCTTGCTTCAGGCTGCGTTGCTGTTAACGCCATCACACTTCACAACACTGCCTGCAAGTTTGTGAAGTAGGATGTGTTGAAATTTTCTGCACATTGTAGTGCACATTTATTTATCAGGTAAAGTTAAATCTCTGATAAAAAAAATGAATAACCTGTTTGAAAAGGTGCTGTGTTTATTTCCCACATGACAAAAAGGCTATAAATAAACAAACAAGCCTATAAAATAATGGGTCAGTTGGTTTGTGGAGAGAGTGCACACGTTATTTCACTGTGTTGTCCTACTTAAATGTTAAATGTAAAACTTTTTGTCCCAGTTAGAGGTTTAAAGTTTCCGTTTGTGGTTGACCTGCGGGTAGAGGACTGTTGGTCTCTGGAAACAAAACTCAGCACAGGTATTTTTTTTCCTCTCCTCTGGTTTGTGCTCGCACACCACCCTCAAAATTGCGCGGGTTCTCTTCGCGCTGCAGTGAACGGAGATGCAAGATGCCACTAAATCTTACACACTGGTCCTTTAAGAGGTGATAACTGCAAATCAAGCTGACTTTATTCACTTCCTCTGTCACTTCTCTCCAAAATACTGGTGGCACTTCAAGAAAAAAAAATGCATCTGTACCAGTTTCTTACATTTAATACATGAAGGAGCATTTTACTTCTCAGTAACAGTACATAATGCAGCCTGTGTAGTATTCTATATTGTGTATTGCAGATAAGAACAGTGCATGTGTTCCCTACAGTTGATATATTGTCTTCTTTATGATATATATCTGATATCAGTCTGCCATTACCTTCTAATGTAATCAGTAGAATAATTTAGACAAAATCTTGTCTGAAAAGAAAGAAAGTTGGTGAATTCTTTCTAAACCAACAGATTTATTTTCAAATGTTGAAAGAATTTATTTTAAGGCAGGTATGTTTGCAGCCTGTGTTTTTTTTTCTGAACAGTGGAATCTGCTTAAAGTGATGACAGCTGCAGAGATCAACTGTCTGTATGGTTCAGAAAGTTTGGGACAGAAATATTCTAAATGCTGTTTAAAAAGTAATCAAGTGGTCCAATCTTTTCATGATCACAAGACGTGGAAAACTATTTTAAAATGATAGTAATTGTATGTTACAGTGATGCTTTGCCTCCTGGTCTCACAGCAAACTGACGAAAATGAGCAAACAGGATGCAGCAATAAAACTACAGTAAGGTACATTTCATATGAAGTACTGTATTATAGTGTATTTTAATCATACGCAGTACAGTTAATTTTTAGGCTGCAGTAATTTGAATACTGTATTTTGAAGCATTCAGTAAAATTTGTTGGTGTTTTTTTGTTTAATTTTACATTTGCACACATAAAATACAATAATTACAGAATAAATAAATAAATAAATAAATAAATAGGATAGGTGAGGATGCCACAGGCTTATATAAGGGACCTCCCCTCCTTTTTGTTCTCCAGTGAGGAGAACAAAAAACAGAAAACAGTCAACACACAAATGATCCAGTAAAAAACAAAGAAATACATCAGACAGTATGTAAAAAAAAAAAAAAAGAACTGTTTCCTTTTAAAAATCTCTAAAGCAGACGAGTTCTGGATAACATATCACATAAGATATCTGCAACACGATATCTGCGGGAGAAAAATGAAAAAAGGAAGAGGAAGGTGAAGATGATCAACCTGTCAAGTGTTGTGTGAGCGAACGTGAGAATTAAATTTAAAGACGTAACAAAACGATGATGGTAAAGACAAATATTCATATAAACACATATCTGATGAATATTTATGTCACATGCTGAAAAAAATGTTACGTTTTCTGAACAGAGGAGCTCAGGCCTCTGCAGAGTCTGACAGAGTTGGCAGTCTCACAAATCATCTGTGTAATAAATACACAAATGTCAATCAGATAATAATATGCACGAGAAATAAAGAAAGAGAAACAAAAGTTGTTTGTGGTAATTATCTACTTCCAGTGATCAAAATGGGGCGGCAATAGCTCGGTCTCAATGGTTTCAGAGGTTTCAGTTCACTTGGCATCTCTGATGCACGTCTACAGGCTCTGTTTGTGCACGTGTGGGTGTGTGTAAAACTCAACAGGGTGGAAAATGTAATTTCCCCGGGGATTAATAAGGTGTGCCCTCTTCTTCTTCTTCTTCTACATGGACACACGTTCTCTGTTGCAGAAAATAATATCTGTTCCTCAAACCCTAAAAACCCTGTTCCTCATTTACAGAGTTTCTCAAACTGACACACAGCGTTACAAACTTGTTCCCCTTTAAGATAACTTTGTGTTAAATTTATCTGTCCATATGGGAGTCAGTGGCAGAGTAAAATATTGTAGTTTATTAAAGCATAAATCTTGTTCCTTGTGACCAGCAATCAACTTCTAACAAACAAAAATCGAGTCCAGGATCCACCTGCTCATAGTGCAGCTGTGCTGCTTAATAACACACAAAAGACATATTTCTAGGACTCCTATCAACTTGTTCCTTCAATGAATAGTTTGACATTTTGGGAAATACACTTATTTGTTTGCAGAGAGTTAGGCTATAATAGAAAAGAAGACTCACACTGCTCTCATCTGTATGCAAGCTGACAAGGGAGTAGGTTTGATTTTGACATTGGTGGGGACACAAAAGTGCTCCAAGGCAGCACTCTGATAAGTTGATGTTTTTTTTTGTATTTGCAATCATAATTTCACGTCATGTAGGCTGATCAAACAAGCAAACAATCATAGTCAGAAAAAAATTCAGTAATTGACATGTTTATAATGCATAATCTGAATAATCTAAAGATGAATACAATAATATTTAATGCATTCTGCAATGTTATAGGTTAAAGCAACTAATGAAAGACAAGGAGGCAACTTCTTAGAGTTCTCATCTTTACTCTGTAGTGCAACTGTGCATCATGCTGTCAATTAACATTCTGTCCATCAACAACATTGGAAATACATAAATACAATACAACAAAACATAAATGAAATGTAAAAATAATATATTATATATATATTAATGGCTTTGTCACTAATACTCAAATACAAGCAGATTAGTGTCCACTGGTTGTTCCTATTTGAAAGAACCAAACACATGCCTATGCACTGCCTCCTGTCCTGTCCACTAACAGGTTGCAAGTAGCTTTTACAAGCAGATGGAGTGACAGCGGGGACGCCCAATCACATGTACGTTAGCGAGGAACCGGCAGAGCCAATCGGAGAGCGATATTTAGGTTAGAGGCGGGACTTCTAGCAGAGACCGACTGTTAACCCTTAGTGTGCCATAATCATTGACTAAACACTACGGACAGCGGTTGTATTGATAGTGACCACACATTAGTGGCTGGATATTGGTAGGGACGTGTCCCTAGCGTCCCTACCCAATTCTACGCCCCTGCAAGCTGAGCTTTTACAGCTCTGCGCCTTTCACCTAAATTAAAGATTTTTCATTTTGCCAGGGGCTAATCTTAAATCTTATGTCTCTCTAGGCCAGATAAGGATGCTAAATTAAAAAAAGAGAGAGAGAGAGTTTAATAGTTGCAGCTCCAGGCAGATTTATTTCTCTTTTTTTTTTTTTTTTTGGACAAAAATGGTAAAGGTCTGTCCACAAGTTAAAAAAAATATCAACCCGCCAGTTTGACATTCCAGTTTTTGTTAAACAAAATGTTTTGCTGCTTCCAGACAAAGCCAGGCTATCTCTTTCCTTGTTATCTCTTTCTATGCTAAGCTAAGCTAAGCTAAGCACCTGCTAGCTGTAGCTTCACTTTAGCGTGCAAGCATGAAATTGGCATCACCTTCTCATCTAACTCTCAGGAAGAAAGCAAAGATTCTTGGACTTCTCTTTGTTTTAAACTCAACTATGATTGTTTTTTTTTCTCCTGACTCCGTTATGGACAGATTAAACATGAAGCTAGCTTAGCTTAGCATAAACAGGGGGAAAAAAAGTGGTGGTAGAAAAAAAAGTGGCGCCTATCAGCACCTCTTAAGTGTAAATTAAATGTTGAACTATTCCTTTAAGTCAGTGGGATTTACCTACTTTCATATGATCTTTTGTGTCTTGCAACATAAATTGTGTAAACATCTTATCTGCATTGACAAGACGATGCTCGGATGCAAATTTGGCAACATGTGTGACGGGTACGTTCATCCTGAGTGAGGCACTTGCCTGACCAGAAACAGATTTACCCACTCTGGGAAATCCCCTTTAATGCTTGTTATAATTGCCTAAGGTTGTGTTTTGCCATATATTTCTATAGTTAAAGCCTCCTAAAACCCAGCTGGTGCATTGACCGAGACAGACGGTCTGTAACTATATTTAGCATGTGATTGTGAACTTTGTCAACACAATTATTGTGCAAAGCCTCTTGGGAAGTGACTAAAGGTGACTGTCATTGTTCTGATGACTACAGTCAGCAGCTGACTCCTCATGGGGCAGCAAATGATCATTTGAGTAAATCCAAAAATAACAAAACCAGTTTCTATCTCCAAGGGAAATTAAACTAAACAGCCCACATATTGTACATGACATGATCAGAGCTCTAATTTAAAATGAACATAGTTGCAAATCTTAACATCAGCCCAAAGGCGATTTCAAATACAGTCAGTTGCAGCCGTTTGGTGAACAGATGTAGGCAGCTGGTTGTGTTTTTAGGCACGTCTAAACCCTTTGTGTGTGAATTATTCTTCTTTATGCGTTGCCTTGGAAACAGAGCAGCTGTTGGGAGAACAGCTAATCCAGGCAACATCGCATTTCAGGAAGAGGCGCCATAAATAAACATATAGGCAATTTACAGTGAGCCGAGGTGAAGTGAGGAGAGGGGCGACATTTTCATGACCTTAAAGTGGCAGACGCTCACATGTTTACTTTGTGGTATTAAAAGAAAAAATGGATATTTAGTGATGTGAAGTGATGGAAACCTGGATGTTCTGCTACAACAGAAAGAGGAAGCACAAGGTAGGAAAAAAAAAACAATGCAGATGAATTTTAAAAGCATTTCTGAAATTTGAATTTAAAATATTTCAGTCACACTTTATTTTACAGAACTCTAATAAGACATAACAAGTTCTACTTTGTTTTAAATTACACAAAAACTATAAATATTATGTTCTTTATCAGACATTATTAGACTTTATTAGACAGTAATTAGGAACAGTTTACAACAGAACTGCACTGTATTAAAGTAAGTTAATTAAAGTGTAGTATTTCTAACTGTTAGAGCCTTATTAGGCTTCATTAGGGTGTAATAAGGGACAGATTAGAACAGAACTGTACTGTAAACTACAGTGTATTATTTCTAACTGTTGGAGCCTTATAAGGCTTCATTAGGGTGTAATAAGGGACAGATTACAACAGAATTGTAGTGTAAACTAAAGTGTAGTATTTCTAACTGTTGGAGCCTTATAGGCTTCATTAGAGTGGTAATAAGGGACAGATTACAACAGAATCTGTAGTGTAAACTAAAGTGTATTATTTCTAACTGGTTGGAGCCTTATAAGGCTTCATCAGGGGTAATAAGGGACAATTAGAACCAAACTGTATGTAAACTAAAGTGTATTATTTCTTCTGGTTGAGCACTTATAAGGCTTCATTAAGGTTGTAATAAGGGACAGATTAAACCAAACTGTAGTGTAAACTAACGAGTATTATTTCTTGCTGGTTGAGCCTTATAAGGCTTCATTAGAGGGTAATAAGGGACACAAACCAAACTGTACTGTAAACTACAATGTATTATTTCTATGCTGGTTGGAGCATTATTAGACTTCATTAAGGGTAATAAGGGACAGATTACAACAGAACTGCACTGTAAATTAAAGTGTTATTTTTTTCTCACTGTTGAACCTTATTAGCTTCATTAGGTATGTAATGAGGGACACATTACACAGAACTGTACTGTAAACTAAAGTGTATTATTTCTACTGGTTGACCCTTATAAGGCTTCATTAGGGGGTAATAAGGGACACATTACAACAGAACTGCACTGTAAATTAAAGTGTATTATTCCCACTGTTAGAGCCTTGTTAGATTTTATTAGAGGGTAATTAAAGACACATTACATCAGAAATGTACTGTAAACTAAAGTGAGACTAACCTTCGATGGCTGGTCAAGTACAAGTAGCTGAGAAGTCGAGACTGATGCGTATTTATTTGATCAAATCACACGATCTGCCTACAGTATTACAATAACTGTGCAGTCACAAATAAAATATTCCTCTGCCGCTATAATTCTGGCCTTCACATGGTAGATCTGACTCACATATTGTTTTTAGATGAAGTATCAGATATCTGAGTTATTTTACAACACAGCTCTACAGTTTATTGTCTAATAAAGTCTGATAAGGGTGTAATAAAGATTCCAACGCTGCCTAACAGAGAACATATCATTTTTACAACTTGTTACATCATATTAGTGTACTGTAAAATAAAGTGCAACCAATATTTGCTTTGGTTTGATTTGATCAGTCACACAACTGAAATATTACCACCAGTTGTGTAGCCTGTGAAGGTTTATGACATTTATCTGGTGTGTGTTGAGCACTGGCACAGGCCCAGCCTCACTTATTACTGTTAGCAGTGTGCCAGATGCCTCCAAGGATCAGACACTCTGAGGACGCTGCTGACTTTCTGACAGGGTGATGCCGGGGGTATTTTTGGCTCTACGTATCGTGTGTCAGAGCAAACAGTATTCTGGTACATAAACTCAGCCGTGGTCCATTCCTTCACTTGTTACAGACGTGTTTGGGTAGTAAATCACGGAGCGCTTTCATGCAAGATGTTTGCACTTCCACTCTAATGAGGCTTTTGCAGCACTTACTGTACACCCGCGCTGCTGCTCAGCAAACTGTTGCTATGGGGAGGAAGGGCAAACACATGGAGGGCCGGAGGCTGTGTAGTAACCGGCGTCTCCTGCACATGGTTTCACAGCATCATTGCTTCTTATGTGTGTAGGTGTATGTACGCTGCACTGTGGTGCAGAGCTTCCCGCCTAAACTGAACCTGTGGTCAAAGTGTCAAAAACAAGTGTCAGTTTTAACTTGTGTGTGTGCTGTACGTGGGCCATAGTCAGTGAGTGTTAACTGTGGTTTGTACAGCTCTCAGTGAGAATTCCACCTTTATGACGATTAAATAAAACAGATATTAGTTTTGCATTCAATTCAAGCCTTATTTAAGTAATTTATCTTAACTTTTTAGTGATTTAAAGGCAAACTGTGCAGGATTTTCCCACATGCACACTTTACCAACCAGAAATGTATTCGACGTCATGGAAATGAGACTCAGCAGTCAGTTATCTTTCTGCTGCGTATATTAGCAGCATCTGACAAGTCCTATTTACATACAACTTGCACAAAGAAGTGTGATGTATATGCGTTTTACGAGCTGAACATCTGTACTGTCGCTACAGTAACTTTACCTTTGCCTCCAAATATAGTGACTTTTCATCTTTAATTCAGGTCCTTCACTTTTCACAGTTCACTTGGTGCATATTGTTTATAGTATTTTATAGTTCACTTTGTATACACCAGGGGTGGGCAATTATTTTTCATTGGAGGCCACATGAGAAATGAATCAGGCTGCTGTGGGCCAGACACACACCAATGATATAAGATCCTAATAATGACCAAATCTCTACACAAAATGTACATAGGGCTCTTCTACTGTTGTTCACCCTTTCTGAATTGCCATGTTGAATTGTTGTGTACCCTGCATGCTGCTTAAAGGTTGCAACAATAGTAGCAGCAACAGTAGAAGAAGAACACCATAAACAACAATAAAATAAAAAAGATACGGTTCATTATCATTACCAACGAACACAGCACTGAGCCCTTTCAAAATAAAGGTCTGATAATGCTTTAATGATAAGGAAAAATGCTTTTTTTTTTACTGTCTTTGCTGCACTTTTAATTTTTGTTTCTTTCCATGATGTTCCACATGAAACCTTTCAGTGGGCCACATCTGGCCCCCGAGCCACATTTTGTCCAGTATGGTATATAGTGTTTTTGAGGATTTTGTTGAAGACTCAACAAAATGTCTGATTCAGGAATACCTACATCTGTAAGAACAGAGTTTTTCTTCTAAACACATTATACATGTTAGGAAGTAGCTGCTGAAAATGTGAAAAAAAGGGAACTATGCAGGACTGAATTGTGGAGTTGGCTTGTTAAACTCATTAAACAGTTTCTGTGTTCAGGATTTTTTGGGCAGACCTGAAACATGAAACATGGCTCTGTGACATACTGGAACCATCGTCCCCCCCCCCCCAAAACACAACTCTGCCTCACCCTCCTCTCACCTTCCCTAATGTGACAGTTACAACTTCACTTCAGCTCACTTCAGTTCCAACAACCTGATAGAACTCCTATACCGTGCCAGGGGATAGTTCGTTGATCCGCACTCGAGTCTTGGGGTTTTCACGCAACAGACCCCGGCATGGATCCGAGCACGCTTGGCCCCAGTGTACAGTTCATTTGTTCACTGATTCATACTCGGGTTCATTTGAAAAGGTAGTCGGCAGCATGGTTTGTTCAGGCTCGGGCACGTCATTCATTGAGCGAGAAAATGACTGGACCTGGAAGTTTTGTCAGCGAGAGCAGCAGCAAAGGCATCGCTCAGTGCTGCCTGTCTCCTCTGGAATCGGCATGTGTGAGCAGCATGGGCCTATTTCATCCTCTGAGCAACAAGGACGTAGAGCAAGCGAGACGGTTGCATTGTTTTGGCGTCCATAAGTGTGAACGCCGTGCTGGGGCATGGTTCACTGATCCGTGCTCGAGTCCATTTAAAAAGTTCATCTGGAGCACGGTTTGTGTGTTCTCGGTTATCGTTTGCATCAGGTGTGAAATCAACTGGACCAAAACACGGAAGTGGACTCCTGTGTGCCATATGTGTGCTGCGGTTGCTGCCATGACAATAACATAACATCTGCTCATTGGTTAGGTAGCTAGTCGACTGTTTTTCAAGAGCGTTGTGGGAATCAAAGGAATATTCTGATCAACAACTGTTCTGTTTTTCACTTTATGTGACCGGCGTGCACAGGCAGCACAGGCCCATCTCATGAGATGCAAAGCCACAGAGAAAGATGCAGGAAGCAGGCGAGAAGGTCGTTGTTGACAAGTATTCAAAATATTAACAATAGCAGGCATATTACAAAGTTAAACTACGCTGTATGACATCTGAGATCTTGTGACTTGCATTCACTGTTTTGTGGCAAAGACATAAACAGTATGGTTGATGACGCAGGCATACTGTTCTTCAACATTGTTGGTGTTTATTATTGGATTGCAAACCAAGGAGGTGCAAAGGGCCACCTGCCAACTCAGAGTGTGTGTCCTCCTGGAACCAGCATAAGTAATAAGGCAATAGGCAATTAGAGGGTAATAAGACTAATAAAAAACAGTGGACATTTTACATGGACTATAGGTGAGATTGTTTATATAAAATCTTATACTGCATCAAAAATAAAAATGAATCAAAATCAATATTGTTACTAATACTTGACATATACTAGATGATATGAATCCCCCCGTATCGTGTGTTATTTTGAATTCAGTTATTGTACTTTTTTCATTTTAAAACAGTGGCATCTTGTAAACAAACTGACATTTAAAGGGTTAAAATCCTGAAAATGATGATGGGAATGAGTTTTATGATTAAGACTGAAGTTGGAAAAAGGAAAAAAAAGAAATAAAAATTGGAAAAATACATTCATATTATATTTATTTTTATATTTATTTGGATATACACAAAAATGTGGCTCAAACATGTCGGGACATTTCCAATAAAGCAGCTACACAAAGCGTCCGTGTTTCAGGTCTGTTCAGGTCATAGTGGTGTTTGACACTGAGACAGCGGAGTGGACACACCCAGAGTCCTTCAGAGCATGAAAACTGCTCATTTTTTCATAATTCTGAGACCTAATTTTATATATTTTTATTTTTATTTTTTTATTCACTCAAATTTGTCTGTGTGGTTGATAACAGAACATTGTTTTTTCATTATTGTTGCTGTTTGATGATTAATTCACTGTAATACATGAGAACATATTCCTTCACTCCTCTGCTTCTCTAATAACCTTCTTGCTCCTCTTATGTTGGTATTTTCACATCTAACGCTGTGAATAAAAAGTTTATTTATATAGTTGGTGATTGTTGGAACAGCGGAAAGACGAGCCAGGATGTTTTTGGTGAGTTTTATTTTGTTTCTGTGCGTGAACATGATGATGCTAGCTAGTTAACGTTGGTAACGGTTTTTCTAAAACGCTGGGGTGATCATCAAAATGCTCAAAAACACCATAAACATTACTGTGGTGTTGACAAGAAATGAAGGCTATGAAACAGACGTGCATCACACTAAATTGTGCAAGCAGACTTTGGGTAAGTAAGGAAATTACTGAAAACATGTTTCATACTGCAGTTCAGTTTTTGTTAACCACTGCGTAGTTTTTGTACAACAACACAATTATCTTTGGTATCATTTTTTCCAGTAAAGTGACGTGAGTTCTTCATGATTTTGTCCTGAAACTTGATTGGATGCAGTCTGAACTGATTCCTTAATCAATCATTGGTAAAATTAAAGCTCAATTAATCTATTACATTAATTGTTATTAAAAAGTATTTAAAATCTGTTTTTACCAAACAATATCAAATACATGTTTTCCCCTCAATTAAAACTTTATTTCCAGAGCATTACATATCACAGTGGCGTTGGCATCACCCCCCCATCCCACAATTTTTTATGAGTCATTATATAGACCTGCAATGATTAATCAATTATTGATCGACTATTAAATTAATCATCAACTATTCTGATGACTGATTGATCATTTTGTGTCTTTTTTTTAAATAAAAAATGTCCAAATTCTCTGATTTCAGCTTCTTAAATGTGAATATTTTCTGGTTTCTTTCCTCCTCTCAGACAGTAAACTGAATGTCTTAGAGTTGAGTTGAGACATTTGAGGACGTCATCTTGGACTTTGATCAACATTTTTCAACATTTTCTGACATTTTATAGACCAAACAACTAATTGATTAGTGGAAGAAGTGATCGCCAGATTGATCACCAGTTGAAAAATAGGTCCAAACATGTGACAGATTAATTGATCATCGATTAATTGTTATCATCCCTAACTGAGTCAATCTCAGGAACTAAGCGTCGACTTGCTGAGGATGAATAATGTTTGATGATTCAATATAAATAACACATTTTTTCATCTTTGGGCTGCAGGGGGAAGTCAGATGACTCAAGTCCAAGTGACATCAGAAGTCACTTCGGTCTTTTTGGTTTTGTTAAGTTGAGTCAGAATTAATCAAATTTGTGAGTCTGACTCAAGCGACTCGATGACACACTTCCAGTTTTTGGAGATAAACTTAAATCTGTAAAACCACCACATCCTCATACTGTGCTTTTTTTTATTTTTAACTAAACTAAGTTCTATGAACCGTCTGAAGCCCACCACCGGTTGTAGTTGGAGTTTATGTGCTGCACCATGTCTCGGCCAGGTGCAGCAACTTCCTCGGCAGCCAGCGGAAACTTCAGGAAGTGACCTGTAACTGAAACTGTTGTTGTGATGTCGAAATGTTCTGGTAACCTTGAAATTGTAACTGTCACAATAGTAGATGTGCAGTCAAACCAGTGCCGTTGTTCCATTGTTCTCTAATAGGTGTTCCCCTGAACTCATATTTCCACACCAACAAACTATTGATGACACCCAGTACTAAGAATAATAATTAAACACTTTCACATTGGAGATTTTATTTAATTAAAAAACATTTTTCACAAATTTAATTACAAAAAACAAAAGATCTTTTAACAACAAAACGGTCAATGTAGAACACTGTGTTGCTCATCATGATTTAACACAGGCACTGTATGTAAAGTCTTTGCAGTTTCACATCTACTGTATGTCACTATGTCACAATTTTGCACTTCATGACATGGAGACATTTTTAGATCTGACACGTCATTGACCTACCGTAATTTTTTTTTTCTTTTTTTTGACATTGACTCACGAATCAGGAAATGTGCTGCTTCTGCTTTGCATTTTCTTTCTTAGACACGCAGACCTGATGGTCCCTCAGTAGGTTTTTTTTTTTTAAAAAAGTTGAAATGTGAAATGCCAGTGAGAGAAGTGAGCTTGTGTTTAAAAAAAAAAAAAGATTTTTATAATATTAAAAGGTTTCTTGGCGACCTTTTGTGTATCACAGCAGTGGGAGGGTGCAAACAGGAAGTACAATCTTTAGGCTCATTTATGCTAAAGGTTAGAAACAGTTACAGACGGAGCCTCGTGTCTGAACTTTGTGTTCGTTTCGTCTGTATTTGTTCACGTTTTCTGAAAGTTTACAGATACGGACGAAACGGAGCGGCACCTCCGTAAGTAACGGGGCAATGTAACAGTGTGGCCAATAATTCAAGTGAGACACAACTACAGGACACAAAAAACGAGTTTTAAAAAATCTTTAAGTATTAGAAATGATGTCTGTTGACCCTCTAGCGCAGTTGTTCCCAAACACAGGGTCGTGACCCCCAGGTGGGTCCCAGGAGATTTTATTTGGGTCATCAAATAAAATAAAAGAGGAAATTCTGCAAAATTTAAAGTTCATATCTGCAGTGCATGTTTTACAAAGCATTTAAAATGAGTATATTTCTTTACTAATGAGAGAAAAAGCCTGTTTATTTCTGTCTAGATTTGTCTCATTTATGAAGAAGCCTAAAATGCGCTACACAGTAAAAAAAACAAAATTTCAAGTTTGAGTTTTGAGCCCAACTCAAACTCTTAAGTTTTGAAAAAGTTTTATGAACTAATAATGTTTTGCTGAAATATGTAACTTTCCTTTTTGGGTAAAACTGAATCTTTGAGTTTTAGAAACCCCCAAAAATTGTGCTTCAAAAGTTTCTAAACTTCAAGTTTATCTAAAGAGAAAAACTCAACTAGGTCGGCAAAACTTTCTTTTTAGTTTATTTCAAAACTTTAAGAGTTTGAGTTTGATTCAAAACTCAAAAATCTGTTACAGTAAATTCTCTTGAAACTTTTAGTTGTCTTAACTTCTTTTTTAGATTTGTTTTCTTGATGAGAGGAAATAAAAACAACGAGATGACCTGTTAACTCGCCTAAATGCACTCATTTCTCATTTAGAAAGTATTTAACATGTATATGCATGCGTCAAGATAATATAAGGTGATGTCAAAATGGCAGGAACGTTTAGTCTCCGAGATTTATTGAAAGGCCTGTTGTGAACTGGGTCACAACAGTTTGTCATTTTTAAAAGGCAGGTCCCCAGAAAAAAAAAAAAAGTTTGGGAAAAGCTGCTCATGTTGTAAAGGATGCACTGGAACCATCACTGTGGGCGTTGACAGTTTTACAGTTTGAAACAGACGCATCTATTTTTGTGCGTAAAGGGGGCATAAATGAGCCTTTAATCAACTGGTTGAGATGGAAAATAAATGAGTTCATGAATTAGAATCTCATTTGTTAACACAGTGGGTTTGAGTTTGGACAACAGCATCTTTTTAGGACCTTTTTTAACACCTTCTGCAGTAAATGCAAAGCCAGTGTCATCACATTATTATTAACTAACTAAGACTGGAGGTCATTGACGTGTTGGTGATCTCACACTGATAGTGACAAACATGAATCACCGGGTGTCTTAGCTTCTCAAAACACACAACTCACGCTCCAGTGTTTTGACGTGGGTGTCCGACTGAAAGGACTGAGGTAATATTCGCAGCCATGATCCTTCTTTCATTATGGCCTAAGACACACTCCCTCTCTCTCTCTGTCACACAATGACACACACACACACACAAACCTGAAGTAATACTACAAAAAGGCTGCTTTGCAAGGGTAGGTGTTAAAATAGTACGGTTTACAAAGGAGAGACATTTTCACGACTGTGCAGTACAGCCTCCCCATGAGCCCAGAGGTCCTCTGTTTCACCTGCGGGTGGGTCGCCGCCTTCCACAGGTCATAGATGTCCTCCACGTGACCATGTGAGGTCATCATCTGGTTGTAGATGCACAGGTGGTAGGGTGCTTTGCCCTCACCTGAGAAATAAACGTGCTCCTGCGGCGACACACCGATGGCGTTGGCGCAGATGCCCATGAACACATCATCTATGTAAATGGAGGCGTTCAGAGTCAGTGTGGCTTGGTAGATTCTGTCCGCTACGTCCCCAGAGACAACGTAACCGGCCCCGGCTGTGTAGTCAGGGTACGACAACCACTGGTACATCTCAAAGGGCACGTAGTACTTACTGT
Source organism: Lutjanus argentimaculatus (assembly GCA_034769285.1). Classification (NCBI taxonomy): domain Eukaryota; kingdom Metazoa; phylum Chordata; class Actinopteri; order Lutjaniformes; family Lutjanidae; genus Lutjanus; species Lutjanus argentimaculatus. Next base: position 227,094 of record JAWZSL010000064.1, read on the forward strand.
CCTTGCTGCGGATCGGTGGCGCCCCTCTGTGCACCCGACCAATCCAGAAGTCTGTGACGCCTCTGCTGCTCATGTCCTGCAGGTAGCTCATCAGATTGGGCATGTGGATGAAGATGTCGTCGTCAGCGGTCATGAGGAAGCGGGCGTGTGCGCAGCGGCTGTGCATCCAGTGGAACTGCATGATCAGCTTCAGGGTCAGGTTGTGGAAGGTGTCTAAAAAGTCTTGTTGGATCAAATCACCATGCAGACGGTCCTCGCGGACGAGCTGCTGCTGAGAGCCAACGCCGCTCTTCTTGCTCCACGAGGGCTCTTCTCTTCTTGGTCTGAGGTGCTCCCAAGGCGAACAACACCTTGACCGTCACTCCCAGCACGTTTTGGATGTAGGTCTCGTTACCCCAGGTGGATCTGATGGCGTTCCGCCTCTCAGTGTTCTCTGGGGAGGTTTTGACGAAGAGGAGCAGGAGGACGTCCTTGCCGACGCACTTGTCCGGGTGGTCCAGCAGGTAACGGAAGTTGCTGAAGCTCCTGGCCTGCTCACGTGGGATGGTGAGGCTCTTGTTGATGTAGGTGAAGCGGTTGACCAGGTAGCGGAAGGAGTAGGACTTGACGTGGCTGACGACGCTGTTGTCCATCTGCTCCCAGCAAACCATCACCACCGACAGCACCAGGCAGGTGGTCATCAGCTGCACGCACTGGCATTTTCGTATCCGGCGGAAATTCACAAACATCCTGGAATCTTGTCACCCGGTGGCGGTGGTCCCTGTCTGGTTGGTGATGGTGGTGAAGCAGCTAGTGGAGGAGGAGGAGGCGAGACGGTTGAGGTTGACAGCGTTGTTCCAGTGCCTCAGAGCAGCACTTGGTGGGTCTTCCATCCTAGGCTTTCCACATTCAGCAGGAGGCATAGGCGGGCGGCGGCGGGAGTCACTGGGTCTGCTGGGAAACGTCCGTCCTCCACCGCGGCAGAATCACTCACACGGTCGCGGTCAGCCAGCAGCTGGAGACTCATCATTCATCCATGACACTGGCGTCCTGAAGTACAGAGAAGAAAGAGCACATTTACTGTGGTGACAGTGCTCTGCTTCCTTTTGCTTTCAAAAAGAGGAAGTGGAAATGTAATGCATGCTTTCTTAATGTCTGTTGGCTAATATCCTCCCTGTTCAAGCAAGTATTACAAATACTGTTGGACTTTTTCTGTCAGGTTATGCAAACATGTCAGGTGTTTTCCTCATGTTTGGCTTTTTGAAATTAAATGATCTGCCCTCAACTTAACGTACATTTCAAAATATAAGTGACTCCATTGTTCATGAGTAGATGTAAAAGATCTAAGACTTCCTCTATGCACACCAGAGGTTTATTTCTCTGGTTTCTGTGGTTGCACATCAGACATTTTGACTTGTCACGGCAGGAAAAAACATGGTGGACTTAGTAACAGGAGTGACAGCTCAGTTCCAGTAAGTGACCCAGTAACAGTGACAGAGAACCAGCACGCACAATAGCTGGACCTCCCCTAAGTGGAATGCATCAATCACACCTGTGAGGTTCCTGCAACGACATGTCAAAATGTCAAGCTGCAACTTGTCCATGCACGTTGGTGAGCGCATCTCCTTTGTCAAGATAATCTATCCGCTTGACAGGTGTGACATGTAGACATGCTGATTAAACAGAATAATAATTACCAAGGTGTGCCTTGGATTGGTCAGTGAAGCATCGGGCATTCAAGGTAGTTTAAAGAACAAGAAAGTCCGCATGTTGAGGAGGTCTGCTGAATGGACGGCTCAAAACAAACACCCAAGACACCAGCGGTCATGCTCCATGTGAAACTCAAAGCGCTATTAAAAAGTTTGTGAGGTACATAAAGTTATCTGCATCTTATGAGTTTTGTCATGTTGCATTATATGACCTATGTAATGTGACATACTTACTGTAACCCCAAACAGTCTCACCCTAAATCTACCCAAGTAGTTCTGTTTGGAGTTGCAGTAGTTTTGATGTTTCACATCATTAACGACATGTTAAGAAGGCGTTCTGACAGCGTGTCGTACAACTGTTAAAGGGATAGTTCACTAAAAAAATGAAAATTCAGTCATTATCTACTCATACTCAATCGATGGTTGGGTTTATTTAATTAGTCCAAGTCTCCTAAAACCCCGACATGCCATTTGCACACCGTCACACCACACACACACAGTTCAGACAGTGTGCATGTGAACGTGGCTCCAAGCTAAAGATCTACAGTGAAGATTCAGGCTAAAAACATGGTGTAAATAAGTAAATAATTTTTTAGTCAACTTGGCATGTTGGGGCTTTAGGAGACTTGGATTACACCAGACTAGCAGTATGGAGGCATTTTATTCTGTTTTTATTCTGTTTTTTTTTTTTTTTCATTTGAAAACTGTGACCATTTCACTTCCACTGTTTGTGAGATTCTGCAACACTGTTTTTCTGTGAAACTCCAGCAGTGTTTGTGAACTAAAAAACTAAACCTGACCTTCAATCGGCATGAGGGTGAGCAGATAATGACTGAATTTTCATTTTTGGGTGAACTATCCCTTTAAAGAGTACCATGTTTATCAGTATGAGACACTGAGGGACGCTGACAAATGACAATGAGTTGACCCTAAACCCACCCTAACCCTATTTTTTTTTTCCAGGAGAGCAAAGTCAATACCTGCCTAACCAACCAACCAACAAACAAACGCGTACTAGCCAATCAGAGACAAAGCAGCGCAGGTCATGATTTTTCCCTCGAGGAAAAGAATTTGGTGTCTGCAGCAGAAGTGAAATAACCATAGTTCAGTGCCTAATAATCATTCTGTTTAATCAGCATCTCTATATACCTCACCTGTCAGGTGGGTGGATTGTCTCTGCAAAGTAGAAATGCTCACAAACACAGATTTTAACAAATTTGTGAAGAAAATTTGAGAGAAAAAACCTTTTCTGTTAATTTTTTTTTTTTACTTCAACTCATGAAAAATAGAAGCAAAAACAAAAGTGTTGCATTTATATTTTTGTTGAGTGTATTGATCACCTCTCAGTGTCAATAACAACAGAGACAATTTGATTAAATTAGATGCCTTTCTCTTTTCAGAAAAAGAAAGTGAGCGCTCAGATCACTGCCTTAAACTGAGAGTGTTTTTTTTTGTGGTTGGACCTGAACTTGACATTTGACTGCACCCCACTTACTTATTTAGTGTTTCTGTGTTCTCTGTGAGTCGTAGCTGAAAGCTGAAAAGTTAGTGGGTGGGGGTGAGGGGGGGGAGGGGTTGGTGGGGGCCGCGAGATTGAATGCAAAAGCCAACGCAGCAAATGTGGCAATGCAAGCCGGCCCATAATGGAGGGGTTTAAGGCACAGACCCGCCAAAAATCGCTGAGAGCCATGGAAAGCGTCCGGACACAATGGACGGCGTCAGAATAGCTCGGCAGCACAATGCGGGGACGAGAATAGCCTGCTTCCGGCTGGGCCCGGGCTGAAACCAAGGGGGGATCATGATGGGCCCGGGGCCTGGGACTCCCACCGCACCCCGGGAGCTTTTTAAACATCATTGGATGGCCTGTGCCTAATGGGGTCACTGGCTCAGAATGGCTCTCTTTTCTCTCTGCCTGATAATGAGAAACTCTGCCTCACCTCTGGTTCACATCAGCCTCCTGTTATTACACAGGATCACTGTTACAAACACCTCTCTGTTGTACAGTAACCTCTCCAGCCTGGGACACAACGCTTTGATTTACTGCCTACCTGTCGTATTCCGGTTATAAATCTTTAATCTCGTCAACTGCTTCACAGAGTGTTGCAGCTTTTTACTGGCTAACATTGAAACAAGCACACACACCTGCTTGATTGTGTGTGTCTGCATGCAGCATAATGAATATGAGCGTGTGAAGGAGTTTTGATATGGATGTAATGGGGTAAAAACAACTGGTCAGGCCTCATATTTAAAGGTTCAGTGCGCCCAAATTGCAGAAACTATATATTTTTTCTACTTCCTGCGGCAGATGGTTTGTGGTGTGGGTTTCAGCTTTCACCCAAACACGCTGTGGTCATAACACCAAAATAACACATTAAAACAGCAGCAGCTTTCTCTTAAAACAATGATGAAGAAGAGGATGAGGAGTGCTTCGAATTTTCCGGACTACCAACATATACCTTGAATTTCTGTCTCTGTTAAAGGGATAGTTCACCCAAAAATGAAACCTCAGTCACCCTCATGCTGATTGAAAGGTCAGGTTTAGTGTTTGTTGTCCGCAAAACAGACCAGACGAGCAGTATGGAGGCACTTTTGTTTTTTTACGTTTGAAAACTGGTCACCATTCACTTCCATTGTTTTGGAGATTCTGCAACACTGTTTTCCTGTGAAACTCCAGCAGTGTTTTGCAGACTAACAAAATAAACCCAACCCTCAATCAGCATGAGGGTGAGCAGATAATGACTGAATTTTCATTTTTGCGTGAACTATCTCTCTAAGATTTTTCTACAGATGATGCAGCTTCAGCTTCAGGTTACTTTATTTGTACATGTTGGTAGATCTGTTTTGCAGTTTAAGAGACACAGGTCACCTGTCTTGAGACATTTACAAACACAATAAAGGCTTCAAACTTCTGTTGTGACTCGACCTCAGCACCAGTTTGTTTCCAGAGACGATCGGAGAGAAAATGTCACCCCGGTCCTCTCTGTACTCCACCCCGCAGCTTTCAGAACCTCCAGAATTATTATCAGCCTCGTTCCGCTCACACAAGCTTCATTTTCCGGCACAGGAATCTAAATTTGTTGGATTTGACTCCTATCTTGTTATTGTTATTATCCAGCAGTGTTTTGCAGACTAACAAAATAAATCCGACCCTCAATCGACATGAGGGTGAGTAGATATTGACTGAATTTTTATTTTTGGGTGAACTGTCCCTTTAAGCCTGTTAGTAAGCTGCCCGGCCCGATCCTTGACGAGCACCTGATTTTTTAATCTGTAAACCAGTGGTTCCCGAACTTTTTTTTTGGCACGCCCCTCACCCTACAACTTTTATCAATCATCAGCCATTATTGGGGATGGAACTGATCAAAAAGGATTTAGTGAAATAGGGGATAGAATCAGTAAACTCTTGTTTGTTGATTTCTCCTACATAGATCATATTCATTCAAATTTTTTTTTTCACTCTTTATTTCTCCTCTGGTTTTTCATGCCCTCACCCACCCACCCACCCGAAAGTGGCTCTGTGCCCCCCGAGAGGAAGCTGGGACCCCGTGTTGTGAACCGTTTCCTCCGTGGGGACTATTTCTTCGGTAGAGAGCACGATGAAAACTGTCCACAGTTTAGTAACAGAGACATTGTTTCTGGACAAACAACAAACAACAACAACAACAACAAAAAAAAAAACAAGTTGCTGTTTTTGTTTTTCACATGTAACGTTTGAAGTTTCGTTGACCTCCGTTGTGTCGGGGTCGTCGCAGAACCTGAGAGAAAACTGTCCCCAAAATCTGCGGAAATCCTTCCAAACCCGTCGGCGTGGCCGGACTCAAAGTGCATTACGGATTTATTTTAAAAACGTTAATTTGAATGAGCTGTCCCTTTAACTAGAAGGTATCTCCAGCTGTTGAGGCCCACAACATGCCTTTGTTTGAGCACATTTACTCACACACACGCACACAAACACACCACACACACACACTAGATTATGTTACATATTTTCCCCATCATGATACACTGTAAAAATCAAACAGGAATTTAGTTCAATTTAATTTCAGAACAGTCAACTCATTAAATCAAGTTTCTACAGAAAGATGATCAGCATATTATCAGACTTCCCAGCATGCATTTCGGGACTAATTTAAGCAAGACCCTTCTTTTTTTTATAGTTATAGTAATACACTTTAAGATTCCACTAGAGCTGCAGTGATTAATTGGCTGTTAATTGATTATTAAATTAATCACCAACTGTTTTAATAATTGATTAATCAGTTCGAGTCATTTTTAAGCCCCCCCCCCCCATGTGAATATTTTCCTTTTTCTTTCCGCCTATATGACAGCAAATTGAATATATTTGGGTTGTGTGCAAAAGAGGATCTTGAAGAACAGTTTTAGGAAACACTGATCGACATTTTCCATCACTTTATAGACCCGACAGCTAATCAGTTTATCAAGAAAATAATCATTAGTTGCAGTAACTTAGTTTGCAATAAATTATAATGGATGTTAAAAGTTTGTCACTGTGACTGAAGAGTTGTTGGAACTTTAACTTTTATTTTAAGCTTAAACATTTTTTCTCAGGTGCAACTGAATTAATCAAGTAAGTTTATTTTTTTTTAATCACTGCAAAATTAGCTCAACTTTTCAAATTTGGTCAACTTAAAATTTTTAAGGCAGCCTGGACACTGACTTTAATACTTTATGTTTTAAGTTAAAACATTTTTACAGTGTATCACTGTTACCAGTGATTTGCATGGAAATTTTGGTGCCCGGGGGGGAGCAGAATGAAACACCAACTTCCCGAAAACCCAAAAACACATGACAGCTGACTGTGTGAGCCCAAAGCGACACGACTCATGACAGGTGCACAGTCGACAACATGATTTGTTTAATTGTTCAGGCCTTTTTTCCAGCAGAGGTTACTGCGTGTCGGCCTGTTCTGCTCTGAAATGCTGCACATTTTTTAATATTTCCTCACAGTTTCTCTATTTTTTTGAGTTTCTGTAGTCTAAGAGTGTCGCCTGTAGGCTGTTGACTCAAGGTGTTCCCATTATCTTGTCATCTTAAACAGGTTGTTCTGCTGTGACTCTGTATCCGGGTGCCTTACTACCACCGTGCACACTGAGAGCACTACAAATACAACCCTCACTGCTCCTTCTCGTGCTGCATCTAAAACAAGCTCTGTGAAAGTGAACCCCCCCCACAAGCATATTTCCAAAGTCACTGTTTGTATAAATAGATTTGACACACAGAGAGGAGGGAGGGAGCAAAAGCACACCATCACTCGACTGAACACTCCAACACTCACCGGCTAAAGAAAATATCTGTGTGTGAATCCAAGATAGAGGCGGCAACAGTCTCCTTTCCCCCACTGAGTTTCCTCTTCCTCTTCTTCTTCTTCTTCTTCTTCTCTGCTGCACGGATCGTCTTCTCTGCTTAAAATCTGCTTTTCCCTCAGATGACAGGAGGTGAGACGCCTGACAGAAGACAAATCACTCCCTTGTTAAACAGTCAAACCCTCTGTGGGAGAGGATATCTGTGAGTGTGTTTTCTGATCCTTCCTCTGCCCTCTGAGTGTGTTCACTGTTAAGTTGCCTTGTTCATGTGCCGGTTGCCTTGGTTCTTTTCCTCTCCCCTCCCTTCCTCTCTCGGTGTGGGGGTGGCCTGCAGGCTGTGTAGGTGGTAGTATTGAGCAGGGGTGGAAGTAACTCATTACAAATACTCAAATACTGTAATTAAGTAGTTTTTTTGGGTGGTGGTGCTTGTGCTTTATGAGTAGATTTTCGAGTCTGTGCTTGTACTTAAGTATGCATTACAACATGTAATCTACTTAGTTACTATTAATATCATAATTGAGTACTGAGTACAAGCTTAATTAATAACTAAACCTTCCATCTACACTTTTGTAACCAGTCAGGTGACCTGATCACAAACAGGCCAATAAAAACAGTGATAAATGGAGGAAAAACGAAACACTGCAGCAGCACAGGTGTGATGATTAATCACATCAATCAATTAATCAATTTAACCAACTAAAAATGTATTAATCACCATTCAATCAATAGTCTAAAAATAGCTGTAATTGCACCTAAACTTAAAAACTGACCCCCACAAAAAACAGAAAAAAAAAATCATATGAGAATAAACTTTAAAAGAAAACTCTGTTTAGAATTTGTAAGTAATTATTAACAATTAATCAATTGTTAGCTTTTTCATCGGTTGAGGAAAAAGCAGAAAATCTGCACCCTTGGCGAGGTAACCATGACCAGAACAGAGCAGAAGTTTGGAGTAATTTAGACGAAAGATTTGAATAAAACAGAAACACCTTTCGATTGAATGCGGCTATTGATAATGTATTAAACATCAGCTGTTTTTAGAAGAATACTTTGTACTTTTACCTTTCTTTTACTTTTACTGACTAATTATTTTTCTAGCACCGGTACTTTTAATTGTAATTGAGTAATATTTTAGTAATGTCACAGATTTTCAGTACTCTTTCCACCACTGGTACGGAGAGAGAGGGGGGAAAGGAGAGGAGGAGAGGTGGGCCTGCTGTCCGTGCCTCATCTTTGTGTTCTGTCTGAGCGACATGCAGAAGGCAGGACGACAGAAGAAAATCACATTCAATCTCTGCCGTTATCTTTAAAATGAAACTACAGTGCTGTGAGAACGCGTCAACCCCCCCCCCCCCCCCCCCCTTTCCTGATTATTTCTACTTTTGCATATTTGTCATACGTATGCAAAACAAAATGTTCACAGCACCCTTTGTTTCTCGACTCTGAATTTCCTGCTTTGGGACAAAACATCTCATCTAGCTGTAGCAGAGGATGGAAATCAAATTTTGAATTTCACAGTGGCTTTCAGGAGGAGCCCTGTTTTACAGGCACACCAGTGCTAAAACATGTCACATGCATACAAAAAACCCCAAACAAAATACTACCAGAGCAAGTTAATACTGTCAGTAACATTTAATAGATGCTACATAATAACAACACAAAGCTACTGTTTCAAAATCAAAGCATTATCAGAGCAAAAAGATTAAAAATAAATAAATAAAATCAGCTGGGGGACACAGGCGATGCTTTTCTGCCTCTCTTCAAGAATCACACATCACAAGGTAAAACAGTAAAGCTGAACATTTGTCAAAGATTGTTTTTTTAAACTATAAATAAAGAGACTGTTTAAGGGAAATTAAAAAAACAAAAACAAAAATATGAGAAAATATGATCTGTAACACTGTAAATGAACAACGTTTTACTCCCCCATAATTCAAACTCTGATGGAAATACAGAGAAACTCGCCCCTTCACTGTTGTATGACTGATCAGTGCTGTGCTCTGCGTGTTTATCGGCCTGACAGACTGAAGGAACAGAGCAGAGAAGCTCAGCTTTCAGCTTTTAATTAATAAAAATAAATTGATTCACAGTGTTTTTCTCCTGTAACTTTCGTCCATTTCTGGGCACAGCCGACCTGCTCAGCAAGGATGGGTGAAGTTGAAAATGAACACAGGCAATTCGATGAAAAATGGAAAGACGAATCTGTCTGTAATTCACTGATCCTAGACCACAGTGAGATTCAGCAGATGATAACTGCTGTATGCAAAGTTGCTGATAACATCAGGCTCTCAAAGCAAGTTGAGTATCCACGGACGAGAGTGAAACCCTACTAATGCAAGCTGCTGCTTTTTACCTTACAGCTGGATTCAGAGCTTGATATCTGTGCCTGAACTTGATGGGAGTTACTTCTCATATATTTCACGGGCTCACGGCGGGTGCGGGCTGTACTATATTTATTTATTTATTTAAATTTTGCTCCCGAATTTCGCTGTTGCCAGTTCCAGTTCCCTGTTACTGAAAACTCCCACTGTTTGGCGCACAGAGGGAAGCTTGTCAAGAAAAATGTCGGGTTCAGGCTGAAATATACTAATGAGGGTTGTTTTCAGACAGAATTTTGTCAGCATCGAGCCTCGACGGGCTCAACTTTTCAGGCGCGATTAAAGCGTTTAGCTGGATTCACGAAATCACGAGAGAATCCATCTCGCCAGGCTTCAAGTTATCCGTTTGTGTCCAAGAGTTTGATCCGATCGGCCTGTGTCAGACGTGATAGACAGAAGGTTCGTCCAATCACCTGCCAAGTGTTTGTTGAAAGTGCCTGCCCTTTTCCAAACAATCTCTAAGGATGGTTCTGTGTTGAAAATAACCCTGAGTCTAATTGGAAGTGTATTAATAACACTGACTCCATTTTCAATATAATTCGTACCAAAGGACCATTAACATGTACAGTCCCTCCAGGAAGTTGCGATCTTGCATTTGCAACAATTCATGCGAATTCACACCTGCGAATTCTGCGTGACGTTGCGATTTTTTTCCACAATTCCACGACTTTTCCACTGACTCTTTTATGACTTTTATTATATTATCAACCATTTTATTTTGCATTTATATATTTTTATTTTGTCACAGGTTCACAACATTTATCATTGTCATTGACATTTAACGATGCTCTCTGCATTTTTATTTTAGAATTTTGTGCTTGTCGTGTGTTTGAGCTCCAAAAATATTTTGTTTTTTTGTGGAATACCCCCAAGCTGCTCCTCTTCATCCTACAAATAAAGCATATTTTCTTTGTCTTTCTTTGTAATCCTGAACTGGTGAAGTTACTCAGAACACTCAGAACAGACTGGTTGTGTTCTTTTCTGCTGTCTTTGACTTTAATGAATTATACAGACACCACAGGCTACATATCAGTTTCATATCACTGTGCATCTGGTTCACTGTGTGGTGTTTCTGGTTTTATTGTGCAGACTGACATTTGTCTGTCCTCTTAATTTAACCATATTGTGGGGAGATCAACCCAGTTAAGGCTTTTTCATGCCCTGATGTGATTACAGATTTCAGCATGTGTGTCAAAAATAAACGAAGCAGCTCCATGTGAGTAAAATGCAGAAATGAAATACTGTACTCAGAATTCTGATTTAAGAATTTTTATTTAAGACACGCCTTATATACTGGTACATTTTTCATTTTGCCTTGAATTTTTGCATCAGAAACACAATTTCTTGTTCGTCTCATTTCGAGTTTAGAGCCTCCAAACAGTCAAACCTCGCTCGGTGGAGCTGCCCAGAATTTCACCTGCGAGTTTGGCAGCCGACTGCTACAGTAGATGAAAATCTAAAAATATACCGAATGACCTGATTAGAAGAAATGCTTGTCAGGAGGTCACAGATGTAGAAGACTACAGAGCAAGACAGGCGGGTCCTGCTGAGCACATGACTGGTGCATCATGGGACTTTTCAAGCTAGTGTAAAAAAAGAGGCATGTGAAGCTTGCGTGCTCACACATACCTCTCTGTTGAGAAATTTAACTTGCTTTCGCTGGATTATTTCTGTTTTTGCACCAAATGAAAACCTGCTGAAAGATACGTGTGGATGTATTTAGTGTCTGTGTCGATACAATGTTGACATTATTCACAGGACGTGTGCCACCTCAATGCAGAGGAAGAAATCTGAATTAAAAATCCACAGTTCTCTCTCTGTGTGAAAATGCATTGTGAAGTTCAGCCGAAGATAATCACCTGCTTCGATCTCTTTAGCAGGAAACTCGATCTTTGTGTTTCCCCAGACTGTTTCTGCAGCAGAGCAACAATAAAACAAACAGATTAATGATATTAGCTTCACTGGAGTCGTGTCAGGACGAGTTCATTTAAAGGTAAATGATTACAGCAATGTAATATATTTGTGAGTCCTCTGTTCAGGGGCAGATCTGGAGAAATATTCATGCTGTTTTTAATTGCATATCAATATTTCCTTGGAAGATCTTTTTACCTTTAAAATATAACATTATTGTGGTGCAGAAGTAAGGCATTGTAGAAGTACACAATGGTGCCATTAGAAATAAATAAATTATTTTGTTTTCAATTCTTCCAACATCCAAATACATATTTTTTATGACTGAACATAAAACCACACTTAGCCTAAATGTGCAGAACAGATCATTAAATTATGTGAATTAATGTACACTTCAAATTAATCTGAATTAAATTAATCATTTAATTAAATTTGACAGCCCATAGATAAGAGATAGCTAGAACAGATAGGATGAATGAACTGTGTCTGCAAGTTACTGAAAATTAGTAACTAGTTACAGTTATTAGTTACTGCTCTCAAAAAGTAATCAAATCGCTAACCGAGTTGCTGCTTTATAAAAGTAACTAGTTACAAGGAAAAGTAGTTTTTGTGTTCAATCACAGCAGAGAGAAATGATGGCTGCTTCCTAAATTTTGGTCATATGACAACAAATGTGCACAGATACAGGGGCTGGGTCATCTTACCCCACTCTCCCCTATCTAAGAAATTCAGAGCAGGTACTGTGTTGTCGTCACAGTATCAGCATTGATCAGCATTGATCAGCATTGATCAGTAAGCATACACAGTTGGTGTATGCTTACTTTAAACAGGCTATTATGCTTCAGCCACAAAGCGCAGACGACGGTTACGCGCTGGTGATGAGGAGACGCGGCTCTCCGTGCGCCGGCAGAGAGGAGGGAGAGCGGACAATCTCAAAACACTCAGTGCAGATGAAGTCACAGGAAAAACGGAGACATGACGCAGATAAAAGGCTAAAATGAAAGAACAGAAGACCGAGAGGCGAGTTATCAAGCTGCCGCAGCGGCCGCCGGTGAGCTCGTGACGCTGCCGCGGTCATCTGTGGCCGCGCGCGCACCAGACCCGCGTGGTCACACATGACGGTAGGATGATAATAAACTTTAATCCTCTGAAATTGTCGGTTTTTTTCCACATAAAGTAACGAGTAACGAGCCCTTTAAATTTCAGCTGAGTTACTGAATTTGAGAAGCAAATAACAGCGGTGGACAGAGTTCTGAAAATCTGTACTCAAGTACAAGTATTTGTTGCAAAAACTACTCAGAGTATTAGTTACTTTTTAACCGTTGATGCCAAACCATAGGGCTGCAAATTTTGTGTGTTTTCTTTAACCAGTAGTTGAAAACATTAACAATCGATTAATCATTAATAATTTATAAGATACAGAATTTTTTCTCATTTTAAGTCGAAGTTTAAGTTTCTTTATTCAACAAACGGCTCCACCAGACAAAACAAAGTCAAGTGAGGTGCACTTACTACCATGACTATTGATTAAATATCCATGAATACATTTTTAATTATTTCTTAACGGTAGTTAATCGATTGATTAATCATTAACATCCTCACTCCAAACCTGTGCTGCTGCAGCGTTTTGTTTTGTTTTTCACTTGTAGCTCCTTGTTTTCATCGGATCACCTTGTTGGCTACGAAAATGCAGATGACATGTTTGGATATTAATTCAAATTCAGTACTCAACTAGTTTGAAGTTTGAAGTTGAAGTTTATTTCGTTCATAAATGTGTTCCAACAACAAAAACCTTTTTTTTTAACATCTTCACATCTGTATAGTTTACACAGCCACGACAAAAGGGAGGCAGAATGAAGAAAATCTTATATTTTCTGCCCCCTTTACAAAAAATTACTCTGATACTTATCAACACCTTATGTTTGCGCATGAGAATAATAACTATAAATTTAAAAGTAACTGAGCAGATTACATCTTGTAATTCGTACTTAAATATGAGGAAAAGTAGAGACTCGAAAATCTACTCATAAAAATACAAGTACACACCAAAATACACTTAATTACAGTAATTTAAGTATTTGTAATCAGTTACTTCCACCCCTGTAAAGTAAGGATGTGAGTGAAGTGTAACTGAAGTGCACATCTGCTGCATTATGACTAAAAATACCATAAAATCCTCAGTCTAAACACTTGGGTAAGACAACACTCCTCAGCTTAACTTAAGATTTAAACTTAAGGTGATTTATAAGCAGACGGAGACGAGAGGACAGAGACAGACAGGAGGGAGTTTGTGGCGAGATCTGAGATCTGAAATATGCCGTCCTCAGATGGGGTCGTCTAGCGCTCTCACAATAAGAATCTATATGAAGCCCCCACTTGCGGTATTCACAACCTCGTAAATAGAAACTTCTGTGAACTCTGAGTTCGTTTGCACAACTTCCTGTGTCGACCATGAAACTCAGCTATACTTCACTGGAGTTTTCAGGTGTCTGTACTTTACTTGGGTATTTATTTTTCTGACAACTTACTGGCTACATTTTAACACAAACATTTGTACTTTCTTCTACTTACATTTTTAAAACAGTCTCTGTTACTTTAGTTCTGGTTTTATTGATTATTTGCATACGTCACTGCAGCCCGCCGTCCTAACATCAAGACGGATTTCAGCCTGAATGGAACAAAAACACATGGAGAAGATGATTCCTTTGGTGTGTCATCGTGGACATGAAGCATGACAGACGTAACAAGACGCAAATGACATAACAAGATGTGAAGGACATAACAAGACAAAACAGATGAAAATAACAAAAAGACGTAACAAGACAAAAAAGATGTAACAAGACAAAAAATGAAGAAAAAGACATAACAAGACGAAAAAGGACAAAAAAGATGTAACAAGACAACAAGACATAACAAGATGAAAAAGACCTAACAAGACAAAAAATGAAGAAAAAGACATAAGACGAAAAAGGACAAAAAAGATGTAACAAGACAACAAAGACATAACAAGATGAAAAAGACCTAACAAGACAAAAAAATCTTAACAAGATGACAAGATTTAATTATAGCTGCTGCGCAGCAATGGTCGGGGCCGGGCAATTTTAGGCAAAATTAGGCAATTCTGAGCAACAAGCAGAGTGTAGGAAGATGAAAAAAAGGTGGCATTCTAATGTGCATTTTACATCAGTTGAGGCTTGAACTCACAATTTCTGGCACAAGAGACTCTGCATATTGACTGATAGCTAAGCCAAATAAACAGGGAAAAGAGACAAAGGATAACAGGGAAACGTGTTGATAAAGAGTATTTGTCTCTTCCCAAAACTCCCTGAATCATAATTATTTTAACCTTAGCAGTCTCTAATCCACATAGCATGATACCTGAACATAAGGCTTTCACATTTGAAAGTCCATCCTGCCTTAGCTGAGACTTGAACTCACGACTTCTGACACTGAAGTCCGTCTTTTATCTCACTGAGCTAATTGGCAAGTGACAGTTCATGTGTGGCTTCACAAATTGACTAAGCCAAGGATCAGGGTGCCAGGCAGCAGCCATCCATGCCATGGAAAAGCACATTTCAAAGTGAAAGTTCCAAAGCTGTAGCACATATGGTTGATTTGTTGTGAATTTTCAAAGTTTTGAAATTTAGAGGTTTGCTGTAGCGCCACCATCAGGACTATTGTCTTGTGTTTCCAGTTGAGGACATCTGGCATGGGACTGGACCTTTGTGAAAAGTTTGGGTAGATTTCTCATATGGAAATGTTGTACAAGCTGAGGCTTGAACTCACAACCTTCAACACCAAGAACCATCCTCTATCTCACTGAGCTAATTGGCAAATGGAAACACCACTTGTAGCTTCACAAATTGACTAAGTCAGTCACCTGTGTGCAAGACAGCAGCTGTTAGCATGTAAAGGCAGATTTCAAATGGCTGTCAAAAATTCAGTTATTGAGACAAAAATCCCAAAATAACAAATTGCATCTAGACAGCATGGAGATGTTGGTCATTAGTTTTTAACAATGATTTATTGGCTCCAAAAGTGAAAAACTGATGTTTAAAAATGACATTTTTGCATTGACTCCAATTGTTCACATGAGAGTGAAATTCAAAATGCTGTAAAAAATTCAGTTTTTGAGATAAAATTCTGATATTTTCCAAACATCATCTACCATGACTCCAAAATTTTGTCATTTTTTTTCATGAACATTGAAAATGTATTTAGCAAGAATTTGCAAGTATATGTTTATAATACCATTTACAGTCAAACATTTTGATGCACTGTAGGCTCAATTTTGATTAATCAAAAATCTGTGTGGATCGTTTGTGTAGGACAGTCTGAAGATGCTCTGTAGCAAGTTTGGTGTCAATTGAACAAAAATTGTGGGAGGAGATAGGTTTAATAAGTTTTACAGTTTTTGAAAAAAACAGAGTGATGGACTTAATAATTTGCAATAGGTTTAAATGTACAAAAGTTTCTTCAGTATTGGGCTACATTGTGGTGAAAGTTGTAAATCTGTAGCACATATGGTTGATTTGTTATGAATTTTCAAAATGTTGAACTTTAGAGGCTTGCTGTAGCGCCACCATCAGGACTATTGGCCTGTTTTTGCAGCTGAGGCAATCTGACATGGGACTGGACCTTTGTGCAAAGTTTGGTCATTTTTCGTGCATGGGAAGTAGGATTTCCTCGGAAGAAGAAGAAAGAAAGAAGAACATGCAGGATTACAATAGGGTCCTGGCAGTTTAGGCTGCCCGGCCCCTAACAAGAAGTAAAATGAAGAAAAAGACGTAACAAAACAAAAAAGATGAAACAAGACAAAAAACTACGTAAAAGATAAAACAAAACAAAAAACGATTAAAAAAGAGTGTAACGAGACAAAAGAGTTGTAACAAAGACGAAACAAATTGACAAAAAAATGAACAGCATAATGACAACATAGTTTAAATCTTTGTTTTTTTAAATGATACACCAGATTTCCAATTAGATCCAAAAAATGCAGAACTTTAATAAGAATAATAAGAATTTTACCAGAACATACTTAATTAAGAAATGTATGGAAGTAAAACTTTTATTTTCAGCTGTTCCTGGACCAGTTATCACAGTTCCTACCATTAGAAAAACTGTCTTGGGCCAAACAGTCAAAGCACAAAGAACACAGGTTTAAAGTTCAAAAAGTGGGTTTATCTTCCTAAAAAAATGAATTTCACAAAGCAAATAACTGACGGCAACAAAATGAAAGTTTCAGGGCCCTTATAAAAGGTCGACAAAATAAAACTACTGAAAAATAAAGCAAACAAAAACCGGACGTCGACTCAATTAACAGATCGAACAGAATGAGCACCGCGGCAGCTGAAGACCAAATTAAACACACGGGGAGAGAACTACATGATGTCAGAGACCTTGGTCTGGTCCAAAGGGGGACGGCCATCAGCGTAAAGCCATAGCTCCGCCCTCAGCGACTCCAACCAGGAAGTGCGAGGACTCCAACTCAGGTAACTCAAAGAAAAGAGAAATCAATTATAACAAATAACAAAGTGGCAAAACAGTGTAAACTAACTAAAGTGCAAATAAACAATTTTAAAACAACAAACTGTGTGTTGCGTGATTTCAGTGACTGAACATGTGGTGACGGTGTTGTGAACATGTGAATGCTTCAACCATTTGTGTGGCTGTGGGCACGACCATCACTAAGTACAAGTACCAAGAAATACTTAATTACAGTAATTAGTATTTGTAATTAGTTACTTCCACCCCTGTATAAATGTAAAAAGTAGCCATTTAAATGTCTGTACTTTTATTCGACTTAAGTATCCAAGTTAATATAATCTACTTAGTTACTTTAAATCATAGTTGAGTACGAGTACAATTTGAATTAATATCCAGATCTTTCATCTGCATTTTATCAGCCCAATCAGGTGATCTGATCACAAACGGCTGATGAAAACATGGTCAGACACATGCCACATACATAGTAGTTTTTGTGATGAATACTTCGTATTTTACTTAAGTATTTCTAACACCGGTACTTTTACTTGTAATGAAGTAATATTTTAGCGACATAACGGTACTTGTACTTGAGTACAGATCAGAACTCTTTCCACCACTGCTTTTATACTATACAGAGTCCCACATTATATGAATGAACAGTGGTCGACAAAGTACTCAACTCCAGTACTTGAGTCAAAGTACAATACTCCTGGTCAAATATTACTCAACTACAAGTGAAAATTGCTCAGTAAAAATTTTACTCGAGTTAAAGTACTCGAGCACTTGCTTTTAAAAATACTTAAGTATTCAAAAGTACATTTTCTAACATCAACACATTGCTGTATTGTTCTCACGATGCATTTACTGAACTTGTAACTCTGAAACCACCTAATGATGCACTGACCTGCTGTAGAACCACAATGCTGCACAAAGTATATAGAAACACCTGTAAAAACTTCAGCATAGAAATGAAATCAAAGACAAAAAGGACAGCTGTCTGATTAACTGTATTAAAATCACCACATAAAATCGGACTGAAGCCGACTGTCAGGAGTTCTCCAAGTCTGTTAAATAACTGAGGTTCTTTCTGTCTTCAGGGGCAGTTTATACAGTTAATTATGAGGTATTTTTCACCCGATATAAAACAATCCAACATTAAAAGCCTTCCTGGAATTATTTCTCTAACTTTTCTAATCATAATAACATCTTGAGATTTAATTTAGTCTTTCTCGAGTTTTGATTGAATGAAAGATGGAGAGTTTGCTTGTTCTTGTTGCAGAGCGCCTGGATGACGTATTTCTGAGAAAAACACAGCAACAGCTGACTTCAAAGCTTTGCTTCACCTAAAAGTAACAACGACCTTCCTAGAAATGTAGGGGAGTGAAAGTCATAAACTGTACTTAAGTACAGTACTCAAGTAAAAGTACTTTGTTACTGTCCACCACTGTGAGTGAATCACTAACATCTTTACAACCAAGACACAACCACAAGCAAATGTTAAAAAATGTTATATAAATCACATACGATGTCCCAGAAACCACCCAGAGACGTTTGCCTGGTCAGCAGGTACACACACTGTGAGTCCTCTGTAATAGCAGCTGTAATGTAAATTTTGTTTTACATAAAAAGATTGTGTATGTTATTCATGTTATAGTAAAGCCACCACAATTTGAATATGCAAGTTGCCTGCTTTGCCCACAAAACAAAACAAAACAAAACAGAACAAAACAAACAACACAAAAACAAAACTGTACACTTTCATAAACACAGCAATGCAAACCAGGACGTGATGAACCTGCTGGACCAGGCGTAACACAACATTAACACAGATGTGACGATAGTGACATGGGAGCAGGGAGACGTTTCACTTCAGTGGAAATAAAAGAGCTGAAACCAAATAAAGTAGATGACAAGTGAGATGTAGGACAGGAGTGTGTGAACACAAGCAGATTACTGTGGTTTTCTCTGTGAACCGGCCTCTCATTTCCCAGAATATATGTTGAAAACCATAGAACCAGCGTGCTCTTTATTTAAATTCAAATACAGGCAAACCTCTGGGGCGGCCTGAATCCACACAGACTGTCATGATCTCGAGATCGGACCAACAGCAGCAGTAATCAGAGGTTAAGTGAGAAACCAGGAAAAAATAAATGTGATGAAAAGTGATGGAAGTGGAAGACAAACTTCTAAGTGCCGTCTAATCTAAATGACATTTAAAAAGGCTGCTGAAAGCACATTTAGCCTTTTGAACTTTTTCAGCAGCTCCTACTTTTAAGAGCAGAGGAGGAGCTGCTGCCCGTTCCAACATCTTTTAAATAACAATCTGCAGCCCTGCAAGGCTGCACTTCTGTATTATTAGCTTTCAGCTAATGATGCTAGTCTGCTGATGCTGATCAGATGTAATGTTCACCGTGTTCACCATCTTAGTTTAGAGCAGTGGTTCAAAAACTTTTTTTTTCTAGGGATCCACTTTTTATTATTACGTTGACGCATGCGTACACACGTGTTAAAAGCTTTATCAATGAGAAATAAATGCATGTAGGCTCGTTGTTTTTATTTCCTCCCATCAAGAAAACAAACCTTAAAGGGATAGTTCACCCAAAAATTAAAATTCAGCCATCTGCTCACCCTCATACTGACTGAAGGTCAGGTTTAGTTTTTTTTAGTCCACAAAACTCTGCTGGAGTTTCACAGGAAAACAGTGTTGCAGAATCTCCCAAACAATGGAAGTGAATGGTGACCAGTTTTCAAATGTAAAAAAAAAAACAGAATAAAAACATAAAACGCCTCCATACTGCTCGTCTGGTGTAATCCAAGTCTCCTAAAGCCTCAACATGCCAAACTGATTGAAAAAATGTTATTTACAGCATGTTTTTATCTGAATCTTCACTGTAGATCTTTAGCTTGGAGCCACGTTCACATGCACACTGTCTGAACTGTGTGTGTGTGTTGTGACGGTGTGCAAACAGCATGTTGGGGCTTTAGGAGCCTTGGATTACACCAGATGAGCAGTATGGAGGCATTTTATGTTTTTTTTGTTGTTGTTTTGTATGTTTGATAACTGGCCACCATTCACTTCCATTGTTTGAGAGATTCTGCAACACTGGTTTCCTGTGAAACTCCAGCAGTGTTTTGTGGACTAAAAAAAACTAAACCTGACCTTCAGTCAGTATGAGGGTGAGTAGATTTTCTTTTTTGGGTGAACTGTCCCTTTAGAAATAAGTCGAGGACGACTCAAAATTTCAAGGCAATTACTGTAATAGATTTCTGAGTTTTGAATCAAACTCACTCTTAAGTTTTGAAAAAAAAAACTAAAAAATAACATTATATAAATAGGTAATATAGATAATTTAATTTTCTTTTTTGGATAAATTTGAATATTTGAAGTTCTGAAAATCAACAAAAGAATTTCTTGAATTTCAGCAGCAAGTTTCAGCCAATATTGGCGAAACAACCAATTGTCAAGCTCATGGTGGCACCAGATTAACAGATGAAGTGTTTCCAAAGTCTGTATGTTACTTGTTCTCATAGACACTCAACAACTGAGCCAAGATGGTCTAATATAGTGCTGCTTTTTGTAGATGATGTGGTCCTGAAGGCATCATCGGTCTGTGACCTTCGGGACTCACCGAATCGGTTCACATCCGAGTGTGAAGCAGCTGGGATGAGGATCAGCACCTCCAAGACTGAGGCCGTGGTTCTCCAGTGGATTGTCTACTCCGGGTACGGAACGAGTCCTCACCCCAAGTGAGGGACTTCAAGTATCTCGAGGTCTTGTTCTCGAGTGAGGGGACAATGGAGCGTGAGCGGAATGCGTTTTCTTTACCGCACTGTTGTGACGAAAAGAGAGAGTTCCTTCTCTCAAGTGACCAAAATGTTTCCAAGGAGGGTGGCTGGCGTCTCCCTTAGGGACAGGGTGAGACGCTCAGTCATCCGTGAGGGACTCGGAGTAGAGCCGCTGCTCCTTTGCGTAGAAAGAAGGGAGGGTATAGGGAGGTGTTCCAGGCACGTCCAGCTGGGAGGAGACCACGGGCAGAGCGAAGACTAGGTGGAGGGATTATATCTCCACCCTGACTTATTTGGTATAGTTACATCTCTAAATAAAACTGGCGATTGCCTTGTGTATGTCCTTCACTGTATGCATGACACACACACACAGCTTATTCTGCTGTTATTCCCACACTTTAAGACATTTATTCAAGAACTCCTTAAAAAAAAAAAAAGACAGTGTTAGTGCAGCAGTGTGTAAATGAAAAACAAACACGCATATTATCAAAATAGATTTTATTCTAGACCTTGAAATCTGAGTGATATTACAACAGTCAGATCAGGAGGCTGCAGACTGCAACCATGAGTGAGAGAGAAAGAGAGTACAACATAGGTGAGGGCAAAGACAACACAACAAAAAAAAAAAAAATCTGCAAATTGGTATTTACATGTTCTGTGTTATAATACAACAATTAAATCCAGATTTTATATTTTTTGTTCATTTCGTGTACGTAACTACAAATAAATTGGAATTACAAAAGTTTTGAGAAGTACAAAACCTTCAAGGGCTCTCCAACATAGCAAAGATAGAATTAACGTTAGTACTTTCGGTAGGAACAAAAAATAGCAAACACACTTGAATGCAGTGTAAAAAGCTTATCATCTAAAAACAAAACCTTATAAAATACCATTCCACTGTCATAGACATCATTTGAAATAGTGTCTTTGTGGTACAGCCCAATCACTGCTGACTGTATTAAAGCAAACTTCAAAATAGTCTTTAGCTTCAGTACAAAATTTGTTTAAAACGAGGAACATTCTGAACAAAACCTCTGAAATGTCCGACGACGTGTCTGCGTGTGTGTGTCTGTGTGTATCAAGCCGTTAGCGAGATGAGACCTGGAATGCCATGAAGTTGGCTTGGTTCGACTTTGACGTACCCCGAGGAGTCGGACAGGACACTATTCACTGGAACAGCTGCACGTTTTTTTTTTTTTTCTGCATCGATTCTGATTCGTCTTTTAAGAGCATTTTCAACGTTAGATGCGTCTACGATGGTTTGAATAAACACACCTCCCTGTTTCTCCATTTTTAGTCTAAAGTGCAGGAAAAAAAAAAAAAAAAAACACCCTTTGAGAGGGCTGCTCTTTTTTATTTTTTTTATTTTATTTTGCTATGACTGTTTAATGGTATTTTATAAAAAACCATTCCTCATGGTCACGACCCCCGGTGATGCACAAGAACATCACATACTGTATTTCAAGCGTCCTCAAAAAGTAACTTTAAAATCCACCCTCAGCATACGAGTGGCATACAAAAGAATCCCCTGTGATAGCACAGATATATATTTATATATATATACTGTATATATATATTATATGCAGATACCATGTTACATCAGCGAGCCTGCTTTTTAACAACAAGCACAGACTTGCCTCAAAACGCCAACTCTGAACACTACAAACAAAAAGCGCCGTCTATCGGTGCATAGGCCTGAACACAGCCCGTCTCCAGAGTGTGTGTGTGTCTGTATGTGTGTGCGTGTGTGTGTGCGTGTTAATGCTGAACTGCCTGACAACAGCAAACCAAAGCAGGGACTGTAGTGTGTACTCAGGTCAGTGCTGGACATGAAAGCTGCACGTGTAATAAGAGTGAAAGTCAGGAAGTGTTTCAGGCGCCATTCAGACAGAATCGGGCGTTTCGGCAAAAAAACACAAATTATCTGCCGATTTTGAACGAAGGTGGCGGTGCGTTCAGGCTGTGGCGGTGAGAAAAACAAAACAAACACAGCGACGTGGCGGAAAAAGTTGAAGCAAGAGTCAACTTTTGGAGAAACGCAGCCTGATGTCACGCCGTGGTGGCTCATCACGCAAGCTGCCGATCCAAGTGCCTCACAACCAGCCTGAAATATCTCTGAGAACGGAGGCGGAGCTCCTGGGACCAAACGATGATACTCTCCCTGTTGTCCGGCTTGCAGTTTATATGCTGCAGAACAGCAACTTCAGAACAGAAGCTTCCTTTGGTTTGTGGCGAGACAAAATGAGAATGAGCGCACAGCTGTGGTCACGCAAGGTGGAAACTAAATGATGTGCTGTGATGTGTGTAGGCCAGCCTGGAAGTTAGCATCGCTCTGGTTTCCAACAAAAAAAAAAAAAGCCAAATGGGACGTTTCCGTTGGGTTTTGGATTAGCGCAGAAAATCAGCTCTGTGGCGAACCAAAGTTTATGATTCTGACGTGTTTTGTTTAATCTAATCTGCACAAATTACCACTTTTATAATCTTTGAAGCATAAATGCAAACGCCAGAAGTAAAAACCCAAAATTACACTATAAACGAACTACACTATGGTCACATGACTTCACCGTCTCCCCCCACTAGGTGACTAGCATTTGGCATGATGACGGTTAATATCTGCGCCAACCTCTGTAGCCTCATTTAGCGTCTTTTTAAAGACATGTAAAAGCTTCAAAATCCATGAACAAAACATAAAAATCACTTGAGTTTGTGTTAACCACGGCCTTATTTCAGGCAAATAACCAAAAACCCATTGGCTTCTAGAATGAGGGAAGCAGAGGAGCTAATATGCTAACTCATTTCCAGGTTTAAGGACTCATTTCTGCAGCACTCTTATGGTGGCGAGAAAGCCAGTGAATCAGATAAATAAAACTTATTCCTTATTTCACAGTGAGCAGATTATTATTGCGAAATCAGCCACGACAAGGACCCCAACGCGAAGCAAAGAGGTCTTAAACCACCCTGGAGGAGTTTATTTCGCAATTATGACCTACTCACTGTACATTATCCTGCTTATTACGCAGCTACTTACTTAAAATTACCAATAATTTGACACAAAATATTGATCTAAAAACGATTTTATGAATTTAAAAAAGGTTTTATTGCTCTTCCCGTGTCTATGATCAGAATTGTGTCCATAGCAAGTGTGTTCTTCACAGCAACGATCTGCTATTCAAAATAACAGACCTTAGAATGCTGTAATTGACCAATCAGAATATTTAACAAAGCTACGTAATAAGCACAAGCAAACACCCCCCTACATGCCACACAACGCCTGATAGTGTCTGAATGTGGCCTGAAGCCGAAACGACTTCTCAACGTGACGAACTGATGCGACCTCCAGCATCTTTAACTCGTCGTTTCGGCTGTGATGCGAGTGGCCGTCGAGCCATGTTTTTAAAAAAGGTGCGATCAAAGACCCTGTGCCTGCAGAGGAAGTGGAACTCAAGATGATGTCCTGATGTTTAATGACCAAGCGGGGGGAAACAGGACACAATTAGAAGGGCTTAGTCTGATTATCATTCAGCAATGGTTAGCAACAAGCCATTAATGGAGGAAACAAACATAATTATGCTTATTAATTGGTGGCATCAGATGGAGGCGAGCGGTTATGGGCCTGCTTTCCCGTATCTGTCTCTCTTTTCCCCGCAGATCCCAAAAGATGCACAGACGCCAGAGAGAGCAGGCTATTCCTGTGCCGCGTTACCTCACCGCTGATGCTCGGCGCACGGCCGTCTGTACACCAGCTCGAGATCCAGGACGAGCTCGGCGACGGAAACCTGAAGCTGACGTCTTACTTACATGAGATCGACACGGTGGTTTTAACGGCTACAAAGATTATCTTCCAGCCTAGAGGTTTTGAATTCTTTAGAGCTCTATATATTAACCTGATGAATTGTGAACACCTGAAAAACCATTTCTGAGGATAAAGGTTGCAAAAAAACAAAGGACAGTTCACCCTTTGATTAACTGCTTTATACTTTTGTTAAAAAAATGGCAAAATGGAACAAACCTATCGGATAAAAATAGAGTTGACAAAACATCTTCTAAGCTATACAGCTGCAATTTTGAACCTTGAAGAGTGCCAAGAAGTGGATGAATGGATCTCCCAATGAACAGCTTTGAACCCCCATTGTACATATGCAATATGCACACACCAACAGAGAACAAAAATCTTTAGAAGTCTGGTACAAAGAGGATAAAAACAGAAAAGCAAGAGGAATCCTGGTGTTTTGGTTTGTATGTGACGGGTCCAACAGATTTATACTGTGTGAAGACAGAGAAACGTCTCTTCCTGCGGGTCTGCGAGTGTCCGTACAGACCTGTTGTATGTCTGACGCGTGTGCAGAACGTCTGTATGTGGCGAACGTGTGGTCCTTGTGTGTGTACATATGAGGGAGGGAAGGAGGGAGGAGGGTCCGTCTGGCTGTAATGGCGGGCCATGGCATCTGATGGGACTACAGCAGTGTGGTGGACAGGCAGGGACAGTCAGTCATTTTGGCTATGTACACATTCGTAGTCGGTCCATGGCTCCCCCAGACGAGTGTCATTTCCTCAGGTCTAATACACAAACCTGGAGGAACAGGAAGGATGAGGCACTTAGACAAAATGTCACTTTCGCTGCCACAAAAGTTTCACTTTCTGCCACGTCACATTTCTTACTGGCACAGACACCACAAACATCGGATCTGACTCACTTTCAGACAAAAAGTTCGAGGTTTTGGAACTCTTGATTCACATGTAAATTCAGCCGCTGTCATGAAAGGTTGATCTTGTGTTTTCTCACCGATTCTTACTACAAAGCCTGGAACTGAGTCGTGTTTACGGGAAGCCCATTCTGACTTTTATTAAATATAACTTTACTGGAGCATCGTGACCAAAATGTCAGGCCAAATAACATAAGTGATAAATACATTGTATGTTAACAAAACAATATTAGCTGATAATCAGCCTGATCAGCCTGTCAATAATCAATCTCTACACACGTTATCAGACTGTAAAACCATTAATCAAACCAATAAATAACAGCAGTCAACGTCAGACAACCGCATCATTTTTAGCAGTTACTGTGTTTCTGTATCGTTAAAAAATATACACGTTTCCTGAATTTAGTTCATTAATTCACTACATCAGTCCCAAAAATAGAATTCAAATTAATCTGTAATTTTTATGAGCATGCTCTGCGTGTTATCTGATGTTCAAGTAAACGGGTTTAATATGTGGCCTTTCACATCTTTATGTGTTTCACAGTTAATATAATGTTGTTACTGATGCAATATGTTGCTACGAACATAAATCTTTGATGAAGGGAGAAGAAAACACATTTGGGATTGTTTGGTCAAAAGCACAATTTTTATGTTTTTAAAAAAAAAAAAAAAAAAAAATCAATTAATTGATCTTACCAATGATCGATTAAGGAAAGTACTTACAGTTTGTAACCCTAATTTAAATCCATGTTTGTATTTATTAAACGATATGTCAGATTCAATTTTCAATTCAATTCAATTAGAGAAAAAAACAAAAAAACTTCTATTTTATAAAAAACACTTTTCTAATGTTCCTGGACCAATCTGCAGCATTCCTACAGAGAGACTGACCTTAGATAAAAACACTCAGGGGCATATTTTTCAAAAACTGGTGACTACTATTTTCTTACTCAGATCAATAACACACGTGGTCATTGTCTGGACTTTTTGGACCGGACCTTTCATGACCTACAGCCTTCATAGATTTACATCATGAATTATGGACTATTAAATTATTGATGCCATTCATTCTGACACTTTGTGTTTTTTGTTTGATTAGTGCAGTTTGAGGAAAACAAAAATTCTATATACACATGCAGTATCAAGAGGTTTTATTATATGGAAGCTCATTTCTGCCAATGTGATGAAAAATTACTAACTCATGATTTTACAAAGTCATTATTTTGAGAAGGTCTCTCATTATAACGACTTAACAGGATCTTTGTTTTTCATCACATTTGTAGAAATGGGCTTCCATAGAACTAAATTAAAACTCCTGGTGCTCTGAGGGGAAAATATTAAAGCCCAACTCCCTTTAATAAATTAGATAAATGAATAATAAACATGACTCCAGAAACACAAGAGAAAAGGCGTCACATATCGACAGTCTTCTTGTCAATTCAGCATCAATACAATCCAGAGAGAGAGGGAGACAAACACAGAGCGCACACAGAAAAAACAGCCTCTAGATGAGGGACTGCTGCAGACACGCTGCTCACACAGGCTGCACTGCTGCCAGTTAACCAGTTTAGATTTTCACTGACACGAAAGGCAAGAGGTTCCAGGATGCAGAGCCACTGCTGCTGCTGCTCTGTGTCCCAGGTTTCAGTTTTACATGAGGAAATTTGCAACTTTCCTTTAGGGGCACAATGGCAAGTTCAAAACAGGTGGACTGTGGGGGTAGAAATCGCAGTACAGCCACACTTCAGAGCATCAGTAAACTGTTAATACTGAACAACTGTTTACCTGCCATTAAAGAAGTGGAAGAACGTGAATCATTTCCTACAGTTTAATGCAATAAAACCGGAGCTTTGATTATTGCTTCTGATAACCTTCAAACAGCAATCAGGCAGAACCTCGGTGCCTTATCCTCATCCTGTCCTTCGTATAATCTTTGATACATTAGGACACTGACTCCATCATACGTCTTTCATGTAGAGGACACAACTAAACTTAGGTCTGTTGTATCAAGATCAGCTCATCATGTTTAGAT
The DNA here is from genome assembly GCA_034769285.1 of Lutjanus argentimaculatus. NCBI lineage: Eukaryota > Metazoa > Chordata > Actinopteri > Lutjaniformes > Lutjanidae > Lutjanus > Lutjanus argentimaculatus. The sequence continues at coordinate 254,403 of JAWZSL010000064.1, forward strand.
TACTGTAATTCTCTTTTCACTGGCCTTAATAAATCGTCATTACACCATCTTCAAACCATCCAAAATGCTGCTGCTCGGCTCTTAACTCAGTCGACCTGATGGTCATGTATTATGCTGATTTTAACCTCTTTGCTCTGGCTACATCTTAATTTTAGAATCCATTTTAAAATCTTGGTGCTCACTTATCGAGTCCTACGTGGCCAGGCTCTGCAGTATATCATTGACCTTCTACACTCCCACATTACGAGCTCAGCTCTTACGTGCTCCACTCAGGGAGATCGTTCTTTCATATCAGCAGTAGGGATGTGTAAGATTAGTTGACTATGTGATTAAACCTCGCCACCCTGGCTAGTCGGCACCAGAAATACTAGTCAGTTAAACTATTTCTCAATATTTTACTAACGCACAAGGAGAGTTAACTGTTGAATCTAAGACGTAATGCAGCTGGTCTCCACTAGCCGGGGCTGCAGCCCCAGCAGACAGCAGCCCTCTCTAGTCCAGCGAAAACACCCCGATGGCCTGAATGTTATCAGCAAAGTGGGTCAGATGACACCTCAAACAGTGCAGCCTGTCAATGTTTTAATCAAGAAAATGAAAATAGGGATTGAATGTAGGCTGTGTCAAAATAAACCGAAATACAACCACTCAGCTGGAGCAGTGTGTAACAACGTTAAGCACAGACACGGGCAGTAACCTACAAGCAGAGCAGACTGCTGCTGCTGCTACGGTGATGTCTTTGTGGACAGACGCTACACACTTCTTTGAGTCGTGGGTGATTATTGAGAAAGAACATTTTTGTCGGAGCCTGTGTATTGTTTTATTTTGGGAAAATCCCGCACAGTCAGAGCAGTTTGAAGCCTGAGCGTTTTTTCTAACAGGATTACTTTCACATGCGTTTACCTCATTATTTGAAACTCTGACCATGTTTAATATGAACATACAACATTTCAACATTATATCACTCATTCTGGAGAACTGGGAGTTGACAAAATGTTACATTTTTTCCGTGTCACAGTCTAGCTGTGGTACGTAACCATTTTATTTTTTTAATGTTGCTATGAGTTAGCTTAATGCTAATCAAAACACACCTTTTTAAAAACCATAATTCTTCTTACCAGCACCTGAGCAATATCCCCGCCTGTAGCTTAACCTTTTTACCCCTGATTAAATCATGTTTTTGTAGAAATCTGATAGAGCTGACAGAAATCTGGGACGCAACTTTAAAAGGTCCACAGAGATGATTATCATAGCATATTTTATACTATATTATCAGCAGGTATGGTTACTTTTAGATTTTGAAAGCTTTTAAAACATTTTTTAATTGTTTGAAGTTGTGAATACTTGTCTGAATTAGAGTATTAGCAGTAATACTTTATTTAAATTATGTAGGACATGATTTGTCCCAAATCTCACAAAGTGGTGATAGATATGACAGAAAGGTAGATGATTCAGAGTGTGAGCAGTAGTGGGCAGTGACTCATTGTTCAGACACTAATGGCTCCATCTAGTGTTGACTTAATGGCACTGCAATGACAGCTTTCATGAATCTTTCCATTATTGAGTCAGTTTCAAACTGTTAGTCAGTCAACAACCTCATGTGACTGGATCAACACGATGCACCTTTGATCCAAATGGCCTGATAAATAAGACAAAGAAGCCCCGTGTCATAAGTCAAACACTTAACCACTTTTATCCCCAGCAGAAGCAGGCTTGACCTCAGTGTCGGAGGCATTTTATGGTGTCAGCTTACCTCGGTCAAACCTTTAATACACACGGCTGACCAACAGACTTCCTGGGTCAGCAGTCTGGTGTGGAAGTTGTATACGGAGGCCAAATTGTGTGTGAGTGGCTGCTACTTTCAGTTTATGATGTGTGTGACGAGGCGCTCAGACAGCACAACTCACCGATCCATCTGACGCGCTGGCTCCTACTTTGTCCCCTGTGGCGTTCCAGCAAACCTCAAAGATCCCTCCTGTCCCCCGGTAGCTGTGGACTAAAGCCCCGTCTGAGGAAACACACACATTCACATTATCAATGTTAGGCAGCATCTTAATAATGTGTTTTTACAAACACCTCAGTACAATCAGAATGGCTGTAACATAATGGCTAATATTTATTAATGTGTGTGGTTTTGATGTGAAAGTCTCATCCCAGACCTGAGTGTTCCAGATGTGGACACACTTGTCGAAGGAGCCGCTGGCAAGGTGCCTGCCGTCAGGGCTAAAGGCCACGCTGTAGACGGGCTCCTGGTGGCGGGTCAGTGTGTGGATACACACCCCGCGCTCCACGTCCCACAGACGCACCGTCGAGTCAAACGACGCGCTGCGGAGAGAGAGGATGAGACAAGCAGTGAGATTAGAGTCCAAGAGCTGTGTTGCAATAAAATTAACCGTCATGTGCTGTGAGATGCAGCACGTCAACTGGACATGACAGCTCTCATTAAAGGAGACAACCTCATCAATCACTTGTCTATGCATGAATATGGTGTTCATCTAAAAATGTACAATCTTGTAAGAAAAAACAAACTCTGAGACAGGAAGCCATTTACAAAATATTTCCTCCTTTTTTTTTGTCCGTATTCATTATTTGCTCTTATTTTGTTAGAACCCACTGATTTCTGGCTTCACCACTAGTTTCTTATTTTTGCTCTGATCTTTGTTCAGAGAACATTTCATAAGTGGTCGAGAGCACTCTTACCAAGATAAGAAAAAGCATCTTGTTTTGACAGTTCTTTTTTGTCCGACACAAGGACACACAAGTTTAAAACCCTGAGGGGTGAGAGATGTATTTCCTGCTTCACAAATTTGCTGCTTTTATTTACTTTATATCATCTTAAATTCAACAGTTGCGGGGTTTTAGAGTGTTGGTCGGAGGACAAAACGATATTTTTCATAAGTTGCATTTCTATTTGGATACACAGCATGCTGCAGCACAAAGTAAGAACTGCGCAGCACTTTTCAACACTACTCTGGAATTGCACGCAACATATGAAATGTGGAACAGCTGGAGAAACGTAGTCGCCATATCACTCACGGTGTAACAATAACCAGCACAAAACTTAAAGTTACCTACATAAAACACCATGTTCTGTGCACATCATAAACACTAACACGCACTAACATTTGTATTTTGGAACATAACACAGCAAATGCATGATGGGAAATTATAGAAATTAGGGCCGCCTCTCAGCCCATCAGCTGCAGATGTGAATGTCACGTGCCACAATCCTTCAGCGCTCCACAATGCTTGACAAACTTCATTACACAAACTACACAACCTTGCTTGACTTAAGTTCAGTTTCAGCCTCATGTACTACAACTAAAGTGATCAACAAAAAAAAGAGCACTACAAGGCCACCACTACTAAGAAATGTAAAGCTTTTGCTTTTAGCTCTGATCAGTTGGTAAAAAATAGCAAAAAGCTTTTAATGTCTTTTCCTTTACCTCAGACTATTTGATTAAAAATATTAAAACTGAATTTGAAGTTTTATTTTAACCTCCCTTTTAACTCTCCTTCACTCACTCACATCAGTTACTACGTGTCCCTCTGCTGACACGGCGTTCACACCTTCACAATATGCTGATTTAACTTCTGCTGTAGGGCTCTACTAAATGTGTGTGAGTGTTTGCACACAGCACCACAACCGTCCTTATTGTGTGTTTTGAGGGCGTCGTCTATGCTAATAACAAACTATTGGTTACATCCCTCTGGCTTATGATCAAGTGGGAATCATCCTTCTGCACACTGGGGTTAGAGCAGATTTGGGTGGTTAAGAACATTTGGTGCATCTGGAGTTGACTTCTCTTATTTTTCTCTTAACAGAAAATTAAGAGAAAATACAGAGATAATTTAAGAGCGTTGCTGCATGAGGCCCAACATCTTGGAAACCATCATGATGCAGCAGTTTCTTTCAGTTTTATTTCTTTCTCTTTTATTGAGACATTGGCAGATACTGTCTTTCAGGAACATGCCGTGGATGGCAATGTCAACTTGTAAATTCTGCTCAGGCAGGGTCAGACAGATCAGAGTGGGCTTAACACCAGAACAACCCTGTGTTATTTCCTCAGGGTCAGTTGAGCCTCTGTGGCATCCTACACAGTCGGATCTGAAAAACCAAGCTGGCTGTGTGATGACTCACAGGCAGGGACCAAAATTAGAGCCAGCCAGCAGCCGAATGCTGGTTAAATATGCAAGCAGCTGGTAGATTTTCTTTACCCACCAGCCAAAAAAAGGGGTGATCGATTGCGTGGATGGTAAAAGTTGACGTTTCCCTGCTCGGAGGCTATGTTAGCAAATAAGACGTAACAGAATGATACAAACGTCTGCAGAGCCTCAGTCACAGAGTCCAAGTCAAACTTATTACAGGAAGTCAAACCTCAATATTAAATGAGCAGCAGTCCTGAGGTCACTGTCAAATATTTAATTGATGAAGTTCTATCGAGGAATGGGACTGCTACCAAGATAACTTTTTCAAGTTATTAAAAATGCAGCAGTACAGATTAGTGGGGATGATCTTAGTATCCTGATATCTCCTCATAATTATATGAAAATATATCATAAATTAGAAACATTTCTTTCTAATTTCTTTCTTTATTTTTCTAATTTAAGAACGTGGGAGTGAGGCTGGTGTTCAGGTGCTGCTTTGCGGTCTCACCTGGCCAGCATGAGGTTGGCACTGGGGTTGTTGGTCCCGGGGCCTGTGGGGCTCCACTTGATGGTGTAGATTTCTTTACTGTGGGCCTGGAGGTCATGGACACACGAGTCCTGCTTCATACTCCAGATCTGTGCCAGAAAGGAAAGGAAGGGGCCGGCTGTTAGTTTGGCTTTTATCAGAAAGTACATAGAACACATTCAATCCCAGTTTTGTGCTCATCTTAGCCATTAAGTGACGTGTAATGGGGACCGACCTTCAGTGTCATGTCGTCTGAGCAGGAGGCCAGCAAGCTGCCAGTAGGATCCCACTTAATGGCGTTCACCTCATTCTATAGTGAGTGAGATGAGTGTTAGAAAGCAAAAAGAAACATAGCATATTTCAAAAAATGTTTGGGTAGGAGCACCGGGCTCAAATACCCTTTGAATAAGGGTACACATGGACACAAAAATCAAAAGAAAATGCCAAGACACTCCCTTTTACACAATTAAAGTGGATTTCTTGCCATGGCACTGTCATGTTAGACCTTAAATCAAACTCTGATGCATTTCAGTATCAAGTCTTATTCAGGATGTCAAAAAGTCAAAAAATGACTCCCTGATTCTTGTGATTTTTGTGAACAGAGCATATCTGACTGATGTACACAGGCAACAATACATAATAATGTCCCCTGAGTATATTGATACTTTTATGCCAATTTATCTTAAAGGGATAGTTTGGATTATTTGTAGTGGGGCTGTACGAGGTACTTATATATAGTCAGTGTGTTATCTACAGTAGATGTCTGTCTACATGTCCCCATTTAGGAGAAGCAGGGAAGCTAAACAATGTACTGCTGTTGACAAGGTCAGCAACAAAAGGTATTTTAGCCACTTAATAAACAAAAAATAATCCATAAAAGTTTAAGTGTACGCTATATTTAGAATATTTTCGCTATACTTTGCCATCAGACAGCCTTCGCTCACAGGAAACCGCCATTATAGAAGCCAAATATCTCACTATCCAAACCAACTAAACTCCACTGGAAAAATCAGTAATTTTACTTCACAGAACACAGGAGTTCGATCTAGTTAGTTCAAGGTTTATTTGTGTTATTGTGTGAATCTGGTGTCTTAAAAGGATAGTTTGGATTTACTGAAGTCAAACAATAACACAAAGCTGTAGACCAGCGACATCCGTGTTGTGGGAGTTAAAAGTTAGTTTGGAGAGAGTGACATTTGGCTTCGATGACGACAGTTTGCCCTTAGAAAAGACTCTGTGACGGACAAGTAAAGTGATGAAAATATTCTAAATATAGCATACACTTACACTGATAGATTTTTTTTTTAGGTGGACCTTCTCAAGTGGCTAAAATACCTTTTGTTGCTGACCCTGTCCACAGCACTTCATTGCTTAGTGTCAGTGCCGGTGCTCCTCTCGGCGATTATCTATCTGACAGTTCTTTAAGAACAGGAGTGTATTCACAGGGGTTTCCATTTCCCTCCCTGTCAGAAAGCTGGCACACAGGAGTGCTGTCTCACCGTGTGTCCCTGGAAGGTCTTGACAGGTCTGTCCTGACCCAGCTTACACACATGGATGCACATGTCTGTGCTGCAAGAGGCGAACGTGTTGTTGCTCTGCCAGTCAACGTCCAGAGCAGGTGCTGTTAGGAGGCAGAGACAGAGAGTTTAGCACTGCTGCAGCAGCGAGGCAGAACACGAGGGGAAAAGATCAATAATAATCAATAATAAACTATAACATACTCTGAGTGCAGATAGTCAAATATTAAAATGCTGTTGTGCAAAATGTGTAGATAAGTTTGGTTAAAAATAGCACAAATATATGTCAGTCATAATGTGTGAAAGGACTTGATGAGAGATAAATGTGAATTAATCATCACTATGGTCTCACTACAGTTCAACAAAAGGTTAACAGTCACTTGGAACAATCCAGCTGACTCCTGTCACTCACCCGAGTGGAAAGGAAATTGCTGCTTTGCCTCTCCCGTGTGGGCATCCCAAATAATTGTGGTCTGTGTGGAGGAGGAAACTAATTTAGCATTCATGTCAGGAAATCAATAAAAACATCCCATACAATATAAAAAGTGTCTTCTTTATTTTAAAAAATGCTGCAGGCTACATTCAGTTGATCTAAATAATGAGCACAAGTTGAGATGGAGGGATGTTAATACATCACACACACCTTTTTATACCTGCAGGACATCAGCGCTCGGGCATGAATATGTATGCTGAAGATGACACTGTGTATGTCATTATACTTCATGACACTAGATGGCAATGTTGAATAAAAAATTCACAAATACAAATTGTCATTTTTGTGTCAGGACATGAGCATGTCTATCTGACTCTCACCTGCTGGTTAAGTGTAAACAGACCCTGACATGCAGGTGAAAACAACAATAACTGCACAGACCTGTCTGTGGTCTACAGGCAAGCCATCCATTTTCTGTGCCTTTCCCTTTCCAAAACTAGTATGAAGATTAGTTTAATCTTTTATTTATATGTCAAAGAAAACAAACTATCCAAAACTTACTTTAGTCTAGGTCCCTGTAGTAAGTGAGCTGTGTAACCATCAACCAAAAATAACACATGAAAAGTTGAATTTAAAGCAGTATTAACGCATTTTGTCCACTTTAAAGGCGACATGCCATGAAAGATGGGACTGATCCGGTGTCAATATCAGCAGCAGTGCCCAATATTAACACAAGACACTCATCAACATTGGACATCTAAAATCCAGAAGGCCTTGGTTTGCACAATGCCACATGTATAACACGCTATCTATTATTAATAGTTGAAAACGCTATGCTACATAGTGCGAATAGAGGTCTGAATAGCACTTCTCACTTCTACTCTCCATTTGCATGTATTATAACAGCTAAATTCCACCAGGCGCGGCTGCATCACCATACAGCTGCACCACCTTAGCCAGAGCTGATCGCAGCCATTCTACACAATGCTTGTGATTTCACCAGGAGCACCTCCATGCGTCACAGAAGCGGGTCTCCGCTCCACTCCAAATACGTGTGGAGTCTATTTTTGACGGATGTCGTGTCAATAAGCACAGAGCAGATCAAATGGGCAGAAGGTCAGGGAGAATCCGATCAACTTTCAAAATCAACTAAATCTGAGCAAGTAAACACAATCAGGCAGGCAAAACGCTCCGCTGCTGAAATGCTTCTAAAATGCTTCTGAAACGCTGCTGGTGGGGCCTGCAGCTGTGCAGAGGACGGATCAGAACCATGGTGCAGATGTGCCGTGCTTGGTAGAATCAACTGTTAAGGGAAACTCGCCCCAAATTACTGTGAGATAAAGCTGGACTGAAGAAACGTACTAGCCACCTCACTCGTTATGCAACAACAAACCTGCACAAAAATGACAATTACCAACATAAGCCACCATGTTCTGAACAAACACACTGGCAAACTTAAACTCAAAGCAATGCAATGCATCATGGGAAAGAGTCCTACAGAGCCCCCAATGGTTGAATGACACCATTACACAGTTGGAACAGCCTTGTGTAATCTTACTCCTGCTCCTACTACAACAATGAGCTAAAAGATGCTACGATCCATAGAGCTGAGGGTGAACTGCAGAGTTGGGCGACAATTCTCTCTGCTCTCTACAAACTTCTGTGGGCTTATCACACTTTCACATTACAGTCATTTCATCTATCATTAACATGAAAATGCCAATTAGTGCAGCTTTAACATCTTGGAGAACCGTTGCTTCCTAGAGCACAGTTTTACCTTTTACAGCTGCAAAAGTGTCACACATTTTTAACAATCTCACCCCTCAACCTGGCAAACTGATGTTACATTTAAGATCACCCCTGATCACCTCACCTCTAACATCTTATTTCCATTAGAAATATGTCATATTTTAGTAAGCGTAGCTTCAAAATCATAACTCTGAATCAGGGACCAAAATAAGCACCAGGCATCAGCCAAATGCTGGTAAAATATACAAGCGGCTGGTAGATTTAACTCACTCACCAGCCAAAAAAAAAAACCCAATAGCAATCTATTCATTAGTGGTTTGGCTGGTGAACACGAAAGTGCCCTGAATACAGAATAAGCTGCAATGCTCACAAGGTCACCCCATATATATTCATGAAACTTACTGAACTCTCACATCTTAAGATAAAATCAAAGTGTCTTACCTTGTCTACACCAGCACTGAGGATGAAGTTTCCTTTCTTATTCCACTTGAGTGCAAATATAGGACCTTTATGCTGACCCAAAGTACTGGCCAGGTTACCTGAAAATATAAATTAAAATAAAAAATGCATATTAGAAAGAAAACTCATATTTGCGTCCTTGCAAAGCCACGATGAGGGTTTAGTAAGAATCTTACCGTCTTTTGTCCATATCCTGGCAAAGCCGTCATACGAGCCTGTTGCTAGCAACGTTCCCTCACTCTGAAAGAGAAGAGAGATGATTCTCGTTAGTTTGAAGTCTGTTGCATTCAATACTTCTCAGATGTATTCAAGTAGAATTGTGCCAGATTAGAAATGTGATGTTTTTAAGCGTTTTTGGCGACGAAATTGTGGGAGCAAGTGAAAATTGCAAAAAAAACAAGTTGCAATTTTTTTTTTTTTTTTGTATAATTCATTAAAAATCAAAGGCACCCTGTTCCAGGGAAAATAAGACTGCAATTTGTTCTGATTAACCTCACCGAAAGGCTCAGGACTGCAAACATTCTAACAAAATATGCTTGATTTGTAAATATATAAGTGGACTTATGCTTACACATTTTAAAACAAGTCAAAATAGCAACGTAGATAATGATAAACCTTGTGTTCTTTTCGGAGTCTGTTAAAATAAATAAATATATAATGAATAATAAAACAGAGATGTAAATTTATAATGCTTGCACGGGGGACTGCTGTAATTGGTGGGACTCGTGGAAAGCTACGATGATTCCTCAAATTTGCACACAAATGTTGCAGTGATTGGACAAAACTGTAAAGTTATGCGCAATTGTCAAGGATTGGTTGATTTGCATCAATTGTTGGGATCGCAATATCACAACTTCCTAGAGGGACTGGTTAGCTCAGCTCCAGGTTATCCATCACCGCAGCGGTGAAGAGAAGATGGACCAGGGTGCATCATACATTTCTCGGCTAACATAGTGTTAGTCAATGTTAAGTCTCATAAATTAGTCTCAGTGTCTAACAATACTCAATAATGTCACCAGCATTTTTAGATCTCAGTACAAGCATGCTGTGTGCTTATTTGCTCGCTGACGCTGATGAGATTTACTCCTAAGGCATCGAAATTTGGTACCAAATGACAAGACATATTCCAGTACTCGACAAGATCAAAACAATTCTGTCAGTGCCATTAAAGTGTCAGAGTTCAGTGCCCAGCTCCATTAATGACAGATAAAATGTAAGTGCTCATTTAGTGCTGTGCAATGACTTTTACTAGTCAGGGAAAAAACTGTTTGCAGCTGAGCAGCATAAAAGTCCTTTTCCCCGTGGGAGTGACTCGCCCCCATATATATCTGGTTGGAAGGAATGCCTTCAGCAGAAGCGGCGGTCACAGGAACGCAGACACACACACACACACACTAGATTAGATTACTAAAAACTGCACTCAGTGGAACAAACACACAATCATACTGTTCAACTACACACACACACTCACATTCCAGTCTAGTGAGGTGACGTCTTTGTTGCTGGGTACGTCCTGGCCCCCTTCCCGTATGCAGTGCCTCAGAACCAGCTGGGTGGATCCGCCTGTGCTGTTCTCACTCAGGTTCCAGATCCGTGCTGTCGAGTCCCCGGACCTGCCCGAGCCAATACACACACACACACACACACAGACACACACACAGACACACACACACACACAGACACACACAGACACACACAGACACACACAGACAATGTAACGTTAGGCACGTAACACAGCTCTGGTTCTTAAAATCAGTACGGAAAATGGTATAAAACTGACCATCGTTGCTCTTGAGTAGGGGGTTGGGGTTTGAAAGCATTTTATCGAACCTGAACCCAGAAATCTTTTTAAATCCCTATCAAACCTTTTCACATCATCTGTTGAGGAGAAAGGAGAAAGAAACTTTACAAGCACAAAACTCATTAACTTTGATTTGGTTTGTGTGGATATTTGCCCCTTGCACAGCCTGTCTTAACTAACAGGACTGTGCCACAAGTAATTTCAGCTTTCATCCATTTTCATTTCATTTCGAGAGGCGCCCATGCTTAATAGAAGAACTGCTGAACATGCAGATATGTACCCAACTGAAAACTCATCTCTGTTGGGTTTAGAAATGAGCATTAAATTGTTGATTTAGGCAGGAAAAAGATTAATGACAGTTTAGAAGGATGATGAATTATTCTGGTCTTTGATTTTTTTTTGTTTTTGTTTGTTAAATTACTTCTTCCTGCTGACAAAAGAGCTCCGATCCATGTGCTGTGAAGGAAATTAATGTTATGGATTAACACTTAGCTGTTAATTATGGTTTAGGGTAAGGGCCATTTTTCAGTTGGACAGAGCCTATTCTGGGATGGGAGTTGAGGGGCAATGAACTTATCACACAAATTCACACTAATTTCATTATTTTTAGTCCAGAGCATCTACTGCTGTTTGATCTGATAGAAAGCGAAAGCTGTAAAAGGGCAGACCAGCTGGTGCACTGTGCCCCATCAGACATATTTTGCTTCTTTTTTGTCTCTCTGATGACTCAGAAATTTCAGGATCTCCCCTGAGCTGTGCTGACAAACATACTGGAAAGTACAGCTGGAGATGTAAACGTATGACTTCATCGGAGGAGATTTGTTTGAATTGGAAACAAACAATTTTGCTTAGTTTGACCCTAAAAATTAAATGAGTGTTCAGTGAAATCCAATATTTCTGGTTTGGCCCAATCAGCTTAGAGATGCATAGTGTTAACAGAACCAAACCTACTAAAGCCAAAAACAAGTAGTGCAGAATGCTGAGGATGGTGAAACTGCTAGAGTTGGGACTGATCTGATCTGATATCAGGTGCCGATAGCAGTGTAATTCACGCATTGGATATCGGCCTGATGTCACCAATCCATGTATGTAAGATTTCATGTTTTTATTTAATTATAAAAAACGTTGTGCACAAATTAAATGTATAATATGTCACATGTCCGCATTAAAATGCCTAAAAACAATTGCGTATTTACATTACCCAAACATTTCAAACAATGTTCAAACAGAGAAATCCATAATTTTTCCAAGGTAGTGGTGCGTTTCCTGCTAGCCGTTGCTAGCAAGTTGCAATAACTTCCAGGGAAACGCAGGATATGACAGATACTCCAGAGAGCGAGGAAGGAAATCGGCACACGTGACTGAACTTACCATGAATAAAACTTCGATATTACCTCGTCCGTGAACATTATTTCTGTTTGAATCATGTCAGATTTTAATCAGCTATAGAGGTTGTCTAACAGTGAAGATAACAACCCAGTGATGCCGCACAACTTCACGACATCATCATACTGAATCTTTTGTAATTGTTTTAATGTGAGAAAGCCCGCTTGCGGCAGAATTTAGATATTGTGCCTTTAACCCACCAAATTGGTGTGCAATTCAATAGGAGTATACAAGGCTGTGCTCCATAACTGTTAGAACTATGGCTGCCCCCTCCTAGTCCACAGATGTGTCAGCAGAGTCTTCTGAGAAATGACTGTTAGTCGACCTGTTGCACAATAAGCCTTTAGTCATTAGCTGTTACTGGGAAACCCATCACTTCCAGTAATAATGTGAAATACTCTTTCAAAGATAACCACTGAAAGAAACGTGACTTTAGTCAAAGGTTTAAGTGGTGATCAGTGATGAAGGTCTCAGACTTACTCTCCTCATACAACCAAGTTTCCCCATAACAAGACAAAGATATAGTATTAAACCCATTTGTTGTTTGAATGTTATGAAAATTAGCTTGCTGACCAATAAGAGATAAAGATTTTTTGCTTTAAATTACCTAATGGAGGTCCTTCACATAAGTAAACCTACTCTTGGCCACAAACAAGACCCGAGGGACTAGCTGTCATTAAAAATGCATGTGTACAACTTTGCTAATAACGTGGTTAGCTTCTATCAAAGTAACTAATGCTAATAAAAACTAATGCATGAACTTGACTGTCCCAGTAAGAAAGAGACTTTTCCATGCTATTCTAGGCACAGCATGACCAGTGAAAAACACAATAAAATATATTATTGTGATTTTAGTTAAATAATATGCTAACATTCTAAGATTATGGTTGTTTACATTGTTTGTTAGAAGATAATTTTATTTGTAGCCAATCATGGGTTATGCCTGTTGTGCTAAAAGCAGAAAGCCTTATTTTAAAAGGTTTTAACTTTTACAGCACAGGGACTTTGGGAGAGTCAAACTGAATTAAAAAAAGATGTTTTTCCAATTGTGAAAACTAATAAAGTGGAGAAAAATATGATTTAAAAAAGGTGCAGAATTTTTCATGTTGGGATTTCTAACTTTACAGGTCAGAAAATGTAAACGTCTGGTCCCTTCGCACTTCAAATCTGGTCCTTCTAAGAAAGTGACTGAACAGGCCTGATGCAGAGATACTGACCCAGAGGCGAGGAGGTCGTTCACTGGGTTCCAGGCACAGATAAACACTTCGGATTCGTGGCCCCTCAGGACCATGGCTTTACTCTGGGGGATCTCCACGTCCCTGTCCACCTCCATCATCTCTGAGTGGTGATCTGCAGGAAGGAATGAGAAACAAAACCTTTGACTACACATTTACATAACAGTACTCGGTAAGTACAGCCCTTATGTTCTGCAGGTAAGGAGGATGCAACTGCAGTGGTAATTTTCAAAAGGTAATGAAAAATAAACAAGATGTAATGAACCAAGGCCTCCAGTAGAATGGCCTATTACTTTTGAAATGAAGTGTTTCCCTACACAAAGGCGAAAAAGATGTGGGTGGACCAGCAAAGTATATTAACAACCAGGCAGTCAAACTGCACCTATTTCAGCAATGGCAGAGCTCTGACATCATTCAATTTCCTACAAGCCAGACCAGTCCCACAGCAGTGCACATGTACGTCATCGTCTGATCTCCTTAATTCAAGCAGAATAGCAACGCCACTGTTTCTCGACAAGACGTGAGTAAACAGTACTGCGCTGGGTGAACACCAGCCCGAACAGCTGACAGCTGTGGAATTAAAGAGCAGGCTGTGCTGTTGTAGATTGACCAACAGTGTTAATACCAAACCACAGCTTGTCTTGAACGCAAGGTATCGAGCTCATGCGAGTGAGTTAGCTCCTGTTGAAGTCACATATAGACTGTGAGAACCTGAATCTACCCTCAGTAACACGCTATAATTTGATTCTGAGGCCCAGTGAGTCACTGTGATTAAAACACGTTGGGGAAAAGGAAGAGGTTTTGAGGGGAAAACAACCAGACCACATTTTTCCTTTTACGCTTAAACAAACAAACAATTGTACGCTCAGAGAAAGGTGAGTGAAAACACAGACGGTGCTCCACAGGGCAGGCAAAACCGTGAGGAAACACATGCGGATGTGAAGGAAAACACCAGAGTAGCTTTGTGTAATGCCAAGCAAGCCACAGACATTTAGGCTACAAAACAAAAATCACAAAGTTGTACAGCAGCTATTTTTTATGTCACCATTTTTGTTTTACCTCTCCTCTTTAATCTGCTCACCTCGCTTTTTTCCCCTTTTTCCTCTCTCTTTTCCAAACACGCACTCACACACCCCAGTCTCTTACTGCACACAGAGGCTCACCCCACCCAACCTCCCTCTGTTTCTTTCTCTCTGTGTGTGTCTGATCTGTTGACTTTCTTCATAAGCAGAATGTTTTAGAAAGTCATCCAAAACAACACAACTCGCATTTTGGATTTTTTTTCACCCAGGATTTAGTTTTCACAGCAGCAGATGAGCTGCGTTGAGGAAACTAAATGACTTATGGCTTAATTACAGCCTGTTAATCCGATCCAAACCAACATGGTGACATCGGAGCCAACCAGGTGTACTTACAAGCTCTTACACAACACCTGCATAAGCAGGTATATACATTAAACAGGAGACTCTCTCTGTGTATGCTTGTGCAGAGCAGAGTGTGACTGTCACAGCAGAGCGAACAAGTGAGGGTGGGGTACGGCGCGGCACAGCGGGTGGAGATCATCTACTAGGCCTAGTCAATTGATCACAGAGGCGTCGCTGTCTTGGCGGATGAAAAAAAAAAATAAAAATGCTAAATGGGTCACCAAAACTACTTGGCAGCCATTATTTTTCCAGGACAGCCCACCCAAGTAGTGTCTACATGTGGGAAACACTGATTCTGACCGTGAAATTATAGCAGAAATTATAGCACATCAATAGCAATAAAAAAACAGTTGAATAAAATGTTGGATATTTTTACTTAAATGTATTAAATGCAAACCACCGTGAAAGCATTAGATGAATACGCTCAGGTTCATAGACAGCCTGTCATATCCCTTGATATTGAAGCGTGCTACCAGTGTCACAAAACAGCCAGTCATTTAACAGACAAACCGCACACATGCTCCTGCCTCGGCTCATAAACAGCCTATCATATCCCTGGGTGCTATGACTCACACACAAACAGCCAATCGTTTCACAGGTGTGTTGTTCAGTTGCACCATCGACGTGAGACAAAATCATGGCGTTACTTGTGAGTCAAGAAACAGCATGCAAAAGAAATGCAGAGGAATAAAAACAAGTGGCAGTTTTTTTGTTGTTTTTTTTTAAGGTGGACAACAACTATTAGAGGGGGAGGGGCTCGGACATTCGAAGTGAGCTCAGTGTAGAACTGCTGCTCCTTCACATAGAAAAGAGCCAAAAAATGTGTTCCCCGACTGAGACTAGTAATACAACAAACTTATTTAATCACCTTAGCTGCTTCCACCCTTTGAAATACACAACATGTCAGTCACGAGCTACATGATCAATAATTATCAATATATACCAATATGAACTTAACTTTCATGATAGACTTTTCAGCTATACCACTCGGGCCTATTCTCAGGTGTGCACAAACTACAAGATATATGAACTTCTTATTAAAATACAAAGATGCTAAATTATTGGTTATTTTATCGCCATAGACCAGAGCAGGAAGTAATTATCAGTTAACATATCGGCTGAAAAAAATCCATATCGTACCAAGCACAAGAAAGCACATTGGTTACTTAAGAAGCTGATTCAGATCATTTACAACCATGAGATAGCTTACTGGCTAAGGCGTGGGATCCATTTTCTTCCCCGTTGGCAGCGCCCTCTCCATTTTTGGCGCCTCCCTGGGGCCCGGCGCCGCTGCCACTGCCTGCCGCCTGCTGCTGCTGCTGGGCCAGCTTGTCCCTGTAGGCCTGCTGTCTGGTCTGGACAACATCTGGCATCACAGCATCGATCAGAGACAGCGACTCGATGGGCCGCCCGTCAAATAAGGTCCCGTCCTGCAGAGACAGCATGCAAATGTATACGTTCACGTTATCCAGTTGCCGGTGTATTCTAAGGTTACACTAATTAGTAGCTGAAGGTGGCGCCTGACCTCATTGATGCTGACTTCAGCCTCCACATACTGCAGGCCCTTCTGGATGATGGAGATGAGGGCAGCAGGGGGCACCAGGGCTCCATTGATGTTGGACTGGCTGATGTGGCTCTCTATGCCAAAGGTGAATGCTGAGTGGGAGAAGCCTGGAGGAGCCATGGATCATTTGGAAAGCAGAATGGAGTCAAAGTTCAACAAAGCAGTAGTGCATAATTTTATATTTTAAATCTTTTTATAAGTAGGGAAATTAGTCCAATTCAGAGAGGTATAACAGAATGAACACTTACCTGACTCTTGCAGGTATCTGTAAACCAGGAAATTGACCTCATCACTGCTTATGCTCATTTTTAGTCCTGGTGATTAAACCATTGGGTCAGCACAGGATAGGAGCCTGTAAAAGCAAACCACAGAGCAGACAGTCTTGCTTAATTAAGAGTTGATGGTATGACAAACCATAGGACTGGGCTAACAGGAGATTTTAGTAGTACCTTCACCACTCAAGTGCACTGACATCGCACAGAAACATAAATGAATAGTAGAATGTAAGATGACATGCAGGGGCACCGAGCCAGGTGTAAAAGAGAGCTGTCACAAGTACACACACCAAGGATGGTGTTACACTACGAGCTAACCACGTAGCTCACTACCAAACTGGCACACACACGATGAAATCTGAGAAGAGGAAGCGGTTTAAAAAAAACAAAAAAACAAATCACTTTGCTTGACCTAGATCTTGCAAGTTCAAAACAAAAAAGTAGGCAAACACGAGCTGTGATCTGCCATTTCATAAATAATGATGTTTCGTTCCTCTGTGCTTTTGTAGGCTGCAGAACCTTCCTGGCTCTAGGCAGGGCACCAGTTTCCATTCATTAACCTACAACTGGAAATAATTACCAGCAGTCTTCATGAGGCAGGCTGGGTATTTTGGCCCGATACGTCTGGAATAGATGGGCTTAAAACCTCAGCAATAACAGCTCCTACAGTGCTTGGGCCCAGGCTCCATATTTATTCATGCAGAACCCGCACTGTTTAAACGGCACTGTGGAAATAAACAAGGGGTCTGGACGGGGGACAGAATCTCTACTGTTTCCATCATGCCAGCCCGCTGAAAAAGTCAACATGTCTCCTGCCGCATCCCAAAGGCCGAGATCCAAGACCAACTGAAGCAAGAGGCCTGAAATCTAGTAGAAGCCCTTCAGCTATCCCTGACAAGGTGGTCACAAAGTCCTGACTGCTGGTGTTTCTCACACTGAAGCCCTACCACAAGAACTCAGTAAATAGCTTGATCAAATCTGAATGTCTCGCAAAATACTTCTGCTAAGGACAGGCATGGTTATCTTCATCTTGTCCTCTGTCCTCCTCCCTCTGATGCTGATGTGATTCACTGCCGGTCTCTGCCTGGCAGAGAGAGGAGGGGATGCTCTGTCTCTGCCTGTAATAAGTTTCCAACAACTTGGCTTGACTAAATTTTAAGATGCATGGCAAACTAAACTAAACAGTTTGGTGACATACAGACAGCTTTCGTTGTAGTTTGTTTCGATTCGCATATTGTGTGTATTGTGTTAAACACTGGTGGCGGATGAGAGCACATTAAAATATCGCCGGTAGGGATGTGCACGATAAGTCGATTACACAATTAAACGTTGCCACCCTCACTAGTCGACATTAGAAATACTGGTTGGTTAAACTATTTAGCAATATTTTATTCATGTACAGTGCCAGTTAACTGTTGTCTCTAAGGTGTTATGCAGCTGCCACAGGTCCATCAGATGGTAGCCCCTCTTGCCCAGTGTGTATGCCCCAATGGCCCATGCAACCCTGGATATTTTTATCAGCAAAGTTCTTGCAACATATGCCTTCAGGTGCTCAACAGTCTAGGGTCTCCGTTTTTGTATGTTATGCTTTATCATGCATCACACATCTTCAACAGGAGACAGGTTTGGACTGCAGGCAGGCCAGTCTAGTACCCAAACTACAAAGCCACAATGTTGTAACACAAAAGACGTCGTCTAGACGGCAGCATGTGTCACTTCAAAAACCTCTATGTACCTTTAGGGCATCAATGGTGCCTTCACAGACGTGCTTAAGCATGCCATGGGCGCTAACACATCCCCGTACCATCACAGAAGCTGTCTTTTTAACTTCGCACTTGTAACAACCTGGATGGTCATTCTCCTCTTTAGCCCAAAGGACACAACGTCTATGACTCATCAGACCACAGCACACTTTTCAACTTTGCTTCAGGCCATCTCGGATGAGTTCAGACCCACAGAAGTTGGCAGGGTTTACTGGATATTGTTGATTTATTGCTTTTTTCTTTGCATGGTAGACTCTTGCCTTTGCACTGCTTGCAACTTGCATTTGTAGATGTAGTGACAAACTGTGGTTGCTGACAACGGTTTTCATATTAGTCATATCCTTTATATAAACAGGTGGGTTATTAATGTGGTGCTGCCTGAAAGGTCAAAGGTCACAGGCAGTCAGTGTTGGTTTTCAGCCTTGCCCCCTACATGCAGAGATTTCTCCACATCAGTCTAGACATTAAATATCCTGCCTTTGTGCTGTTTTCAATCGAATACAAGTTGAAAAGGATTTGAAAATCATTGAATTCTCTTTTTTTCCATTTTACACAGCATCTCATCTTTTTTGGAATTGGGGTGTGTACATAAAATATGTGCTTTTTCCCACTGCACCAGCACTGTACTCACGCTCTTACAGAGTGCTGTGTGTTTCTATTACACTTTGTTTAAGGTTCAGTGTGGTTGGAGTGCACTGTGAACATGTTGATGTTGCACTCTTGCATATCTGACACGAGACTGTTTTGAAAGGGTGCTGGCAAATGTCATCACCGTGCAAGTGACGCAGGAGCTGTGAACGGGGTCAGAGCTCACTTACAAGAATAGGTCGACCAATTCATCTGGCTGACACAATTTCCTACATCTGACAGTTTTATGAAAAGCAACACTGATCAAAAGCTCAATTAAGAGTGCTGACACATCACTACCTATATGATTTTGCTTTTCAAATAGGCAAACCGCTTCTAACGATACACAGGGGAATACACATGCAAATGACATGTCCTCACCTGACTTACTCATTTTACATCACAATTTCAGTCATAAATGTGATCAGAAAGCTTTGGACAGCCTAGTTAGCACTAGCAAAGTAGCACTTGAGCCAAACGAAACATTAACAGAATT
Organism: Lutjanus argentimaculatus; assembly: GCA_034769285.1. Classification (NCBI taxonomy): domain Eukaryota; kingdom Metazoa; phylum Chordata; class Actinopteri; order Lutjaniformes; family Lutjanidae; genus Lutjanus; species Lutjanus argentimaculatus. Next base: position 273,804 of record JAWZSL010000064.1, read on the forward strand.
GCTCAGTTCACTTTCAAGTCTATGGTGTCAAATTTTAAAGCTTACAAATTTAATAGTGCAAAATCATAACTCCCAAAGATTCAGGGCTATGAAGTAGATGACTGGCTCAAGCAGCTAGAATGGAGAGCTCGAAAGACATTAAACTCATTGGCATTAGTCTCACATTACCACAAGTCCAGACTACACTTGAACTCTGCCCAAGTAGGTCTTGCACTGCATTCCTTGCACAGATAAAAAGGGTGCTTGATACAATCTTGCATACAGAGCAAAACTCAAGTATTTTCACTGGAAAATGAACAAACTGAAAGTTCACTTTAACCTCCAAAGAAGTTTTGTAACTGGTAAAAAGTGTATTTATAGAAATTCACTGGCACAGTCACAGGTAAAAATGAACTAACTGCAGATGGGCAGCAGGTGAGAGCAATGATATTTGACCCAACATCCTGCCAAACAATGGGACATCACCGTTTGATCTGACAGTGATGTGCGGTATTTTATAGTTAAAATGGATGACATGAAGGCAAAAATAGCCAGTGGAGAATGCCAGATTGTGGACATATAATCGCAGGCCAAGTCAGACGTGTGGGAGAAAATTGATGTGAACTGGTTACATGTGACTTTATTCAGTTTACTCCCACCCCCAAAAATCAAATAACTGAACTCCAGGTGGAGTGTACTCGGATCCAGGCCTGGCTCCCTGATGGAAAAGCCCCCTCAGTGTATTCTGCGACAAGGATATTCTTGATGATATGACAAAAACAGCAGTAGCGATTTTTTTGTCTCTCCTTTTACTTTTTTTGTATTTCCCCATCTTACACTTCTTACATATTACTTAATATCTTTTGTAACGAAACCACTTCCACAATACTGAAGTCGCCCTGTTTCTGGAACTACCTTCTCCATCATGGAGCGGCTAGCCATGTTCCTTTCGCTTTCAGCCCTGCTTGTTGTTGCTGTACAGTATGATGGCATTATATCAACAAGTCAGAATATTGCCATTATAGTGATATGATTTTTTCGTATAAAAATTACAACAATGTTGTGAACAAATGACATAAATAATAAATTTAACCAACTGGTATTTACTGGTAGATTTAATCAACTAGACAACTATTCATCCATCCAGACATTCCTAGTTTCAGTATGTGATTTAGGATGCAATTCGGTACAATTAATGATGAGAATTTTGAGTAATCTTTTAAAATATAAATCACAGTCCTGAATGGTTGCCCCATTACGCCCTGCTCTGTCCCCAGTTTCTCCTGTCTCCCTTTCAGCCAGCCTCTTCAAACTACAAAAGTCCTACTGATGGACTTTGAGTTACAGTGACCACCCACCAAGTATTTCTAAATAGTGCACACAGGTTTGAAAAAACAACATACAAATGAGTCCACAGTACAAACATAACGGTCTACCCAAAACACCTTCACTCTGTGGACCTACAACCACATAAAACATACCTGTTCTTTGAAAGGAGCTCTGAGATGCTTAAATATGATCTTTAAAAAAACACTAATGCACACTCTTAACCAACCTAAATTATGTTCAAAGTAATTGTTTCAGAATTGCAGTTTCCACAGCTGTGCAAGTATGTTTTGTTTATCCCATGTGATACAAATTTCCATAGAAAACCAAAGTGTGCTGAACCACGGCCACACAAACCTCAAGCACTGTTCGTCAATTTAGCTGTGGAACACCATATCAACTCAAAACCAACCATATGATCTAAAAACAATGAAACACCACCACAGTTGTTTGGTCTTTATAAATAGGTGTCAGTCTGTCTTCAATCCTGTTCTAGTAGGATATATTCTACCAAGAGCTCACGATCTGTAACTGACGCCACAACAACCGCTTCTCCTACATGAAACCTCAGCTTATTGTTGAAATAATAAGCATGCAGGATCTGCATTAGATTTACAACCAAGCAACCCGTTCTAGTGGTAAACTATCAAATATCCTGATTTCTGTCACTATTATGTAAACAACTAGTTACTTTAGGTATTTTAAACTGAAAGTTTGAGTAAGCATAATTTGTGAAACAAGTTTATGCCTACTCAGACCCTTTTTTGGGTGGACAGGCCTAATAGTAAATGTTAGACTTGAGTGAGTCATTCCTGTACACTGTCCTCACCGAAGCTAAATTACAGCCACCCCTCTCTCTATATGACTCCTGACACATTGCCATTACAATGTGATCTTCCAGACAGCAACAGAAGCATGCAGCCATAGGAAGAGGCAAAACAAAATCCATACATGTGGGGAAAGAGTGACATTAAACAGTGAGATACACTACCCATGTGATCAAGAGGTCTTCAGATGTGCATCATGGTTGCGTTGTCCTCTATAAGAACCTTCAGCCCCTGAGAGGAGAAAAAAAGAAATTAAATGCATCTCTTCCAACTCCTGAATTATACTTAAAAAACATTAGGAGAGAATGTCACATCTACATCATATTCATGATAGTGTGAACTGCACTCAAAATGTTAAGAAAATGTTAAATATTAAATATGTGCTCAACTACATCTGTAATTGCATATTACTATCGCTACTTTGGCAAACAAAACGAATACAAAAAAATCACTCCATTCAACAGTCTCTTTGGCATGCTTTTACTTCAGACACCTCCCATCATGCAGTTTAGAAATCTTCCATGACTTCCCAAGTAAAGCCTAACACTTTTTGCACATTACTATGTGTTTAAGTTATAATTAAGCCAAACAAGAACCATACAGGCCCTGCCAAATATTACAGAAGACATGAGATGAGATTATCTTTCAGTGCACGGGCTGAGCGATACAGCTTATATATAATATCTAAATATTTTTAGGCTTTGCCACAATATACGATATATATCTCAATACACACATTTTCTGTAATATACCATAAATTCTCAATTAGTGATGATCTTATGGAACATGATGCATTGCTGTACATTAAACTACCCAACAGTATATAAAGTAGGGCTGGGCAATATGAACAAAGTCAAATATCACAATATTTGTGCCCAAATAACTATCAATAATGCAACAATATTGTAGGGATGACAATTGGTGCCTTCACAACATATTAACATTATCAGATTTTAGACAAATGATCATCCATAATGTGGCCATAATAACTAAGAAGGTAGAGGCAAATAATAGAACAGCTAAAACAGTCTGGTAGGTCCAGAAAATTACATCAGTTTACTGCAATGCAGCCTTTAAAACCAGGAAAAGATAACACTCATGCAACATTGCAATAAAAAAAAAAAAATCCAAAATCTGATGAAATATTGTCTTATGTCACAATATTGACAGGATATTGATGTCCTGCCCATATCAGTGCAGTGACAAATTACGTTAATCAGAAAGGACATTTTATTATTAGCAGCCTGTCAGAAAGTGTGTGAAAAGGCAGCCAGAGGAAAGTGTTATGAACAAAGGGGCGTGTCAACAAACAATCAGAGAAACTGGGTCAGCAATGTAAAAAGCCTATACAGCCACTGGATCTTTGTGCCATGCACAGTGTGACCACCTCAGGAGATACTAATTAAGAGGCGAGGGACGCTTATGAATAAAGAGAATGAAATGTCATTGTTAACTGAATTTAATTAAGTCACACTTTAGGTGTCTGCTGCGTTCAATGTCAACCAACATCTCACTTCCTGTAGCGGATCACCAACTGGGGCCAAAGACTGTGGCGTTTGAGTCCGTTTTGAACAGTGTGTAGCTACAGTCAAATGCGCAAGTCAGTTTTTTTTTTTTATTTGTCGCCATTTCAGAAGAATAATCGTCTATGTTAGGACCGGGCCGGGTTCAGTCGCCCCTCCTCGGGTCACACTCACTTCGCGCAAGTTAAACACACGCAAGTTATGTCACCATGCTAATCTGCCGGCAGCTAAATTAGCGAGGTAGCATAGCGAGCTACTCGCGGAAATACGCTGCCCATCCCCCCACACACGGAGGCGACTGAATGGGCTGAGCACAACTACAGTGTGTACGTTAACCGACACGCTGTGAGAGGCAGGCGGAGAGTCAGCAGCACCGGTCTGCAACGATGAATGGCTCAAAATGTCCTTTATATATATATATGTGAGATAAGCCCCCTCTTTTGTTAATGCTTTGTAGCGCCTCATCTCTGAAGTGTAGCGACCATTTAACCCGCTGCTGGTGTCAGACTCACAACTGTCCACATGTAACGTTTAGTGGATGTACGCAGGGAAATGGGACTGGGCATTCTGGGAAATTTTCACGTAAATACGCATAATTTGAGTCGTCTTCCTCTAATATGATCTCATTAACTACTGTAATCAGCAGCTTATCGTTTACAGCCCGTTTAAACGCGGTGCCCAGTCGGCGCTGCTGTGAGCTAGGTAACGTTAGCTCACTGGCTAACACGCGAGTTCACGTTAGTTCTGCCTCGGCGGCCGTACCCGTCACCGCACATGCCAGTTAGACACGGCGGTCTGAGATTAATCCAACAAACGAATGCATTTAGTTTTCTACGTTGGTCTGTTTTTACTTAATTTAACAACCGCCTGTTCGAGTTAGCTTCTTCTCAAATAGCACCGTGGGCTCGTCAGCCTGCTAACAGGCTAGCTAGGTGGCTAACACTAGCATGCTAGGCTAATGACAGTGTTGCTATAATCTCGTACCTACTTGGATAAAAACCTTTCAATTGAAGATATCTTCCCCAGCTCTCGTGTTCAAAATCAGACCATGTTATCTCTTTTAATCGATTGCAAGGACGATCGTTTTCGCACATATATTAACTATCATTAGGTTTATAATATTTAAACTAAAGCCAGGCGGTAAGAAGCCAGCAACGGCTTCAGACAGTCCACACAGTGGAGTGACCCGACATGCGAAAATGAGCTGCCTGTAACTACTGTTGTTTCAAACCGCCGCTCTGTAACGCTCAATATATACCGATTAACGACGGCGGCGCGCGACGTGTTCACCGTCCACATGATCGAGTCCAGCACGGTGGGGTGAGAACGGGTCTGAAAATATCAGCAGCGTTATTTCAAATATCTACCGAGCGGAACTATCACATAACGTTATATCGGGTAACTAACCTATTTTCCAAAAGCACCAAACGACACCTCGTTGGTCTGCGGAAGCTGGAGGCCGTCCTCACGCCGAGCGTTGATTAAATATTAGCTCCCGGTCCGTTTGACAGGTTCACAGCAAAATGGAGCCACATTTCCTCGTTGAGAGCGACCAATGAGACGGAATAGAAAAAAAAAAATCGCCGAGGCCTCTGGAAGTTTGTCCCGCAGCCAAGCACCAGTCATAACAACAGTGTCCTCGCCCATCCCCCACTACACCTCATTTTCGCTTGTGTGGTCACCACTAGCCGTGGATTAATGACACCCCACCCCCCTATCCTCTGCTCAGTCATTCAGACTGGGAAAGTCAACAACAAGCTTACATCATCATTGCAATCTGTGTTTTACACTGATTTTTTTTTTTTTTCTTCTTCTTCTTTTTTTTTTTTTTAGCCGTATACATAATCCATAATCACATTCACTCAGTGTTCCCAACCAAGATGATAACCGGAAAGCGTTCATTCTGTACCCGGATAATTTGTGAAATACAAAGGAGTAAAAATCTGGTCCTGACTGGGGAGATATGGCTTATAAATAATACTGTTATTTTTAAGCTAAAATAACATACCGTATATTCTCTTTCTTTCCCCACTTTTTTTTTTATTGACTCACAAAATACAAAACAAAAAATACACGTACACATATACACACACATGCATATAAATACACACATGCATACTGTACACATGCATACACATATTCACGCACGTCCTACATTTCTAACCCTTTCCAAACCAATTAATTAACAAACCAAAAATAAACCCTTATGTAATACACATTACCATCCTTCAATTTTCCCTACGCCTTATCATACAGCACAGATAAAACACAATGCTTATTCTGCAGAAAACAAAACAAAATATATATTATATATGTATATAATTTTTTTACCATATATTCTCATATAGCGATGATCTTATTAAAGATGTTCAGACACCATTGATTCAGATTCCGGTACCTGAATTTATCAGACTTATCAGAGCCGAGTACCGATTCGATACCAGTGCTTTTAAACAAATATGACTTTTATTTTATTTTTTTAATACTATGAAGCACTATGATGTGACATGATTGCTACCATTGTTGTATGGCCTGGCTCAGGTTCAAGCCTTGACATGGCTTTATGATCTTGGGACAAACAATGGCAGACGCAATGCTGCTCAGGGCTAATATATTATGTGGTATACTAGAATCGTGTACTTGCCAATGTCGATATCAGCATTTTAGGCAGTAATAGAGGTTGATACTGGAACAACATGATTGAATGCATTGCTGTGGATTGAACTACCCAATATGGACAAAATCAAATATTAAAATATTTTTGACCAAAACATCAATATTGTGACAACACTGCAGGGATGACTATTGGTGCTTTCACAAAATATTAACACAATGACATTTTTTTTTAACCATCATTGTGGATATAATGACTAAATGGGAAAATAATAGAAGCGCTAGGACATTCTGGTGAGTTGAGAAAATTACATCACTTCACTCTAAGGCCAGAACACGTATGTGTGGCGTTAATTTCCGAGGACGTGCACAACCATGGCTTCAAATGGACGCAGGATACGTGAGGCTGAGGCAAAATCCCCAAATTATTCATTTTGATTACGCTGCAAACTGCAAGCACCTACTGTGTATCAACCTGGTTGTCTGTCTGTGCTTTAAGACATGTGAGTTGAATGCCTGCATGTCTTCCTGTCTCTTAATGCATTGGTCTTATTAAATTATGATTCTAGCATTATTCTCAGTTAACCTGCTCAGCTGCTGCAAAGTTGCTTGACCAGCAGGCCAGTAGCACAAACTGTGTGAGTCTTCACCTCAGTTTAGCAAATGCTATGTTACAAAACACTTTCAAAGGTCAGTATAATCCTCTGTGGTTACAGTAAAGCTGCCTGAGTAAACCCCAAACCCTAAACATTTACTCTAACTCTACATGAGGGATTTGTTTAGGGTTTAGGTTTGGAGTAATCGTTAGTTAACCTAACCCTAACCCAGATTATGATATAACAATATCTAGAATCCAAGAAGATATCTAGTTTCATGTCACAATGTTGATATAATATCAATAAATTCCCTTCAAAATTCAGCATTATGTGTCTTGTATCATCCTGTACCTTGTTTGACTGTGATTAATGGCTACTACTACTTAAGTGGCTGCACTGCTTGAGCCTTTTCCAATGTGAGATGATGACATATAGTGAAATGCTCAATTGGGGGCCAGTGAATTAGCTGTCCAACAGCAGTAAGTGTGGGACATATTCAGTACATCCTTTGTTGCAGGGTGTTTTCTTGTTACCACAAATGTAATCATCTCCACTGGGAGCACAAATGCACTTATAACATCTCTTTGTTTTATTTCTAACACTCACAAATGTCATAAAACCAAAGAACAACCACAACTAGGACATAATGCATGTCATTTTGTGAGATTTATCCATGCAAAAATGGCTTAGCTTATCATCTTTGGCCTACTTCACATTGATAATATGGCAGACATACAACATTTGCATGCAGTCAGATGATAAAAGTGTAAAAGACTTTTATTTGTATAGCCTATCTGATTAACTGTGTGGTTGAGTGATGGATTTAGCTGAAGCAGACACTGTATCCTACTGCAGTCCACTGATTTTCTGCCTTCGCTGCCTCCCAACCTCTGAGCCGTTTGATCCTCCCACTCAATTATCTCAGTGCTCATCTGGCCCTTTGTCAACATGCTTGCAACTCGTCCACCAGAGACCTCCCTGTCTAATATCTTGTGCCACACATTAACTAATATGGAGGGGTGGCAGGGATGCTGCAATGCATCGCAAAGCTGGGGAGGATTCTACCAGAGGTGGTCTCAATGTCAAAAACCCGGCGATAGGAAGTGGATTTTGATACGACACAGAACTGTGCACAAAATTATGCAAAGCAGGTTTCAGTTTCAGTGCTGCTTGTCTCCGTTAGTTCATGTACGGGTGATTTCCCACACTGTGCCTCTTGCTTGTTTCTCCTCAAGCCAGGAGAAACAGAAATATGTGCTCCATCACTCCCACTGCGTGAGGGTGTTTTGGCTGCCAGAGAAGAAATGTGAAGCAAATTCCTCCTCTTCAATGCCAGGCTTTACGCAATATATGATTCACTCCATGGGCAAATATTGTGAATTGACTCACCTTTTCTCTGTGACTGTAAATCCTACTCATCTTTTTTAACATACAGTACATGCACACACTGTAAACTGTACATTAACATATAAAAAAAAAATAACGCATGCAAACATACATTCGTTAAAAGCTCTAAATCATTAATTCTGTCTGGGCCGGCAGTTCTTCAATAAAATAAGATTAGCACTGTTTCCCTCCATAAATGTGAGACTGGAGGGAACACAGCAGTGTGGTATCTGTGTGGGGGCGGGGAACTAATCTGCAGGACAATAACACGAGGTTGCTAGGGATGTGAGCACAGCGGCAACACTGATAAATATGTGCTGGACCTGTTGGCATTGTGTAATTGCTTGGATACTGCCACACAAGTGGCAGCGAGCTTTATCAACTACCTTAGCAACAGCCGTGGTGCCTTTTTCATTTTTGTGTGTGTGTGTCTGTGTGTAAAGAGGGAAAATGAACAAGAGAGTAGTGACTAAAATAAGGACATGTAGACTAAGAGTTCCATCTTAAAAAAAAAAAAAAAAAAAAATAGAAAGATCAAGAAGTTTCTTTTACTTGCAAACCCACTCAGTTGGGACCCCTTGTTGCAACATGCACTGTTAACCCAAATATGTTGGCAAAAATTCAGGCAATCAAACTGTAAAAAGTTGAGAAAACTCTTAAGGCTACAGCCTTTACGAGATTCTCTCACAAATTTTAAGTTTCCACTGCTTATTAGAATTAATCAACCTGGGCATCCAGTTTTACAGTGCTTCCAGTTCCTCTGTTTGCAGCTACAAATGTTTGTAATTTCTGAAGATAAAAGCATCAGTCATTCATTTTACAAATGAATTCTTGTTTCTATTTTGTTTGTTTGTTCATTTGTATTTTTAACATCATGATATTTTAAGTAGAAAAAGTTTGCTAATTAGCCTTGGCTAGAAACCTTACATGCATCACATCTGTATATTGTTATTGTAACCTGCGACAATGTTTCTTTCACTTTACCTTATAAATAAACACATAAATAAAGATCCAGGGTCTGATGAAACATGTTGATGCGTCCACACGTTTGGACTGGGGCCCACTGTATTATTTCTCTCAGCAGAGGGATGCACAGCAGCGCAGGTGACACTCTCCTCAGTCACCACATGAATATTCATAACCCTCTTTATGCTGTATGTTAAATAACAGCAATTCAAATTTAAATAGTTCTAGACCAACTTGATCTAATAGCTGCTACGCATTAGTCACCCCACGCTCATCATTAGCACGATGTCGTTTGCCTGCGAGAGAAAAGAGCTACAGAAAAAGAGGAAAAGGGAGCAAGAGAAGGGACTGCAGCTCAGCTTCACTGCCTGCTCAGCAAGAGCTATTTTTAGATCCAGAGAAACAAAGAGCAGAATTGCCTTTCATCCCCCCCTCTAACTATGTTGTTTCACCCCCAAATGTGGTACTTGAAGACAGTGTGCACTTCTTTGTTGCTATGTTTAGGCCCAACCTCAAATAAATACGAATGCCTTTCCATCTGCCCTTGAGCTTTTTTTTTTTCTCATCCTGCTATATTTGTGCACGTTTCCCTGCTGTCTTACTGTATGCATAAGGGGCTGCTATTTTTTCAAGGCTAAAGCTAAGGTCAGGGTATAATTAAAGGGGAAAGCATCTGAGCTATGAGGTTAGAAGGAGCTGGAGTTCTTCAGAGAGTCTGTCTTTTATTATACTTTGCTCTCTGGCCATCGCTGAATAGGGCTTTTGGAGGAGGCAGTGAATGTAAAGTGGTGAACACTGTGCACACTTCTAGCAGAATCTGATGTGATGCTGCTGCTGCTGCTGCTGCTATAAGGGACAGACTTTCATAATCACACGCAGAGAGGAGGATGAGTGAAGACTGCAGGCAAGATGGATCATTAACTGAGCTCTGCAAAGGAAACCCCCCCCTGCCCCAGCTGCTCAGACCAGCACTGTCATGGAGATCAGTGCCTACAGAGCAGTCACAGCATCAGAGATGTTCAACATAAACACATTTCACAGGTTCTAGCCTGCAAAGCTTAATATTTTCTGTACAAAAATCTGAAATCGAAGAATAAAGATGTGCATTGCATCATATACAATGCTGGTTCCAGCAGAGAAGTTAAGCGTTCATTTCCTCTGGATCACGGTCATCTATGTTTTTCAGGCCAAGGACCCCTTAACTGACAGAGTTACTAGATATATTAAATTAAATATGTTCAGATCCTCTCTTCGTCTTGTGCTAATCAGTAGCTACTAGGTCTGCAGCAGCAGTAGCATAGTAGCATAGCTCTTGTTAGCTGTGTTAGCTGCACTCTACACTTTCACCAGTGGTTTCTGAGGTAGAGGGGAGGCTAATGTCAAGGGGTCTCTTGCTCATTAATTTATGCAACAATTCAAAAGTGTCTGTAGGCTACACTTGGGATAACAATACAGCTAATTGGCCAGTATCAATAATAATCATACAATAATTTGATGGTCCCCCTACAGTAACTCTGGAGACCCCTTAGGGATCATGGACCCCCTGTCGAAGACCCACGCTCTGGCAGCAATAACAAAACAATCAATGGGTAACAGTTTATATGAAGGTCATGTCTATAATGGCCTTCATGAAGCACTTCATAATTTCTTGTGAAGCACATCCATAATACATTTTTATACATTTATAAGGATTCATAAAGCTGTTTATATTGATGTATTGCAGCTTATAACAAGTTTATAAAGTATTACTGTATAAGTGGTGGACATAATGTATTTTAAGTTCAGCATTCATAATGCTTTATATCTTCATGCTGAAGTGACAACAGTGTTTGAAAGAAGAATCTGAGTCCTGGATTACGTAGTGCATTATAACCATAACTTTAGCCAGTTATAAAGACACATAACTGCTCAACAGTATCATAACAGATTATAAATTCTAGGTTTCTGAAACAGAATAATGTCCTATAAACATTATACAAATGCTAATAACCTTATGCAGTGTTGTCACTTTACTTAAAACTCACCAAGTCATACTATAGCACGTTATTGTCATAACATAGTGCTATAAAGCATTGTGAATGCTGAACTTATAATACAGTATGTTCACCACTTGTAATACTTTATAAACCTTGTCAAAAGTTGTCACACATCATTCTAAACATTTGTAAAGACATTTATAAAGACTTATGAATGCATTATAATGTCTTATGTCCTTCTCAAGACATTATAATGTGCTTCAGTTTCTATGAAGGTCATTGCAGACATGGTTTTATTATACGTGCTGAACATGTTGTATTATACGTTGAGCAACATATATGCTTTACACTCCATGCCATGTGTTATAAACATCAATAATACATTGTAACATGACTTTGTGAGCTTTAAGTATAGTGTATAAGGTTATTAGAAATTGTATGATGTTTATAAGACGCTATGTCATTTCAGAAAGTTATGATTTATAACCTGTTATGATAACGTAGATCGGTTATATATGCCTTAATAGCTAAAGTTATGGTTATAATGCGCTGTGTAACCCAGGACTCAGATTCTAATGTCAAACACTGTTGTCATTTCAGCATGAAGATACAAAACATTATGAATCCTGAACTTATAACAACTTATGTTCACCACTTATAATACTTTACAAACCTTGTTCTAAGTTGTCATGCATCATTATAAACATTTATAAAGCCTTATAAATGCATTATAATGTCTTGTGAATGTGCTGACAATGCATTATAGGAAGTGTTACCAAACAGTGATGGTGGTTGTGTTGGTGTTATACCTCTCAGTTGTAAATGTGCATTTTTAGAGATATTTTTAGAAATATTCAGTACATCAACTAATGAAGAAAGATAAAGATGAACTTACTTTGTTCATTACCCAGACAGAAAATATATTTATTACCAACACATTTACTGAACTTACCTTTAAGAAGGTACCTAAGAACATATTTTCAAATAAAATTTCACACATTTACACTCTTCATTTTACCAAAATAAAAGCATAAGTTCAAAGGGGCTCTAACACTCCATGTGATCAGTTGTTGATAATCAGGAAACCCCCTCAATTCATCTTAGTCCAGTTTCTGAGCATGCAGAGACACCTTGTGGCAAGACTTGGAAGAGTCCTCTCGTCTTTGTGTTTGAAGCGGTGGCCTTCAAGTAGCCTACACATACTGTACATTTGTGACATTGAAAAGCAGAAGTGTTTGAAATACCTGCTCCTGAATTCCTCTGTGGACGAGCTGCAAACTAACATAGCGAGAGGCCCACGGTCGAGCCAGTCAGAGCACAGTTATTTGGAGGCACAGTGGAGATCCATTGTGCTGGTCCGGCTCATTTTAAGCACGACGGCATTGTGCAGGGAACTCATATTACTAACACAGGTATGGCAGGCATTCTGTTCACTTGGGGTAAGAGTTTAAATAAGAGGTAGCCCAGCTGCTGTCCCTTGGGAGCCCAGACCGTGTTGGAGAGCCACCGCTGACAGTCGTAGCCCAAAGTCAAGATTATCATAACAACACAGCGACAAGAGGTAGGACTTCACAGATTGTACACACTGTACCACTGCCATTCCAGCTCAGCACACACTGGTCACACGCAGAAAAGCCGGGGCTTATGGTAATTTGGATGTGCAAAGACAAGAGATTATTACAGGCACCACAAAGAGCAAAGATCATGTGTTCACAAATGCAGCACATAGGCTGGGAAAACAAAAGGGTTTTAATCTCATACACGTGAAATGGATTCGTAAGTGCTCAGATTCACTGTAAAAAAACAAACATTTGTTTAACTTTAAAAAGTTAGTATTTGGACTGCCTTGAAAATGTAAGTTGACTGAATTTGAAAAGACAAGTTGAGGTAACTTTGTAATGATTCAGAACAAATAAACTTTTCAAGTCAAATAAACTTTAGAAAACATGTTCAATAAGTTTAAGATATTAAGTTGAACCAACAACCCTCGGCCACACTGACAAATATTACAAACAAAATTGAATTTCCTTTTAATTTTCTCAGTTTGAAGAGCGGCAGTTGCTTCTCCTGCACAAGAACAATACATGGAGAAGTGAATTTATTAAATTTTAAGGGGGTAGGGACTGAATTCAGTACTAAAATTCATCATAGTTTGCACTGTTTTTCATTATTGAGGAAAATAAATGAACTTGACTTATCTTGAAGTGTATTAGAAACACACCTCATGATATTTTTTTCTTCAAAGTATTAAAGCGAAGGTTCTCAGGAGAGTTTTAAATCTCAAACAGTGCATGCTGGGAAGTTTGCTATTATTCTGATCACGTTTGTTTAGACTCATTTCACATCCAAAGACTTTAAGTCAGAAGAACTCTGTGTTTATAGGTTCTGGAGTGTTATGAAAATAAATACAAGAAATTTTAAGTTTTTTTTAAGATTAACTAGAATAAGAAAAAGCTGTATTTATGTTAAACTAATGACAAAAGATTAGTTGATGTCACTAAATTCCTGTATGTTATTTTTTACGATCATGTTTTAAAATGCAGCTCTGTACAGCCTCTTTTTTAGCAGCTGGCTTCATGAATCTTAACCGGTTGAAAACAATAGGAACATGCTGTTTTTCGCTTCTGTGTTTGAGAAACAACAAGACAGTAAACATCTGCAAAATAAGCCTACACATAATTCAGTTCTGAATGGATGACTGGGTTTAGGCATTGTGTACAATAACACGAACTGTATGCACAATATGCTTCAGACATGCAGTCCATAATGCATTTCACTTGTTTACACTGTCCAGCTGTCAGTGTTCCACTTCAGGTAAGTGTTTACTGCTCAGTTGTACCTCTGTGGCGTGCTGTGCAGTGGAGCATGTGACTTTTGAAAGGCACCAAACACTATAGGACACCCGACGGGGAGGCGATAAACACTGGAGGGACAAGGCAGAAAATACATCCTGAGACATTCTTCATCAAAGAGCGTGTTGATAGCAGGCCGGGCTTTGAATTCCACGGTGCCGTGCGGCACGCAAGATGAGAAAACAGCCGCTAAAGATCAACGTGCAGGATCAAGCTGAGGCCTCAGAGCTACAGTCTCTTTATGTTACACACAACTTTATTTCATTTTTATAGTGCGCAGAGCTCAATAAAATCCAAAGGAAATACAAATATTCATATAAGATCATAGATGGATTATGAGACAATAGGCTCCTGGGAACAGACATTTAAGAGGCTCCTCACCGCTCCTACAGGAGGAAGACACAGAGACTGAAAGAGACACAAAATGACAACAAACAACTACAAATAACACGTTTGTTTTACATCTGATAGACTTTATGGTCATTTTGCAGCTCTTTTTTTTTTGTTTTTGCATCTCATTGTGGTCATTTTGTGTCTCTTTGTTGTCTTTACGTGTGTCTTTGTAGTCATTATATGTCCCTTTGTAGTCATTTTGCATCTTGTCGTGGTCGTTTTGTGTGTGTTTGTAGTAATTTTGTGTTTCTTTGTGTTGTTTGTGTCCCTCTGTTGTCACTTTGCATCTCTCTAAGGTCATTTTGTGTGTCTTTGAAGTATTTTTGTGTCTCTGGTGTCACTGTGCAGTGATTTTGTGTCTTTTTTTTATAGTCATGATGTGTGTCTGTGTAGTTTTTATGCGTCTCTTTGTGGTTTTTTTGTGTCTTTGTAGTAATTTTGCATCTTTTTGTGGTTGTTTTGTGTCTCCTTGTAGTCATTTAATGTCTCTTTTCATCTTTTGTGTCTCTCAATGCATCTTTTAGTAGTCAATTTGTGTATCTCTTTGTCTTTTGTATCTCTGTGTTCTTTTTTTGTCTCTTCGTCATTTTGCATCTCTGTAGTAATTTTGTGTCTCTGTGGTCATTTGCATTGCTTTGTGATAACTTTGCGCGTCTTTGTCATTGCTTTGTGTCCACACTCCTTGTGGTCATTTTGTTTCTTTTCATTCTTGTTTTGTGTCGGTTTAAATGTCTTTGCCGTTGTTTTGTGTCTTTGTTTTAATTTTGTCTCTGTTTGTGGTCGTTTTATGTCTCTTTGTAGTAATTCTGTGCCTCTTTTTTGTCTTTCAGTTGTCATTTTCCATCTGTTTGTGGTTGTTTTGTGTTGCTTTGTGTCATTTTGCATGTCTGTGTGGTCATTTGACTTCTCTCCATGGTTGCTTTACATCTCTTTGCAGTTGTTTTGCGTCTCTTCGCAGTTGTTTTGCGTCTCTTTCGGTGACACTCTGCAGGTGAAGCAGAGTTCTCAGGTGCTGCTGTTGGTTGAAAAACTGCAGCTGAACTTCAGTAATTAGTTCACACCAGAGATGAAAAGACGCTGCACGTACCCAGGGGCCCTCCGACTCCCTCGGGCATCAGGGCCTGTGCCTGGTAGGCCCGTTCAGTAATCCATCCATGTCTAAGATAACACCTGCTCTCTAGTTATGTGGTCTACCGCATGCCATTTCGTTTAATCATTCAGTCACATTTTGAGTCTCACAAGACGGAAGAGAGGCAGCTGGAAGAAATATGAACCAAGGACACACCCAAAAAGAATATAAAGAGAGGTCGACCGGTCCTATCTGCCTCTGGCTCGGAATATGTAGTTCATTAAAGTGATAACAGGAGAATCTGAACAATACGTTCCTGCTGGGGTAAGCAGTTTCACACACAAAGACTGTCTCCCTCCAGTGCTTCATGTGGTGACACTGCAGACTCAGTAGCTTTTTAAATAAGCAGTAATATGAAGAAGGACGCAAATATACCCAAAATCAATTTTTCAAGTTAGTGACTGTCTTTCAAAACCGCTTTCTTTTCACTCTGTGACTGTGACGTAACTTCTGAGTCAAGTTAAGTGTTTGTTCCCTTCACTTCAGTAACTTCAGGTTTTCAGAGGCCTCATTAAATTCACTGGAGTGAACAATTTTTTTTTGCTTCGAACGGATGGAATTTCCACCGCTCTCTTATTTGATGATGGAGAATTTTTCATTGTTTAAAAAAATATAGAAAAACCCGCTCACAAAAATACGCACACAAGTAAGAAAGTAAAAAGCCATACTTTGTATCAAATGACACAAAAACTAGAAATAATATGTTCTTAATTAGACAAATTTAGGCCCTTTCTTAGATTTTATTAGAAGATAACAGAGCTGTACTGTAAACTGAAGTGTATTATTTTTCACTGTTAGACCATTATTAAACTTTCTAGAGCATTGGTTCCCAACCTGGGGTCCGGGCCCCCTTTAGGGGGGCGTCAGCTATCACAGGAGGTCCCCAAGACTTTGTCTGTTCTGAGGTCCTCAAAATCAGGTTTGCACATGTCGACTTAAATCACAATTTCAGAGCTCCTACACTTTTTCCAGAATCAAATGGAAGCACTTTTCAAGCATTTTCAAGCTTTTCCATCACTTTACAGCTGTAGTGAATAATATATTTATGTACAAGATGATTATTTAATCTCTTCGTCACATTAAATCAGATGTTATTGTGCTTTTATCAACTAAACTTTTGTTTTGTGACAGAAAAGTTTCATGTTTCAAAATGTGTCACCTGTTTAAAGAAGACTTGGCTTCCTGTTAGGATGACGCAATCTATGCATTTTAACCAATAGACAAAAATGTTAACAATTGATAAACTGATGAATCATTAATAATTTTCTTGTTTTTTTTCAGTTTAATTTTAAGTTTCCTTATCCAATGAATGGCTCCGCCAGACAAAACAATGTCAAATGAGGTGCAATCGCACTATTGATTAATTATCAATTAATACATGTTTAATCAGTTAAATTCTATTTATCATTAATCGATGATGATTAATCATTAACTTCTTATAGAATCTGGCTCAGGAAGTATCTAACTTATTTTATTTCATTATCTAAAAAGTTAACTAACTAATTCAGTCAGGCAGCAGATTATTATGAAAGTAATGTGATTACAATTTCAAGCAGTTTCAAGCAATTTACCCAAAATCCAAACACTTTGCAAACATTCAAAAATCACTACATTAAAATTTAACCTGTGCAAACGCTGCAGTTTATACAAAAGTCTGTGTTCAGGTTGGGGGGGCTCAGCTTTCCTTAGATACAAGTAGGGGGGGCTCCAAGGAAAAAAGGTTGGGAACCACTGATCTAGAGGGTCTAAACAGTGGTAATGTGTCCCTAATTACCCTCTAAAAAAAAGTCTAATCAGGATCTAATAAAGGTTATAACTACTGTCTAATAAATATATTATATCCTATTATTATATATTATGTCTAATAAACATGTTATATCTAATTTTTGTCTAATTCAATACAAAGTACAGTTTGTTACATCTTCATAATGTACTGTAAAAACAGTCAGACTAAAACCACTTTGCTGAGACCAACATGGAATAAAGGGATTTCACATTTAGAACATTTTGTTTAAATGTTTTAAATGTGTTTCCTTCCCTTGAAGCTAACTTGGAAGGTCCTGCGAGGTCAGGCTCAACACTGTCAGACTGCCCGTCCCATCTATCATTCAGGACAGCGTCACCGTCCAGTCCTTATAAGTTATCGGGCAGGAAGTCACCTGCCACTGTAAGTCCAGCCTACGAGGAGCACGGGGGCACGGCTATCAGCAAACACACTGCTCTCAAAACACTTTAAAAGCTTGACTGTACAGTTGGTGCGAGGAGTAAGGCGGTCTTTCTGAAAGTGTGTGTGTGTGTGTGTGTGTGTGTGTGTGTGTGTGTGTGTGTGTGTGTGTGTCCATGTTTAGCTGAAATCAATACAGTTATGTGTGGAACTTGAGGAACTCGAGAGGCAGTGGTCAGCGTGTCTTTCCGGAGGAGAAAAAGTCTGTGAGACAGAGCATAAAATTCATGTAAGTGTGACTCTTTGCTGCTGGTGTGCATGCAGAATCGTGTGGAGCGTTTCAAAGAAAGCGTAAACCTCGATAACACTTTTGTTTTCCCTCACATTTGTGTTGTCACAGTGGGGTGTCTCTCAGAAACATTTCCCCTAAGCAGCTGGGAATGTAATACAATGAGGAAATTACTCATCTGCGAGGAACTTGTTGGCTGCTTTTCTAACTATTCTGCTCCTAGCACTCTGGCAAGGTTTTACTCCCCCACAAAATGAAAACAGCCTGTTTATTGTGCTTACATGTAAGAGGACTGGACAGTGTCTGACAGTACAAAACCTTCTGTATTGATTATCCTGCGTTTGATTTGATTGTTGATTCCCACTTGATTGATTGGTATTTCTCATTCAATTTTGAGCACACTTTTGAGTTTGAGGTTCATTTCTCTCAAATTTTGCTCACAAATTTGTTAGAATCCATGTTAGTGAGCACTTCTCAGGTGTGGCTCATAGAGATGCTGATTAAACAGCAGGATTGTTCCACAGGTGTGTCTTGGTCTGGTCACAATTAAAGGACTTTCTAAAATCTGCAGTTTTAAGAAATTTTTTGGGCACTGATCTGTGGCTGTTTCTCACTGGGCTACAGATACCATTTTTTTCCAAGGAGGGCAAAGTCATCACCTGCCTGACCCTGCCTCTGATTGGCTAGTATTTGTTGCCTTCGTTGGTTGGGTTGGTTAGGTTTAGGCGTGACGAGTGACTGGTTAGAGTTAAGGTAAGAATATCAGGGTAAGGCCTCCTGTCCACATAATGTTTTCTGAGCACCAGCATCTTGTTTCAGTTGTTTCCGGTGAGGAGAGGGCGTCTGAGGCCACATGCTTCAGCCTAGAGCAGTGTTTCTCAAACTTTTTACATCACGTACCATCTCATGAAATATTGAGCTCTCATATTTATATTATATTATCTCATATTTCATGTATTTTCATCAAATTATTTGCAGTATTTTGATATTATTTTTTTAATAACTTTGTTTTGTTTTCAAATATTTCTGACATTTCTCTACGTACGACTAGAGAGAGTTCACGTACCACCAGGGGTACACGTACAACGGTTTGAGAAAAGAGGGCTTAGAGAAAAGGCACTGTGTCTGGCGTCGTTTTTCAGAGCACTCTGGCACGCTCTGAACAGTTCTAGTTGAACATCTGTAAACTTTTCAGAAAGACACCGCTATTGTCACTGTCGCTTTTTTTCAGGAAACTGATCATAGATGGGGACTGATTATCCAGACACATGTTACGGGCTGAACACACCAAAATTTGTGGGTTTTTTAAATGTAGCTAAACCCACTAACAATAAACGATCGACCAATTTCCCATTGCCAGCAGACCCGGGTTGCCTTTGTTTTGTTGTTTTTTTATGATTTGTGTTGCAGCAGAGTCTCAACTCGTGTCTGAGAAGGAGAGCACAGAGAGAAGGATGTCTTTAATAGTCTGCATGTTCAGATCTCAGTATTTTTGTAGCTTCTAACTGAATCTCTGTGTTTTGAAGTTCAGTTTCTCTCCTGTGTCGCTGTTTGTACTTTCAGGTATCTGCTTTATTTTAGTTTCATGTTTGCTTTTAGTTGATGGGGATTGTGTTGTGTTACTGCTGTTGAAAACTGAACATTTTGCTGATTCATAATCAAAGCTTTTAGAAAACTAAAGAATTGGGAGACTTTTGTTATGAATAAATTATAGGAAATCCCATGGTTAACAAGCATTTTACAAACTGTATCAAGACACATCTTCAGTTTGGTGCTCACAGTGAAAAAAGTTTCAAACATACAGATACAAATAGATATTAAAAACCAAAGGGGCTATGCTTCACTGTAGGAAATGACAAGATGTTGTCATAGAAACGAAACCCACGTGTGGCCCAGAAATTTCATCCCAGCGCTCCACAGCACCCTGCCAGCGTCTTTCTGTCAGAAAGGGTCTGTTCTGTTCTGAACAAAGGGTCTAAGCCAGTCAGGGTAAGGCAGGTCATGACTTTCATGTCATGAGGGAAAATTATATCTGTAGCCCTGAATATCCATAATTCAGTGCCTAATAAATGTCTTTATTTTTCAAGATAAAACTGCACATTTTAGAGTGGCCTTGTTAAAACCTGTCCAAGGCACACCTTTGTAGTAATCGTGCTGTTTAATCATGTCACATCTGTCAAATGGATTGATTACCTTGTCAAAGAGAAGTACTCACCAGGGTTGTCATGATACCAGAATTTTAAACTTTGATGTTATATTACTATTAAAAAATATTATATTCACTACCTCTTTCAATACCATGGCAAATAGAAAAGGTCCTCAAAGTCTGATCATTTTTTTTACTCCCCTTCAAAAAAGAAAAAAAGTCCATATATTATGTAAGTACTGAAAAAGTTTTTTAAGTACTGATACTTTTGATAACAGGATAACAAACTTGTGAATAAAATATGAGAGAAATAAACTTTTTGTGTGCACAGAAGAAGTCTTAGATCTTTTACTTTAACTTCAACATGAAAAATGGGAGCTAAAACAACACTGTTGTGTATTTTTGTTGGGTATAATTATATTATTTGTTCTAAGTTATGCTTTTGAAGAAATGCCTGGCAGTCTCATGAGTGGGTTTGCATCGACCCTCACCTTAACACTAACCCTTAGGCGACCCCAAACAAATAACTCATAATGTCTCATTTATTTCCATCTAAATCAAGGCTAATGTTATTTATGGAACCAAAGCTGCATGTGCACCATCGAATGCTGTGTTTTCTGCGACTGGCAGGACCTGCAGAGAGCGAGAGGAGGCACATGCAAGGTGTTGTTGTTGTGCCAAGAGACGAGCCAATGACTTTGTGTTGACAGCAGAAGTGTAGGTAGGTTTTTCACAAGCGCCTCATCAACATTAACACCTTTCATCCGTGGCTATCTGTCATCTTGTTTACCCTTTGTAGGTTTCTTTGTGTTCAAAATGAGGCGCTCACCTGGTGGAGTTCACTATATCTGTGGTGCTTCCTGTCCCGGCACTGCATACTACTCTGATACACAGGAACTGCTGTTTGCAGGGTTATTGGGAGAGACATTTACTTAATATTTCTCTTGCACAAAACAAAAGTAGTCTGACGGCAAATATGCACCAAAGGTACAGTATGATATGTCGTTACAAATGTACTTTACCAGTGAATTGGGATTTCTGTTATGTTCATTTGATCCAAGTATCAAAGTGTAATGAAAATGTCCTCTTATGGTTGAGGACAGCTGAACATAAAAGCTGCTGTATTTCACAGGTCCTTTCAGCAATCTTTCTGTTCCACTTCAGTGAGCAAAGGAGGACGCGGATCATCGGGGAAGATGTTCTTTGTGGCCGGGGCCAAAAATACAGCAGGCTCGGGCGGAGGAAATGAAAGAAGGTAACAGGTTCAAAACAATTCAGCTTTAAAAAAAAAACTGACTTAAAGGGACAGTTCACCCTAACAGCAAAAATGCATATTTTTCCTCTTACCTGGCATCTAAAATGTTTTGGTGTGAGGTGCAGAGGTTTGGAGAAATCAGCCATAGAGATGTATGCCTTTTCTTGAATATAATGTAATTATGTAACTCGGCTTGTGGTGCTCAAAGCACCAAAAAACAAGCAAACAAACAGACAAACAAAATTCAATATCTCTTTCCAGAAATCATGATCCGGTTGTGAGCAGTTTCTTGTAGGAACTATTTTCTTTTGCTGAACTACACCTGCCAACCAAATCAGAAGGAAGCGAGCATCTACTCAAGGACGGAGGCTCGTGCTTGTTATGATGCGGGATGTAAATATTAAAACTATAATATGCAACATTTCTGCATTAAAATGTCTAAACACGCTCAACATATGTTATATTTTGTTGAGTTGTGTACTTACATTATCCCAAATGTTTCCAACAAAGTTCAAATACATGTTTGCTTCTAGCTGTTGCTAGCTAGTTACTACAACATTCGGGAAAATATGGAATACATCGGATAGTTAGAGAGTGAAGAAGGAATTCGGTGCACATGAATAAATATAATGTGAATAAAACTTTAATATTACTTTGTCCATTCACATGATTCCTGCCTGAGTCATGTCAGATAGATTTTCATCTTACAATAGTGTACTGCAGGGTGGACATTTTTGCAGGCTAACGTAGAAGTTAGCATCTCTCTGTGCCTGCCATAAAAAGCCAGCGGGATTTTATAATGCTTATGCATTTTGTTCAGTAAGATAATCTTAACAAATGACACCACTTTTACAGTTTTAGTGTAAAGTGTAAATACAATTGCAAGAATTAAAAAACTAAAGCAAGGCTGCAAAGAAGCTACATCTGACTTCAACGTCTCCACGTTAGTCACTTGTTAGCTATTGTCCTTTTTAAGACATGTAAAAGCTTGGTGCAGTTTTATTGTATTTATCACTGGGTATAAGTGCATGTTTCTGTGTTGTTTTCCTTTGGCTTTATCGAGGGAGGTGTCCAGCTGTGGTGGAAACTGGCTGAGAAGTAGTTGCATGGAGGGAAAAAGTCGTGGTTGCATGTTAGTTGCTGCATTAGGCACCAGTTTGTCTGCGTCTGGAGGAAAGAGATGCAACATAGGTTGAAGGGACGCCTCAACCTCGGGTTAGCTGTTGCTGTGACGAACAGAATAAATCTGGGCTCAGCTGAGCTCGCAGACGCACATCAACTCCGCACCCTTCTTCTTCCATCCGCTTAGCTATCCCATGTCATAACTGAAATCATGTTAACCACAGACCTTATTTCAATTACAAAAAACCCACTGACTTCAAGACAAGTGCTAAGTGGTAACTCATTTCCTCACTCATTCCTGGTGGCTATTTAAATGTGAGGATGAGAACTCCCCCAACTCCCCCAAGTCTTTTGTTGTTGTTTGAACATGAGTCGGGCCCTTAGCGACAGAACTTACATATGCATGCATGTTTATTGGCACATCCACAGCTGAGCTAGCACCACAGTTGGTGGCTGGAGAAAGAAAATAGTACCTACACGAACTGTTCCTTTAAAATTCAAAAGGGGGAAAAAATGGGCATGCATGGCTCTTACCTGTCATGCACTTTGATTTTTATGTCATAATATTTGCACTGTAGCTTTTAAAAAAAGATCTAATAATGACTCCTTCTCATTTTCCACCATCAAGGTCAATCTACCAGAAATTCCGTGAGGTAGATTTATTGGACAAGAAGAAGACGGTGACAGCTCTAAAGCCTGGTGAAGATCGGGCCATTCTCCTGGGGCTTGGAATGATCCTCTCTTCAGTAATGATGTATTTTGTCCTGGGGATCACTATATTACGCTCCTATGCAGACAGGTACAGCCCTGATGTTAGAATTGCCTTTTTTTTTTTTACACCCTAGAAACTGATATTTCTGTCAGTAACATGTTTTATTCATCGGATGTGCTGGTTGAGAAACTGCTTCAGTGCCCTCTCAACCTGAAAATTGCAAAAATGAATACTTTATGAAATTATACCCCAAGCCGAGTTGATTTCATACCACGAGATCCACCGAAATGTTTTCTGCTCTTTTTTTTTTTTTTGCATTAAATTGGATCTTCATTTAAATGTCAACACAGTGTGTGGACAGAGGAGGGTGTGTGTGTTGTGCTCAACTCCACGGTCACAGCAGACATGAACTGTTCCTACAACTGTGGGTCAGACTGCTGGAGAGTCTCCAAATACCCCTGTCTGCAGGTCTACGTGAGCGTCAATAACACGGGCCGTGTCAGCCGTTTATCTCACAATGAAGAGACCCAGGACACCAGCTCTGAAGTGAGTGCAGTGCCAGAGGGGAAAACACTGAGAATTACTGAACCGTTTCAAATGTTGACAACGCTGTCAGATGTTGGCCTGATTATACATTTTAAACTCTGCTCTCGAATCAGAGAATGTCAGGCGATAGGATTTGGAATTTTTCCTGCACTGTAAAAAAGAAAAAAAAAACAAAAAAAAAAAAAACCAACAAATCTTTTCTCATTAATGTAACATAAATACATGTTTAATTTTCCAAGCTAAATGAACTTTAGGTTTCTAGTATAAGCATATATAAGTCTAGTATAAGTTCCTCTAATTTGAAGTCTTTTGGTGTGAAACTACAAATTTATGTACGAATGAGCAGAGATCAATGAACTTGTTAAATTTAGTTTCTGAAGAAATATCATCAACATATTATCAGACTTCCCAGCATGCATTGTGTGATTTAAAGGGATAGTTCACCCAAAAATGAAAATTCACTCACCCTCATGCCGATTGAGGATCAGGTTTAGTATTTTTAGTCCACAAAACACTGCTGGAGTTTCACAGGAAAACAGTGGTGCAGAATCTTCCACTTGAATGGAAGTGAATGGTGACCAGTTTTTCAAACATAAAAAAACAAGAGAATAAAAACATAAAATGCCTCCATACTGCTCATCTGGTGTAATCCAAGTCTCCTAAAGCCCCAACATGCCAAGTTGACTAAAAAAATGTTATTTACACCATGTTTTTAGCCTGAATCTTCACTGTAGATCTTTAGTTTGGAGCCACGTTCATGTGCACATGCACACTGTCTGAACTGGGTGTGTGTGGTGTGAAGGTGTGCAAACAGCATGTCAGGACTTTAGGAAACTTGGATTACACCAGACGAGCAGTATGGAGACATTTTATGTTTTTTTCCAGTTGATTTTTACGTTTAAAAACTGGTCACCATTCACTTCCATTGTTTGGGAGATTCTGCATCACTGTTTCCTGTGAAACTCCAGTAGAAAATGACTGAATTTTCATTTTAGGGTGAACTATCCCTTAAAACTCTCCTGAGATGCTTCTTTTTTATAGTTTGAAGATGAAAACTTGCTGTGTGTCTCTAATACACTTAATACAAGATAAGTCATGGTTGCTTGTTTTCTCAGTAATGAAAAAAAGGTTGAAAAAATGATGAGGGGTTAGTGTTGAATTCAGTCCCCAACCCCCTCACTAAAAATGTATTAAATTCTCTGGGAGCAGTTGCACATTTTGTCTTTGTGCCAATTCTGGAGCAAAGTTGTTGGGCTGGATGATATAAATCAAATATTGATATTTTGACTGAAATAAATAATCATCAGTAATGTGTTTATATATAACACAATACTGATATAACCACTATGTTGGTAAAGGCAAATAATAGAACAGATAACACTGTCATGTTACACAACATGACATACATAACATATGAGTTTGAGTTTGACAGTTTTCTCAACTTTTTTTATTTATAGTGTGTCGATATATTGCCCAACCCTACAAAGTAGCTCCAGCAGGAGCAGCTACTTTTCAAACTGAGAAAATGTAAAAGAAAATAAAACTGTTGTAATGTTTATCAGTGTGACCGAAGAGAATTTGGTTCAACATGTTTTGTCAAGAACAACTGAATTTTTTATCAAGTTTATTTGACCAGAAAAGTTTATTTGTTTCGAATCTTTGCAAAATTATCTCAACTTGTCTTTTCAAATTCAGTCAACATTTCACAGCAGCACAGAAGCTAACTTTTATGAGTTGTATTTTCAATTATGGGAATATATTACTATCTTTTCAAATTCAGTCACCTTAAAATGTTAAGGCAGCCCACACACTCGCTTTTTCGAGTTAAAACAACTTGTTTATTTTGGTCCAGCTGATAAAAGAAGTATGGTTGTCCTCTAGATAACCTCGGTGTCCTCCACTCCTGTCCTTGCAGTGTTTCTATGTACCCAGGTGCCAGAGGGACAGCGCCGCCATGCACGTCATGATCATGAACATCTCCGAGCGTCTGAAGGTGAACCAGCAGGTCCCTTGTTACTACGACCCCAGCGAGCAGCAGGAGACGGTCCTCCTGACCCGCCTGTACGACCACGGCGTCGTCTTCCACTCGCTGCTGTGGCCCTCCTGCATGCTCACGGGAGGGGCCCTCATCATCGTCATGGTGAAGCTCACGCAGTACCTCTCCAGGCTGTGCGAGGAGATAGGGAAGATCAAGAGGTGAAATACGCTGCGGCAGCTGTGAGAGCCGAGCATTCGGCGGTTTGGTGATGGACACGTGACACGAAAGGGATTGTCGGAACCAAAACGACCTTTCTGTGACCTCTTGCAAACTCTCCTCTTCGCTGAGACGTCTGGAACAGCTGACTTTCACTCCGGATCGAGGATGTGACTGTTTATAAAAGTGAACTGAATGTTCCAAGGCGGAAACCGTCAGACACTGTAACAGGCTGTTATGCAGAGAAAACTATGACTGGATTTTGCATGGCGTCAAAGCATTGTAAAATGTTTTATGGGTTCTTGTTTACAAGGGTTTGTCACACTTGTAATCTTTAAAATGGCATATTATGAGCATGTGCTTGCTATGTCACATATGATATACATGACAATACCAACGTATATTCAAAGCGACGGGGGAAAACACTGCTGTCTGTCTGAAAATGTCCCCCAATAATATGTGTAGGTCTCTCATAATGCATTGTCTGTTTATGAACAAGTCTATACAAGCTTACATGATTTTCTGTCTGTCATGATGTTGGAAAAATTATTCTGGAAAATTCAGTTCTTAAAACCACAAAGAACATGTGAAGGCCTCGTATTTAAAGGGATAGTTCGGATTGTTTGAAGTGGTGGTATTTATCCATAGACGGCGTAGATGGTGGTCTGCACGGCCCCAGTTTGGCGAAGCAGAGGGAGCTAAGAGAGCTGTGGACGGGACCAGCAACAATTATTTTAGCCAGTTAAAAAAAGGCCTACTTAAAAAAAAATCAATATCACCTTAAGTGTACAATATATTTAGAATATTTTCACCACTTTACTTTGCTGTCAGACAACCTTTTCTGACAAGAAAACCAAACTCCACAGATGAAATCAGCCGTTTTAACTTGCAGAACGCTGCCTCGATCTGTTAGTTTGTGTTACTGTGTGATTTGGTGAATCCAAGCTATCCTTTTAAAACACAAAGTCATGCAATAACCAACTAAACTAAACAAAACCAACCAACAGATCAAGGCAGCGGTAGGCCAGAAACTCCTGTGTACTGTGAGGTAAAATTTATGATTTTGCTTATGAAGTTTGGTTGGTTTGGACAGAGCGAAGTCTGGCTTATGTAAGAGTGGTTTCCTGTCCCAAAAGACTGTCTGACAGCCAAGTAAAGCAATGGAAATATTCTAAATATAGCGCACACTTAAACTAAGATTGATTTTTTTAGGTAGACCTTTTTTTTAAGTGGCTAAAATACCTTTTGTTGCTGACCCTGTCGAGAGTATTTCATTGCTTAGCTTCCAGGTCTGACCTCACTTCAAACAATCTGAACTAACCCTTTAAAGTACCTTGCACATATTTTGAAAACTCTAATTTATTGACACGTCATAACACAATGTATACTTGCAGATTTATAGGAAACACCTGCCTGGGTTTACCATGCAAAGCTTAAAGTCAGAAAAATTCAGATTCCAGGGTGACAAGTTTCCTCATCCACACAGGGCTACTTTATCCACCTCCAGGTTATCTAATGAATTAAAACAGCAATTTAATGCTCCCATTGTGTGGTGATTTGGTAATATGTTTTTGTGGTCACACACTGTGGCCCTACAGCTAAAACAAATGATCATCTCTGCAGGATGTAGAAGCACCTCTGATGGCTGCACAATCTTCTTAAATTAGTTTGCTTAGGAAGTACTAAGCTATAGGGCTGCGCAGTTAATCCAAATATTATCAGAATTACAATATGGCCAAGTGCAATACCCAAATCGCAGAGGCAGCAATTTTTTGATAAAGGAAAAATGTGACAAAACAGCATTATAATGAAGTACTGTGGTGCTGCAGAGATGCCCTGGCCTATGAATCTTGTTCTCCATTTGTAAGAAAACATATTTGTTCGGCACAGACCCCAACAAATCACATCATCAGCTTTTTTCAGAGAAAATCAAAATTGTGATGCATACCGCAATAGCGGTCAAAAGGATCACAATAACATTTTTTTTCATCATGTTGTGTAGCTCTAATCAAAACACATTTTCTTGGAGAATATCGCTGTCATAGAGTAGTCTTTTTTTCCCCCAAACCTTTTCACATCAAGGACCCGTAAATTGACACAAATTAGACCCCCATTTGATAAGATTTTGTCCCAGGGTTCTCTGATCTGATGGGATTTTTGCTTTTGGATGTTTTATTTCAGAAAGTAAATGAAACCCGTGAGCAAAATAGTCATACATTCTGCCTTTTGTTACTTCATGGATGGAATTATAGTGAAAGTAAAAGATTCTTCTTTTTGCTAAGGAGACCCAGGAGCCCTCTCAAGAAGCCCACTTTGCACTGTCTTAGAATACACTCACTGGTCACTTTATTAGGCACACTTTGCTTATACTGAGTTAGACTCCCTTTTGCCTTCATGACTGCCTTAATTCTTTGTGGCATAGATGCAACAAGATGCTGGAAACATTCCTCAGAAATTTTGGTCCATATTGACATGATAGCATCACACAGTTGCTGCAGATTTGACGGCTGCACATCCACAAGGTGAATCTCCTGTTCCACCACATCCCAAAGCTGCTCTGTTGGACTGAGATCTGGTGACTGTGGAGGCCACTGGAGTACAGTGAATTGATCATGTCATGTTCAAGAAACCAGTTTGAGATGATTTGAGCTTTGTGACATGGATCGGATGGAAGCAGCCCTCAGAAGACGGGAACACTGTGGTCATAAAGGGATGGACATGGTCAGCACCAATACTCAGGTAGGCTGTGGTGTTTAAATGATGCTCTGTTGGTACTGAGGGGCCCAAATTATGCCAAGAAAATATCCCACATCACACCTCCACCAGCCTGAACTGTTGATACAAGGCAGGATGGATCCATGCTTTCATGTTGTTTACGCCAAATTCTGACCCGACCATCCGAATGTCGCAGCAGAAATCAACACTCCTCAGACCAGGAAATGTTTTTCTAATCTTCTATTGTCCAGTTTTGGTGATCCCGTGTGAATTATTGCCTCAGTTTCCTGTTCTTAGCTGACAGGAATGACACCCGGTGTGGTTTTCTGCTGCTGCAGCCCATCTGCTTCAAGGTTCGATGTGTTGTGCGTTCAGAGATGGTCTTCTGCAGACCTTGGTTGTAACGAGTGGTTATTTGAGTTACTGTTGCCTTTATATCATCTCAACCAGTCTGGCCGTTCTCCTCTGACCTCTAGCATCAACAAGGCATTTTCGCCCAGAGAACTGCCGCTCACTGGATATTTTCTCTTTTTCGGACCATCCTCTGTAAACCCTAGAGATGGTTGTGCGTGAAAGTCTCAGTAGATCAGCAGTTTCTGAAATACTCAGACCAGTCTGTCTGGCATCAACAACCACGCCACGTTCAAAGTCACTTAAATCACCTTTCTTCTCCATTCTGATGCTCGGTTTGAACTTCAGCAGGTCATCTTGACCACGTCTACATGTCTAAATGCACTGAGTTGCTGCCATGTGATTGGCTGATTAGATATTTGCGTTAACGAGCAGTTGAACAGGTGTACCTAATGAGGTGGTTGGTGAGTGTATATGCCTTCAAACTTTATTTGAACAAGGACGGATGAGCAGAATTTCCTGTTCAGATAATAACCACTGAACATTAACATTTATTGCAGTGCGTCTGATTTCTTCCTCTGCTCATGACCTTGGCCTTTAACTTCCCACTGAGCTCCACTGAAATGTTATGTCGTTTTAACAAGCAGAGAAAAAATAAGGAACAAGGTAGAAGCGACAAAAAAACCCAAAACAATTTGTGATGGAATTAATGAATCCTGCATCTATCAGTAGTGCTTTTTCTCTGGGGGTTCCATCCAGATGCACACTGCTGGTGAAAGAATTTGCTCTGGGCTCAGCGTATGACCCTCTGTCGCAACACAACAGCAACTCTGGCACGGTTTTTCTCACATGCTCTGTGGTGGAATTTCACGTCCCATCTAGGGAAGCCCATTTCCGCCAGTAAAAGAAAAAAAAAAAACATCCTCATGGTAAGTCGTGATTATGAGATAAAAAGTCACAATTATGAGGTAGAAAGTAGAAACTGTGTGATAAAAAGTCATAATCATGAGATAAGAAGTCATAGACAGATAATCTACATCCCTGGTTCCCAAACTAGAGTCCGAGCCAGTTCACACTGAGGCTTTATCTGCTCTGAGGATGTCCAAATTAGATTTGCACATTTTAAAGGGACAGTTAAGATAATTGACAGTTTCATGAGGAACTACTTACTTCCCCTAGAAAGAATGTAGTTCCGATAGATTCTATGGAAAGAAAACAGTTCCTACATGAAACTGCTCACAACAGGGTCTGTGGATTAACTTTAGTAACCGGGTCATAATTCCTGGAAAGAGACTCTGCTGGTGAGTGTTTCAAATGTTTTTTTTTTTTGCGCTTTGAGCACCACAAGCCGAGCACCATCTAGTTATACTGGAGAGAAGGAAAGTCGAAATTATGAGCTAAAGTGATTGTTATGAGATTAAAGTCTTGTTATGAGATTTAAAAAGTCCTAGTTATGAGATAAGATGTCATAATTGTGAGATCGAAAGTCTAAACTATGAGATAAAAAGTCACAATCATGAGATGAAAAGCCATAATCATGAGTAAATCATAATTAGGGGATTTATGGGATAAAAAGTCATAATTACGACATAGAAAGTCTAAACTATGGGATAAAAAGTTATAATCATGAGGTACAAAGTCATAATTATGAGACGAGAAGTCATAATTGTGGGACAGAAAGTCCAAATTGTGAGATTAAAAAAAGTTTATAATTATGAAAAAAAAAGTCATGAGACAACGAGTTGACAAAAGTCATTAAGGTCTAAATTATGACATGAAAAATCATAAATATGATATAGAGGTTAAATGTATTGGGATAAAAAGTTATAATATGCGAGAGAAGAAGTCACAATTATGAGATAAATAGTCATATAATTAAAAAAAAAAAGTTCATAATCATGGAGACAGCAAGTCAAAATTATGGAAAAAAGTCATATGACAGTACGATATCTCGATATCTACGAAACTCGAATATTTTATTGATTCCCAGGGAAAAATCATTTGTCTGAAGTCTCATCTATTTTATAAAATTATAGATCATGATGGCAGTTGGTATGAAAGACTCTGTATCTCTTGTCCTAGTAGTCTAAATTATGAGATAAAAAAGTTACAATCATGAGAAGAAAAGTCACAATTAAGATTAGGTCCTAATTATGATGGAAAAGTCATAAATTATGGAAGATTCTAATGGATTCTAGACTAGCTCTGACATAGTCTGACAGGCATAAATGATGAACTCTTGGATGAAAAAAACGTCTTCAATAAGACTTAAACAAGTCCAGTTCTTCGAATTAATCTTTCCTGAGGATCTAAATTTGGAACAACAAGTCAAAATTATGGGACAAAAAATCTGAATTATGAGGAAAAAAAAATAAATTATGAAACAGAAAGTCTAAATTATGGGAAGCCATAATTAAAAACCGACTTTTAAACTCATAATTATGACTTTTAATATCACCATTTAGACCTTCTACCTCACAATTTTGATTTTAAGCTCATAATTAGCACTTTTTATCCAACAATTTAGACTTTTTATCTCAAAATTATGACATCAGCATGCAGATATATATATATATATATTTTCTTTTACTGTCCTCTGCACCATTGGAAGAAAAGAGTGAAACAACAAGCGGTTTCCCCTGAATTCCCCCATCTCATCTCATGACAAATGTTTTCTCTTCCATCTCTCTCAGCTGTGTGTGTGTGTGTGTGTGTGTGCGTGTGCGTGTGTGTGTGTGTGTGTGTGTGTGTGTGTGTGTGTGTGTGTGTGTGTGTGTGTGTGTGTGTGTGTGTGTGTGTGTGTGTGTGGGAGGGCGGTCCATCCATGATGATGAGCCTGCTAGCAGCCCTCGCGCAGCAGCGGGCTAGCCGTACGGAGCTAGCGTGCTAACAAACTGTGCTGTTTATTTTCGGGACGCCGCGATGAAGAACATCATGAAGGTTACGGACTTATTCCGCTGCAGCACATTGACAACATCACCGGGAGCTAGGGGGCGTGTTTTCCTCCGCTGTGGCGGGTCTGCGGGGACCCTCCGGTGTCGTTGTTTGGATGGACTAACGTTAGAGCACGGATGGGATTCTCTCAGCTCAGCTAGCCGCTGCTAATGCTCCTGCTGCAGGGCTGCTGCTAGCTTCGCGGCTAACCGGTTGGCGTTAGCTATCTGACACAGGTAGCTTTCTGTTTGTTTTTTTTTCCTGTTTTGTCATGTGTTCGCTTTTACTGTTAATCACAACACCTTCACGGTTACACGACGGACTGTCGGGTCGCGTCCCTTTACTGTGATAACCCAGGCTGACGTTAGCTCCTGTATCAGTCGAGGTTTTCACATTATAAATGACATTGATCTGCTTAGTGAACTTGGCTAGCACGGTTAGCCAGCTAGCCAAGAAACAACACCAAGCAGCTGCATTTATAACCCGAACGAGTCCAGACTGACTGTCAAAAGCAGGCTAAAGGCTAAACTTTAGCCACGTTAGCCACATTTAACTGAAGTGTTGGTGATGCTTGTTGGCTAACACAGGATTTTGAAGTCCTTTGAAGCGACATTACTGACATTGCTGCCTTTTGAGTTAGCACCACTTATTTTAACACCAACTTACTGAATCCAAAGTTTTTGTCATATTTTTTTTTTTTGTCTCTGATGTGATGACAACTTATGATAATTGTACGTTAGGTGCAAAGAAATGCATTTGATTCACACAGTTTGAGTGTGTGTCTGTCAGCTGCACGTATTGGTTATGCTCAAACTAGGGCTGCACAATTAATCGCAATTGCAATAAAATCGCAGTATCCGAAACCGCAAATTTTTTGAAAGAGGAAATGAGAAAACAACATCATAATGAGGGACTGCAGTGCTGCATAGATTATCTGGCGCAAAAGTCTTGTTCATGTTTGTTTGGTACAGACCTCAATAAATATCACATCATCACTATTGAAATAGTTTCTTTCAGTGAACATGAAAATTATGATGCAAAACTGATCATTTGCACTGATTGTGTTGCGTATCACAATCACAATTACAATATGACTTTTTTTTTATCAAATCATGCAACCCCAGCTCAAACACACTAAAGCAATAGTCGAGTGGTCTTACAGGTATTAGTGTACTGAAGTAAATACGTGAATTTATGGAGCGTTAATTGGGTTACGCCCAGGAGTGTTTATTAAGCATTTTTATATGCTGTCACTTAGAGCTGCAACAATTAATCGATTAGTTGTGAACTATTAAATTAGTCATCAAATATTTTGATACTCGATTAACCGGTATGAGTCATTATTAAAGAATTAAATGTGAATATTTTCTGTTTTCCTCCATCCTCTTATGACAGTAAACTGAATGTCTTTGAGTTGTGGACAAAACAAGACGTTTGAGGGCGACGTCTTGGGCTTTGGGAGGCGGTGATAACCATTTTTCAACATTTTTTGGCATTTTATGGACCAGACAACAAATTGTTTAATTTAGAAAATAATTGTCACTTAATCGACATGAACATAATAGTTAGTTGCAGCCTTACTGTCACTTTGCAGTTCTACCATCATATAAGTCAAATTTTTACCACAAGCATTTTGCATTATTGTGCACAGGTCAGTGGTTCTTATATAATCTTGTTTCCTTCTTTCTCACAGTTGGTTGACATCGCTCATCTGATAATTACCAGGCTCTGAAAAGAGCGGATTTGCTGGCACAACCATGCCTCCCAGGCCCTCCTCAGGAGAACTATGGGGGATGCACTTGATGCCCCCCAGCATCCTAGTTGACTGCCTTCTGCCAAATGGCATGATTCTCACATTGGAGTGCCTCCGGGAGGCCACGCTGATCACTGTCAAGCATGAGCTTTTCAAAGAGGCCAGGAAGTACCCTCTTTACCATCTGCTGCAGGAGGAGAGCTCCTACATCTTCGTCAGTGTCACCAGGAGGCAGAGCGGGAGGAGTTTTACGACGAGACAAGGAGGTTGTGCGATCTAAGGCTCTTCCAGGCCTTCCTTAAGGTCATTGAGCCAGTAGGCAACAGAGAAGAGAAAATTCTCAACAGAGAGATAGGTATGGTTCTTGAATTACTGTGCAGTTACAAAACAACGGACTGTACATTATGGTAATGTACTGTAACAGCTACTGGCCTTGGCAATGTCAGTGAGAAGGAGTAACACAATACTGGTCACATATATTGTCCTGTCACTGTGTTATGCAAAGGCTCACATTTCATATGTCATGAAAAATGCAAAAAATCTCGGGCTGCACATTTAATTGAACTATTCTCAAAAATCACAGTTTGGCAAAGTGCAATATTTAAGTCACAGAAGCTGCATTTTTATTTTGATTAAGGAAAGATGTGTGACAGAACAGCTTTATAAAGACGTATGAAAACATGTTTGTTTGGTACAGACCTCAACAAATGACACATCATCTTGATTTTTTTTTAATCATATTGCAATGTCTGTCAAATTAATTACAATATATATTTTTTTTACCTTATTGTGCAGCCCTAAAAACATCTCAATCAACATTTTGAGGATACAGGAGAAATCTGTAGTGTATTCACTGTAACAAATAAGAGATTGAGGAAACATGCCAAGTTGAAATTCTGGCTTCTCTAACAAAAACACTCCCCTCCTTTGAGTGTCTTTTTGTTAGTCGTAAGAAATAATTAATAATCTTTTAGAAGTGTATGTTTATTAAGAGTTGTAGTGAGTAATATGCTCATGGAGTCTGGCAGGGAGTTACTGAACTCCACCTTGAGAGAGTGTATTTTCAGAGCACTTGTTAAATTACGGAAAGCCCCTGTAGCTCCGTTGGTGGAGCGTGCGCCCCATGTACTGAAGCTGTTGGTCCCCTGCAGCGGCCGCCAGCTCGACTCCCACCTGTGGCCTATTTGCTGCTTGTCATTGCCTCTCTCTACCCCCTTTTCCTGTCATATCTTCAGCTGTCCCCTTTAAATAAAGGCAAATAAATTACAATGTTGCGCTTGTCTTGTGCTCATGCAGTGTTCCTGCAGCCTGCCTGAGCTTCCTTAAGTCTGGGGAGGAGGGTGCAGGGGGGAACAACTTGCTTTACAACCTATTAAATACAGAGTCTATGGCTTTAATTCACTATTTGGACTGCAGCACTAATTTTTGGATGCACAATTGTCGCGCGTATTATTCCTTTAAAGGACATAACACATTTTCATGAAGCATTTCTTTTTCCTTTTAGGTTTTGCTATTGGAATGCCTATTTGTGAGTTTGATTTGGTGAAAGACCCAGAAGTGCAGGACTTCAGAAGGAACATTTTAAATGTTTGCAAAGAGGCTGTGGACCTCAGAGACAGTAACGGACCCCACAGTAGAGCCTTGTACGTATATCCTCCCAACGTAGAATCCTCCGCAGAACTTCCACGGCACATCTATAACAAGCTAGATAAAGGTAAGACGTTTCACTGTGAGCAGCAAATGTTCACTGTTAATTCTGTTTATCAATAACATGTCATACAAACATTCACATTTTTTCTGTTTACACTTTCTCTGTGTACAGAATGCGAGGATATTCTTATTTGTTCTTTTATGCTCTTTCCCTCAGGTCAAATCATCGTGGTAATATGGGTTATTGTGTCACCCACCAATGACAAGCAGAAGTACACCCTGAAGATCAACCACGACTACGTGCCTGAGCAGGTGATCGCCGAAGCCATCCGTAAGAAGACGCGTAGCATGCTGCTCTCCCAGGAGCAGTTAAAGATGTGTGTGCAGGAGTATCAGGGAAAGTACATCCTCAAAGTCTGCGGCTGTGACGAGTACTTACTGGAGAAATACCCTCTGAGTCAGTACAAGGTAATCTAATTTAATCTCGGGCGAGCTGCATCTGATGCTGTTGTGCTTAGAGGGGAAGAGATCCACTTCACATCAAATTATCATCCAGCTCAAATGTGCATGGCATTTATGACATGAAATTAAATTTATGGGCAAATGTGCTGATTCAAAAACAGACTGTGTACACATGGTGCATAAGTAGAAAGTACTGACTGTTTCAGATGTGGCTGAGTTGTAATTGTAAAATCCAATAATTTACATGTTGACAAACCTGGAAATTGTGTGAATGGCTTCCAAATGTCAAACTGCATGAACGGCTTCAAAATGTCACAATCGCTGGCTTCTACTAAATGTCATTTTGTCTGTCCTCGACAGTATGTGCGCAGCTGTATTATGCTGGGACGGATGCCCAACTTGATGCTAATGGCAAAAGACAGCCTGTATTCCCAGCTGCCGATGGACAACTTCACCATGCCATCTTATGCGAGGCGGATATCCACAGCGACGCCCTACATGAATGGGGAAACAGCCACCAAGTCTCTGTGGACCATCAACGGAACGCTGAGGATCAGGATACTGTGCGCCACATACGTCAATGTCAACATCAGAGACATTGACAAGGTACACATGCAGGACGTCAGCTGTGCTGCTGTGACTACTTTATTTTATTTAAAGAGTTTCTGCTTTGACTAAAATCCTTTCTGACTGTAATCTCCAGTACCTTGGAGGTTATTACAAGATGGTGCACACAAGGGCAGGAATTTAATTGACCCCTCAGTTTGGCCTCACGCCTCTTAAAAAATTATATTCCCCGTGGCCACATTGGCGTTGATGCCCCGCCCGCACTGCCCAAGCTGATTTTGACGTTTTCTCTTCAGCCTCTTTCCTGCCAATTCAGGTTTTAGACAGTGTCCTTCATTGAGATTTCGACTGGGTAAAATCAAGTGAAACGCTGCACCCATAACCAGCGGTGGATTCGATTTTTATCCTCTCATGAAGGGCTGGAAAACAGCTGAGAACTTTGTCTGAATATGGACAGAAGTGTCGACATGATCTAAACTTTATTTGAGCATAAAGCCTGATGTTACTCTACGTGTCTGTGGTTTACACTGCAGACTGTAGACTCGATTAACAGTGACAGACAGCAAGATTTACATCGTACACGTTGTTCTCCTCTCTCTCGTCTCTATGGAAACCCATTACCCCAGTGTGGTGACCAAAAAAGATCCTGTAAATCATTATAATGAAAAACCTTCTCAAAATAAAGAGTTGCATCTCAAAATAACTAAATAATGAGTTAGTGTGTTAAATTAATGAGTTAGTATCTCAAAATAATGACTTCTCAAAATGAGTAAGTATCACAGAATAATGAGTTAGTTAACACGATGACTTAGTATCTTAAAATAGTTTCTTATTTTCTGAAAATAAGGAGTAGTTAATCAAAATAATGAGAAACTTTCTCATTCAATGACAACTTTGAGAAAGTTTTTTATTATTTTGAGGTACTGACTCATATTTAATATGATGTCATTATATAGTCTGACCTCTTCATTGATTTCCAGTGTCCCTGTGCTTATCGTTAACAAATTGGGGGGAAAAAACCCATAAAAATAAAACCGTCCTTAACCCTAAAGTCATTGTTTTATTTGATGGCAGCCTTGCTCCCTGCCAGTTGGACTTTGTGCCCTCAAAAAAAATGAGACACCAAAAGTCAAGTGGCCCTGCCCTTAAATTGATGAAATTCCAGGCGGGGTGGACAGTGTCCTTCGCTTCACGCTGTCAGAAAAGCAGCGAGTGAAATAAATGGTGCTGTTCTCGTGTCTGCTCTAGATCTACGTCAGGACCGGGATATACCACGGTGGAGAGCAGTTGTGTGACAACGTCAACACCCAGCGGTGCCCTGCTCGAACCCCAGGTAGTACACAATGAAGAACGGCCCTCCGTACTCCGTGATGTCACTCAGTGATGTGATTGATTATGTTAATGGTTCCTTCCCTGTTTATTCCAGGTGGAACGAGTGGCTGAACTACGACATGTACATTCCAGACGTCCCCCGTGCCGCCCGGCTCTGCCTCTCCATCTGCTCCGTGAAAGGAAGGAAGGGCGCTAAGGAGGTTA
Source organism: Lutjanus argentimaculatus (assembly GCA_034769285.1). Taxonomy (NCBI): domain Eukaryota; kingdom Metazoa; phylum Chordata; class Actinopteri; order Lutjaniformes; family Lutjanidae; genus Lutjanus; species Lutjanus argentimaculatus. Next base: position 311,766 of record JAWZSL010000064.1, read on the forward strand.
GCTTTGAAATACTACATTAAAGTTCTAATTAAGAGAAAACATGTTTGAGCAGCTACTTTGCCAGAAATTTGTCAAAAGAGCAACTGGTGTGTCTGCCTGCAGCGCAGCCAAACAGACTGGTAATGTTTTAATGAAGAAGTCAGTCAGTACTTTGCCTTTTTCCATCATGCCATGAGCAACTACAGTCTGATTTTCTGATGTGCAGGAACAAGTAGATTTCCACACAACAGTCCTAACGTCTTATTTAACTTGCTCATATACGGAGACACCCTGGTTTGATTTTTATTCAAATCAAAGCGGTTAACAAAGTCGGTTGATGTCAGGCACTGGAAATAAACAACCTCCCTGCATTCTGCCCTGCACCTGTCTTGTTTCATCACCGCGAGCTGTTGCCTCTCTAATCATTTTCATATGCATCAACTTCCTGGTATTTTCCTGTAGGAGCACTGTCCTCTCGCCTGGGGCAACGTCAACCTGTTTGACTACACCCACACGCTCGTGCAGGGAAGATGGCTCTCAACCTATGGCCTGTCCCACACGGCCTGGAAGACCTGCTCAACCCCATCGGCGTCACGGGTTCAAACCCCAACAAGGTGAACCGCAAATGACAACGCAATGTTTGTGCTTCCTGTTGTGTTTCACATTTCACAGAGAAAATAGTGATTTGATGGAGAGATTTCAAGTGTAAATGGACATGGTATTTTTTGCTCTGTCATGCAAGAGTTTTTATTAGTTAAAGGGATAGTTTGGATCATTTGATGTGGGCTTATATGAGGTACTTATTCATAATCAGTGTATTAGCATTACAGCAGATGCCGGTCTGCACGCCCCCAGTTTGGAGAAGCAAAGAGGGGCACCAGCACAGAAACTGATGATTTACTTTTTGGACATTTTAGATTTGTTTCCAGTGAGCTTATATATCAACTTTGCTGCTCTTGAAACAACATTTAGTTACAAAAATATTCAATTCTAATTCTGTCCTGAATTTGTTCTTTTTTAAAAGTATTATATTTTTGAAAAAGTCATTATTTAGTAATGAAATAAGACCTGATATGAATACCGTTAAAGTACTGGATCAGTTATCAGTATCGGTAAGAGTAGTAGTGTTGTTAAAATCCCTATCAACACCCTACTCTTGACAAGCTCATGCTTTTATTCTCCTTATTTTCAGAGTGAAGAAATCCTTTCTGTAATGACTACGAAATGTACATTTTCTGCAGCTAAAAGTACATAATCTGACTTTTACTGAGTTTTTAGTTTCAGTATCATTGTACACTATATTTAGAATATTTTCACCGCTTCAGACAGTCTTCTCTGATGGGAAAACGCTGTTATATAAGCCAAAAATCGCTCTCTCCAAAAACAACCAAACTCCACAGGTGAAACCAGTCATTTTACTTGGCAGAACGCTGGAGTTGCTTGTCTCCTGTTGCCTCGATTGTTTGTTAGATTGTTTGTGTTATTGTCTGACTTGGATTTTTTTCCAAAAGTTAGTTCATATTCACCAAAGTCACACAACAACACAAAGACTGAGGCAGTGGTAAACCAGTAGCTCCTGTGTTCTGCCAGGTTAAAATGACCTACGAAGTTTGGTTGGTTTGGAGAGAGTGATATTTGGCTTCTATAACGTTGGTTTCCCGTCAGAAAAGACTGTCTGACGGCAAAAACACAAAATATATTATTATATATTGTAAACAGGGAGCTTCCTGACCAGTATCCACTGTAGTTAATCCACTGACTGTAGATAAACACCTCATACAAACCCACATTAAATAATCCCTTTATCCCTTAAATTATCCCTTTTAACCAGAAAAAATGTTTTTGGAAAGAAAATACAGAACTGTATATGCCAGAAGGAATTAGGATTATCACAGAATTTAAAATACACAGATTGCCAAAGCAGATAGTTTTCAGTTAAACGGACCAGAATGGACCACCTTGAAACTCTAAGAAGATAGATTAACACGGCACGACATAATCTTTTCCCCCAACATTGTGGGCTTTTCAGATATGTCTTATGCTCGTCTGCAACTGACCTCTAAGCCTCATGACCCAGTTTTAATCGAGCTGGTGACAACCTGTAGAGTTTTAGAGCCGGATTTAAGCCGCCTCGATTTAATCAACCAAGCCTCTTATCCCACTTAATTAATTACTGATTGACACAGACACCTTTCTTTGATTACAGTAATCACTTCGAATGACCTTTCCTCTTCCACGGCTTTCTGAACATGCAGGAAACCCCTTGTCTGGAGCTGGAGTTTGACCATTTCAGTTGCCCTGTCAAGTATCCTGATATGACCACCATTGAAGACCATGCAAACTGGAATATATCCAGAGAACTGGGCTTTAATTACTGCCACACTGGTTTGGTAAGATGACAAGCATTTGTTTTTTTTTTTTTTTGTTGTGTGGCGTGTGTGTTTTGTCAGGGCCCCATAGTGAGCACCAGCCAAATGCTGATGAAATATGCAAGTGGCTGGTAGACTTGCTTCAGTCAGTAGCCAAAAAACCCCAGTGGTAATCTCCTGAGTGGATGGTAAAATCTGAACATTTGGCCAGTCGACAGAAACGTTAATTTTGCACCCTGTGTTTTGTTTCACTTGTCAGATCGGATTTTCATTCTGAACTAGAGATGCACCAGTTGTTATTTTCTTTTCTAAGTCTGACTTGCTGATTCTGATTTTTGCTGTATCTGATTTTCTTTCTGTCTTTTCATTCATTCTCGTTAGCCGGCATATGCCAGGTTTTTGCAGCCAGATGAAAATATAAAAGGTCAAAATGTTCGGAGGGAAATACGCCAAATAGACTACATAAAATATCTAAAATAAAAATAGCCTTTGTAAAAGAAATCTAAGTAAATTACCTGTGATTATTGTCTATTTAATATTGAAGCTTGCTGCACACAGAGGTTGAATTAAACAGTGACTTACAAGAATGACACTGATTGGCTCGTCTGGCTGAGTAGGCGCTGTCCACAGTGTTGAAAGGAGCGCTGCAGGGTTTAATGCTGTCGTGTTAAATTAGCGTTTAACCTTTTTGTTTTGTTATATATGATCACATCCCCTGTGCGTCCGGATGAGGAGGAGACATGAGACATCAGAAATGATGACTGGTGCTCCGGGGCACACAGCAAAGATGCTCAGCCACTTTATTTTCCTCTGACAAGAGCGATCTAAGAGGTGTTTTAGTTTGAAAAATAAAACATGTCTCATCCTTTAACATAAAGGTGTATCTCTGTAGGAATCCTTCTCATAATGTTGTCAGATACTTAGAGTAACAATTTGAGCCTGTCAGTGACCTGAAATGAGACGACGTCTTAAGCATGTGTCTGCATACATCCATGCATCTGCTGTCCGACCTTCCTCTTAGACCCTGTCTCCAGCAGAAAGTAGTTAAATGAACTGAAACAAAACACCATTTAAGCATGCGTCTGCTTATTTGCATGCATTATATGGTGCACTCCGTACTTAAACAGCACTACATCTCTGCTTATTATTTAAAACATGTCTGGTTGCTGTTTAAAGGAATATTAACAGCCATGTTAGTGTAAACTTTGCTCAGGACCATGGTCACATTGTACGCAACACACACAGAGCGATAATAGCAAAACAATAGCACACGACACGGCTGAAGTAAAACAAGGTTACGTAAAGAATGAAAGGACATTGTTCATAAAAGCACCTGTCTGTTCTTCAGCGAGAACTGGAGGTGAGATGCTAACAGTAGGATGCTAGCTAGCATTACCCCCGAGAGCTAGAAAAGGACATTCTTCAAAAAAGCACCAAGTTTACAAATAACTTTTGGCTGTAATAATAAAATTACTTTACACATAGATGAGCGCTTAAAATAACACTTTGGCAGATACATTCTTACGTTCAAACTAAATATGATACTCGTCTCCCAGACGATTGTCTTTACAGATTGCAGATCCTCTGGTTTGTATCCAACCCTGTCTATCTTCCAAACAACCTAATTTTGGTGTTGTTCATTCTAAAATTACAGATAGCCTGTCTGTATTTTTGTTGTCATACAACAAATACTTTTCTAGTTGTATTTCATGTTTAAATTCTACATAAATATCACATGAAGTCAGACTTCTAAGCTCACTTTGCCACTTTTGCATGAACTGATCTTTCAGCCTCTGTTCGACAGTTTGTTACGAACAGTTGATGTTGCTGCATGTCTGTGTGAGCCAGAGATAAAACAAAACCACAATCATCCAGTGTCCGCTTAACCTGCAAGACCCATGACGAAGCGTGTTCACCCGTGTTATGTAGGCTAAGAAAACTGTTGTATTATTGTATGTTACTGTTGTAAGTATAATTGACAGAATACACAAACAGTTTTGTAACTTTTCTTTAGTGGAAAATTAAATTGTAGTATATTCGTAGTTAAACATTGACTGCAAGATTTGAAAAAATGGTGCATCACACAGATAGTGTTAAGATTATTGTGCCAGAGGGAACACGATCTCATGTGATCTCATGAGAACGCAGATGTAAACAAAACAGAGCCTGGTATAGTGTAACAGCTTGTTGTACTAAAGCTTTACAGTAAGAAAAGAACGAAAGCAGAAGGCCAAACGAGCGTGGATGAGAAAATGTTTGGGGAGACGCCGTCAACACGGGTTCTCTGTTCTTCAGTGAGAACTGGAGGTGGGATGTTAACAGTAGTATGCTAGTTAATGTTAGCGTCAAGGGCTAGGAAATTTACTGTCAGCTGCTCTGTCTCCTTATAGACTCGTCTTTTTATTCTGTTCTTGGCACGAAACCGTGTGTGTAAGTTTGACCATCTCAGAATCAAATATCTGATGCTGGTCGATTGATATACGTTGTAGTTCACTCACACCACAGACAGTAACTTAAAATCACCTTTTTGTGTGTTTTATGTGACCAAGTCCTGTAGAACCCATGTGGTGCTCTGTTTATCTTTTTTAAAACCATGTTACATGTTTTATGTGATATCACAGAGTAACAGACTGGCGCGTGACAACCCCCTGACCGACGGCGACAACGATCAGCTGCGGCAGGTTTGTAACAGAGACCCGCTTTCTGAAATCACTGAGCAGGAGAAAGACTTTCTGTGGAGGCACAGGTAATGTGTGTGTGTGTTTGTGTGTGGTTCACTGCATTTTACACAGATGTCATTGTGCTGTTATGGCGGGCTGATGTAGATGTCATAAAAGTTCTAACTAATTTAATCTCTCCCCAAACCGTTTTAGACAAGACTGCCTCAATATGCCCGAGATCCTTCCCAAGATCCTCCTTGCTGTGAAATGGAACTCCAGAGATGAGATTGCACAGGTAAGATCAGGTTTCTACTGCTGACTTCAGAGCTGTGGGTTGGTTTAATAGCGCTGTATGTTGTTTTAGCACTAATCTTTTGTTTGTACTTGCAAATCACTTCATTTATGCTGATGTTATGTGGATCTCACCTCACTGCCCGGCGGGCAACTTTATAGTCTGAGCAAGTTAGCTGCTGGATGCTAGTCATAGTTACACAATGTTGCAAATGCATTCCTGCTCTTTGACCGTTTATTTTTCACACGTAGCTACATCCTTACCTTCAGGGTCTGTCTATCAAGTAAATTTGCATACAGCAGCCAGCAATACAAACACACCAGCACAGAGAATCAAAGAGCAGAACCGGCTTCTGTATAACAACAAAGCTAACGCAGCTCACACTCAAAAAACAGTTACTGGAATCTGACCTGCTAGTCTCATTATTTAGTTGGCTTCAAATGAGGCTTAATGTTCACACAGTTTCTCTTGACTGCCTGTCAATATTACAACATTATTCCACCATCGCTTCAGCCCGAGGGAATAGCCGCATTAGCTGGGCTGCATGCTAATGCCAAGTTCACCAGGTTAGCCTATTAAATGAACACTAAAAACAACATAAAACCTCCCAAAACACACAGCTTTGAAGTTTAAAGTTGGGTCACAGACAAGCAGCATCGATCCGTCCGTGAGATAGAACTGTTACTGACCCTCCTACTGCTTGTTTAATATTTTTTGAAGCATTGATTCGTTCATTTAACACATAACATGCACTGAAGTGTAAATAACTAGCTGATATTTGCACAGTTCACACTAACGCACCGTCTCATCCATTGTAAGGTTGTTTAAAATTACAATGATGCCAAAAATGCATATCTGTAGTCAGTTTTTGTTTCTTTTTTCCGTTTCAGATGTATTGCCTTCTGAAGGACTGGCCTGCTATCAAGCCAGAACAAGCCATGGAGTTGCTGGACTGTAACTTCCCCGATCCAATGATAAGAGAGTTTGCCGTAAAGTGCCTTGAGAAATACCTAACAGATGACAAACTCTCACAGTACCTCATTCAACTGGTTCAGGTGTGTTCTGTCCTTATCCCGCTTTAAAGGGACAGTACAACCTAAAATTAACAATGCATATTTTTCCTCCACCCTGTAGTGGTATTTATCCATCGAGATTGTTTTACAGAGTTTTGGAGATATCGGCCATAGAGATGACTGCCTTCTGGTGCTCGAAACGCCAAAACGGTGCATTCAGAAAATTCAACTCCAGTGTTTCTCTCCAGAAATCACAACCAAGTTACTCAAAATAATCTACAGACCTTGTTGTGGGCAGTTTCATGTAGGAACTACTTTCTTTCTAGTAGCAAGAACTTGAAACTTTTAAACTAGAAAGTAGATCCTGTAGATTCTACAGTAAAAAGAAAAGTAGTTCCTCCATGAAACTGCTCACAACAAGATCTGAGTAACAGGGTCGTGATTTCTGGAAAAGAGACGCTGGTGCAGAATTTTTCAAATGCATTTTTTTGGTGCTCAGAGCACCACAAGCAGAAGTGCCATCTAGTTCCATTACACTGCAGAGAGGGCAGACATCTCCACATCTCCGCTATCTCTAAAACGTGGCGTCTCGCACCAAAACAATCCAGATGGATAAATAGCACTACGGGTTAGAGGAAACACAATTCAACTGATGAACACTGATAAGATGTTTCAGCTTGATATGCTGTCATAGTGTTTTTCAGGCAAATAAATAATGTTTTAATGGTGTCTTTTATTTTTTTTGTGTGTCTGTCTGTGTCCCAGGTTCTAAAGTATGAGCAGTACCTTGATAACCCACTTGCACGCTTCCTGCTGAAAAAGGCATTAACCAATCAGAGGATAGGACACTTCTTCTTCTGGCATTTAAAGTGAGTTGATTCTAAAAAGGTCTGCTTTCTGGAATTTGGGGCTGTTTGTATTTGACTTGAAATGTTAAACTGTTTGTCTGTCTGGTCTCAAATCGCCTCGAATTCAAGAAAGTTCTGTGAAAACAGCCGATGTCAGTCAGTGTTTGGGGATTCTGTGTGTGTTTTACTTCTGTAGAGGCTGGACACATTTTCCATTAGGACACAAAGAATCTCTAAATGTTTTTTTTTTTTTATTCCTTTCAGGTCAGAGATGCACAACAAGACAGTGAGCCAACGGTTCGGCCTGCTGCTGGAGTCGTACTGCCGGGCCTGTGGCATGTATCTGAAGCACCTGAGCAGACAGGTGGAGGCCATGGAGAAGCTCATCAATCTCACCGACCTCCTCAAACAGGAGAAGAAAGATGAGGCACAGAAGGTAACCTGACAGCCGGCAGCTGTTAATTGTGATCCTCCGAATCGTTGAGTTTAATCTTGATGACATCTGGCCGCAGAGATGCCACAATATAGTAGAGTGACGGAGTTTAGACAGGTTTTTTTTTTCAGTTTGCTTGCAGCTAAATATATTTCAATCAAAGCAGGATAAGACATGTTTAAAAAGTGAATGATCCTTTACAGTAACAGCCATACATTTATACAGAAGATTCTTGCTGGTACTTATATAAATGTTGTTTCCAAACTAAGGCCGTTTGGCTTTCTGTGGTACATCGAGCCTCACCAAAGTTTGTTTGACTGTATTTTGCTGTGCTAAACTGTTAATCTGCTCTTAATTAAAGTCAGCACTTGTAGATGTTTTACAATAAAAGCCTTCTAGGGAAGTGAAAAGAGCAGCGAAAGCAAATTAATGCAGAATTAGAGCGTAGGGATGCTCCTTATTAAAATATGATGAAATTACTTATGAAATAGGGTAAATTAGGTAAAAAAGGCCTATCTCATCTTGTAATTGTACTCATATAAATGCCTTCACTTGAAAAATAGGCCACTATTTTTGAATTAACTGTATTAAATCTTTTGGAAATATGGCCTGAAACAGCAAAAAATGCATATATGCTATCAAAGTTGAGCCTCATTAAGCATGAGTGAAAATAAATGTTCCTAACTTCTAAAAAAGTTTTTACAACCACTTATTTTACTGTTCGGACCATTTCTCTAGACTGTGTAGGTGTGGCAGATCACGTATTGATCGACAGCTCCCTCAGGAGTGCTGGTACAGAGGCGAGGCATCGGACGGGGACAGCACTGAAATGTATTTTACCCATCTAAAAAAAGAACCACCTGAAAAAATCTGTATCAGTTTGAGTGTGTGCTACATTCATAATATTTTTACTGCTTGACTTTGCCGTCAGACGGCCTTTCCTGATGGGAAACTGAAGCTGCTCTCTTCAAAGCCACCAGGCTTGTTTGACAAAAAAGTAATTTTACCTCTCAGAACACGGGGACTGCCGCTGCCTCCATCTGTTAATTTCCCTTTGCAGATCGAGGCCGACCAGCCACTCTCGGTTTTTGCAGGATAAAATTACTGTTTTTGTCAAAGGAGTCTGGAACGATTATAATAATTTGCTGAGGGAAAGCGGCAGCACTCACGCTGCACTCGGTGTACATTTACCAGGCTGAATAACTCCCAAGATCTAAAACTGGTGTTTTATTAACTGCTGTCTCTCTTTTAAGGTTCAAATGAAGTTTCTGGTGGAGCAGATGAGAAGGCCTGATTACATGGACGCCCTGCAGAGCTTCACCTCCCCGCTGAATCCAGCACATCAGCTGGGAAACCTCCGGTACATCCTTCCTTATGTAACTCTGTCTCCTCTGAAATGGCTGGCATTTAACGTTTATTTCCTCTGCAGGTGTTGCTTTTTTTCTTCGTAGGATTAAAATATAGTTATGTGTATGTAATAAAATGCCAGCTGCGTGTGTGTGTGTGTACGTATATTATGTCCCTAAAGTAGATTTAGGGACATAATGTACTCGGTGCTCTGAGAGCAAAGCCTCATTTTCCAGTAACTCCAGTCCGCATGACTCAAGTGAGGCGTTTGAGTCGGGACTCGTGAGGAGACGTACATTCACTGAGAACTTTCTGTTTTGCTTTCTATAATTTTTGTTTTTTTCCTTTCTAAACACGTCCCTGTCTCTGTTTCAGCCTGGAGGAATGCAGGATGATGTCATCAGCCAAGCGACCTCTATGGCTTAACTGGGAAAATCCAGATATGATGTCGGAGCTGCTCTTTCAGAACAACGAAATCATCTTCAAAAACGGAGACGGTGAGTTTTGTGTCTCTGTCCTGGAAACCTGGAAAACAGTCGACCAATTTTCCGGTCATTGAAAATTAAGAGAAAAGGCAAAATGTTCTGGAAAATAGTTTCAACGTTATGGTATTTTCCTTTAACTGAGGATGAACTCCCTCAGAACTGAAAACATACCAATCTGAAAGGACGGTTGGAGGAAAAACCCTGCCAGACGTTACTGTTTTACTTAGTCTCTTCAAATGCACTGCTCCGTTGTCAAGGTGAAACGGATCTTAACACGACATTAAATGTTGAACTTCTGTAGCGTAGCTCACAGCAGGGATCATTAGCCTCGTTTAAGACTCTGTTTTAAATCAGTGTAATGAACTGATAAAAGTCAGTGGCAGCAAACTTGACTCAAACATTGAATCCTACATTTAGGAAACTAAAGTTTATTCTAGTTTTGTCACTAGACAAAATTATAGGCTACTGTTTGTGTTATTGGCCTTCAGGTAGTAATTGTGAATTTAAAGGAGAAATATGTAACATATTTACTGTACTAAATCATAAAATTATCATGAAAAATCATCAGAGATTAAGGAAACACGCAAAGCTGAAATAATGGCCTCTTCAACAACGAGAGCCTCTGTTTTTGTTTGTCCATTTCACATTTCTTGGAGTTTTATTAATGCAGAATGTTCATCAAATGAGTGTCTGTTTATGAGTCATAAGACATAATTAATAATTTTGTAGAAGGCAAGTTAAATTGAGCAGGCAGTCACTGAACTCCAACTCCAGAGTGTGTACTTTCACGGCAGAAAGCGCTCGTTCATTGTCCCTTCAACTATAGATTGTTTATTAAAAAGGGATTCAACCTATTTAATATACAATCTGTGGCTCTAGTTCACTGTTTGGACTGCAGTACTCATGTTTGGACACTTGGGTCTTACATATTTCTCCTCTACTTCATAAGAATAAAGGGATTCAGGTTATGAATTAATGATAGATTTGATCTGCATTGGCCAAGCATAGAGCACAAAGAGCTTTCCAAAAGAAACAAAATAAAATGCAATGAAGGAATACTATTAAAAGTACATATAACAAGCATTAAAACAGGGCAGGATGTAAAAGTAACAGTAAGAGGAGAAGTCTTTTAAATTAGACTCCCACAGAGAGGAATATATTAGTGTATGTATTCGTGCTCCCTGTCTGTCATACCAACTAGATCGTCACTGACAGCGTCCTGGAAAACGATCTCTGGAGAAGAGTGGGAACCCTGCTCTGTGTGTTTCCCCTTATATCTCTCTTGCCACCTCTATCTCTGTTTGTCCATCCTTGCCTCCGTGAATCAGAACACACACGCACACACGGACTTGAAAATTCTCTCGCTGCTGATCATGCAGCATATTTCAGTCTAAGCCTGTAGGGCCTATCGCGGCACACAAACACAACCTCATCTGTGCTCTTCACACGCGGATTTCAAGAAGAACAAGTCACGTTATTTGAATCACACTTTACCGCAGCTGCTGCTCATGCATTTTGCTGCAACATCTGTGCCCAAACTGACTCTGACAGCTCTGCTCCATAATGCATCGGCGGAGTTGATCAAAGAGCAGCTAAGCAGCTAATAATCACCTCACTGTCATCCACTCCCTTGTCTCTCTGTGCCTCCGCAGATCTGAGGCAGGACATGCTGACGCTGCAGATCATTAGGATAATGGAGAACATCTGGCAGAACCAAGGCCTTGATCTCAGGTAGGCTCCTCACTTCACCATGACAGCGAGGATGCAGGTGCACATTAACAGGCGCCGGATGCTTTCATGTTCTGCGCTCAGTACCTGAATGCAGATTAGCGGCAACCCCTGCCAGCCACCTCGAGTCATTTAATATGAAGTCCGTCACCGCTGTCCTAATTATTTCTGCCCGTCTTTATGTTCCTTGTCCTTCCCCTCCCAGGATGCTGCCGTACGGCTGTCTGTCCATCGGTGACTGTGTGGGTTTGATTGAGGTGGTGAGGAACTCTCACACCATCATGCAGATCCAGTGTAAAGGAGGCCTAAAGGGGGCACTGCAGTTCAACAGCCACACGCTGCATCAGTGGCTCAAGGATAAGAACAAGGGAGAGATGTGAGTGGCAAACACACTGAATTCTATAGCTTTTCTGGTCTTTTTGCAGGGCGTAGAGGTGGTGTTAGTGATAACATAAAGACTAACGTGAGGACTTGGTGTATCTTTGTCTCCCTTTTTATGGGAATGAAGGCTGCAACTAATGATTGTCACTGTTGATTAAACTGCTGATTATTTTAACAGGAGCTGCAACTATTAATCGAGTTTTAATTGATCATTAAATTAATTGCCAGCTATTTTGAAAATCAGGTAGTCATTTTGAGTACTTTTTTAATAAAATATGTCCAAATTCTCTGATTTCAGCTTCTTAAATGTGAATATTTTCTGGTTTCTTTACTCCTCTCTGACAGTAAAGTGAATATCTTTGAGTTCTGGACAAAAGACATTTGAGGACACTAACTTGGGTTTTGGAAAGCAGTGATCAATATTTTTCACCATTTTTTTGACGTTTTATAGACCAAACCACTACTCGATTAGTCGAGAAAATAATCAACAGATTTATCGATGATGAAAATAATCATTAATCGTTTTGTCCAGGGGTCTTCAGAGTCTGCGACTGTGGGACTCCCTCCTCTTCGTTTGCGTGATAAGTTTTGCTCAATTCTTGGATGTCTGAGGACATCATTATGTTCTTTGATCCCAGAGATGGAACAGTTGAGCCAAGATAGCTTAAAAAATAACTTCAGGCAGCACCAAATACATGAAGGAAAGTTTTGTCCAAAGCCATTTATGAGTTTCTGACTGTGGGAAAGTGAGAAAAACATCTCTTTAACTAAAATCACACACATTTAGGCTATTCTAAGTCCTGGTTTTCTGTGCCCATCTAACTCAAAGGTGGGCCGACTTTGTATTTTTGGCCGCCGCCTTGGTTGGAAAATCCATCAAAAAAGATTTTTATGCCAAAACTTATTCTGCCTTTTATCAGCAACTGCTTTGATGAAACTGTGGAACGATGCATTCAAGATCAAAGTAATCATGCAGCAAACGCGTTTTTGTAATGAAAGCTAAGTTCACTTACGTTACAGAAGTAAATCGGACTGGATATCGAACGTCAGTATCCACTTTTTGAGCGCCGGTACTTGGCAGATCATCGAGTAAACACATTTCTCGTCAGTGCAGATATTTTCTCTGATTATCAGGTCAAAAGCTGTTCAAACTGCTGTGCATGTGTGACAGCTGTCCTGCAGTAATGAGCCCTGAATCAGAATTGATCAGGATGTCTCCTTTGCATCTTTTCTTTACCTGATCAGATGCAAGAAACTTCTTTTCTTCTATTCTTATGTTATTTTCAATACCTTCACACCGACCTGCCCATATTGGTGAAAATGATGATTAATAAATTATACATCTATTTTAATTGCTAATGTGTATTTTATTTATTTAATATAAATATTTGAGTTGAAAATAGAGCTTGAGGAGCTTCGAGGTCACCTGACACAGTGACTCCAAATCAATTCTGAATCATATTACTACACAGGACAAATATAACACAACCGTTTGTTCTGGATTTTGCTGCTTTTTCTTTTTGTACATTAATATATTTATGGACAATTCATGATTTTATTTCAGTATCAGGCTCTGTGCCCTTTTGTCCTTTTCTCTCCAGTTTCTTTGTCTGCTGTCAAGTTGCTAAACACAAAATTGAAACTGAGATTTTTTTTTTCACCTTAGTGCTGGGCGCTCTAAAAGTGCAGCCAAACTGTGTACAGCGTGCATTCTACGCACGTTCTCCCACCTTTGACACCGTCTGTCTGTGATCTTTTTGAGAACTAATGTGAAATATTTTTTACTTCCATTCACCGAGTCCCCTGAAATTGTTTGGAGGCCCACCTCCCACATCGAAAACCACTGATTTAGTCAATAAAATTTTGAAAAAATCTCATTAAAATGCAACGTGACGTCTTCAGAATGCCTTTTTTGTCCAACCAACATTCCAGAGCCCAAAGACTCTTCATTTATCGTCATCAATGACAAAGAAAATTAATAAAATCTCACATTTAAGAAGCTGGAACCAGAATTTTTTTGAAAAATGACTGAAACGATTCATATCAAAATCTTTGACAACCAATTTTCCTTTGATCAACTAATCAATCGTTGCAGCTTTAATGGGGAGTTGCCTGTAGTCACTGAATTCTCTGTGAGAATAAAGTATTTTCCATTTGTTTGATTTCTCAGGTATGACCAGGCCATAGATCTGTTCACACGGTCGTGTGCAGGCTACTGTGTAGCCACGTTTATCTTGGGCATCGGCGACAGACACAACAGCAACATCATGGTCAAAGATGATGGACAGGTAAACATTACATTTTAACATTCCTTCTGTTATACATATATTATATCTGTTTCTTTCTTCAGTAATTGTATAATTTCTTAATTTTCACAGCTGTTCCACATAGACTTCGGCCATTTCCTCGACCACAAGAAGAAGAAGTTTGGGTACAAGAGAGAACGTGTCCCCTTTGTGCTCACGCAGGACTTCCTGATCGTGATTAGCAAAGGAACTCAAGAATGCACCAAAACCAGGGAGTTTGAAAGGTAACGCCAGCAATGCACTGCACAGACGCCACTGAAAGTCAAAGCCAACGTACATTTTAGGTGACACAAATGTAAACTTAAGTAAGAACAATACAGATATTTGGTTGCTACAGAGTATTTTTTGTGGCCATGAGTCATCTTGGGATAAAATAAAAATCTGCACTTCATAAAACCTACCTCAGCCAAAACAAAATGGGAGATTGAGTTCTTTCTGTGGCGTTATGGGATTGAGTTTTTAACCTTCCTATGTGGCAGATTTTCTTTTTCTTTTCTTCCATGCTTGTACCACTTTTGGCAATTTTGTTTTTTCTCCTCACTCAGGTTCCAGGAGATGTGTTACAAGGCGTACCTGGCAATCCGGCAGCACGCCAACCTGTTCATCAACCTCTTCTCCATGATGCTGGGCTCCGGGATGCCCGAGCTGCAGTCATTTGACGACATCGCCTACATCAGGAAGACCCTGGCCTTGGACAAGTCGGAGCAGGAGGCCCTGGACTACTTCATGAAGCAGATGAACGACGCTCACCATGGCGGCTGGACTACCAAGATGGACTGGATCTTCCACACGATCCGCCAGCACGCCATGAACTGAAATGACGGTGGCGATGACAGCACACTAAGAACCAAAAGAACGGCGAGAAGCGAGCGAGGTATCCTCCCAAACATACTAAGGCCTGGTTAATACTTCTGCCAGCGTGTGACCCTGAAACATCACCTGCCGGCGCCCCACTAAGTAAGGGTGGTCAGACGGGCCTGTTTCAGGGGCATAAAGCCTAAATTCTCCTGTTTGTACAGGTTTCTGAATCTCTTCTCCCTGCACTATGAACTTAAGAAGGCAGGGTGGAGTTCTATTTCATCAGTCTTCTTCATAGGAACTAAAGTGTAATGGACCTCGACTGCGTTAGCCTTCCTCATGTGAAAAAACTATGGACAAATTTTTATTTTTCTTATTATTTTTTTTTTATTCCTTTCAGTACATCGACAACCATCAGCATTAAGAAAGGAACATCATGAAGTGGTATACCATGAGCACAGCTGGCGTTTTCTAATGATGAACTGACGGAGCGTAACCGCATATTTCCACTACCTATTTTGAACTGATGAAGACGGGGGAGGCATCGGCCGTGCAGCCAGGCCAGCTGAGACTAAATGAAAGGGACAATGAGAAGCCTGGCAGGCGGGTGCGCACAAAATCTCGTTTACCCCTTAAGGGGATAGTTTGGATTATTTGGTGTGTGGTTATATGAGGTACCTGACGATAGTCAGTTTATTAGCTACAGTGGTTGGCGGTCGGCACGCCCTCGGTTTGGAGAATCAGAGAGAAGTAACAGCATGTAAGCTAAAACAGTGTACTGCTGTGGACAAGGACAGCTACAAAAGCTACTTAAAAAAGGTCCAAACCTCATATCTGTTTAAGTGTGCATTATGTTTCAAATATTTTCACTGCTTTCTGACAGGAAACCGTTGTTATATGAGCCAAATATCACTCTCTCCAAACCAACCAAACTCCATTGATGAAATGAGGAATTTTACCTCACACAGAACATGGGGGTTGCTGGTCCACCGCTGCTTTGATCTGTTGGTTTGTGTTGTTGTGCGACTTCGGTAGGGCTGCCCCCTGAAAGTTTAAGTTGACCGAGATTCTTCCAGTCGAGCAGTCGTTTTTTAAGAGTTACATACATTGTGTTTAGACACAAAAAGCTGTTTGTCGCCAAACTCACCAGACTCCCTTTACAAAAATCTAATTTTAACGTATCATCATCGGCTCCAATCAAACGTGACAGAAACAAAATAAAGCTCAACAAAAATGTCTTGGTTCGTCTTTCCAACAGTCACCGACTCTTGCTTGGTTTTAAATAAGCTCTCAGTTCACGATGTGGAGAAGCGTCGAGCATGCAGCGCAGGTTAAATGCTGCAGCGGATGACGGCACAGCGGCAGCCCTGCCTCAGCAGTGCTCCACGGTGTGATAGACGCACACTTTTACTTTGTCTGGCCTGTGAGAAAATCTGATGTTTTCACATCACAGACGGTGAAAAAAGGCATTAAAACACAAGTCTTACTGGTAAAACACACCTATGTTGGCTGAAATAGGAATTTAGTGTGGCACACAGTTCTGATTTGGGGACAGCTCTAGATTTCTGTGAATCCAAACTGCCCTTTTAAAACATTGAAGTCACTCAGTAATACAAACTGATTGAGGCAGCGGTGGATCAGTGATCTGTGAGGTAAAATGACTGATTTTGCAAATGGAGTTTGGTTGGTTTGGAGAGAGCGATTATTTAGCTTATATAATGACAGTTTCTCGTCAGAAAAGGCCGTCTGATGGCAAGTTAAAGCTGTGAAAATATTCTAAATACAGCGTACACTTAAACTGATATGATTTTTTTTAAGGTGGACCTTTATAAGTTGCTAAAATACCTTTTGTTGCTGATCCTGTACACAGCAGTACATTGCTGGTGCTCCACTCTGCTTCTCCAAACGGGCTGGCATCTACTGTCTGTAATACCCCGACTGTCGTCAATCCCCACATCAAATAATCCAAACTATCCCTTTAACAGTCATAGAACACAATCACCAACACTCTTAGTAAAGGACTGACAGAGGACGTGTTGTTAAACACTTAGCTAGCATTTAACTCTTTTGGGTCAACTGAAATAACGACTTATTTGTAGCCTGCAGGTGACGTGTCCTCAGTTTCGACCTCACGTCGCACCAGATAACTGATTTTGTACAGCAGTATATCCATAGACTTGTATGCATTCGGTGCACATATTCCTTTTTGAGTCTATTTTCTACTGAGCCAAAGTACTAGATGTGTAACCCCACTACTCAGCAGTCTTATTGTTAAAAAAAAAAAAAGAAAAGAAAAAAAGTCACTACTATTCCAAGTCTCATGTGTACTCATAGCACTGATCTCTCCAGTATTTGTTTTTGTTTTTGTTTTGTCTATCAGTATTATTCTGTCAGATGTTGAGGCACAAATGTCCGTCGTCCACCCCCACGCAGTTGGCTGGAGAAACTTTCTTTCTTCCGGTCAACTATCAGTTGTTTTGTTTTTGTTTTTTTTTTTGTTATTTAGCTGATAAAGGCAGTAAATGCAGGGGAAAAGGATGTGCAGTGTTCCTTTTGTGTGCTGTGCTGTTACTCTATGCAAGTTGTGATCCTAATATGTACTGTAAACTGCAAAAAAAAAAAAAAAAAAGTTGATGTCAGAGTGAGGCAAAGAGAGAAACGCATCTCCTCGACATGCTCACGCAGAGCAGCGGCGTGTCAGTGGACTTTGTACAGACAGTACATGGAAGAAAAAAACAAAACAAAAACAAATGCTGCACTGTAACAGAATCTTCTACTACTTCTTCTTCTTCTTCTCCTTCTTCCCGACGAAAAGAACTGTGAGAAACGCCTTTGGACCCTGCCTTTTAGCATCTCCTCACCAGGTTTTATATTCGGAGCCTCGATCTAAGCCATCTGTAAAAAAAAAAAAAAAGTTGGAGCTGTTGAGTTCTACGCCTGTCCTCTTGTTCTCGATCACACGACGTACGACAGATCGTTTAAAAGGTAGTTCTACCAAAAAATCAACAAAATGTATTTTTCCTCTGGCGTGTAGTGCCATTTATCTATCTAGATTGTTTGGGCATGAGTTACGGAGTCTCAAATATTACAGAACTAGGTGGCACAAATAGTTTTATTTATAAGGAGTTATCGAATAACAAAGACTAAAGTTAACTGTCATGTTTCATCTAGGGCTGTAGCGTCTATAAAATGTCAGAAAATAGTGAAAAATGTCCACTCCAGTCCAACGTGATGTCTAAAACTCAAAGATATTCAATTTAAAATAATAACAAATTGATAAAAGGGGGAATTCTGCCAATTTGGCATGAAAAAAATCACTTTCATGAATAATCAATTATCAATTAGTTGAATTCTTTTTTGCCACTTGCTCGGTCACCCAACTGAGTCGCTAAATTTACTAGCCAGACATGGTATTTTACGGGGGCAGTCCTTAATGTTGAGCCCTGGGTGCTCAAGAAAAAGTGAACAACAGTGTGTCTTTCCAGAAATCATGACGCGGTTACTCAAGTTAATCCACAGGCCTTGTTTGAGCAGTTTCATGCAGGAACTACTTTCTTTCCGGTAGATTCTACAGCAGAAAGAAAGTAGTTTTAGTAGATCCAAACCTCTGCAACTCACACAAAACAATCTAGATGGATAAGCAGGACTTCAGGCCAGAGGAAAAACATGTATTTTTGATTTGGGGTGAACTGTCCCTTTAAGAAAACCCTCTCTCTCCTCACATTTGCCATACTGTCCAGATCGTGACATCCAGGTAAAGAAAAAACTAACCGAAGTGAATTTTTTTTTTTTCTTTTTTAACCTTCAAAGTGTCTTTTTCTTCCCTCCCCCTCTCTTTTCCTATGATTGTCGCCCTTATGTGTGTAAGAAATCGTCTCGGCAGGTTTTCTTCGCTGCACAGACGCATACGCAAGAGGTCAGTAAATGTTCTAGCTTTACCAAATGAAACACAAACGGGGCGGTTTCCTGAACACTCACGGTCTCAAAAGTCCCAATTATTTTTATTTTATTATTTTTTTTTTGACTTGAAAAACTGCTCAGGAAACCGATCCCACTCAAGATGCATGTGCTTCTGTACGGGCTACAGAGCGGTGGGCCGGACCCAAAACTCAAAAAAAACTTACACCCCGTACACTTTATGGAAGAACTATCTAAATGATTTCCCTTTGTACTTGTTCTGGTTGTTTTCTCACACTGCATTATGCATGAGGTCCTCGAATATCTATTTGTTTGTTTTTGTTTTGTTTGACCTGATGTTGTTTACTTGAATTTCATGTATAGAAATGACCTTGTTACTTGTGTGAGGTACAACAAAGTCACAATGAAGGTAACAGATAACTGATAACTGCTACTACATGTGCAAATGCTTTCCTTGAATAACTACAGAGGTAATATATTTTTGTATTTTTAAATGTAAGCAAACTCATATATGTAACTGCTAACCAAAAAAAAGAAAGAAAAAAGAGAGGAATCATGCATAACGTGCACCACACTGTAAAAAAAAGTTGAGAAAACGCAGCATTTCAAGGCAACTTACTTTAATAGATTTGAGTTCTGAGCCCAACTCAGATTCTCAAAAAAAAGTTTTACCAACTAATAATATTTTTGTTGAGATGATTTATGTCTCTTTTGATAAACTTGAATCTCTGAGTGAAAAATAAGGTGTATAATGTTTTCAAGCATCCAGATAACGACAAGTTTCTAAAACTCAAGAGTTCAAAGAAGAAAAGTGAATTATCTCAAAAGAGTTACAGTTTTATTCAGACCTCAAAAATCTAGTGAAGGCAGTTACCTTGAAATCGAGTTTTTCCATCTTTTCTTTTTCTTTTTTTTTTTTTTTTTTACAGTGCATCCTCATACAAAACCCAGTAGACAGCTTCTAGTTGTTGAAACGATATGAATGACAAAGCAGAGGCGAATTGTTGAATGAAGGACAAGGACTTGATGCTGTTGTCAGAGTACCGTCTTCACGTCGAGTGGAGATCTCTTGCCCTAAAGTGGAAGTCTGTAAGCACAATAAGGAGGAAGAAGCTACCTTGCATGTTTTTAAAAAAAGAACCATATGTTAGTTATCTATTCATCTGTGTATATATATAAAAATATATATCATAAAACCTCTTCAAATACTTGTTTTAGTCATCCTCATATGACCATGTCTGATAAACTGTATGCATTCATTTATTGTACTGTTGAATAAAAACATTTCTCCCGATCCAAAGAGATTTTATTATGTCGTTTGCTTGACACTTGATCACAATGACGGTAATTTACAAGGCACTTTTTGTATTTTTGTGCTTCAGGATAAAGACTGACAGTGTGGACAATGGAGTTTGGAGTATAAACAGTCCTTTTTTTCTACGGTCGGTCCTTCCATACACCGTTAAAAAAACGTTGAGAAAATTAATTTTCAAGGCGCCTGTCTTCACTATTTTGTGTGTAATACACAATATAAGCACATGTTTGGACACATTTCCTCATTCAAGACAATGGGAGGGTGTGTCTAAACTTTTGACTGATACTGTATTTGCTGTGATAAATCATAAAATAACTGATATGTCATCAGACATTAAGGAAACGTGCTGTTGAAATTGATATACTCAATATACTTGTGTTTTAGTTCGTCCATTTCTTGTTAATTAGAGTTCAAATTAATGCAAGTGTTTACTGAATGAGTAAGAGTTTATTTTCAGAGCAGTGGGCTTTTGTTTTCAGGCTTAACTTTACATTGACAGACAACTGACTTTTTTTTTTTTTAAGATTTTTTTGCCTTTATTTGACAGTGACAGCTGAAGATATGACAGGAGAGGACGTAGAGGGAGAGAGAGGACGACACGCAGCAAATGGGCTGCAGGAGGAAGTTGGGCCGGCGGCCGCCGCAGTGGACTGACAGTCTCAGTACATGGGGCGCCACCAGCTCTCCACCACCTGAGCTACAGGGGCCCCCCAGACAACTGACAGGTGTTAACAGCTGATCAACTAACCGGCTGATTCCACCAAGCACAGCACGTCTGCACCACGGTTCTGATCCGTCCTCCACGACAGCTGACAGCCCCACCAGCAGCATTTCAGTGTTTGAGTGTTTTGCCCGCCTGGTTCTGTTTACTTGCTCAGATTTTGTTGATTGGATCCTCTTTCTTTGCTCTTTGTGCTTCTACCATTGATAAGCAGGCTACGTGGTTAAATAGTTTCTTTTCTGTCAGTCTTTATGATCTGCACAGGGTCTTTGAAAATTAACCGGATTCTCCCTGCTTTTTCTGTGTCTGACTTCCTGCCTGTTCGACCTGCTCTGTGCTAATCAATCAAAAGTATACTCGGCGCATATTTAAAGCAGAGCGGAGCGGAGAGCCGCTTCTGTGACGCACTGAGGCGCCGCTGGTGGAATCATAAGTATTGTGTAGAACGGCTGCAATCGGCACCAGCTGACGTGCCTGGTGGAATTTAGCCATTATAGTGTAGGACTTGTTGTCAAATTAAAATGTTGCACTTGCCTTGCACTCCTGCAGTGTTCCTGCCTGAGCTTCCTCAAGTCTCACAGACTCACTGACATATCAGTCAGTCTTCTGCTGAGATAATTTACTTTTCCTCTTGTATTGCAGGATGCCTTCGCCTATGTTTGTAGCTGCAGCCACAGCGATTGCAAATTCAGAATTTTAATGAACATTCAGATGGATTGGATGCTGATGATGAATGAATGTAAAGGGGACAGGTGAAGGTGGATGGAGGAGGTCATCAGCTAGGCTGGAATGGACGGGTGGGCAGAGGGAGACTCAGTGTGGGGGTTCCATCTCGGCGTATGTCTGCCTGAGATGATTATGGACCCCTGGACTGTACCAAGTATGAGACACAGGAGAGGTATGAAGTGGACTGAATCAGGAGGGATGAGGGGAGAAGGGCGGTGGGTCGAGAGATCTGAGACAAACGGGACCGGGCGGTTAACCAGGTGCAAGTAGGCTTGTCAGGTGAGTTAGAGGTGTGTTTGAGGCGTGATCCTGCTCCCGAACTTTAGTTAACTAATCAACTTCATTTTGCGCTTGTCCTCAGTTTATTTAAAAGTCAAGAGTTTGACTTAATAAAACTCAAAAAAAATGTGAAGATAGTCGCCTTGAAATTTTGAGTTTTCTCAACTTTTTTTTTTTTTTTTTACAGAAAAAACAAACAGCGACCTCATGCAACCCCAGTGCAAATAATCCGAACTGTCCCTTTAAGACCAAAATGTGACTCTGAGCAGCTCTGTACATACCAGCCCTGGTTCCTGTTATTTTTGGCCCCTTGCAGCACAAACACTGGCCGTGTCATGATGGAGACTGCACGCTGGACCTGCGGAGGAGTCTGTACAGTTTGCCGTGAGTGTGTCTTGATGCCAGCCTGCCCCCTGTGGTCTCGCTGCGCAGCTCGGAGCAGAGGTGGGCCAAGTACTGGTTCAGCTTCACGAGGCCCACCAACAGAGCTCCGCCACCCAGCATCAGACAGGGCCACAGCAGCGCGAACGCGACGACCCGAGAGGTGTACTTTATGTTCAAGATGGCGTTCCCGGGGTACTTCTTTGCGGTCAGTGTAGCACGAGGTGCTCTCCAGCTGAGCGTCCAAAGATGCTTTTTCACTTTCACAACTTCCTTTTGCAGCTCCGTTCTGTTCATCCGACATTTGGGTATGTAGAAACACTGGGAAGGAAGGAAAAAGATATGATTCAAGTGTAATTTTTATCAAGTGACCTGCTTGTTACAGTTGGCAGCGCTGATTGCAATCAGTGCGACGAGCCACAAGGTTCTTCTTTGATTCAGTTTTTTTTTTTTTGTCTGTTAAAAAAAAAAAGAAAGAAAACCCTCTCTAGCCTCCGTGAGCGCACTGGCACTGAAAAATGTTTCATATGATTCCTCTGAATGGAGCAGAAGTGCAGCATGAGAGCATCCCCTAATAATGTCTGCCAGCTTATTCACAAGGGTACAGTAATCAGAGTGGGGCTACTTTTCCATCCTGTCAGCTTGTTCTGTACAGTTTTTTTATTTTTTTGCCTTCACCACTTTATCAGGTGCTTCCTCAAGTCCCTGCTTAGATGGCTAATATGAGATGTGAGTACAAAACTGTTTATTTACACAAAAGTATGTTGAACAGTAGCACACATTTTGAGTATGTAGTGCATCGAAAGATATGTGATTTCGGACGCAGCGTTTTGGGACCCTATTTTTAAGAGTGCGAGCAATAGAGGGTGAGATTTGAGCCCTGCTTGTAGTTTTTGCCCCACGTACTGTTTCACCCACGTATGAGAAGGTATGGCCATCTTTGTGACTTTACAGAAGTCATGATTGTGTTGTCTCACACAACTATACATTTTTTACATCATTTGAAATACTTCATTTCCTCTCTCATGTAACAAACAGTCCTCTATAATGTCTGCGGACATTAAACAGTCCCTCCAGGATTCCCGGGCCTTTTTTGGGGATTGTTGCGGCCTAAATCGCCTGATTTCACTGCAGCTTTTCTAGAAGAATTGCGATGCACGTTGCGACCAAGTGAAAATTGCAAAAGAAAGTTGCAATTTTTTGTATAATTCATTAAAAATCAAAGGATACTTGTTGCAGACAGAACAAAACCGCACTCTGTTCTAACTAACCTTATACCAAAAAGGCTCAACATTATGAAATTATAAAAATCTGCTTTATTTGTAAAGGAAAAAGTGCACCAGGGAGGTATTCCACAAAGAAGCAGAGTCTTTTTTGAGCTCAAACTCAAAACAGCACAAAAGAGCACTGACACAAACAGTGACAGATGTTGTGTTACAGTATCCATGACAAAATTTCAAAATATATATATAAATGCAAAAAACTAGTGAATAATAAAACATAACACTGAGTTGGTTCATTATGATGTACATGTATGACGTTTGCACAGGGGACTGCTCTGATTGGTGGAACTCGTAGGAAGCTGCGATGATTGGTCCAATTTGCATAAAAGATGCAGAGTTTGGACAAAATTGCAAGGTCGGACAGAATTCAGAAGGATTGGTTGAATTTGCATGAATTGTTGTGATCGCAACGTCCTGGAGGGGCTGATTATGTATGCAGTGCAATCAGAGCGAGACCCCTCGCTTCAGGACACCGCCTCCATTCATGGACAGTGTTTTCCTCAACAGAAGTCTTTAAGAAGTCATGTCGGCATTTGTTTTTAAGGTTGTAAGTGTGATTTAGCTGCCATGTGTGCAATATCATGCATCATGCTACACTTCACTAATGCACGAGGAGATGTAATATTTCATTTATGAGAACACACAAACATTTTGTTGCCACGTACATCAGAGCCGAAGTAAAAGTTTAACACATTTATGATATTTTGTGTGAGTCTTTGTTTCCTGTTTGTTTCCTTCTCAGATGTTTTGCATTCATGCAGTTTCAACACTCAGTGTGTTATTTTGGCCACAGTCGTAACTACCCCTGCCTCAAAATTTTAAAGGGACAGTTCACCCAAAACTGAAGATTCAGTCATTATCTATTCACCGTCATGTCAATCGAAGGTCGGGTTTATTTTGTTAGTCCACAAAACACTGCTGGAGTTTCACAGGAAAACAGTGTTGCAGAATAAAAAACAAATAAATAAAATAATAAACCCGAGCCTCAATCAGCATGATGGTGAGTAGATAATAACTGAATTTTCATTTTTGGGTGAACTATCCCTTTAAGTTGGCTGGATTTGAAAAAGCAAGTTGAGGTAATTTTATAATGATTAAAAACAAACTTTTCTAGTCAAATAAACTTGATATTAATTAAGTTGTGCTTGACAAAACGTCCAATAAGCTTAAGATATTTACTTTAACCAACAGTCACATTAACAAACATTCTTTTTACATTTTCTCAGTTTTAAGAGTTTTTTCATTTCACACAGAGAACTTCGAGCTGAATCTGTTGGAGCTGCTTTGTTCCAGCATCGGCACAAAGAAAACACATGAAACTGCTCCAAGTGAGTTTATTAAATTTTAAGTGTAAGACTGAATTCAATTCTCACCTTCGTCATGGTTCACAGTTTTTTTAAATTATTGTGAAAACAACCAACCATGACTTATCTTGAGGTGTATTTGGGGACTTACAGCAAGTTTTCTCATGTTTTCTTCAAACTAGAAACTTTATTTAATGAGTTGATTGAACTCTGTACGGTACATTCATTCAACTCATCATCTCAAGTCAAAAGACTTTAAGTTGGAGGAGCTCATGTTTATAAACCACTTTTCTGTTGGTAAACTTTTTGTCTTTTTTGTGGGCGGAGTTTAGGTTGAAGTAAAACAATTTCCGTTAGCTAACACTAGCGACCAGGTTTTCTTGGCTTGTTTAATATGTACAGTCACTCACTCTCCAGGGCCGTGAGCGTTATTTGAAAAGTTAACATTAAAGGGATAGTTCACCAGAAAATGAAAATTCAGTCATTATCTACTCACCCTCATGCCGACTGAAGGTCGGGTTTAGTTTTTTAGTCCACAAAACACTGCTGGAGTTTCACAGGTAAACAGTGTTGCAGAATCTCCCAAACAATGGAAGTGAATGGTGACCAGTTTTCAAACGTAAAAAAACAACAGAATAAAAACATAAAATGCCTCCATACTGCTCGTCTGGTGTAATCCAAGTCTCCTAAAGTCCCGACATGCTGTTTGCACACCGTCACAACACACACACACAGTTCAGACAGTGTGCATGTGAACGTGAACGTAGATTCAGACTAAAAACATGGTGTAAATAACATTTTTTTAGTCAACTTGGCATGTTGGGAGACTTGGATTACACCAGATGAGCAGTATGGAGGCATTTTATGTTTTTATTCTGTTGTTTTTTTACATTTGAAAACTGGTCACCATTCACTTCCATTGTTTGGGAGATTCTGCAACACTATGGACTAAAAAACTAACATGGTTTACTGCTATCACTGTTTTCCTGTGAAATTCCAGCAGTGTTTTGTGGACTAAAAAACTAAACCTGACCTTCAGTCAGCATGAGGATGAAGCAGATAATGACTGAATTTTCATTTCTGGGTGAACTATCCCTTTAACCAATGGGAACAGACTGGCCGACCCGTACACACTCACTCAATGGATGGACGATTTCTGTTGGGGGACTGGACGACTATATCTGCAGTTGGCTTACTCACTTTTCTTACTTTTTTTGACATTTTATTTTGGTAATTTATACAGTCCACACCCACTGAGCCGGAGGATGAAAACAGCCTGTAGCGCCAGAACATTTTCACATCTAACGCCAAGAATTGAGGATTTATTTTGACCAAAACCAGAGCTGGTGATTGTTGGAACGGTGGAAAGACTGGGCAAGACGGTTTTTATGAGTTTTACTTTGTTTCTGTCTGTTGAGTTCAAATGAAGTGTGTTTTAAGGAGCTAACGAGCTCATCTTAGTTTGGTAAAAGAGAGACACTTGAATTCAGAAGGTGATTGGCTGTATTTTTCTATTTAACAAGAAAATAGGTGTGAGAACATTTCCTATCTTGACATTTGGCGAGTTCATTTCTTTAATTTTGGCTCACAGACATCTCACAGTTTTCATCTTATTGTGTTTAACCACAGTTGTCTTTGAGTGGCGGTGACAGCTGGTATGCAATAAAACTTTAATTTTGAACAATTACTCCTTTGATTCAGGCGCCCAACAACACCGCAAGATGACATTTTTGCTTGATTATGTGACTTTCTACTCCAGTTTCCTCTTTACTTTGTCTCCACTAAAGGCTTTGAAGTGTTCTGAAAATAATTACTAGAAATTTTAAGTTTAATTTGCTTAAATAAAACTTGCATTTTTCCATTAAGTGAATGATTCCATTAAATTCCTGTATGATTTTTTTTTTTACAGTGCACAGAGTGGTCCTTCATGTCCGTTGTAGTACTCTGACATAAAGCTTTAATGTTCCACTCCCGCAGGGCCGTGCAGCCTCCTGCAGGTGTTCCTCCCTTACAGTCGACAGGCTACACCTGGTGTGAAGCAGAACCAAACCGGGGGCTCATAAAGCTATAAGGTTAGACCTAAAACCTGGAATTTACTGCCTTAAATCCCTACCTCAAGAGCGAGGAGGACCAATTCCTCGTCAAAGTGGAGAAAAGCCGTCTGATTGGAGCGTGTGTGGTTAACCTTTACCCTGAGGCAAGGCACGGTGCTCACACCTCTGCAGTCCACCCACTCGTCCAGGATTTCAGTCTTCAGCAGAGCACAGCTCCCCGACGTCCAGTCACTGTAAAACAAGGGGGAGATGCACCACATCAAAAAGACAATAATTGTTTCTTATAAGATCTCTGATGTGAGGAGTCTTCTTAATTTACTTTTTGTTGTTTTATATCTTACAGAAGCCTTCTGCCAGGAAAAGAAAAACAGATTAAAAGCTATGCATGATAAAAAAAAAATGAGATACTTAGGATCTCAAATTTAGTCAACATGCCAAGTTACCTCGAGCTAAGTCTAAATGTCTGTGATTTGGGTCAAGAGGTTCAGAAATACAGTCGTTTGGGGGAAATTTATTGTCTTTTCCACTTTTCCAGAGTCAGAAACTAATAAATGCAATTGGACAGACCCTTTTGGTGAAGTCTGAAGTTATGTCAAACTGTAATATGAGGCTATAATGGGTCAAACTGGGTTATGACCCACAGGTGGGCCACAGGAGATTTTATTTTGGTCACCAAATAAATAAAAGATTATGGACGAAATTCTGCAAATTGTAAGATTTATATCTTACAGTGCAGCTTTTATAAAACATTTAAAATGTGTGTATTGTTTAACATATGAGAGGAAAAATGAGAGCTTGATAATAAAGCTCTCATAATAAATTATAAATTCATTAATTTAATGAATTTCCCCTTGGGGATCAATAAAGTATTTTTCGTAAATGCACTTGTTTTGTTTCATTTATGAAGGAGGTTAAATGTTCTACACTGTAAAAAAGAAAAAAAAAGAGAAAATTTTAAATTTCAAGGCAACTTACTTCAACAGATTTTTAAGTTTTGAACTCAATTCAAACTCCTGAGTTAAAAAAAACAAACAAAACAGTTTTACCAACTAGTAATGTTTTGTTGAAATAATTTACTTTTGTTCTCCAACTGCTCGTCTGGTGTAATCCAAGTCTCCTAAAGTCCCAACATGCTGTTTGCACACCGTCACAACACACACACAGTTCAGACAGTGTGCATGTGCACATGAACGTGGCTCCAAGCTAAAGATCTACAGTGAAGATTCAGGATTAAAAAAATTGGCATGTCAGGACTTTAGCAGACTTGGATTACACCAGACGAGCAGCATGGAGGCATTTTATGTTTTTAATCTGCTGTTTTTTTTTATGTTTGAAAACTGGTCACCATTCACTTCCACTGTTTGGGAGATTCTGCAACACTATGGACTAAAAAACTAAACAGTGGTTTACTGCTATCACAGTTTTACCTTGCAGGCTAACAAATCATGGATGACGTATGCACGCATACAAGACTGTGAATACGTAGCAGATTGGTAGCAAAACAAAAATATTACAGGAAAAACTTAACATTTCAGCGATCTCAAAGTTAAAGCATTTTCATTCATATGTTTTGTAGTATTTTGATTAGATGTTTTTAAATTAATTTCTTTCATTTTAAAAAGTTTAGGAGATTCCTCAGTGTGCCACTAGATGGAGCTCGACCACCAGTGAAACTAGTATCATAGTTCTGAGAATCTCCCAAACACTGGGTCGGGACCCACAGGCGGGTCACATAAAATTTTATTTGGGTCCCGACATTAATCATTTATTTGTGACGTTTCAGTAGATGAAGGTCTAGTGCTGAAACGTCACAAATAAATGATATATTGCAAGTTAGACAGTGTGCAGGAGTCCTTTTTGCAACTTTTTGGTCTACTTGTCCCTCTGCAACACACCTGTCTTATCTAATAGATGTGCAAAGTGTCTCCTTTGTCCCCAAATAAATAAAAGACGGGGGAAATTCTGCAAATTTAAATTTAAATCTGCAGCACACCTTTTATAAAGGATTAAAAATGTTTTTATTTAGGCTAAACTGTCCTACGTTGTTTTCCTGATAATATTTCCTGATTCTATTTTCAGTAAAGTGTCGAGATGATACAGGATGATGCAGAAATGGCAAGAAAGTTCATTTATGCACTAAACATGAACAATGTTGTGAAGTCTGTCATGTTTAAAAAGTGTGTCGCCAGGAAAAAAGTTTGGGAACCACTGGATTATACAGATTGAGTATAAAAGCTAGATATTTTCTGGTTCCAGTTTCAAAAATGTAATGATCTGGTACTTTTCTCTGTTGCATATCACTGTAAATTAAATATTTTTGGTCTGTTGGTTGAATAATTGTCAGCTGTGTGTCACGTGACCTCCCCCTCAGCATCAGCAGACGGACCACCGTGTACCTGCTGACGTGAGGTTTGACCGTCGTGATGCCGACCACAAAGAACATGAGCACAGAGAAGGACATCATGGTGAAGCCCAGCAGGACGGCTCTGTCCTCCCCGACGCTCGACACCGGCATCTGGGTCCGAGCCCGCTGCCCTCCACGCCCGTCCGCCCCTCCTCTAATCCAGTCCTGCTCGTGAGATGAGGCTGTGTAGAGGTCTCTGTGTCTCACACACACACACACACACACACACGGACACCGGGGATGTAATGATTTAATCCAACAGTGATAAAAATTAGATTTTTGTTTTGATGCATCAACAAATTTCATGTTCAAGTGATGAATTATTTTGGTTCATTTGATTAATTTTCTGTTCATTCGAGCTACATGATTCCTTTTCAGGGCTGAAATACAAAATGTGTCTGAACAACTTTAGTCAGATTTTGATTTTTGATATTAAAAAAAAATATGTAGGCACTAGAGCAAAGATTGACATTTATTGACGACACACATTTAAAGTTCCCATTTGAGCTTTACATGTTTTAATCACATATATTTTGAGCTACACTTCATCTGTGCACCAACATCTGGCTCAACAAAGCCCAAAAGTCATTTTGTAGATATTTTTCGGCATTTCAGAGTTTGTCTTTTCCTGGAAAACAATTAAAGACTGTTGATGACTCATCCTGTACTTGTGGGTGTCACCAAATGTTTTGAGTGTTTCTGTTGAGCAGGCCTCACTGTACGAAAACACAACTTTATGACAATATTGACTGATTTGAGTGACACTGGATCAGTCCTCCGTTGGTCTCTGGGGCTGTTTTGGGGACCAATCGATGTCCGCCACAAGTCCCCATGGAAACCATGGCACTTTAAACTTTTAAAAGAGAGCTCATAAAAATGTAATCAGTCAGAACTGATGCTTTACCCTGTGGTAGAAAGAGTACTGAAAATCTGTACCCAAGTACAAGTAGGCTACTGTTACATTGACAAAATATTACTCAATTATAAGTAAAAGTACTGGTGTTAAAAAAATACTTAAGTAAAAGTACAAAGTATTTGCTGCAAAAACTACTTAGAGTTACTTTTAGCTGTTGATGTCACAGTCACCTCTCCATAGGGTTGCAAATTTTGTGCATTTTCTTTAACCAATGGTTGAAAATGTTAATCGGTTAATCATTAATTAATTAAAAAAATATAAAATTTCTTATTCTAAGTCTAATTTTAAGTTTCCTTATTCAACAAATGGCTCCACCAGACAAAACAAAGTCAAATGATGTGCAATTAAAATCAATTTTTAATTGGTTAAATTTTTAACTTCTATTAATCAATTGATTAAATTATTAACAACCTTACTCCAAAGTCCCACAGCATTTTATTTTTTATTTTTTGTGTGTGTCATAGTTTTCATCACCTTATTGTGTCACAATTCAAGAGTTAACAGGTTTGGACCCGAGTGCAGACAACTGAGACAGACGGGAGCAGTTCAGTGATATTTAATGAACAAAAACAAAAACCACACAAAAAAGGCTTACGTGAAGGTGAGGCAGGGAGAGTCCTCAAAACAAGGCAAGGTAAAGCCAAAGAATAAATCCAATATGTGAGCAGGGAAAAAATCCCCCAAAAAAAGAGCACAGTGGAGAAGACAAACACTCAGGAAAAAGCCTGAGGGAAAAATAGGAGACTTCACGAAGAGACGGGACAAACTAGCAACTACGAGAGGGAAAGACAGAATTAAATTCACTGGTGAGGGTAACAAGACACAGGTGAGTTCAGTCAACAGGTGAAAATAATCAGTGATCAAAAAGAGCGGGAAAACAGACAAAGACAGGAAGTGAAAACAACAAAAATACACAAGGGAAAACCTACCAAAATAAAACAGGAAGTTGCCAAGAAAAACCCAAACCTATACATACATATTGGCTTCTAAAATGCAGATTAAAGGTTTGGATATTAATTCAAATTGTACTCAGTACTCAATTATGATTTTAAAAGTAACTGAGTAGGTTACATCTTGTAATGCATACTTAAATATGAGTTAAAGTACAAACTTGAAGATCTACTTGTAAAAGTACAAGTACCCCCAAAAACTACTTAATTACAGCAGTTTGAGTACATGTAATTAGTTACTCCCACTTGTTGCTTTTATATCTGAGTCATATAAATGGAAGTCGGTCTGTCATGTTGTGATGACTAGATGCACTTTAAAGGGTCACACTTCCATCCTTCCTCACAGCAGAAGAAGCTGTTTGTAGGCATAGTGGTGCTTTGAACTAAATGCTAATATCAGCATGCTAACATGCTCACAATGACGATGCTAACATGGCAAATAGGAGCCTTTTTTTTTTTTTTTTTTGCTGACAGTGCTAAATGGTCCATTTTAGTTCAGTTTATTTTGCACAATTTAAAAAATATACTCACAAAAAAGACAAGATAAATAATATTCAGTGCGGAGAGGTAAAAAAAACCCAAAAACCCAGAGGGTTTATTTGAAGCCTCCACTTAAATAAAAACTTCACAAAGTTATTAAGAGCTCAAAAATACAATATGATGCTGAAAATGTGAAGAGAAACAAGACTTCCAAAGCCCTCGTGTACAAAGCTGGTGATTTGATATGTTAATTTAATTTGAATTAAACTTTTTGACTATCAAGACATGCTGACGGTGCTTAAATAAAAAACAACTAATTAAGAAATATGTGATGAAGCTGAGAGGCAGAGATGCTGCTGATCCAGAAGACGAAGTCAGCAATGAGATGTGAGTTTCAGATAAATGTAGGCTCACTGGTGACAACTTATTAATGCTTTATTAAGTGTTTACAACCTCATTAATAACCCAATTATAAACCATTATAAATCATTTTCAAAGGCTGTCTTATTGTAAAGTGCAGTGGTGGAAAGAATACTGAAAATACTGTTACATTACTAAAATATTACTCAATTACAAGTAAAAGTACTCTTCTCAAAAATTACTCAGAATATTAGTTACTTTTTAACTGTTGATGTTTAATATATTATCAATAGCAGTCAATCAATCAACAGTGTTTCTGTTTCTCCAAATCTTCAGTCTAAAATACTAAAAACTCTGCTGTTCTGTTCTGTTGAATCTTTATTAATCTGCTATAATTTATGTCGAATGAGTGAATGTACAGGATCTATTCAGGCAATAGACTGTATAACATTATTATACTCTGTATCACTGGTTCCCAACCTGAGGGTTCTGACCCCCACTATGGGTCTCTGAAGTTTCACAGGGGGTCGTCTTGATTTTTAGGGCTGTGAGAAAACTTTAAAACATATACAGTGTATATGCCAAATATATGAGCTTGCTGTTACCAGGGTTTGAAATACATAGTGGCTCTCGCGGAGCCCTTTTTTCTGGTGCACCGCCTCTGAAACATATCATGTGCACGTGCATACATTAATATAAGGGTATTTTTTTCAAAATTAAAGAATGTATTAATTAATCAGTGATTAGCAATAATGAGCCAATAAACTCAGAACATGGGCATATTTTTACTTTTATTATTTATTTCAGGAACATTGTGTTTTGGAGCTCAGAAATAAATTTCTCAAAGTAGGTTTTTCAGGGGAGTTTGTGTCCTTTTCAGAGGAGCCGAGCTCCCCTTGTAATTCAAACTACGGCTGTTACCATGGAAATGTTTCCTGCCGCTGTGAGTGGGTAGTTACGCTAACAGGCTAGCTAGTTAGGTAGCTAATGTGAATTGTACTAATAAGGTTGTTATGCCACAGTGTAAATAATTTATAAGAAACACAACGCAAACTAGAACATATTACAACACCTTTATTATCTATATAAACACTATAATATTGACAAAAGTTAACTTTAAGAAGTGGCATCATTCACATTGGATTGTGGGATGCGTAGTTTGTTCACTCTTAAAATATTTATGTACACTTTTTTTTTTAAACTTATTGCCCTTTTCCAATCTTTTTTTTTTGGTCCAAATTAAATAGTTTTAAGGTCACGGTTCATCTTGTTACTGACCAGTTTGATTCCAGGCTTAAAACTCTTAACAGAAGGATTTTCTAAGTCAACAGAGTGAACAAACACGATGACTAGTAGCTTGTGATGGCGAATGTTAACTAAGACACTATGTTAGCTAATACCTCTCGAAACTTTTGGCTGCTGCAGAATTTATGTATTTATTTATTTTCTATATGTCCTGGTTCTTATTGAACCATTTGTGAGCAGTTACAAAAATGCAGATAAAAGTTTTGGATATTAATTCAAATTGTATTCAATTAGGATTTTAGATGCACTGAGTAGATTACATTGTGTACACAAGTACAAGTAAAGGTACAGGCTTGAAAATCTACCAACAAAAGTACAACTACTCAAAAAAAAAAAAAAAAAAAAAGCTACTTAATTACAGTAACTTGAGTATTTGTAATTAGTTACTTCCACCCCTGGTAAAGTGGCAAATGCTAAAAATTAAGGTAGCAGAAATCGAAATATCCTCTTCAGATTTATGCATCTTGGGTTTTTTTTTTTTGTTTGTTTGTTTTTTTTTGACACCCTAACAGACAGACGCAGTGTGTAAAACATCTGAATGAAAGTTTTGTTAAAGTTAACCTGTGTTTTTTCCCTTTATAATGACCTCCCCACAGTGTTTTCAGAGGCTGCCTGGCCCAGTCGATCGTCCTCTCTTACCGCGTCTGCCGCCTGCGAGCACCCTGCAGGTTGATGTTAACGGGGATGCTGAATGACCTCCGGGGAGAAGGTGCGTTCAAGAACATGCCCACTCCTCTCTCAGCCGCCTCCCGGCCCCAACAAACGTATTTATCCACCCTAACAAGCTCCTCAATATCTGAAAGTCAAATGTCCTCCTGTCCACAGCTGATCATCTTGTATCTCCAACAGGCTCCAGTGCAGCACGCTGGCTGACTGAATGACTAGGTTAGATTGCAGTTTATTCACAGGGGAACTCCCTGTTGTTTACCAAGGCTCAAAGGTGAGTGCAACAACACTTTCCACCCTCATGTGTTTCTATAGAAACCACCACAGGTAAGGCAGGTAGGATGCTAATGGCCTCTCAGTGGGCCCGTGAGGCTCAGCTGCATGCAGCAATTTGTCATGGAGAAGCAGAATGAATCCCTTCTTGATTATTCACTTTTTTACACAGAATGAAACAGCACGATGTCACTGCACAGGTGAGTACATGTTCTCCATCGAGTCAGTTTGATAAAAGAGCGGGAAATGTTAACTTTTAGCTGCTCTGTATTCCTTAACCAAATGTTGCATTGTTTGATAGCTAAATAAAAGATTAACTAAAGGTTATATTGTTTGTTGGCGAACTAAAAAGTAAAAATAAAAGATTCTATTGTTTGCTAACTCACTAAAAGGTAAAAACAAAAGGTTATATTGTTTGCTAACCAGCTAAAAAGTAAAAAAAAAAAAAAGGTTGTTTGCCAGCTCACTAATTTAAAAAAAGGTTTATATTTTTTAGTAGCTAGCTAATTTTTTTTAAAAAGTTTTATTGTTTGCTTTGCTTACTAAAAAGTTAGTTTACCTAGTTAGCCTACTCACGATGGCTCAGCAGAGAAGCTCCAGTTTTTCCTCTGAGAAAAACTTTTTGGCTGAATTGTGGTGAAACTAGTGAAAGGCAGAAAAGACTTTTGATTAAACTGAATCGGATTGAGTCTGTTCCTTTACTTTCTTTGACAAACTTGATTATTTTTCTCAATTCATCCCCCAAAAACGCATCTATTTTAAAAGTGAAACCTGCCCAACTGTAAGTTTAAAGTTAATTCTGGCTCACATTTTAAATTGCAGTTTAAAGTTTTGATGCAACAGAAATTTAATTTAATCTAGGTTAAAGAGAGGTTTAAATCTAATCTTTCTTTGTTTTAAACTAGTTTAAAAGTTGAAATATAATTTAAAAATAAACCAAAAATCATATCTGACTTTCTTGCAGCCCCGTTAATTATAAAACGAATCCTTGTTGGTGCAGCCGAGCCGTACAGAAGAAATACTGACCCGAACACGTGCGTCTTGCGTTTCATTATCCTCGTAGGCCTGCTGAGCTCCAAACCTCTCACAGTGTCCCGACACAGTGTGATATGAGGGCAAGCTGGTGAGCGGGTTTATATGTGTTATTCAAACAATCGAAAGTTGTTGTATTATTCATGCGTCGCTGGAAAAACATATGGAGGTATTAACTTGGTGACAGTTCTGTTTAATATAACAAGCCCAGGGCCAGGAACAGCACGGCAGCTTGAAAACTGAGCCAACCATTCAATAACACAGACAGCGATGTCATACCTAATTTATTCAGCATTGAACACAATAGACTGTTTCTTTTTGGAATATTTTCCTTCAACCTTTTTTATCACAGGTTCTGCTGTAAGGCTTCATATTTGTGGTCAAATGTAATCCTGGTTTATCTGATATATTTTATTACCTGTATGTATCTTTTATCACTGTGCGTGATGTATTTGTGAACTGGTAAATGGAGTCTTCTTCTTGTGAAACAGCAAAGTTATTTGACATCTATAACCTACAAGCGGGGGCCGATGGGCGCGCCTGCCGCATTTCTTCACAGGGCTGCGGGAGAATCAAGTGCTTTTGAAGAAACCGAAGAAAACAAGATTAAAAATGTATAAAGCTCAGTGTACTTTACCTCACCTGGTAACCTGAGACATTGCCTTGACCGTGAGGCTCGCAGCGTGGTGCAGCACTGCGGACGTGACTCAAACAGAATTTCATCTTTACCATAAATGCCTAATGGAAGCAGACTGCCGCGCTCATTCCAAACTACACCTCATTGTTTTTTGTTGCTGATTTGATGGTTTTTTTTTTTAGGTCTCGCTCCTGCCGGGCCTCCTCTGTGGGAGAAATCTCCTGTGATCTCTGCTGTCTTTAAAGTCCTGACCTTCCGCAATGGTGAGACAAATTCCTGTGATTATCCAGGCCAGCAGCTGTAATTGGACTCACAGCGTCTCCAGTTATATTTGATTATGCCACTGGACAACATTTCTGAACAACGCATGCAGACAGAGGTCGGTGTATAAAAGGCGAGCGAGTCAATGAGCACAATGGATAATCACCAAAAAAGGAATCTAACTTTTCTCACCATTGGACTGATATTTATGCTGAGTGGCATTGAGTACGGTAAGTTCATTATGAGAGCTTTATGGACTTGAGGACTTGAGATAATGGTCTCATTAGAGCAGAATCTGTCTGGCATTTTGGCTGTAAGCACATATCACAGCGGAAACGACATCTGATTTAACTGAAATAATATTTTACTGTGAGTAAACAAGGCTTGTCTCCCTCTTTTTTCCTTCCACACTCGTCCCCCTCCGTCCCCGTCCGGTGGTCTCAGCTGTCATTCTGCCTACGATATGGAGGTATCTCCAGATCTTGGAGGCCCCTCCGTACTTCCTGGGTCTGGGTCTGTCTGCCTTCAGTCTAACCGGGCTGCTCACAGACCCGCTTTTTGGCTTCTGGTCAGACCGGAGCAAAACCACAAAGTCCATCATCCTTTTCGCCAATCTGTTTGAGATTGTCGGTGAGTAATTGAACCACAAGATGAATCACATGACGCACAGAGAGTCAGATATTAGAGGACCAGAGTGTGAAATTCAAACTTTGGGCCTTGTCAGAAATAGTTCACTCATTCATTATTCAGTATATGTTATCATAAGTACTGGACTTTAAAGGGATTGGTCGGCTTGTTGTGGGTGGGGGTGTATGAGGTACTCTGATGTCACCTACAGGAGATGGTGGTCGATATGGCGCCAGTTCAGAAAAGCAGAAAAAAGCACCAGCACGGAAGCTAAACAATTTTTGTAGAGCAGTCACACCCAAAGACTGGGTCAGGTCGATTTTATTTGGGTCCCCAAATAGATAACAAACTTCGGAGTAAATTCTGCAAAATTAAGATTTAAATCTGCAGTTCATCTCTTTACAAAGCATTTAAAATGTGCCCACTATTTTACTGACAGGAGGAAAAAACATGAGCCTGTTAATTCTTATTTTGTCTCATTTATAAAGGAGGCTAAAATGTCCTGTGCTGTTTTCCTTATCCAAGAGGAAATAAAAAGAGATGACCTGTTAATTCGCCTATTTCCTTATTTCTAAAGTACAACATGTGTGCACGTTTTTAATACAGTCTCAAGAATTTATAAAATGATGCAGAAAAATGGTCAGAAAAGTTAATTTATGCACAAATTAACTCTTCCTAGAATTCAATGATAAGGTTTATTGTGTTACAGGAAAGCTGTCGTAGAGGACTGGGTCAGCAGCAAAATGTATTTTAGCAAACTACTAATACCAGCATAAGTGTAAGAATATTTCTACCACTTCACTTTACCATCAGACAGCCTTTACTGATGGGAATCCTCCGGTTTACAAGACAAATATTGCTCACTTCAAACTAACCAAACTCCATAGCCAAAATCAGTCATTTTACCTCGCAAAACACGGGTGTTGCTGGTTCATGGCTGCCTCGATCTGTTAGTTTGTTTGTGTTATTGTGCGACTTTGGTGAATCTGAACTATCCTTTTTTATAACACAGAAGTCACACAATAACACAAAGAAACTAGATCACGGTCAGCAACCTCTGTGTTCTGCAAAGTAAAATTACTGATTTCGGCAATGGAGTTTGGTTAGTTTGGAGAGACGAAGTCTGGCTCCCGTCTGTCTGACTGTAAAGTAAAGTGGTGAAAATGCTGTAAATAAAGCGTGCACTTAAAGTAATTTTTCTGTCCACAGCAGTCTATTGCTTAGCCTTCAAACTGGTGCTCCTTCTCCAAAATGGGGGTGTGCTATCAAATAATACAAACTATCCCTTTAAAGTGTCTCAGATGGCAAACTCAAAAATTTCAGGTCTTTGGTCATTTCTTTCATTCAGTAACTATCAGCCCTCCTCCCCCTGTCTGTGCAATTCATGATGGTATTTACCTTCTAGTTGTCCAAATCTACTTTTTGCAATGCATTGTGGGTATAATTTCAGTATAACGTGTAGGATGTAGTCCTGACTAAACCTTTGGCCAACAACACAATAAATAAGAAAAAACTCTAGTGGATTAAAGATAGTAACAAGACTAAGAACTTCAGCCATACTGGCTACTACATACTGAGCTAAAAGTTAAAGGGATAGTTCACATTTTTTGAAGTGGGGTTGTATGAGGTATTTCTGCACGGCATTGCCATCAGTAGATGGTGGTCAGCGTGGTCCCAGGTAGCAGAAGGGGAGAGAAATCCTGACATGGGAGCTCAGCATTGTATTGTTGCAGATGGGGTCAGCAGAAAAATGTTAGCCATACTGAAAAAATCGATATCTGTTCAAGTGGACACTGAAGTTAAAAGTTTTTCACCAATCAACTTTGTCACCAGACAGCATATTTTTTTGGCAATACATTTTTCATCCATAGTTCTTCTGTATATATTCCTTCGCATAGCGCCGGCTAAAAAAAATGTTTTTCTGACGGTCTCGTCTGCAACAATACAACGCTGAACTCCTGTGTTAGGACTTCTCTCCCCTTCTGCTAACTGAGGTGGCACTGACCACCATCTCCTGAAGGTAATGCACTCATTATGCATAAGTACCTCATGCCACCCCACTTCAAAAAAACTAAACCAAACATTTAAAGTTTCTACTCATGATGGTGCTGGATGATGAAGACATCAGTGGTATGGAAATCAAACAGTGTCATTCAAAACTAAAAATGTTAACCTGCTGGTGGCACTAAAGGAAAATTCAGGGGCGTGTAACAGATTTAACTCAAAGTCACGAACGTCAGCCTGCGTGTGGCGCTAGAGGTAGAGTTTAGGGATCACCAGAGTCGTACAGCTTCACCCTCTGGAAACCACGAACGTCAAAATTTCATGTCGATCCATCCACATTATAAATCATTAATAAGCAGTTATAACACATTAAATTAAAAGGGCTTTATCACATATTTGTTAATAAGTTACTAACATTTAAAGGGACAGTTCACCCAAAAATTAAAATTCAGTCATTATCTACTCACCCTCATGCTGATTGAAGGTCAGGTTTAGTTTTTAATCTGCAAAACTCTGCTGGAGTTTCACAGGAAAACAGTGTTGCAGAATCTCCCAAACAATGGAAGTGAATGGTGACCAGTTTTCAAATGTAAAAAAACAACAGAATAAAAACATAAAATGCCTCCATACTGCTCGTCTGGTGTAATCCAAGTCTCCTAAAGCCCCAACATGCCGTGTGCACACCGTCACACCACACACACACACACACAGTTCAGACAGCGTGCACATGAACGTGGCTCCAAACTAAAGATCTACAGTGAAGATTCAGACTAAAAACATGGTGTAAATAACATTTTTTTTAGTCATCTTGGCATGTTGGGGCTTTAGGAGACTTGGGTTACACCAGACGAGCAGTATGGAGGCACTTTATGTTTTTGCTCTGTTGTTTTTTTACATTTGAAAACTGGTCACCATTCACTTCCATTGTTTGGGAGATTCTGCAACACTTTCCCTGTCAAACTCCAGCAGTGTTTTGTGGACTAACAAACTAAACCTGACTTTCAGCATGAAGGTGAGCAGATAATGACATACCTTAAAGTAAAAAGTTTCTTATGATATCAAATTAACATATCAAATTTACCAGATGGTTGGTATCTTCTGCAGGACAGAATTCCAGATGTGGCACAGCTGGTCATCTTCCTTTATCTTGTACTGATCACCCAATCATAGTCATCAATAAATGTTGATGTGCTTCACACTTTAATAAGGCTCCCTTTTGCCAGTTACAAATGGTAGAAATTCATTAGTAAGATTAATTAGTAGAAAGCAGTAACTGGATCTTGACAAACAGTGATCCACAATCACCATGTTTATAATCGTTTTTTAATGATTTATAAAGTGTTTTTAACCTAAATATAAACCATTTATTGTAAAGTGGCATCATAATTTTAGACTCAACCTTTAAGTCAAATGTTTGTTTCATATTGGAGATGTATTTTAGTTCTCAGGAATGATTTTCATCTGTGTTTGTTCACAGGTAACTTCATGTATTTTATCGGATATTCAAAGTGGCTGTTGCTATGCAGTCGGCTCGTAGCAGGTGACACACACACACACACACACGTGCCATCAAATATCACCCAAAGCACGAACTGTGTCAGCGTGTGTGTTTGTTGTGAAGTTGTAACAGAAGGATGCTGTTTTTTTTCCCCCTCTCAGGTGTCGGCGCAGGAGCGGGCTCGGCCATCTTTGGTTTCCTGACTCGGAGCACGCAGCCGGAGGAGCGCGCCGGTATCTTCGCTGCCATCATGGCCTGTCGACAAGCTGGCCTCCTTGTCGGTCAGTCTCCCCTCCACCCTTCATCTCTACCACAGAGAGGGGGGTGTCATTTCACCTCTCTCCACCTCCTCCGTCTTCTGAGAAATATCAGACGCCGGGAAGGATTTTGTGATGTGTCTTCTTTGATGTTTGGTTTCAACCGCGAGAAGGAGACATTCGATAAAAATCACTGAGGTGGAGGCTACTGTCTCCACACATCCTCTGTTTTTATTCCAGCTTCCTCTTTAAAGCCGTTTCCCCCTCCTGTCTCTCCAGGGCCGGCGTTCAACCTGTTCCTGCGGCTGTGTGATTTCAAACTGGGGCCCTTTGTTGTGAACAAATATACGTCTCCTGGGGTAACAGCATCCAGATAATCAGTAATCTAAGGTTCTCCGAAAGCCTCATGAATACAGAAACAATCTTCAGAAATAGTCGCTCTACATTCTGCACTACTCCTGCCTCACATGCATTTTTTTTTTTCCCTCTTTGTTCTGCTTCTGAGTAAGAAGAATACAAAACGCCTGCAGTGATACTCAGGCCCGTAACAACCCGTATCGATCTATTTCCATCTCATGAGTCTGTCTGAATAAAACACCTGTAGAACGGATGTAGCTTAAATGAGATATAACAAAGCTCCACACGCCTACTTCCATTTTCCCACATAATTTGACACTGCACGTCTCTCTTTATTTCACTGTGCCAGGTTACTTTATTTTCTGAACACTCCCCTGCATATATCAAACCTCTCAGACTTTGATAGTGTAAAAAGATTTTGATTTACAGAACACTAAGACGTAACAAGCTGTACTTTATATCAAACTAGACAAAAACTAGAAATCTCTTCTGTATTAGACTTCATTAGAGGGTAATTAGGGACACATTACAACAGAACTGTACTGTAAACTAAAGTGCATTATTTAGGGTTTCCAATTGTAAGCAACCTCCTTAATCGATCGTTAGTAACATTAATCAGTTAATTGTTATTTTTTTAAAAAATGCTTATGCAAAATTAGTTTTTTCCCCGTCAATCAAAGCAACATATTGCATATTGTCAGCCAGCATTACACAACGTATGAAACATGTAAAAGCCTACAAATTAAAAGCACATATGCTTGAATAGTTGATAACGTGCTCATAAAAATGTCTGTATTTGATAGTAGACCGATTGAATTTTACATGATCAATCAAATTCTTCATGACTGATTCATCGATCGTGGATAAATTATCATCCCTAGAATTGTTTCCCACTGTTAGACCTTTATTTGACTTGTTTACGTGTCTGTAATTACCCTCTAATAAAGTATAATAAAAGTCTAACAGGGGGAAATAATACACTTAAGTTTACAGTGCAGTTCTGTCTTAATATGTCCAAATTACCCTCTAATAAAGTCTCATAAGGGTCTTATATAGGTCTAAAACTGACTAATGAAAGAACACAGTACTTCTAGTTTGATTGATTGACTGATTGATTGATAGTTTCTGTCTAATTTAATACAAAGAATGGCTTGTTAAGTCTTATTTAGTCTACTGTAAAATAAAGGACAACCAAGATGTTTTTTCTCAGTTTAATTCTAAAATATTTGTTATAATTTTGGTCCTTTTCCTCCTGACTCTCAGATCTTCATGTGCCTGCTGTGGGTGCTGCTCCAGTTTGTCGTCCTGGCTATGTACTGGGACGTACCACCCATCAGCTCAGAGGGGGGAGCGGTGATGGTGGAGATGAAACAGGAGGAGGTCGACGAGGAGGAGGCGCCGCTGATGGGGTCCGACGACGAGCCTGTGCACACCTACAGAGCCGTCAACCCCGACCAGTCAGAGACCTCCGCCTCGTCCGTCCACGGCGCCTCGGCGGTCTCGAACCCCTTCAAAAACTTCAGCGCCAGCAGAGGTGAGCGAGCGGCTTTGACTGCCTGTCTGTCCGGAGCAATGATTGTCAGCTCTGCTCCGCTCTGTTCACAGGGTGCAGGTAGGAGGAGGTGTCACTGCCAATGCACATGTTTCCTATCTGCTCTATTGATTTTCTTGCACACACACACACACACACACACACCAGTCATACTTACACACACTTTTCATTCTCCATGGCTCTCTGAGGAATTCTGTGTGGCATGTCAGATCACATTCCCTGTGTATTGATTGGACTTGTGTGTATTATGTCAGTGTGTGTGTGTGTATATATGATGTCAGGTGCCTCGTTGGATTAATGTCATCATAAGTTTACATGGGATGCAAGCAGTGATTGTGTGCCGTTATTGATTAACTTTTTCTGTACTGTGTGTATATCGAGTGTGTGTGTGTGTGTGTCGAACCTCTGTATTGATTCTCTCACTCTTTGAAGATGTGGCAAAGGGATGGATAACAGACTTCCTTTTTTATTGACTGACTTGCTGTGGTTGACTTGTGGATGAAATGGAGACAGAATTGGTAATGTGGCCAACATTCGTCTTATCGATTCCTTTTTTTGTTTTGAAGAAAGAAAAAAAAAAAGTCTACAACACCAGAAAACTCAGGAGCAAAACTGGAGAATGTCTGCAGCTCCGGCTCATGACTGTAGGAGTGTCTGTTAGCCGTTACAGTGCAGCTGGTATTCGCTCCCCTGAATTATTGATCTTCCCCTGACTTTTTCAGTATGAGTGAGGAATCTTTGAAACTCGGGCAGATCTTTCTCTGTCTTTCATCGAGTCTTTTCATTTGTGGTCGGGGTTGTGCTTCAGAAACAGCACAAGTAGAAGCTGTGTAATGTTTTTTTTTTTTTTTTGCCTTTCAAAGAAGGTAATATTTAGCATTAATAAGCAGGATATAAACACTTATTAAAATATGCTTGTTGGCTTTGTTGCAGAGAGTTAGATGGGAATGTTGCTCCCCTTATGGCAGCTCTCCAACAGACAACCTGACAAGAATATTTGGATGCAGCCCCTTTGTAAATCCCTTTGTAATGCAAACTAACATATTGATTAGTAACTGTAATTTAGTTGCATATTTTTTGGCAGTAACTGGAATGGCTTGCAATTCCATTTAATTTGTTATTCACAGTTTTTTTTTACAATTGCTTGCACACTAAAATTAAAAATAACCCACAGTGAGTGAAACTTGACACTCAAGGAGCAAAACCTCAGCTCAGACCTGCACGACTATAAGCGCATTTTCAGCCTCAAACTTTTTGCAAAACCCTCGTCTCTACATTAGACACTGAAATCTAACACAATGTCACAATCTCAAAGCACCGCAACACAATTCAAGCAATGGATCAAATGTGGCCGTCAGCTGTACAGACACTCAGGTGCTTAATTGTAAATTCACCAATCAGGCATGAGTGCTATAAAATGGCCACAGGTGAGCGTACCTGTCTTGGATGATGTGAACAAATTTATCAGATGCGATTCGAGCTTGACCATGTTGTAAACTTCAATTTGACATTTAGAGAGGCTGCACAGAGAGTTCAGCTCCAC
This sequence comes from Lutjanus argentimaculatus, assembly GCA_034769285.1. Lineage (NCBI taxonomy): Eukaryota > Metazoa > Chordata > Actinopteri > Lutjaniformes > Lutjanidae > Lutjanus > Lutjanus argentimaculatus. The sequence continues at coordinate 355,508 of JAWZSL010000064.1, forward strand.
CTCAACAGATCTGATGTTGCAACAGTAATTTGGACATTTTGACACAAGCACAGGTGAAAAAAAACGACCAACCTTTCTCAAAAGTCAGTACAATGTAGGTCAGAGCCTGAGTGCAATCCATGCTTTCTTTGTTGTCTCCAGAAATGTTGTTGCTGTGTTTATGTGCTGTTTAGATTATTTTCTGTTCAGATTTTCAGTGCAACATGAAAACTTTGGAAATGCATGGATGTATTGACTAATTGTAGAGAGGAATTATTATTTTCATCAGTGTGCAGGACTGTTTTTTTGTGTTGTGTTTGATCCATATATTCATGTACTTTACCAGGACAATATGTCTAAAAAAAAAACCCCAGAGTATTTGATTTTAAAAAGTAGAAATGTTAAATGTGTTTTAGGTTGGGTTTGTACAGGTTTGAAAGAAGTGTTTCATTTTGCAAAAGATCTGAGGCATTCTGTTACCTGTGTGTACGTGGTTGTGTGAATTGTGTGTGTTTTGACAAAGTGAGACCTGTTTTCAAAATCATACTTAAGCAGTAGTGAAAAAATCTTTAATTACATGGAACTTTTTACCCTCCAGCTCTGCTACCGTCTTGTTTAGACGTTTTAATGTGAAATTTTGTCGTAATTAGCAAATTAATTCTTGAGTTATGGCCAAAAACATGTTTTTTGAGGTCACAGTGACCTCTGACTTTTGACCACCAAAATCTAATCAGTTCATCATCGAGTCCAAGTGGTCACTTGAACCGAGTTTGGAGAAATTCCCTCCTTGAGATACTGCGTTCATAAAATATGACGACCAGAGAACATAATTCCTGTGGCCGCGGCTCTCACAGCGTGGAGCCATAAATAAGGTTTTTCTAAAATTCTGAACCACAGAGGTCCTTCAGCGTACAGTGAAGGAAAAAAATGAGGCTGATCGGTCCAGTTGTATTCAAGATTATCTCAGGACAGGCTGCAGGTCTGCTGATCACACACACACACACACAATAAATAAGATATAAAAATAAAGCCCTGCCAGATAATAACAGCTTTAGCACAAAGAAGCAGAGTTGAGGATTACTTATTAGAACACCACAGCCACAACAAACTGTCAACAAATTGATAAATATCTTTGTAGAATTCTAACCAAAGCAGCACTTAATCAAATAACAAAAAAAAAGGTTGAAACCAGAGGTGAGATTAACAAAATCCATAAAATTGAGATAATAAATCACAAGATTAAGAATTAAACTAAATTGTTTGATGTGAAATAGAAAATTATTCAGAAAACAAATATTATATAAAAATAAAAAACTATGTGCATAAGATTCTTCCTGAGCCAAACCTATTTTATGTTACTTGTGTATGTATATATGTGTGTATATGTAAAGAATATTATTAAACCATTCTTCTCAGTAGCTGTTATGTTTTTTTGAGCGGTAACTAGTGTAAAGGACGACAGTTTAAAGGACCAGTGTGTAGAGTTTAGTGGCATCTAGTGGTGAGCTTGCAGATTGTAAACACCTCGTCCCATTCTTCTTTTCCAAATATGTAGGTGAACATGGCCGCTAAACTCACAAAAAAAAAAAACAAAAAAAAAAACATGAAAGGCCTTATTAAGAGCCAGCGTTTAATTTGTCCATCCTGGGCTACTGTAGAAACATGGAAGCGTCTGTAGATATGAACCTGCCAAAATTCTTCGTCTGTTTAAACGTATATTATTACTGCAGACAGGGGTAAATCAGGGGTAGTAGGTAAATTAGACACTTTTTTGATCAGTACCCTGCCTTAATTTAAATGACCTAATTTGTGGTATGGCTCTGTTTTGGTCATTTACCATAAAATAAAACTGAAACAGAACATTTTAATGCAACAAAAAACACAACACTTCTTATTTTCATGTGATTACACACAAATTAAAACATTCTTAATATGAATTTATTCCTGCCAATAGGCCCCTGTAAATATTACACAATGCACCTTTAATAAATAAAGAGTATTAAAAATGTAATAAAGATGTGGTACCTGGCAGGGAGAGTCTAATGACAGACTTCATCATGAAAGTTGTAGGATCTCGTGTTTTTCAGAGCTTGACTCACACGAGGGAACAAAGATCAGGATATCTGAGCTGCTGCTGTATTGATTTTTTAAAAAATCTCTCTTCCAGTTCCTCTAACTTTATGTAAGAGCAATAATAAATTATTTGGTAGCCCCTTTAAATCCACACACATGCATTAAAATACATACGCTATACATACAGTACATGCTGCATATGCCGTGGTATAAAAATTAAATCATATAAATAATCCTAAAAACAGCGAACAGAGAGAACTGAACCGTCGTAGATCACACACTGTACTATAAAGCCATTCCTCCAGCCATCTGGCACGTACTTCCAAATTTAGCAGCAGGCCCAGCTCATTTTTCCTCCCCTCCAAGTCCATAAGGGAGTTTTTGTTCCAGGAAAAGCTGGTATCAGAATTTGGAATTTATTTAAATATTTATTTTTTTTCTTGTGTTATCATGTTTTGGCCACCAGAAGAAAAAGAGCAGGGCTCTCACTTATCTTTAGAAAAAGAAATATACAGTTTGTTGGACTGGAGGATCAACATGACCAAGCGGCCAGGATTCGTCACGCCTGCCTCCCTCTATCTTAAGATTACTTTTTCAGATAGTCCAAGTTTTCTTTTCTCTTTAAACTTCTTTATCTCGGGCTAACTTGCCAGTTGAAACTTTCAATTTAATGGCACCACTTGAGCCTGTTTTATGATTTTCTTTTTTGGTTTCCCTGGTTTTCAGTGTATATCTCTCTCTGTCTTTCACTCGGCAGAGTTCCTGAGAGAGGAGGTGGTTGTTCTCCTCACGGCTCAGTTCATCACTCTCTTCAATCAGACAGCGCTGGAGGTGAGAGCAGCTACCGTTGAGATCCATCAGCCGGAGTTTCCAAGCATTTCACACAATGTCACACTATTTTACCCCGAGTTTCATCCAGACGGCATCAATCTGAGCCTTACCTGGAAAAACCTGCGCTGTTAGGTTGAGAAAATAATCAAATATCGCTTAATGCTCAGAGTAAAACTGATGTAACAAGTGCACATAATCAGTCTCTGTGTCCCAGACATGAAAAATGAAGAGGCACTCTCTCTTCTCATTAAATTGTGGTGGCTGAATAGTCACACACTGTGGACCTGGATTATATAATCATTTTAATATCAAAACAGAGCAGTTCTTTTGATCTGGACTGAATTGAGCCTTTGAAGGACTCAAAAGTGCTCGTTTCAGCTCTAATAAGAATCTCCACCTCTTCATCTGACTGAATCATGTTGTCTTAGCTAACTGACCTTTGAGACCATCTCTCTAAAAAATCACCAGACCATGGTGATGCCTCTGACCAGTGCTAGGTTAGCTTAGCTTAGCATAAAGACGGTGAACGTGAAATCACAAGCTGCATATGTGAGAGAGTATGTGAGAGGATTGACACCACTTAGATGTCTGTCAGTTAGCTTAGCTTAGCATAAAAACTGGAGACAGGAAATTATAAGCTGTCTTGTTTTCTTAAGGAAACTCCTATAAAACCATCTGAATATTGCTTTTTTTTGCAGAGAGTATGTGAGAAGATTGACGCCACTGTAATATCTGTCCACTAAATATAAAGCTACAGCAAGAAGCTGGTTAGCTTAGCTTAGCATAAAGATGCAAAACGGAGCTAGTCTTTCCAAACGTAACAAAATCCAATTTAGCTTTGGCAAGCTAGTCAACAGTCTAACGCACAAATCTGCCTCTGTAGATATTAACGACTCATTCTAAGGTAAAGAAAACAATTCTGAGATTCAAAAATATTCCTTCCAATACCTCTAAAGTTCACTAATTAAAATGTTTTATATGCAGTAAATAGAAAATGCTAAGCTAAGCTAAGCTAACCCAAAATATCTTTAAATTAATGCTTGATATTTGTACATAATCCTACATAATCTCTTATTTTTAAAACATTTATACAGTTTTTAAACCTACTGGTGAATCATTTGTAAATGTTAATAAAAGCTTTATAATTTAATAAAATTTTATACATAAATTTTTGTTTTTGTTTAAAGGACCAGTGTGTAGAGTTTAGTGGCATCTTGCAGATTGCAAACCCCTCATTTCACCTCTCTGAAGGGCTCAAAAGTGCTCGTTTCAGCTCCAATAGGAATCTCCACCTCGTCATCTCACTGATTTACTTTCTAACTGACTGACCCCGTGAACATCTCTCTAAAAAATCCCCAGACCATGGTGACTCCTCTGACGCAACGCTACTTCGGCTTCGGCGAGCTGGCCAACAGCCTGATGTACAGCCTGTGCGGGGTGGAGGTCATCCTGGGCTTCTTCTTTCTACGCTGGCTGAGCAGGAGGGTGGCGGACCGCGCCATGCTGGCCGTGGGCCTGGTCATCTGCTGCATCGCCTGTATCTGGTGCCTCGTCTTCCTCTGCAACCCCCGAGGTGCTAACCTGTCGGAGAAAACATACAAACACACACGCGAAGATGAGAACACAGACTTCCTCGCGCCTCATGGTCTGCGCCAAATCCTTTCTGTGCGACTGGTGTTGGGAGCGCAGGGGAGCCATATTGGGTTACACACCGGCTGCGTTGAATGTGCTCGGTAAATGATATCGCTCGGGCTCTGGCAGGCCAGCAGGAGATCATACAGGCAAACTGTATGTTCATGTTGGCCTGCGTCTGTTGCAGCTTGTCACGTTTATCGCTCTGATTACAACTGACAGGTGCTGGAGCCGGGGAGTGCCTGAGTACATATAAAAGGATTACAGTAATCTAATTAGACAAAAATGCTATTTGTTAAAGCACATCCTGCATTTGTTTGCTATTTGTTACAGCTACAGTTTAAACAACCAAACAAAGACAGAGAACCCTGAAGACAGCTACCTGAAGAAAAGTTATTTTTTTAATCTTTTGTTAGACCGCGAAGAAACATGTTTGAATTGTTGAAATTGCGTTTTGATTATAAGATTATAGACTCTCAGTTTATGCAGCAACATCCAACAGTTTGAGTGGGCACAAATTCACACAAACATGTGCATGATGCAAAGCAGCAGAGAACAAAAATGTAGCGGCTGCCAGCTTGGCAGTGGTTTCATTTTCAGATAGAGCTATCTCTGACGGTGCCAACCCATTTGTGGAAGGAACTTAAAAACCGAGGGAAGAAAGGGACGGATAACTGAAGTATGATCTGTCACACACTTTGAGTCATTATCACTACATATCAGAGGGAAAAAAAGCAATAAAATATTACAATACAGCAGCTAAGGACCTATAAATAAATTAATCTTAGGTATGTGTGAGATGGTGTTAGATTACAGCCTGTAAATGTAATTGTTTAATGAGATGTTGCATATAATTTGTGAGCATGCAACTGTAATTCAGTGATCCATTTATCTCATTTATATTATCTTTCCATCCCTGCCAGGTGGTTATGGATGGGAGCTGTCTGCCTTCATCATCGGAGTGTTTCTGCAGCTGCTGGGGCTTCCCTTTGTGGCCGTGTCTCAGGTGGCTCTCTTCTCCAAAGTCACTTCGCAAAAAACACAAGGTTGGCGAGTAATTCCACCAGTTTACCGCAGCATATACGATGCAAAGAAACAGCTATACAAGCTGCTATATTTTAACAGTGGTGGATGAAAGGAGTAACCTTTTATTCTTTTTTTGATGCGTCACCCAAAAGGATTCAGCCAAGGTGTCAGGCGCTCGGTCGGGGGCCTGGCCACCATCTTGGGCCCTCTGTGGGCTGGAGGACTGACAAATAATTTGTACATAATGCTGGGCATGATCCTCGCTCTCCTCATAATGATCTCAGTAAGTGGAACACGACTCATTTGAAAGAGTTTGATATTGTGGGAAGTATTGCCAAGAGTGGCATGAGAGGATTGATATTAAAATGTGAAGCTGGAGCTAGCAGCAGGTTAGCTTAGCGTAGCATAAAGACTGGGAAGAGGAAATGGCAAGCTGTCTTTTTGACAGCCTAAATATTGCTTTCTTGTTGAGAGTATTTGAGAAGATTGGTGCTCTCTAAAATCTGTCTGCTAAATAAGCCAGTTAGCTTAGCTTAGCATAAAGACTGGGAACAGGAAATTGCAAGCTGCTCCTATAAAACAGCCTAAATATTGAGTACTTGAGAAGATTGACACTGCTCAGTCTGTTAAAAATGAAGCTATAGCTTAGCTTAGCACTGAGTCGGAAAACAAAGGGAAACAGTCTTGTTGAAAGATGACTACATCCACCATCAGAACCTCTAAAGCTCACTAATTAACATGTCATAGTTTGTTTGTTTAAATTGTGAAAATAAACATTAAGTGAACACATTAGGTTTTAAAGGATTACAGGTATGAACAAGCAAGATATAGTGTTAAATTTAGAGGTATCTAGCTGTAAGATTTTAGATTGCAATTAAATACCTCTCGCTTCACCCTTCTCCTCAAAGCCAAGGATGCTGATGAAACTACAGAGGCCAAGAAACCCGTGAAAAACATAAAATGTCCATTTTAGAGCCGGTGTTTGGTTTGTCTGTTCTGGGCTACTAAGGAAAACGGGGTTAAACGTGATGGCTTCCACAGAAAAGTGCCCGCGTAGGTGTAAACAGCTCATTCTAAGGTAACAAAATCACAACAAACGTTTATTTTCAGGTGTTTATACACTAATGAAAACATACTTATGATATTATATTCCATTTCTGTCATATATTACCAATAAATCCCCCCAAATCTTAATACATGGAATCTTTAACCAGTGAGCTTAAAGCTGGTCCCACACTGCAGGATAATTGGGCAGATTTTGGGTTCAATTCTCCCCTTCTGTTCTTGATTCGACGCTGATCTGACCAGATTATCTGTGAGGCGTTTACAGACAGAATCCTAACGTCACTGACCGGAACAGAGTCTCTACGATTCTGAATCGTAAAATATCAAACTTGTTTGATATTTTGACATTATTGACGTCAGAGAGGTGTTACTAAGCAGTGGTGAACATTTTAGCCCTTGCTGTTACCTTTAGCTTGCAAACTACTGTTGACTAAACATATTTCAGCAAGTCGCCCATCTTCTTTTCTTACATCTGCTTCACCATGAGATCCCTCTCTTCATGAAATCACGTGATATTGGGCTCCCTCCGGCAGATGGTCTTGAGAATATCCTGTGGTGTGCGGTGTGCCATTATTTAAAAATCTTGTGGCGTGTGGGTGTTTGAGATTAGAGAGAAGAGAACCTGTGAAGTTCCTCCTGATGTGTGTGGTGCAACCAGATTTTAAAATCTGTTAAGGCTTTAAAACTCCTGTCATGTGGGCCCAGCTTTAGATGTGCATGTAGATTTTTTTTTCCTCCTAACAAAGCCTGGCTTGCTCGTTTCCAGTCTCTAGGCTAGTTTTATATTTAAAATCCACCTACCACTGAAGCTCACTAATTACCATGCTGAATTTTGTTGTTTCTTTAGAAATACCAAAGTGTAAAAATGACAATTTGCGGATCTACAGGGAGTTATGTGCTTCAGCTCTTGCTAAATTAGCAGGCTGCTAGCTGTAGCTTCATACCATACAGACATAAGATCAATCAAGATCAATCTTCTCATCTAACTCTCTGCAAATGAGTGTATTGCCCAAAATATTCTAGTATTACTTTCATTTTGATGCTCTCACAGAGCTGGAATTGGTGTGTTTAATGCTTAAACACAGTGCTTCTTGTTTTCTACCCTCCCCTGTATGTACAGCACCTTCTTCATTAGAAACTATTCAAAGCTGCAGCTTAAGAAAACATCTTTTCCTTCACATGGGCCTACCCAAATTGAAAAACAGTAGCTACTTGGCAGTAAAATCCTTAACTCAGCATGTCTTTGATAGCCTCTACTTATTACTCGGCGCTCTCTATTCTCCAAAGCCACATCACGCTGTACATTTTTGCAGGTTATGACAGCGCTGTCCTACGACCGCCTGACTGAGCCGAGGGCAGTGCAGTGTGCTCAGAGCTCCGACAGCGGAGGATAGAGCCGCAGTCTGTCTGAAGAGCGGGCTAAAGACGGACAGAGGGAGTGCCCTGCACTTCTGAGAGAATCAATACAAGTTTAGTGCAGAGGAAACTGTGTGAGTGTGGAATAAAAATGTTCAAAACACACACTGTAACTCAGAACCTGACACTTCAAAGGTAGAAGTACTGTATGTTTCTCAGCTTTGCACAGTCTGTCTGTCACCTTACATACATATCACTATCAGACTATTAATTATATTTTACACAAGGGGGCACCATTGCTCTCATATTGAATATTCAGAGGTGTAATTGAAGATGAAAGCCATTATTTTTAACCTGAACTATTTATATTCCCAGGTGTTGATGAAAAGATAAGATAGAGCAGGTTTTTCCATGTGACCCAGGCACCAAATATCATTTCTTGTCCCGTGTCTTTCTTCTTCTTAAAAAAAACAACAAAACCCTCAGTGAAAATGAAACGGTTGACACATTGGGTGCACAAGTGGAGTTGTCAACATCTTAGCAGCTCCATGTCAGTGTAGCTGATAGAAGAAGAGGGTCAGAAAGAGGGAAGCTTTGCAGATTTCTTGATATTTATTTGAAGCGTTGGAGTGAAGCTGTGTTTTTAGTGTTAAAATTAAGTACAAAGCCTCGGCTGTGACCAAACCACAGAGATGTTATCTGAAACTGTTCCTCTATATCTTATGTGCAAATGAGAAGCTCCTGAATTAAAAGCAAATTTAAAAATGCTTGTTAATTAGTCCTCTCTATCGTTTTACTATAGGGGGGATTTAAAGTTTAATTGCCTGTGTTCATAATTTAAAACATGACAAGGTGTGACTTGTGTACAGTCAGCTGTTCTTGCCTATATTCTCCTCTAGGATGTGCTGTATGCTACACATCTGCATCTGAGAGGAGAGTGCTGTAAGCAACATCAAGGCATTGTAGATTCCCTTTGTACCAGTGAGCACGGCTTTGGCCAATCTCTGTGTTTTTGCATAATTGCAGATAAGGCTCAGTAACCTTTCCAGTTTTCTACACTCAGCATGTGATGTTTGGCTTTCCAGAGCCATTTTTTTTTCTTGCCCAAAATGGAAATTCTAATCTCTGGGACTCAAGGACATAATATATATAAGTACTTTCATGCCCTGATCAGCGTATTCAGGTACTTGACATTTTAAGGGAGATAACAGGGTGCATGGAATCAGGTCAAGCCTGAATTTGCTCTCTTTGAACAAGCTCACTTTTTCAGCGTGATTCCTGCTGTCTTGTCTTCTTAAAGAAACGTCAATACAACAGCTTAAACATTCACAACACAATATTCACAGATAAATAAGCAACAATCAAAGTTTGATTTTAAAAAAAGCTAATTTGTTTGTGGTGTTATAGGTATTATTTATTAAAGCGAGACTGTCTGTTATGTGAAAGCTGCGACCCACGCTGAACCGAGAAATGTTGGATCTGACCCCTGACTGGAGACACAGACCCGATCGGCACCGATCTCACAGCAGAATGCTCTTAAAGGGATAGTTCACCCAAAAATAAAAAATTCGGTCATTATCTGCTCACCCTTGTGCCGTTTAGTTTTTTATTCCACAAAACACTGCTGGAGTTTCACAGGAAAACAGTGCTGCAGAATCTCCCAAACAATGGAAGTGAATGGTGACCAGTTTTCAAATGTTAAAAAAAAACCCGTCTCCTAAAGCCCCGACATGCCAAGATGACTAAAAAAATGTTATTTACACCATGTTTGCGGTGCGCAAACGGCATGTCGGGACTTTAGGAGACCAGACGGGCAGTATGGAGGTATTTTATGTTTTTTCCAGTTTTGTGGACTAACAAGATAAACCTGACCTTCAATCAGCATGAGGGTGAGTAGATAATGACTAAATTTTCATTTTTTGACACTTTGTGTCTTAACAAATGTTAACCTCAGCAGCCTTCTCCCCTGAGCCTCACTGTAATCCAACCTCCTCGCCAAGAAAGTTGGGAAAATGCATCGCGTTTTCGTTCTTAACTCTCTTGCTGACTGAAACACCACAGCTAATCCACTCATTATTTCAGCCTTACAAGTCCACTGCTCATTAGTACTCACTGTGATTTTGAAAGTAACTAAGTAGATTACATGGTGTGATGAATACTTAAGTACAAGTAAAAGTACAGACTTGAAAATTTACTCATAAAAGCACAAATACCCCGGTGTAGGTTGAAAGAGAAATGATATTGATCAGTGTGAAGGTATTTCTCCAAAGTCATATTTTCCTGGTATGTAAAATGTGGTCTACACGAAAACGTAATTTCAACACATTAAACGTCTCATATATAAAACGTCATGAACACAAACTGTATTGGTTCTGCACAGGGACTTTGTGTAAAGTCTAAACACAAACATTCACATGAACAGGAGTGTGTGGTGAGTGGGACAAACACAGGACTTTTATCTAAACTGGCTTTCAGCTGAGAAATTTGGATGTAGTTTCTTTATGAGGCTCCAAAGTGACAATAAACTATTATTTACACATTGTAGAGAACAAAAAACGTCTCTGTTGAAATATGGTCTAAATGTGAACATTAATAGTAAGGTAATAATAAGAATTATGCATTTTTAACAAAATTGCTCACTGGGAGCTTTGCAGGGTTTTTTTTGGATCCAGCTTGATAAAGATAACTTTGATTGTTTGCCTTTGTGAAATTACCAACTCGTACTTTTTCATCCTGATGTTAAAAAAACACAGAATTTCCATCATGATCAGCGCTGTCTGATCACAGCTGGATGTATAAAACGTGGATTTGATTGAACTGGGTCTTTGGTCACATGGTTCAGGTAGACCCATGAAAACTTCCACTGTGTGGTGGCCTGAGGCTGGGAATCATTTAAAAATCATGATATCAGCACCAGTACCAGTATCCTTAAAATGATCCGGATACAAATTCTGCCCTACAGAGTGCAGAACTGAGAAAAATGACCTTAAGGTTTTTTTGTTGTGAGCCAAAGTAGTTGCAGGCAGATAATTGGATATGTGGCAGTTTTATCAGGTTTTTCTTTTGACATATTAATCCTGACCTCTGATTTGACCTTTGACCTTTTTTGGAAGTTCCTGTATTCTGCCTTTGCAGAACTTACCAAAGAATATTGGGTCATACCAAAGCAAAAGGAAAGAACTTCCATTTTATTTGATCACTTTAGCTTTAAAAAGCAGAATAAAGACATTCATTATTATTTTACGATATGCTTGTGAAGTTCCAAGTTACTTTTAAAATCAAATTATTTCTTGGATGTTTCTGAACATTTGAAGCTAATATTTATATTCTAATAAAATAAAATTAGTTTTAAATATAAAAGGCAATATTCTGCAACAGAAAAAGATATTAAATACCATCAAACCTTTTCAGATAAAATATGATTTTGCTTAATTATTGTTATTATTGTTATATATTGTAGTATAATGCACAGACTTCACATATTTCTTCATGTTCTTGCAGATATTTAACATGTTAGAATACAGAAACTGAAGTTACGGGGGTTTGCCTTTTTGCATTTACTCTCATTTCAACCCCCTATTTTCTCCAAAATAAAACACATTTGAGAGAAGATGTTTGTCTATGTGATAAATGATGTCTTTAATATCACAAAAATGATGCTAATTTTTGACAAAAAGAATAGAATACGATAGAGTTCTTCATTTGACTGATTTTTTTTTCAAAGGTTCTTCATTTTGAAAAATGTTTGTGATGATTGACTGCAAACAAAATCATACTGATGGTCATTTTTTTCTAGACCTGATTATAAGAATGACGTTATCATTTTACTGGAGAGGTTTCAGGACACTCAGCGCAGTGGTGGGAAATATCAGCTCGCTTTTAGTTCGCAAATTTTGGGCTGAAATTGCTGCTGTGTCAGTGACATTACTGAAACTGGTGGCGAGTTTTATGACTTTTCGAGTTCACCTACATTTAGCATGTAGATTAATAATTCATTGTTTTTTGTAGAGATTTTCCATTTAATGTACAAGACATTAACATCTGTTGTCATCTCAAGTTGCAACTATGTGCAAAAGATAAAGGATACTGGAAGAAACAACAAAATAAATAAATAAATCAAACTAAAACACCCAAAACAAACAGATCATGTTAAGAAAAAATGTCTGGCTAATAGAGAAGAAAAAGCAATAACCTTCTGTAGGTGAGCAGGGAGACTAAAATCACATGGAGCTGAGAGTACATCCAAAAATACTGATGATAGTGGAAGAAATAATATTACAGCTGTGTGCCTGGAAACAGTGTCAAAAAAAATGAACAGAAAAGGGGCAAGTTTTTGGGCGAGACCAAAGCATGTGATGGACCGATGCTGGGGTCTGTTTGCTCCTGTCACACACGGCACTGACGTTTGGAAATATTCTCACAAGTTTAGCTTTCGAGAAGTGTAGCTGATGTGGCACTTTGAGCTGTGTTAAGGCACGACCTGAGCATATAGAGTGATTTAATGGTTTTATTAAGAAAAAATAAACCAATGTGTCTGGGACCAAGCAGTGAGGCAATGAGGAGAACAGGAGTTTGTTGGAAAATAGTTGGGTTTTTTTTGCACCCCAAAAAATGCAAAACCATATAAACGAAGAAGTTAATAACTAGGCTTATAAGAGAGGTCAACAAAATAGAACTAAAATCAAAATAAAAGCAACAAAACAAGGTGTGAACTGAACAAACTGACCTAACAAAATGAAACGTGAGGGAACATATATACTGGCTCAGCCAAACCAACTAACTCAAGAGGGGAAAACAAAATGGACGTTAACTAGAACTAATACAAAAGAAAAACTAACTACACCCAAATCCCCCCTCTGGATGGTACGGCCCGATGAGCTGGCCACAGGATGTAACCGTTCTCCGCCCTTGGCCACACCTTTGGCTTCTCCCTGAAGACACCTCCCACCAGCAGGGTAACTCAAGACAAAACAAACAAACAAAAATGATTAATACAACAGAAAACTGCTCATTCTAACCCCACAATGTGAAAATGGCTGCACTCCATTCAAACAGTGTCAGGAAGAAAGTAAATAAAGAGATTATAAATCATATCAATGGACTTAAATTTGGATATGAATTGTTTGTGGTGTGGGTCACTGCAAACAAAATAAACTAGTGTACTTAACAAAGTGTGTGAGGTGAGTGTGTGTATCACCACCTCTGGTTGTCACTTTGCCTCAACGTACGTTTCTTTCCTGATCGATTCTCACAAGCAGAAAAAACATCCTAATGATGACGTATTTTCTATATTTTCACATTGTTTTTGGTATTTTTGTCGTTTTAGACAGTAAAGAGCTGATCTAACCTCCCTGGATGGATTTGGACCAGGGACATTACACTTGATCAATACTGACTTAAAGCCACTGAAAACATCTCAGATCTTAAATATCTCTTCAGCTGTGTTTCCCAAACTTTTTTTTTTTTTTCTGGGAACCCCCTTTTTAAAAATGACAAACCATCGTGATCCAAATCAAAACACATACATCCATGCGCGCCACCTGTTTTCACATGTTTGGACCTGTTTTTCAACTATTGATCAATCTGGTGATCATTTTTCCATTAATCAATTAGTTGTTTGGTCCATAAAATATTGATCAAAATCCAAGACGACGTCCTCAAATGTCTTGTTTTGTCCACAATATTCAGTTTACAATCAGAGAAACCATCAAATATTCACATTTAAGAAGCTGAAATCAGACTTTTTTTTAGGCGTCTTTTCTTAAAAATATATTCAAACTGATTAATCAATCATCAAAATAGTTGGTGATTAATTTAATACTCGATTAATAATTGAAAAATCATTGCAGCTCTAATGTTAACAGGCCATCAGACTGTTTTTATTTTCTCTCATCAGAAAACCAATAAAGGACATGTTTAGCCTTGTTTATAAATGAGACAAAATAAGTACATAATATATATAATATACACATTTTAAATGCTTTATTAAAGGTGAACTGCAGCAGAATTTCTTCAGTAATGTTTTATTTATTTGGTGACCCAAATAAAAGCTCCTGTGCCCCACCTGTGGGTCACAACCAAGTGTTTGGGAATGACTGCTCTGAGCATGAAATATCCATGATTAAATTAGAAGAAACCAACATTACACCATATTTACTTTTTGTGCAATTTAACGATTAAAAACTAAAGTAAATGACGTCACAGTTTTGATAACCAGTACCCGCCCACTTCACACCAGAGAGAAGACGCATAGAAAACAAAAAAAATACAGAAATCTCTGATGTGAAATAAACAAAACTGTTCATACTTGGGCAGAAAAAGGGTCACATCGTTCATAGTAAAGGGGTGTTTTTTTCTTTCTTCTTTCTGTAAATAAATTGCATCAACTCTACATCATTACATAATTAAAAAAGAGCTCATAAAAGGTTTTGTTGTGTAGCATCAGAGCAGGAGACAAACCACTTCTGCTCTTTATTGTCATGATCCTGCTTTCGCACACGAGATCGTCTGGATCTGTGCAGTCGACCGTCCTCCAGCTCAGCCCTATGGAGACGACACAAACCCCCTCCCCAAGGACATAAATAGAAAAAGTCAGAGGCCTCGGGCTTTTATGTTAAATATACCAAAGGTAGTCACAGACGCACAAGTTATGAAAAATTAAAGATACACAGAACAACCATTTGATGCAGGAGCCAACAATTATTTCTGTGAAGCATGGACGAGAGTTTGTCGCTATGGAGATGGAGTTTTGTGAGGAGGAGAGCAGAAAGAGCCGAAGATAAAATAATATTACGTAATCGGAGAGAGGAAACCCTGGGTGCTCTGGTGGAGCCGGTGGTGGAACAGATGAAGGTGTAGTAGAGCTTCAGTGGAAGCATCTGCACGTTGTACTACTACGTGACTATAAATGGCTCCGTCTGCTTTCTACATACGAACTGTTTTCATGCCATGTCGAGGAAGAAGATCTCAGCTACGCGCGGTTATTTTCGCTGTGCAGTAGAGTGTAAAAATATCTCGGTAGCTGTAACCATTATCCAGTGTTCAGTGCTTTTTTGTGTTTTTCTGAACTACAAAAAGACTTTGTGTTGTTCTTCACAACAGTCAAGTATAAAACTTAGACATAACATGCTATTATATCGGAGTCTTATCCTTGATTCGTGTGAAGTCTTTTTGTCCCTAACACCACTCCACGCAGTGGTGAACTACGAAGAAAATGAAATAAAAAGCGCACCAGCTGCATTCACTGGGGCACCAGCACACACAAAGTCATGATGCATTTATGCTTCAAACCCCGTTTAAGTCTCTATTTTAACCCTAGAAGGCCCTTTGTTGTATTTTCTCTACTGGAAGGGCACTTTGGAGGGTACTTCTTCACCTTTTCGTTACTGGGAGGGCATCATAGAGTGCCTTACATTGTGTTTTCACCACTGGAAAGACACCCTGGATGGCCCTACATTGGGTGTTCTCCACTGACAGGAAGGCACCCTAGGGGCCACGTCATCCTGTTTTCTCTTCAGGAAGGACACCTTAGAGGGCACCTCATTGTATTTTCTCTACTTGAAGGGCACTCTGAAGGGCACTTGTTCACCTTTTCTCTATTGGGAGGGCATCGCATTCTGTTTTCTAGGACACTCTGCCATGTCCACTGGAAAGACACCCTATAGAGGGCCCTACTTTGCATTTTCTCCACTGGAAGGACACTCTAGAGGACACGTAATTGTGTTTTATCTACTGGAAGGACACAATAGAGTGCACTTTATTGTTTTTTCTCCATTGGAAGATCACCTTGGTCGACACTTCGTCATGTTTTCTCCTCTGGAAGGCCACTGTAGAGGTTACTGCTTCACATTTTTTCAACCAGAAGGCCAGTCTAGAGGACACTTGATCGTGTTTTCTCCACTGGAAGGGCACATTAGAGGATACTCTGCCATGTTTTATCCACTGGAAGGACACCCTAGAGAGCCCTACATTGCATTTTCTCCACTAGAAGGACACCTTAGAGGGCACTTAATCTTGTTTTTTCTACTGGAGAAAAACACCTTAGAGTGCACTTTATCAAGTTTTCTCCATTGGAAGATCACCCTAGTAGACACTTCATCATGCTTTCTCCACTGGAAGGCCACTGTAGAGGTAACTGCTTCATATTTTCTCCACTGGAAGGGCACCCTAGAGGGCACTTCATTGTGTTTTCTTTTCTGGAAGTGCTTAGAGGGTACTCCATCATGTCAAATCCACTAGCAGAGCACCCTTGAGGGCCCTACATTGGGATTTGTCCATTGGAAGGGCATCCTGGAGGACACTTGATCTTGTTTTCTCCACTGGAAGGCCACTTTAAAGGGTACTTCATCATATTTATCTACTGGAAGGCACTCTAGAGAGCACTCTATGGAGTTTTCTCCACTGGAAGATCACCCTCGAGGACATTTTATCCCATTTTCTCCACTGGAACACCAGTCAAGGGGACACTTGATCATATTTTCTCTGCTGGAAGACCACTCTGGAGGGCAGTTGTTCATTTTGTTCTTACATTATGTTTTCTCCACTGGAAAGCCACACACACATTTTCTCTACTGGACGGCTACCCTCGAGGACACTTTATTGTGTTTTCTCTTCTGGAAGGACACCTTAGAGGGCACTTCATCATGTCAAGTCCACTAGCAGGGCACCCTTGAGGGTCCAACATCATGTTTTCTCTTCTGGAAAGGCACCTTAGAGCAGTGTTTCCCAATCCTGGTCCTCAGGGACCCCTGCCCTGCATGCTTTAGATGTTTCCCTGCTCAACACACCTGATTCAGATGTTCAGGTTGTTATCAGGATTCTCCAGAGGCTTGATGACAAGCTGATCATTTAAATCAGGTGTGTTGGAGCAGGGAAACATCTGAAACATGCAGGGCAGGGGTCCCTGGGGATCAGGGTTGGGAAACACTGCCTTAGAGCACACTTTATCACACTTTATCTACTGGAAAGCCACTCTGGAGGACATTTCATCATGTTTTCTCCAGTGGAAGGTCATCTTAAAGGGTACATCATCACACTTTATCTACTGGAAAGCCACTCTAGAGGAAACCTCATCTTGTTTTCTCTGCTGGAGGACCACCTCAGAGCGCACTTTATTGTGTTTTCTCCACTGGAGGATCACCCTAGAGAACGCTTCATCACATTTCCTCCACTCAGAGGGCACCCACAGAGGACACTCTATCATGTTTTCTCCAGTGCACGGACACCCTAGAGGACACTTCATCACATTTTGAAGTGGCACACACACACACACACACGTTTTATTGAAGGGAAATTTACTCAGGCCTGTTTCCACTTTCTTTTTTTTTCATCAACCAGCTTTGAAAGCAAATTGACACTGTCATCTTACAAAGATAAAGGTAATTGGTCACAAAAAGGAAAACAGCGTTTGACTGGAGCCAAAGTATAACAATTATGCCAGCGGCAGCAGAAGGGCAGAGAGTGGCTCTTCTCTTCCTGATGGTATTAACTGGACTGAGGATGGTTGTTAATGGGTCGTAGATGATAGATGAGTTATCGTCTGCTGAAAAATAGGAGGGGTAGGGGTGGGGGGTGGGGTTGAAATCAAGCCAGCGATATTCAACCCACGATTCCCTTTTTTTCCCCCCACTTGCTGTCGTCCATATTTTGTGCAGAAGGATTTCTCCCTACAAATCATTTATTAAAAGATTTAATTGTACATGGATATATTTATTCAGGATGTAATTTTGTTTCCTTGGTAGAGGCCATTCATTAAAAAATCTTTTAAAATATATGTCAGCAGTTGGTCTCCTGCCAGCTCGATCAAAGATTTACAGTTTCGTCGTTATTGTTGCTGACTTAAGAACCTGACTTCTAGATGTCATTGCCAGGGTGTGGCTCAAGTCCAATTCTGTGTGTGAGGGAGAGATTTAGAGGAAATGCTTGTCTCTCTCTCTCTCTCACACACACACAGGGAGGGAAATTTGCCACCAATTATGTGAAAGTTTTTCTTCATCTAATTTGCAGCATTATGTGTGCGAGCAGGCATAATACTGAGAGTTTGAATCTACACCTTATAGCATTATCGAGATGGGCGACTAATGAGCTGACAGGACAGCGGGGGAAAAAAAGGAGAGGGGAGGCGACAGTGTGCTCATGGCTCTGTATCGACGAATACAATTCCTCAAGTCCCCCTTCCTCATAAGCAGCTTTGGATTCAGACACAGGACTCAGCGGCAGGGAAGCTAAATGGTGTGATTTATTACATGTGACGCGGGTGCTCGGGGGTATGTATATGTGTAGAGGCTACAGTCACTCAGGTAGCCCCCTCTGCATTTCTTAGAGCTCCCATCACTGTGTTTGTATTCTGCGCGGCTGGCATTGCCTCAGATACATTGAATCAATTGCCTCCACCCACACTAACCATCCACCCCCATACTCATATGTGAGCCTCAGTGAAATTAATGCCTCTGGGACATACGCGAGCACAGAGTTTAAGGCAGCCGCGCTCATTGATTGGAGCCCATTGTAATAGCAATGGAAATATATTCAGATAATTATCAGGCTCATTTAGGTATGTGGCTTGCTTATGAACCTGGTGTTGCTTTGCAAAATGAAAGAGAGAGATTTTTCTCTCTCTCTCTCTCTCTCTGACTCTCCCGCAGCAGCAGCAGAGAGCCTCAGAGCTGACAGTAAATTTGCTCATCAACCAGTTTCGTTCCACTGTGAGGTAAAATTATCCAATATTTCACGGTCTGGCCCTTTGAAGGTGGCGTTACTCAGTAAAGCTCAATGTGCTATGGAGCCAAAATGTAATAGTGTTCAAACACACACACTCATGTTTCAGCCCATCCTCACCAGAAAACAACTGTAAGCAGCTTTTTCCGACTGATTTGTCCATTTATTGTTGGCGGGGACCCCCTAGTGGACATAGTAAGTATAGCAGGAGAAGGAGAAGGAAGAGGAGACCAGGGGTTCGAGTCCTGTGCGAAACTAAATAATGTAAATACTTAATATTGTACTTAGAATTTGTTTTGGATGTGACTCCGTCAGTGACTTCTTCAAGCGATGCGTAGTTACTTAACCCAACACGATCTTTTCCTAACACCAAGTAGTTTATGTTCCTAAACCTAACCAAACTGTGACTGCTTTACAGTGTAATGTCACAGGACTTATGTTGCCATTTCAGGACTGATGTAATTTCTATCACATGACATACGTAACGTAGTTATTTTAACCCAAACCATGTTTTCCTAAACTTAACCTAACCCAGTCTTATAGCCTAAACCTAACCAAACTGCGATGGTTTCAACATAAACGACGTGTGTAATGCTGCGTAAATTATGACATCACTTCCGTCACTGACATTCTCAACGTAGTTACTTAAACCCAACTACGATCTTTTCCTAAACCTAGCCAAGTAGTTTTTGTTCCTAAATCTAACCAAACTGCGACTGCTCTACAACGTAAACTACGTGTGTAATGTCACTGTGAGTTATGTCGTCACGGGAGTTACGTCACTTCTGTCATGTGACATACATAATGTAGTTATTTAAACACAACCACAATCTATTCCGAAATCTGACCTAACTAGACTGCGACTGCTTTACAGGGTACATGATGTGTGTGATGTCACAGAAGTCATGCTGTCGCAGGAGTGACATCACTTCCATCACGTAACATACGTAACCTAATTATTTTAACCCAAACCACAATGTTTTCCTAACCGTAACCTAACCCAGTGGTTTTTGAGCCTAAACCTGACTAAACTGTGACTGTTTCACAATGTACATTACGTTGTGTAATGTCATGTGAGTTATGTCGTCATGGGAGTGACATCACTTCTGTCATATAATATACGTAACATAGTTACTTAAAACCAACCACAACCTATTCTGAAACCTAACCAAGTAGTGTTTGTCCCTAAATCGAACCAAATTGCGACCGCTTTACAACGTAAACTATGTGCGTGAGTTATGTCGTCGTGGTCACATCATCTGTCACATGACATACGTAACGTAGTTATTTTAATCAAAATGTCCTAATCCTAACCCAAGAAGTTTTGTGCCCAAACCTAACTAAACTTTGATCGCTGCTAGCCTAAATGACGTGTGTAATGTCACAGGAATTATGGTGTCATGAGAATGACATAACGTACGTAACAGTTATTTTAACTCAAACCATAATGTTTTTCTAACCCTAACTTAACCCAGTAGTTTTATTGCCTAAATCTAACCAAGTAGTTTTTGTTCCTGAACTAAACCAAACTGTGACTGTTCATAATGTAAACTACGTGTGTAATGTTATGTCATTGTGGGAGTGACGTCACTTCCGTTGCGTAACTTACATAACATAATAGTTATTTGAACACAAACCAGATTGTCCTAAACGTAACCAAGTTGCTTTTTATCCTGAACTTAACCAAACTGCAACAATTTTACAACATAAATAACGTCTGTAATGTCATGTGAGTTATGCCACATGACTTGTGTAATGTAGTTCAGGTCTAGGAGGCCCCCAGCAATATATGTAATTTTGGGACTAATTGACAATCAACCTATTCTGTCGTTTAGGTACGAAGACGCGTTGCATATTTTCATGTGTGGCTGCAGGCCTGTCCAACCTGCTGCATGAAGAAATGATGAGAAATAAGAAAGTCTTCTTCTTCACCGTTGTATATGACCAACTGTGGCACACAAATCAAGTAAACAACCAATCCCCACGTTTCATTTCACCCTCCTTTTATCCCCCTGTGCTGGTATAAAAGCCCCGTCATGCTTGTTGTTTGACAGAGTTAAGGTCAGGGTTTATCTGTGCGTGGACATGTGGGAGCACATTGATCTCATTAACAGTATGTGCGAAGAGTATCATAAAATGATGAGAACTTCATAGGAGGTCAGCCGAGGATCAATATTAAATCCTATCTCATTTATAATCCTGCTGAGCGGAGAGGCTCCGCAGGGCTTAGCTGCTTAAAGAAGACAGCATTTGACAATTTACTTTAATGCTCATATGAATAAATGTA
Source organism: Lutjanus argentimaculatus (assembly GCA_034769285.1). NCBI lineage: Eukaryota > Metazoa > Chordata > Actinopteri > Lutjaniformes > Lutjanidae > Lutjanus > Lutjanus argentimaculatus. Next base: position 376,473 of record JAWZSL010000064.1, read on the forward strand.
ATGACACACAAGTGCTTTGAGATGAATATTTTTATTGTCTGTTTGCAGGCACTTTAGCACTGCTTCGTTGTCAGCAAATGCACTATAAATACACTGACGGATGATGGAGAGGCTTGACCAAAAAAAAAGCGCTCCCACACGCACACAAACATGATCAAGGAAAGTATTGACATAGAAGCAATATGAAATTAAAATCAATTCATCAAATGTTTGTTACATCTCCTGGCAGACTGACGCTGCGTCCTCGGCTATTTTTAAGGAGATTTGGCTGCTCTTATCTGCAATCTCCACCCTCTCAGACACGGCGTCTTCAGATCAAGGATTAAAGCTTCTCATCATACATATCACTCAGAGGATTAACCCTTTCGCGCCCTCTCGTCCCCCACCACAAAATTATGAATCTGACCGCCGATGGATGCAAGATTCGACGTTTCATGAGATCGATTTTGAGGCAAATTCCAGTCGGCAGCTGTGAAGAAACTCCCAAACTTTTTCTCCCACTCTCCGGAAAAAAAAATCTCGGAATTTAACCTCTGATTCGTGTGTTCCTGAGCCAATTAAGCTGGGGGATTTGTTTGAAGTTGTAGATTGAAAGGAGAGCTTGCCCGTTTTTCGGGCCCAAACAGTGAAGAGAGACCACAGGGGTCCAGGTTCCCAGAGCCTGCATGTGTAATCCAGTCTAACATGCATGCAAATCTCATCTGTGCCCGCACACAATGGCCTGTCTGTGTGTGAAGGAGGGAGGAAGGGAGAGGAGGAAAAGCTGTAAGTGTGTGTCCTCGGTGCCAGAGCATATGCCACGATAGGTCTTTGGAGACACAGCACAGACACACAAAGGTTCACAGACTAGTAAGAGTCTTTTATCGGGGTTGATATTTAAACATCTGCATAATTAATCCAATATCTGTGGAGCTCTCTGAGGAGGGGAAAAAAAAAGGAAAACACAGCAGCATCGCCCGTGGAAAAGAGAACATTGTAAATTCTTGGCACCGCTCTGAGTGCAGCTCTTCTTCTCTGCAGTGTAAAAACAAAAGTTGGCAACCCAGATCTCAGGGGAAATTAAAAATCTTTGTCTTATCCAGCCAATTAAATGAAATACACCTTTTTGTACATGGCTGGAGCCAGCCCCTGGAATCTATTTATGACCGTGTTGTGGTTAACACTTCTACTATGCTGCTCGCCACAGAGGAGCTTCATATCACTTCATAACCCAGGCTGAGGCTGGAGAAAATATGGAGGATAATGATTTCACAACTAATGTTACACACTTATTGAGTGGTTGAAAGCTCTACGCTGAAGAATTATTGGACCAGCTTAAAAAGATCACTTCAGCTGGGAACACACAGGTGAATTGAGTTTCTTAAAATCAGGCTTTCAAGTCAGATTTACACAATTGCTTTCAGTCAATTAAAGTCAATAATCTGGTTGCAGTAATGCGACTTAGATTAAGCCAAGTCAATGTAAAAGTTTTCTGACTCAATTATTTGCTTTACCCAAAAGTAAAATACTGCCCCTTTAACAAACCTAACTTAGCTTGAATTTTTTGGTTGTTAAATATAAACAAAAATCTGGTGTTTTTTAAATACTTTTTACAGCCACGGCACAGTTTTTGGGCCAACACATGCAAAATGCATTAAAATGTTAAAAAACTAGCCCCTTTCTCCAAAAACAAATATGCACAAAATGCAAATTTTAAGACAAAAAATGCTGTTTCACTTAACTATGGATAAAACAAGTTGTCAACAAGGTGTAAAGTAATGCAACACCATATTATGCAAATATGCACACATACACACATAGTGTTATTACACCAGTGTTAAAACGTCAGAGGTCTGAAGATGTGTGGTGGAAAACGTCTGGTATTGGTTTTAATATTAATGTGAATGTACTGTATTTATTGAGTTCAATCAGCTCATTAAATTAAGTTTCTAAAGAAACATGATCCACATATTAGCAGACTTCCCAGCAGGCACTATTTGAGAGTTAAAACTCTTCTTTTTTATATATAATATAGTTTTAATTAAACATATAATGAAAACTTCCTGTGTGTCACTAATACGCTTGTTTTTTAAAAGGTTGTTGGTTCAACTACTTAACTTTTTAAAGTTAAAGTGAGAGTTAGTTTTTTTTTACAGTGCTGCAAATATTATGAACTGTACTAATAACACTTTGGCGTGGAATGTGTCTCTTTATTTTTCTTATTTTTTAATGTGTGCAATTCTTTTTTCTGCATAATTGATTAGTAATTTAATAAAGTTTTATAAAAAGAAAAAATTCAGAATCAGAGGTGCAGGATTTCCAACATTTTTTTCCCAGAGGCAGAGACACAGAGAACTTACTTTCCATCTGTCTCGATCATATAGATTTATGGGATTAGGCCGAATGCTGTTTTAGGCTCAACTCTTTCATGTGAAACATTGGATTAGATCGTCAGTGAGCCTTTGTGTGTCTTCTTCAGTCGTCCAATGGCTCCTTTCTCCGCCATCTTATCATCATTGTGTGTGTGAGGGTGCTTCTGTATGCACGCCACGCCTTGAACTTTATTACATTTCGATAACTTTATATGTGTGTGTGTGTGTGTGTGTGTGTGTGTGTGTGTGTGTGACAGTGTGTCTTTATTCTCCCAAGCTAGCACCTCTGCTCTATTGGGACCCCGGTGGGCAGACCATAGCTCAGCAGGGTGCCTTCACTCCAATTTGCCATCGTTTGTCACCATTTGTTCGTCCTGACAAACAAAATGTTGGCCCTCGGCCCCCTCCCGTTTGGCCACAGTCACACACGGGATCAGCTGCTCCTCTCCTCTTCTTCTTCTTCTCATGGCTTTATTTTAGCGGGATCCCTTTGTTTTTGTTTTTTTAAACTGAATAAATCGGCCCCCGCGTCGCTAGCCGCGGCGGACGTGTGCTTAAAATAGTTCCCCCGTCTAATTACCTCATTTCATCTGACATTAATATTGTAGCATGTTACTGTTGCATTATTGATGGTGTGTTTGTCTTGGTGTATGAGATGTTAATTAAAAGATAAACTGGAGCTGCGTCTGAATGACAGTTTCTTTATGTGGGAGTCAGCGGGCTTCCAGAGATTTCTTTTTTTCTGACCCTGTCTTCTTGTCTATTGTTGATGCAGCCGGATGTCTCCTCCAGACTCCTGCTTTATTGTGTTCTTAAATATCTCTATTACAGGCCCTTAGATTTCAAGGTAATTACATAAATGCACTTTAAAGCCTCACTCTTAGAAATAAAGGCGCTAACTAGAACCATAGAGGGGTCTATGGCTTGTCCCCATAGGAGAACGCTTTTTGTTTCCTGATAGAACCTTTCACAAAAGTTCCACTAGGAACCCTTTCAGAGTTCTGCATAGAACCCAGCATGAAGGGTTTTACCCAGAGCCAACTGTAAACGGTTTCACTCAGAACCCCATATGAGAGGTTCTACAAAGAACCATTCAGTGGTGTAATGCTTCACCAAGAACCCTCTCTTAAGGTTCTATCCAGAACCTTTTGACCTTCAAAGAGTGCCAACAAGAACCCTACCGAGAACCTTTTTATATTCCAATCGTTTTGTTTAGTCATACTTAGGGTGTTCTACTGGGAACCTTTTCATATTCCAAGGGTTTTATCAATGACACACTGAGGGAGGAGAACCCTTCTTATAACACACTCAGGGTTCTACAGGGAACCTTTTTATATTCCAAGGGATTTATCTAGAACACACTCAGGGGGTTCTACCTAGAACCTTTTATACTCCAAGGGGTTTTTATCTATGAACCAACCAAGGGGTTCTACTGAGAACCCTTTCATATTATTATACAAAAACCCTTGATGCACCCTATAGGGAAGAGTTCCTCAAGGATTTCAACAATCCTTGAAGAAAAAAGGGTTCTTAATGGAACCCTCTAGTCTTACAAAGAACCCTTGACAAACCCTTTCTTCAAAGAGTTCTTCAAAAACAAATGGTTCTGAGTGGAACCTCAGCCCTTCAGGGGGAACCCCTTTCAGAACCCTTCTTTGTAAGAGTGCAGCCTTATGATAAACTCTAGCTGGCCAGACTTCCATGCACACGAGGGCCAGCTGGGTCGAGCAGTGACGAATGAGGTCGAGATGTTCCCGGCAGATATGAGCCTCTGCATGGCAACCTTCTCCATGGTCAGATAGCCGATGCTGATTTCCTGCCTCATATCACTTTCTTGCATCTCAGCTGGTGTAGCAGAGAAACTAAAACATGTTAAATTGCTCCCTGGCTCCATAAAAACACAGGAAGGTCAGACAGTTAAAGAGCTTTCTGAGGCTTCCTGGGAGAGCGGAGCCCCCCTCGTTGCACGGCCCTGCAAATGGACGGGCAATAAACTTTAGGTGACTTTACGGTGTCGACGGCGAGGAGGGGTTTTTGGTTTCACTCTCCTCTTCCCTCTTCCACTTTTCTCTGATGTTGTGAGGTTTTAGCCGCGAGTTGTGAGATGAACCGACAGATGACCGTACCATTAGCCTGAGTGGCTGGCTGTTCCTCTGGTCAATGAGGCCGCGGTGACAAATAAGTTGGCAAAGATTTAGACAAGAGGCTCCCTGGCACCGAGGCCAGAGCTCCTTCTTTTCAGCCCCAATGAGGGACGAAGAACAGATGTCTGGTTTAGAGCCGCGCAGTTTCTCTTGAGCTGTAATTTTTGTCTTGTTTGAAGTGAGCCCCGAGGCATATCTCATTTTCAGCCCTTGTACCAAATCATATGCATACCTTTATTCACATCTTGAAGACTCTCATTACGTGAAATGAAGAGTGTCAGATATGGAGGAAGCTATTAAGGAAGAGCAGCGAGCCCAGTGGTCTGTCGTAATTGGAGACACTAGTGCTGAGATGAGCTTTATATTACCAACGCCAGAGTAAATACTGACCTTGCTGTTTCCATGTTTGTGGCCCTGAGGGCGTTTTTAGTCTCTGGTGGTGATTCATAGAAAAGTAATGGTGAAACATAAATTCAGTCTCAGAGAAGAGTATAAATATGTTGGCTTTTGCCCATAAAAAACAAAAAGATATATTGATAATTAAAATGATTTATGCATAAGAAACTCAGCAAGCCTGAAGGATAAGTCTGTTATTACTGATATATATATTTTTTTTTTGGTATGGTCAACAAATCCCATGTAAAGGCCAAAAGCAACAGAGTATTGATCCCACCAACAAGTACTGCCTGGGTAGCTGAAGCCTGATGCTGTGTATTTTATTCAACTGTGCCATAGATCTCTGTTGTTGTTCAGAAGCTCTTAAAAATCTATAAATGTGTGCATCAAATTTCATAGAAATCCAAACCACAGTGTCTGAGATATTTCACTAAAAAACAGAAATGTCAACCTCATAGTGGCGCTTGAGGAAAAGTCAGTAGGATTCGTGTGTGCATCTGTGCAAAATTTCATGGCAATAAGCCCCACCCTCCTTAGTTACTGTTGCTAAGCCTGCCAAACTTTCCATTCTTGCACTGCATTTATGCTTTTTACGGTGATAACAGAGGCAGATTCAACATCGAAATTGGGAGTAATTGTTGAAACACGAGGTCTTAGAATCCTCAGAGAAGTTAACAAAAGCAGATTCTCATTTCTATCTGACGACGGTGGATTTTGTCGGCTAAAATAATGACTCACAAGCAGATTTTACACGTGTAGCTGACTGACTCAGGCTAACACTAACTCCTTTAGTCGTCTGAGAAGTTCACCTCCAGCTGATGTTTTAATGTTTCCATATGACATGTTTTAAATCAAGAACCCTGTGAAAGTGTTTATGTAAAGTTACCTAACAGCTGTGTACATGATATAACATTAATGCCAACAGACTGAGGCTAAAGCTAGCTTACATCTCAGCAAACATTGGTCGGATGGTGAAATACAGCAGGTATATCTACATGATAGATGACAGAAATACACTCATTAATGTGGGAAAAGAAAGCGCAAGGACTCGATTAATGCAGTAGACCGTGAGACAGGTCACTGAGCCAGATCAGCTGGACCACGATTGCGGAAGAGAGCTGGGATAAGAGCTAAGTTAACCCGTCTTAGACCTGAGACAGCGCGCCAGAGAGAGATCCAACGTTCTCGACCCACTTTGATTCTGCATCAGCTCCTCCTCAAACCCCCACAGAACAAATGCAGATCAGAATCAGAATCAGAATCAGATGCAGATGCAGTGGAATCTAACAAGTTTGTCTGGAGGTAAAGTTACTGCAGCTAGTAAGCTAGTGTTAGTTAGCCAGACTAATGTTTCAAGTTTCTGAGAGACAACAAAAAAGACGCCACTGTCCAGACTCATGAGACGAGTATCACCCTTCTCAGAGCCTCCTGCACACCTTCAACATGCAGAGAGATGGAAAACTTGACAGTTCTAGTTATGATTGCTAAGCTAAGATTGGACAGTTGCCGTTTGGAGGCGGGGCTTAGCAAAGGGTCAATACCTAACCTCACATGCCAGATGGTTTGTTACACAGAACCATCTTGGAAGTCGTCCGTAGATACTGTTCGGAAAAGGGCAGGTGCTTTCAAACAACACTTGGTAGGTGATTGGATGAACTGTCCGTCATGTGTAACACAGGCTAACTTTAACAAATCAGATCAACTCACTGAAAGCTGGCTGTAAGAAAAGCGAAAACATCTTTTTCATCGATAAAAGCCTTAAGTGCTGTTCTGACACTAGCTAACGTTGAAGTAACTTTCTACATTAGCTACATAGCTTTATGTGGCCTGTCTTGTCGAAATGCAACGTCAGAACCAATCGGCTCTCATCTGGCGACAGCTTGTTTTATTAGTGTTTTTATTTAATGTATCTGGATTCATATGCAGATATCTGTCTTTAGAGATTAGCCTCCAGCTGCATTCTGGCGTCTCAATTTACTAATCGCACTGTAGACAACGACTGGAGCGCAGAAGAGGAAGTCTTGGCCTGGACATCCGTTGTCGGACTGGCATAGCCAGATACTAAATTGACAGCCGATGGGTTCCCAGATTGCATAACCAGTAAATGAAACAATATATTTTTAACCCATTTAAAAAGATTTACACCCTCAGACAGAACCAATGGGCTGAGTGCTAGAGAGTGAAAGTACTGAGAGACGGACTTATGCCTTATTGTTTTTTCTTATCCTTTATAATAACATTATAAGACTATTACATTTAATCTTTTAATGTATTCTAGAAATGAGAACTCTAGCAGATAAAATGGAAGAAATTCTTTCCACATCTTTCATGCATTCAAACCAGGATCCTCAAGATGATCATTTATCTCTCTGTGAGCCATCTTTTGATATGAATCCTCCACTTTGGTATCTAAATTATTGATTCAAATGGCTGCAATAAAACCTCATCAGCAGATTCGTTTTAATTGACAGGAACAGGCTGATAGATTTGTCACTGGCGGTTGATTTATGTTTAAGGTTGGTTTTATTGGCGTTGAAACTCACCCAGGGGTATTAATGTGAAATGATCTCACTTTGACTCCCCCTCCCCCCGCCTCCTCGGGGACAGCAGGGTGTGTTTCTGGATTCAGGGCTGTGGTTTTCAGCGGGGGGATTGAATGTGGCTCTACTGGTAGAAGGTCTGCCTCAGTGTCCACGTGTCATCAGTCTGATGTAAATCAATGCAATATTGATAAAAAGGACAATAGAAACGATTCCTGAAAATCGGCAAGTTTGCAGTTTGCAGACAGTTAATAATACAAGTTGCACAGTATTAGACCCCATAGAAATGTACTGTAAACTAAAGTGATTACTTCCCACTGTAATTAAACTTTATTCAAGGGTAATTATGGACACATTACAACAGAGCTGTACTGTAATCTAAAGTGCATTATTTCCCACTGTTGGACTCAAAATAAACTTTTTTAGAAGCAAATTATGAACATAGTGCAACTAAACTGTACTGTAAAATAAAAGGTATTATTTCTCACTGTCGGAATTAAACTGTATTTTGGGGCGATTATGGAGACATCGCATCAGAGCTGTACTGTAAACTTAAGTGTATTATTTCCCACTGGTAGACTCTAACTAAAATTTATTAGAGGGTAATTATGGGCCCATTGCAACAGAACTGTACTGTAAACTAAAGTGCATTATTTCCCACCAATGGGCTCTAATTAAACCTTATTAGAGAGTGATTATGAACACATTACAATAGAACTGCACTGTAAACTGAAGTGATATCACATATCTGCCACTTCCCCATTTGAAACAAATATGTGAGCCTGAACTACCAAGTAAAGGCCAAAATTACAGTGGTAGAGGAATATTTTGTCTGTGGGTGACTGCACAGTTATTGTAATACTATACACAGATAATGTCATTTGATGAAAGAAGTAAGCATCGGTCTTGGCTACACTGTGGTAGATACATGATTTCGCTTTAGTTTACGGTACAGTTCTGTTGTAATGTGTCCCTAATTACCCTCTAATAAAGTCTAACAAAGATATAACAGTGGGAAAAAATAGACTTTAGCTTATAGTACAGTTCTGTTGTAATGTACTCCCATTACTCACTAAGAAGGTCTCGTACGGGTCTAATAAAGACCATATTATTTCTATTTTTTTGTCCAATTTGATACAAAGTTAGGGCTTTTTACATTTATTAGTGTATCGTCAAGTTATTGTGTCTAATGAGGATATAAATACTGTCTAATAAAGAACATATTTCTAGTTTTTCTCTAATTTGATACATACATCTTAATAGTGTTCTGTTAAATAAAATGTGACCATAATAAATAGCAGTGGATTTGTGTTATAACCAAAATTATTTTCAGGTTTGTAGTATCTCTAGTAATGTGAATAATAACATACCATTTATTGGTGTCAGTGTTAAAGGGCCTTTTTAAGGAGAAGTGCAATCAGTGACTATCATATAAAAACACTTCAAAGCCGAATTAACTGAGGTGTTCTAGCCTTCATTTCATAACCATCCACCATTTTCTAATCAAATCGCTTTCATCAAGAGCTCATCTAGTTGTTGCAAACTATGTTAATGTGTTAAAATGAGGAGAGGATCCACCAGTGTGGTTGCAATCAGCACAGACTTTCATTACTGTATGTTAGAAAGTAATGGGAAGGCACAGCCGAGTAAAAACAAGGCGATTATGAGTCAGCACCGGGAAAAAAAAAAAAAAAATAAATAAAAAAAATCCCCCTCCTAATTAAATCAAGTGTGCCCTTCACTTCACTAAACTTCCATATCTTGTTTTGATCGCGCGGTGGCTGCCGGTAACCTGCATGGGACATTTTTGAAAAATAAAGTCTTGCATTTAAGCTCCCAGAATTAGATTAAACTCTGCATCCATAAAGGAGAATCACTCAAGGAAAAGGTGTGTGTTTCATACAGACAGGAGGTCGACTCATCTTCAACCTCCAACTGGCAACCGCAGCTATAAGACAGACTTCAAACAGGAGCTTAACCACCGTATTTCAAAAAAGGCTTAAAAGCAACCTCGTTCATCTTGTTTTCACTCTTTTGTATTCAGGGAAGGACATTTTAGACGGATGTACATGCTAATGCAGGTATATGATGCATCACATTATAAAAGATTATTAAACGGCGGTGTTAAAATGTTATTAAAGGACATTTAATGAATGTTCTGTCCTCTACCGGGCTGCATGTCTGACGATGAGGAGGGTGTCCACACGATGAATGCAAAATAAGCTACGATGAGAACTTGTTTGTTGTTATTCAGGATCGCAAAGCAGAATATGAAACAGAAATAGATTAGAAATTGATGGAGAGAAGTGTGTGTGTGTGTGTGTGTCTGAAAAATCCCTTTGGCGGGTGTTTATCCTTTTTATTTAGTAATAATGCAGTAATAGTGCTTGGTCATTTATTAATAAATAGTCTTTTATAATGAATAAGGAGTCAGGTCTGGTAAATGTTAGTAAGTCATTAATGAAGTGTTTTTTAATCCTCTCTAATTAATGGATTTTGGTCCAGGTGAGTGGTAAAATGGTTAAAGCTATTTTTCACAATCTGGCAACCCAAAAGTTGTTCTCATTAAAACTATAAAACATTTGTGAATTATGTATAAACCATTATTAAAGGTAGAGGGAGGAGTTAGTATTATTAAAGCCATCAGTCACAACTTTATAAAGAGTGCCATGTTATTTGGTTCCCAAATGTTTAAGGGAGGCAGTTTGGTGGGTGGCCGTAGCAAAGGTAAGGTGGGGTGCCCAATAATTGTAGGGTTGTTTCTGCTCACCCTGTCCGGATGTTGAAGTGTCCCTGAACAAGACAGAGCTGGATCCCAAAAATGAAGTAACTCCAAACAAATAAGAGGACAGCATATCACCAGATTAACTGCTTGGAAACCCATGGAAAAAATACAAACAGTGGTTAATGGTGGTAAAGCTGCACCTCAATCCATCTTCGGTTAGAGTTTTCAGCCGGCTTGAGGTGCAGCTCTGCAGCCAGTCTCTCCTCTCCCCTGCTTCTCACTCATCTCCCCTGCTTCAGCTCTATTATATGAATTATAAAATATAACATAATTTCAAGGTGCTTCAGTGTAAAACATAACCACTTATATATCTGCATGTACTTACATATCTTCCTTTTTGCAGGCATTCATGTAAAATAAAAACTATTTGCAAATGACGCCTGCTTTTCATGGGCTTTCACTTCTCGAACCAGGAGATCTGTCTCCTCGTTTGAAAATCTTTTCTCTTTGTTTTCTCCTGGTAAATCCACTGTCATGCTGCCACCGCTTGCTCTCCTGGCGCGCCCGCTTCTTAAAGGTGATGAGCCTTCTGATTGGTTTACTGCATGTTTGGCCTAAAATCACCCATGAATCAATCAGGGCACTTGGGCACTGCTGATAGGTGTATGCTGCTGTATGCTGCTGGTGCAAGGGGCGTGACAGGATAGGATAGGTGGGCTACTACTAGCTGCCGTTAGCTCAATTAGCCATGCAGCTAGAGGCCCTGCAGCCTGGAGCACTGATGGAGTATTTATGTTTACACCATGTGAATGCAACCAGATTCAGCAGTCTCTCAATGGACACGGTCGGTCCTGGACCAAACACAGCCTCTGAGACCAACGGAGGCCAGTTTGTTGACAGGGGACGCTGAACCGAGGTGATTTACAACAACTCCGACCTGTACTCTGGCTGCAGGAGCGATGAAGATGGCAGGCGGGGACAGAAGAGGAGTGAGGGGGAGTTCATGCATCAGGAGGCACTGAAGAGTTAACAGCAGCTTCTGTCGGAAAAGGCTGTGCGATGGCAAGGTTAAGTGGTGAAAATATTCTAAATATAGCGTGCACTTAAACTGATTTAGATTTTTTTGGGGTGGCTAAAATACTTTTCATTGCTGACCCCGTCCACACACACATATTCTCTCAGCTGCTTTTTCTCTGCCTGACTGTTTACGCCAAAAACAGCAGGAAAGTCTCTTCTTCCTCAGTCCTCCTAAAATCAGATTTAAAAGAGTCTGAAATCCTGCCAGACCTTTGATGACCAGGACACGATGAAGACACGAAGACTCGCATGAAAACAGTTTTTTCTCAGAACTCTATGGAAACAGAAAAGCTAATTAATTCTAGTCTAACTTCATTAAAAAAAAAATAGTCATCTTCTGTTTTCTTGCCAGGAGGCTATCAATGATCAACATCTAGAGAACATGCACATGTCCTTCAGACTGACCATCACTTACACATTTAGTACAGTGAGTAGAAAGACTGAACAACAAGCTTTGCTACCAAAGAAAAGCATCAGTCAGTGTAATGTGCAAATGAATCACCTTAAACACTTAAATTAGTTTAATTCTGTTCATCAAGACAAATTTAACAGGTTTACTGGCAGTTTGCTAATTGGAATTACCTCTTATGAGAGTAAAATAGATTATTAACTGTGAACATGTCATGCATGATAATATTCTCTTAAATATTATGCAGTTTAAGGCAACTGATTGGATTAGTCATTTGGCTTTACTTAAATCTACTACAAGGAGTTTTTAACAGTTATGAAAACGTCTAATTTAAAGTACTGATGTCTCTATATGACCTACATAAGCAAATGTGACCATCAGTGAGAAGGTGCCTGGGACTGGGTCGGACTGTCAGGGAAATCAGCTGAAACAAGCCTGTGTTATATTTTCAAAGTGCAAAAATAGAGTGTGTAGATAATTCCTATATGGATTTTATTTTTTGTTATATTTTGTAGTTATGGAGGAAGAAACACTACTGCTTTTGTTCACAGGGGCCTCCAACATCAACACAATGTAAAGTTCCTTGTAGCAGCCATAAGATGTCTGCAGCTGTGTGACATGTGCAACATAAGGAAGAATATTAAAGGTGTAGTTCACCTAAAAATTAAAATTCAGTCATTATCTACTCAACCTCGTGCCGATTGAAGGTCAGGTTTATTTTGTTAGTCTGCAAAACACTGCTGGAGTTTCAAACAGTGTTGCTGAATCTCCCAAACAATGGAAGTGAATGGTGACCAGTTTTCAAACATAAAAAACAACTGGACTGCTCGTCTGGCATAATCCAAGTCTCCTAAAGTCCCGACGTGTCATTTGCACACTGTCACAACACCCACACACAGTTCAGACAGTGTGCATGTGAAGCGTGGCTCCAAGCTAAAGATCTACAGTGAAGATTCAGACTACAAACAACTTAGCATGTGCGGGGCTTTAGGAGACTTGGACTTTTGTCATTTTTGGGTGAACTATCCCTTTGAGGGTTTATTTTGACCAAACCAGGGTTGGTGATCATTGGATCAGTTAAAAGACGAGCCAATATGGTTTTGTTGAGTTTTAATAAGATTCTGTCACGCTTGAACGAAGGTTTCAGCGTTAGCCAGCGTTGCTAACAGTTAACACTATCTAAGACAATATGAAAAACTTAAAGGGATAGTACTAGTTAGGGTTTTGTGGACTAAAAAACTAAATGTGACCTTCAATCAGCATGCAGGTGAGTAGATAATGACTGAATTTTCATTTTTGGGTGAACTATCTCTTTATAGCATACGAAAAATGGCCTCATGGCTACGTAGCTGTGTGACACATGGCTCAGTGTAGCAGTGGCAGCTAGCAGTTAGAGCTAACCAACCATGAGCAGCTGCTGTCAGACTCTCCGTGTCTGCAAAGAAACTCTGGAAACAAAGAGAGTCCATGGAGTTTTGATCGCTGAAAGCACATTTGTGGCCTTTTTGAAAAAGTTTCTGTGTGGTAGCTAGCTAAGCTAATGCTAGCTGCTCAGAGAGGCTGAGAGGCTCTCCGGTGTGTCTGTGTGTGCCTGAAGAGGAGGGTTAGTACGTAGCTGTAGCCCTGCTGTTTATCATGGGTTCACCATCAACAGCCGTCAGAATTTAAAAATACTTAGAAGAGAGTAACAAAACATGGATAAACTCCTGTGAATGATCAGTATATATATCCATCAGCATATTTAAAAATGAGCGCTGTTTCACAGACTCACGCTCAAGAGTGGGGACTGGGGGAGGTGGGCTGCACGACTCCGATTAGAGAGCGTTAATGGTCCCTTTTTTAATATAAATCTCATGATGTAGATCAATCCCAAACGGTTGGCTCTGTGTATGCATTGGCCTCGCAAGGCTGAGGATGATTTAAAACAGTGGGTGGCATTTTGAGCTTTCTTCAACCCATTAAATGCAGATTTTTATAAATGCATGAATAAATGTCAGTATTAACCCCAGCATAATTTATTTTTCAGTTCAGAAAATGTGTTTATGTGTGCAGTACCAGGCATTAATATAAGTTTTTCTCGACCCTAAAGTGCACACCAAACATATTTGTCAATAAATTGTGTTTTAACTAACAAGTCTAAGTGAGTCTGAGGGGACACATGATGCGGCATAGTGCCTGATCCTGTCAGACGGAGGACTAGAAAACAATAACTGTGACACAAATGTGATGATTGTAATTATCATGATCATTCTTTGTGACATGTGAGAGCATCTGCGTGTAACAACAACATGAAAACATCTGTCAGTTTACCATCTATAACGCAATAAAAACCCCATCATCACGTGAAAATAAAACTGCACTAACAAAGACTAAACTGGTTTGAAACGTTCCTGCAGATTTCTGCTCACAGTAAAAACATGGAGCCTCCCTGTGCATGTAAAAAGACAAACCCATTGCATTTAACTGTTTCTACTTTGCCTTCTGGCTGTATAGTTTGTTTTTGTGGAAATTTACATTTCCATTAGCATAGCAAAAAGCCCATTTACATGTTTTAGTAAAGTCAGCTTTCAAGTTTGTTGTGTTCATTCATTTAGCTGCCGCCGCTGACTCAGTCTGGCTGAGATGCTGAAATCATATTTGCTGCTCGACGCTCACTTTTGATGCTGCAAAACAACGTCTGTGTATTATGAAATGCACAATGCAAGGACATATCTTGATTATAACATAACTTTTAGGTGCAAATTATTTATTACTGCTCATGGAAATTGGACATTAAGTGCTTCTACAACCAAAGATGGGCACATCAAACGTATCAAAATAAAGTACAAAATGCTGGTATGGAAAATGTATTTAATTGAAATACAAGTTATAATTTGAAAATACAGAAATACACTCTATACAAACTTATATTATCACAGTTTGGGCAGCCTTAATAAGGGTCTGACCTCAACCCCCAACACTGAAAAGATGAGCCCTGCTAATTTCCCACATCATAGATTTGCAGGAAATGCTGGAAGTTTGAGGCTGTGAATTCATGTGAGTTGTTGATTTATTTAAAGTTTTAAATGCACAATATGTAAATTCTGCAGCCAGGGATCTCTCTCACATTAAAACTATAACAAAAGACAAAACTTTGGTGGCCTGGGATCATGGGAGTTGTATTCTTCTCTTTTAAACAGCCAACCTAGCTGATGAAAATCTATCTGATGTGACGCAGACAGAAATCACGTTAATGGACGAGGTAAGATTACAGTTTTATTCATGTTACATTCAGTCTCTGATGTATCCCGTGCTATAGCTACTAGCAACTAGCTAGCAACAGCTAACAGGAAACGCATTTCTCTGCATTTTTAGTATTGTCTGAAACATTTAGGATAATGTCTTGCATTTTTATACATTTTATTGTGGGAGTGTTACATATTATAGCTTTACTTACAAATGTAACTTATTTATCACACAGCTGTTTCCTGAACCTAACCAAGTAGTTTGGTGTCTAACCAAATTGTGACCATTTCACAACATTAATCACGTGTTTAACGTGACAAGACTTATGTCATGAGACTTACATCATGTACTTAAGTCCAGTATGCCTGTTGCTGGTATTATCCATCCTTCTTCATCACAAAACAACGCAGACAACGCTGGAGTCCACCAGTTACAGCTGGTTTCTAGTTAGTATATTTGCCAGTTCAGTTATAGAGCACGTGTTTGTTAATGATCTTTTCTTCTGTTGTATTTTAGTGCCATTCAGTCAGCAGCTTCAGCATCCGATATCTGATCAAATTTTGATTACATAGCTTTATTAGAGGGGGAATTTGCACCGAACATCAAAGCAGCTTTCCTCAAACTGAAAAGAAATGTGGTAGTTCACAATTCACCATATTCACGCTGACGTCACACTCAAATGTGCTGCTGTGTTCCAGGTCGCATAAATGCAGATAATCTGACAAATTGTTATCGTTTCAGGCTCTCCAGCTGATCAGAAACTGAAAAGAAAATGGAGACTGATCATCTGGAGGGGCGACGGGCCATATTTCAAGCTAGAACAACATATCTGCTGAACACATTAGCTATTGTGAGACAACAGCTAACATTGTCCAAGTTGTGCGCTGATATTTCAGAATTATTTTATGTTTGTCCTATCATGCTGTGTAACACTGTCAAACATTACTGTTAGCTAGGAAGTGTTAGCTGTTGACTCATGGTAGTTAATAGGTTATCAAATATGCTGTTTTAGGGTGAAATATGGCCCAAAATCCATGCAGATTTTCACTGTCCATTTGTCAGATTTGCTACGTTTATTTGACTTGTAAACCTAGAACGGCAGAGGAAAATGGCCGCCTGTGTTGCTGGACTCGACTGCATTTAATCAAAGACTGTGATAAGGCTTTTTCTCTTTTCTTTTCCTTTCTTTCTTTTTTGTACAGTTTCTTCCCTACAGTTTAAACCTGGAGATAAAAATGTGTCTTATTTGAGAATAAAATGACACGTTAAATGACGTGTTTCATGCATTACGTTACGTATTTTAAATCCATTTAATTGAAATACCGCCTGCACCTCCATCTTTGCAAACAAGCTCGCAGGACAACACGTTGTTCAGCCAAGAACAAGTCCTGAAGTCCCTCTTCTTCATGCCGAATCTCCCATCATGTCCCGACTTTTCATTATCCTTACAAATCTCCCAGTGTGCTAACAAGCCGCTACGCTCAGTGAGCGAACAGACGGAGCTCAGGGGGGAGAAGAGGATCAGAGAGACTTGGAGCTCTTGGGTTGGTGTGTGCTTAGAGATTCACATCTTTTTTTTTCTCCCTCTACATACAGCTGGGGCTCAATTAGTGTCCATTTTTACTAATTAAGTACACTCTGCCTGAATCAGTGGTGCAAAAACTAACGTTGTTTGTGAAATCATACGCTGTATCCGGCTTGCTGCCCCTGAGGCAGGCTGGAGGCCCTTCTACTGTACATTGCTCTTCCTCTTCCTCTTTTTCTCTCTCATCATGTGTTCAGAGATGAAGAGAGCAAATGAAGCATTCCCTGTGGTTTTCTATAGCTAGTAAGTCTTTTTTTTCTCTCCTACTACTTGTTTACACAAAAATCCTACTTGCAAGAAGAGCAGTTTTTAACAAATTAGGGAAGAGTGTCGATATTAAATTTGCCACCTTGCGTGATCCTGTCCTTTTTAAAACGGAGCCCTTGATGTCGAACGTTTATTTCTGCGTGACATCCTTTACTGTAGCACCGTGCTAAAGCCCTGCTAAAGGCATGGTAGTGGAGTTTTGTGCATATTTTCCTAACAATGTGAAGCAGAGTAAGCTTGGCACAGCAGATAAATCCTAAAGGACTTGAAGAAGAGACCCACAGTCACAGACATTTACAGTGTGAAAATACCCTCACTGGTGTCTGAAGTTAACACTTTGTAGTATGATATGTGTTAAATTGCTACCACAGAGAGAACTGGGTCCGAGACTGTCAATCTCTACACACCATCTGCGTATGGTATTAATTTCCCAGACAAGACGACGGTCCTTCTGCAGAAGGGTCAGACTTCTCCAAAATGATCTGTCAACCCCTTCATCCCCTGTCGCACTCTTATCAATGCCGCACACTTCCCTCTCCACTGTTGCCATGGCTACGGTTTGGCAGGGATGAGCGGAATCAAAAGCGCTCTCGAGTTTAGCGAAGACTCCTCTCCACACTTACCTCTGTTATGTTGCTCTAATCCCTTCCTTTTGATCTTCTTTTGATGGAGACATTAAACCTGGAGGAATTCAGGATGTACCTTACAAAACCGTATGCTACTGTTTGACTGGATGAGACGCCGATTCTCCGCGGACTGATGCTCTGGTCCGGCCGGGCTGCTCTCTTCCAGCTAACAGATACCACCTCATTATCTGCAGTCCACAGATAGGGAACCTCTATCGCAGTCGGGAGCGCAGCTTTCTTCTACTCCACTCTTTGAAGCTAAAGCAAAAAAAAAAAAACAATGAACTGCAAAATTTCATCTCTCTTTGTGCCAAATTATGACTTTAAAATACTTTGAAGGCTTTGGAAAAAAGCCTGACATCCAGATTTAAGCAAGACAAAGAGTCCACAGCCTAGTACGCAGCTCTGTGAGGATGATTTTTTTTGCACAGCAGGGCTTTGAGCTAAATGCTAATGGCAGTGCTAACACGCTAATGTTCAGCAGGTTTAATGTTTACAATGACTGTGATTGAAATAACAGTGCACAACATTTATTCTTCACCTTTTATTTGAGTGTAAATGTATCCACTATATAGTGCCCTAAAAAAAACACAACTGGAATGAACAAAGAAGTGCAAAAAGTCTCCCACAATGCAATGCTCCTTTTAAAAATTGATGTGGGTTCTCATCCATTGTTAAAGTATTAGCTACAGTAGATGGTGGCTGGCACACTTCCAGTTTGGAGAAGCAGAGAGGAGCACAAACACGGAAGCTAAGCTAAGATGAGCTGCTGTGGACAGGATCAGCAACAAAAAGCGTTTATTTAGGATGTGTTCACTGTTTTACTTTGCAGTCAGGCAGCCTTTTCAGATGGGCTGCCTGCAACCCGGGTCGGACTCTCTGGGAAATCAGCTGAAACAAGCCTGTGTTTACATTTGCCCGTGAAAAAAAAAAAAAAGAGTGAGTGGATAATCCTAGATGATTTTATTATTTTATTCATGTCCACAGGGGCCTCCAAAATCAACACAATGTTAAAGTTCCTTGTAGCAGTTATAAGATGTCAGCAGCTGTGTGGTGTGTGCAAAATAAGGATGAATATTAAAGGGATAGTTCACCCAAAAAATGAAAATTCAGTCATTATCTACTCACCCTCATGTCGATTGAGGGTCGAGTTTATTTTGTTAGTCACTGCTGGAGTTTCACAGGAAAACAGCGTTGCAGAACCGCCCAAACAATGGAAGTGAATGGTGACCAGTTTTTGTTTTTGGTCACTGATTGGTCACTACCCAGACAAAGATTTAACCGCACGTCACTGACTCCTACAAAAGTTAACCTTCACCTGTTCAAAGGTGAGGCTTTCATTGCGATTAATTTGCACATTAATAATAATTTTTTTGAACCTCTCCAATGCGAGCTTTCACATTATTTTGCTGATAATCATTGCAGCTTTTATTTTTTTATTTTTTTCGGACCAAGGTCGATTTTTCTGATGCTTTGCTTCCAACATGAACACATCTGACCAATCAAACTGCGAGCTGTTGACAAGGTCACATCCAAAACATCCAACATGGATGTTTTCTCACACGTGAACTCGTTTTACATGATAAAAGGGGAGAAAAAAAAAACTACAGAGAATGATTTCAAAGGCTGTGTGTGGAGAGGAACAGAGACAATGAGCTTCAGTCTGACGATGGTGTGTATATCAAGCTTCAACAGTCCACAGAAAACATCTTTGTTTAAACTTGCAACTGGGCGACCCCTCTCCTCCCCCCTCCTGTTTGAGCTGGAACTGTTTACAAATCATATAACACATCTTACCTACAGACAGCTGCAGCTCCAGGACAATCTGCTGTCTGAAATCACTCCTCTGCCTCTTCAAACCTCAGTGCCATCCTGAAAGACGTCATGAAGCAGCAGTGTTACAGAACTTACCAAGTTCTCCTTTCTTTCTCTGCATTGATTGTATCCAGGTGCGTCATTTTTTTCCCCTCTTTTCATGAAGTAAAAGAAGAACCAGGTCATGTTCACTTGATGATGATTACACTGATTGATCTCTTTATTTTTAAAAGCTTAATAATTTAACTGCAAAATCATGTCACGGTGGATATGAATAGTCAGGCGGGTTGAAAATTCGCAATTTTGTGCCATTTATTTGTGTCGCTGTTGGTGTGTACAGGCAGCTAACATTAGCCACGCTACAACTGCCGCTGACTTGGCAAACCATGACTATTAGAGCTGAGACTCAAGTTTGGTCAAAGACCACCAAAAATGCAGCAAAATAGAAAAAGATTTTGCTGGAATAAGCGTCAGGCAGCAGGTAGCTTGTGACGTGTTTGTAGTGTGTAGTTGCCACATACAAAAAGCCCAGTAGAGGGCAGCAAACACCACACAGTGACAGCAGAATAAGTAATGTTTTTTCTTTACATAAACTTGTATTAAACAGAAGATGATTACGATTTACTGTGTTACTATCGTTTGGATAACTTATAATTAAGTTTGTGTTTGATATTAAGAGCTGTAATAATCTATATGAATCTTCTTCTTATTATTATTTTTCTGTTTCAGTGCCACACACACAGTTACATGTTGGTAGTAGCTTTGAAAAAGAAGATTCATTTATCTGAAAACTGTTTTCCAACAGACTCGGGTACGAGCGCAATTTCAGTCTCCAAAATAACACAGTCCTCTGCAGATGCTCCGCTATCAAGTTAGCCACCTAGCAAGAGCCTCTGCCTTGACTGCTTCATCTCGAGCAAGATGTTGCTGCCCCTGTGAAGGCCTAAGGGGATTATTTTTAGTCCCACCCACTGTAAATCAAAATGTGATTGGTTAATTCACCTGTCACTTTCTAAACAAACACACAGGCTGTGGCCTTCTGTCCAGGTGATTAAGTCCTAACCAATGAGAGAGTCAGCTCTAACGTTTTTCTGCCTAGAGACAACAACAAAAAAATCTGATTGGATAATTCTATTTCACTGTTTTCAGGACAGAAACCCTTTCATTTCTGAAGCAAAGTTAATAGAGACTGAGGTGGAAATTAGATTTAGAAGAGAAACGCCTAATAATTAAATGAAATAAATCAAATATAATATATTTAAATATAGCATTTGAAGGCCCTCTGGGTAAGAGCAAACGAGAGAAAAGCTATATATGTAGCAGGGGACCTATATTGATATTTCCAGGCAAAGTTACAGTGAGTAGTACATTTGCCAGTTTAAAATAAGCAGGAGTTTTTTTTCTTTAGACATTTCTTTTCTTTAGTAAATTTTATTTTTGACGTCATATTTTGGCGTTCTGGTGGTGGAAACACTGCCCCTTTTGTCCACAGGAGCCTCCAAAATCAACTGAATATAAACTCACTCCTAGCCGCTTTAAATAAAAGACCTGAACATTTCTTGCACCGCCGACTAAAATTGATTGCAATCCGGTATCAAGATAAAATCCCAGGTCTCTGCATCTGCCCCCAGACTCAGTGTGACGGAGTGATGAGAAGATGTGTACGACTACATCCCACAAATATTTCCTCACTCTCGCTCTTTTCCTTCATCCTGCGCCCGTGGCCCTCTGTGAGAAACATCAATATCACTGACAGATGGTAGAAACACAGCGAGTGCGAGAAGAAAAAAAAAACCGGCTACATACAGTAGGACTATTTGTGCTATGTGTGCATCCTCTTCTAGTTTAATTTAAGGCCAGAGAATTTCCATTCCTGCTCGTGTTAATGCTAAATGAGGCTGTGATTCCTGAATATTCATCCACCGGCGCTGCATCGCACGACTGCCTGATATAAACTATAGCAACACATTAGACTCAGTGCCATCTTAACAAATTCACTTTCACCTGTCACATTAGCGCTAACGACTGACAATTAATGCTGAGGAAAGTGCATGATGCTGTACGACACACACACACACACACAATCCACACACACGGAGACATGCAGCTAAGCTTTAATAAGGGGATTTTTGAATGTTATCATGCACAGACATGTTTTGTGTGGCTATTTGTCAGCAGCGGGTATAAAAAGTTGACTGTGTGACTTGTTGTTGTGAATATGCCGGAGTTTATATGGGCTGCATGATGAATAGCTGGTGTCAGGTGTTACCATGGGGATGATTACTTGAAAGCAGCCAAGGCAGTATAAGCATTTGGGATTTCTAGCCAACCCATCAAATGCTTGGCAGGCCATTTATTTCGAATATACAGGTAGTTTCAGGCGATAAGAATCTGCCTGTGTTGGTGTGTGCGTGTGTGTTTGTGTCTCTCTGTGATATAGACAAAAAGAGATCACGCCGCATTTCAGTCAAACAGCCTCTTCCCATTTAATTACAAACCAGCGGTGACACGGATCACTGTCAGCATCAGCGCCATTGACCCCGGTAACAGGACGAGACAGTGCGACGCACCGGCTCGGCGCTGCTCTCGGCTCGGACGGCGAGGAAGTGTTTTTGTTCCTTGTCTCTCCTCATCTTTCCAGCGAACTGTAAAGCCCTCCACATGTTAGAGGAGAGTCCCTGAAGCCAGCCAGCCAGCCCTCTCACTCACGGCCTTGTTGCTAACACGCTCCACAGGCCACAACAAAAGGGCCTCTGAAAACAACTTCTCCAAAACTTTGACTGGCAGCCCGGCGGTGCGATCCGCCCCGATGCTCCACACAGATACTTTGCAGATTTAGAGAGATAGGAGTTAAGCTCAGGATCCACAGATCCCTTTGGTCCCTTCTTTTCTTTTCTTTGCCAATTTGGGACATCTGCTCTGAGACCACGGCATCACACACCCCCATCACGTTTGCTCAAAAGCCTAAAGTCTGTCTCTTCCTGCTCTTTTCTAACCGTGGCCTTTCCCCTCCCCTGGTGGGGATTTGTGATTCAAACCGGGTTTGAGGGGACCTAAACCCCTCTATCTCATCAGCAAACATACAAATGCATAATCTGTTCATTCTTTCAAACCCATTCACATGCATGCTAATGATCTCTGTTGGCCCCTCTTTTCACCGAGAGCTCACTGCTTTGGTGCTTTGAAACACACCCTGGCAGTCAGATGTGGTCTTTTAGATGTTGCATCAGGCTGTATTTTGTTGTATTTTTGCAGTGCACAATGGAGAATGTCACAGTGTTCCTCCATTTTTCACCTCGTGGCAACATGACAGCGCAGTCGTGGCCTCACACACCTCAGCTTTGAAATGTCTTCAGCTTGTCAGAGTCACGATTAGCGAGGGCTAATTAGGAGAACAATTCAAGAATCTATTAAAGTGAGCTTATTAGCTCTCTTTATTGCCTATACTGAGATGTTTCAAAACATGACTCCCACTCCTATATGTGCCCTATTTGGATTTACCCCTGAAACTCGCTCCCTTAAAGGCAAAGCTTGTGTAGTTTTAGCATTTACCTCATTTGTCTCTCCTGGAAGGAACAAACACCTCCTAACTTCAGGGGATGGATTAGAGACACTGTGTAATTTTGGAAGCTTGAGGAAATCAGATATACTCTTAAAGGTTCCTTGCAAAAGTTTAGAAAGAACCTGGACTCTTTGATTTCCAAAATGAGCTGCAAACAAATGTATGGTACGTTTCATGGAAAATCAATTAAAATTGGTAAAAACAAAGTCTGCCATGTTGCAACGCCATTTTTCTGCAGCAGCCCACGATGGTCCACGGCCACTCCTACATGCTTGGAAGGGAAGAGTGAGACGAGGTATTTGCAATCTACAAGCTCACCGCTAGATGCCACTAAATCCTACACGCTGCTCCGTTAAGTATCATTCTGAATGCAGGACTTTCACTTGTAACAGCACTCTTATGCTGTTGCGCCGCTGCTTTTACTCAAGTAAAAGATCTGATTGGTAAAAATGACAAACAGCTGTTTTACAGTTACGACAGAGAGCTTCGGGTTAGCCTCTGTAAGTCAGTGCAGTCTCTCACTGAACATTTCTATCATGAGTCTGTCTGAAAAGATTAAATGTGTTCCTGAGGTTTACTGCAGAAATTGGGACCTTTGTAGTGTTAAAAACTGACACTGCAGGTACTATATCCATAATATATACTTTTAAAGTTAATTTGTAGGTGTAATCTTTACTGTCTAAAAACTACAGACATGTCTGACCTAGCCACAACCCCTTGACTCTTATCGATTTGTGAACTTGTGACTATTCAGGGCGGATGAAAAACATGTAAATATGTTAATTCTGCCACTAGGGCTCTCTTTCTCACATTAAAACAATAACAAAAGACGCAGTTTGATGATGTTGTGAAGCAGTGTGGGATCATGGGAGCGATTTTCTTCACTTTTAAACAGCCACCATAGCTGATGAAAACGTAGCTGACATGACTCAGACAACTAGCTAGCAGCAGCTAGCAGGAAATGCGCCATTTGAACATTGTTGGAAACATTTGGGATGCAAGTGCACAACACAACCAAATAATATGTATAAGGTTTAAAGACAATTTAATTTGGAAATTGTACATAATATAGCGTTTAAGGCTACTAAAACCAGAAATATTAAATAAATTATATTCTATAATTTTTTTATTGACCTTCCTTATTTAGACTGATGAAGTGAAAGGCTCTGTTCCAAGGCACGATCTTTAGTTCAGTCAGACAGCTCACATTTAAGAATGTTTATTGCAGCAGCGGGAGCATAGTTAGAGTTTGGCGTCTAGGCTCTGACCTCATCGTTCCTCACAGATTATGTTTACATGGAGATATATAGGAGTGATGAATACATATCTTGGACCCCCTGTCGGAGCCTGCAGGTGGATGCTGGGGTGGTGGTGGGGCTGAATGAGCAGGCAGTGACGCTGTTGCAGGGAGGCAGTGGCACGGACAGGGAGAGGGAGAGACGGGAGGTTTAACAGTTTAAATAGAGCGCCAGATTGGAGGGGTGCGTTTGGTTTGAACTACAGGGAGTGAGGGGTGCACATGTGATGGCGGTGCAGCTCGAGTTGACTGCCTGAACTAGCTCGCAGGCGTTGCTACATTTATGACTGTCAATAGGACTCAGAACAAGGTTTGTTGCTTCAGGTACAGAACCCAGACTCTTATTTCTTGGCCAGGACCCGTAACTTCCTGGAGTCTCCGTTGGTTGCCTGGCAACTGGTCCTGGCCAAGGTTTAGTCTGGCACATAACCCCCAGTAAAAAGGGTAAATTGTCGTTTTTACACCTTTGGCTTTGTACAAAAGTGTAAAAACAATTAGACTCAGGCTGTGTCTCGCTGTTTCCAGTCTTTGTGCTAAGCTAACTGCCAACAGCCATTTTTCTGATGCACAGCATCCCGCCCTTCAAACCCAACCGAGTACTGACACCCATTAATCAATGGCTGGGGCTTCAGAGGCCATTAAATGGATCACACACTGCAGAGATCGAGCCACAGACGGACAGAGGTGGGGATGCCTCTCTGAGCACAAAGTGCACTGTCATGCTAATCATCGGTCCCTGCAACACTGAAGGCTTTCATGAGGAAAGTGCTGGGAGGTAGAGGCAAAATTGGGAGGCAGTATTTACCATCGCTGACGTGTGTGTGTGTGGGGTGTGTGTGTGTGTGGTGGTGTGTGTGTGTGCCAGAGTTTCTGTGTTGCGGCTTTTTTAATTAAATGTGAACAAATCATTTGAGGGGAAAATTGAGTATTTCTGTAATGAGATGTTTCGCAGCTCCCCATTTATATTTTTCATTAGACATGATGCTGCAGCAAAGATTACAGTCGCATTTAGTGCCAGCTGCTTCTGAAATGTTCAGATATAATACTTGAAGACCAGGGTTAGGGAGTAACGGATTATCTTTAACAAGATTACAATAATCTGGTTATGAGAAATGGTAAATGTAATCCATTAATTTGGATTAAAATAGAAGAATGTCACATAACTTGTGGCTTTATTCTGAATTATAGATTCATTGTAAAATCGTGGGGAAGCTGGGAAATTATACACCATTTTCTAAAGGTTCTTAATGGTTCATTAGTGTCTCTGAATAGGAGAAATGTCCGTGAGTAATAGATTACAAGTACATTTTTAATAGTGAACTGCAGTAATTAAAGCTTCATGCATGTGGGGGAAGAAAGTGATCCTGTAAAGGTTGGCTTTCATTCTGGTGTATATGAATAAGGGTTGATAAAATCTGCAAAACTTAAAGGAGAAATCTAGAATATCATTTACTCAAATAAATCATAAAATGACTGTGATATGTCATCAGAAATTAAGTTGAAATACTCACTTCTCTGACAGCAACGCTACAGCTGCGGTGTCCTCCTTTGAAATTTCTATTTTGAGGCAGAGCGACCGTTTTAGTTTGCCTGTTTCATGTTAATTAGAGTTCAAATTAATGCCGAATGTTCACCGACTGAGTTAGCGTCTGCTTATGAGTCGTAAGAAATCATTAATAACCTTGTAGAAGGAGTAGATGTTTATAACGTTAAATTAAGCAAAATGTTAATGGAGTCTGGCAGGCAGTCGCTGAACTCCAGAGTGTGTATTTTCAGAGCAGTGGGCTTTTGTTTTCAGAATTGTTTGACAACTTGTCTTGCACTGCTGCACTCCTGCAGTTTTCCTGCAGCCTGCCTTAGCTTCCTCCAGTCTGGGAAGGTGGGGGCAGGGGAAACAACTCGCTTCAACCACAAAACGTATGTTGATTAGGATTTCTACCTTTTAATATACCATCTATGGCTCCACCTCATTTCTTGGACTGCTGTGCTCATTTGTGGAAATGCCAAACAAAAAAAAAAGCATAAACAAAAAAGGTCTGTCAAAGTCAAATCAAAGCCGATTTTAGGAACACTTTGAAGATAAAAAGTATTCCCTTGACTGTCATTTATATTTAATGCACCCTATCACGTTGTGTTGCAGCTATCTTGACTGCATGCACTGTTCCCTTCATTTTCCTCCTTTCCACCACGACACTCTGCTGTACACTATCTCTAAATATTCAATTAAAATACAGCCCATTTTACATAAAAATTACTGCTGAAAAGACTTTGATTTCCATTTGTGCTTGCGTGCAGAGATGCAGAAATTCCTCCACGTCGGGGTGTGAAAAAGAAACGGTGCCGCGGTGCGAAAAAAAAAAAAAGCAAAAAAAAAGGCTGATATTTTTGTGTCTCTCCTCACAGTTTCGGCTTAGTGCTGCGTGCGCTCCACTATAAAGAGGGTAGTTTTCCATTGATGAGCCGGCACAGGCAGCTTCAGCACCAGCAGCAGCAAATCACTACTCTGTTAAAAGGCCCTGATGCGTAGCAAACTCTCCTGCCAAGCCTCCTCGCTCCAAATCTGCCTGCTTGCAGACCCCCTGTAATTGGAGGCATTAAACTTGCTTTGGACAGGATGGCAAATGAGAGCTTTGAGCTTGGAAGAGAACTGACTGGTGCATTCAGAAGGGGTACACAAGTAGATGCAGCTAAATCTGACAAATCACTGCCAATCCAGCAGATCTGTGTGAGAGTCAGAGTTGGGGGGTGGGGGGTGGGGGTGTATAGTTATGCATCGTGTGTGTTTGTGGTGTCCCTATGTGTCTTTTTCTTCCTGTGTGTCCTGACTTGGCTGGTGTGTGTGCGTGATTATGTACATCCAGTATAACGGTCGAGCTGCCGTTAATCTCGCAGTAATCGCGGGGATCACTCTGGCGATGCAGGGATTTGACGTTGAAAGGCAGGCTTGTGGTCACTGACGAGCGACCAGCGTCCATGAAATAAAAAACCTGTCTGTCATCCCGCCATCACTTCCTCAGTTCTCCCTCCACCAAGCGCGCTCATTAAAATCTCAGTGAGAAACTGTCGCAGCTGATTTCTCATCACTTAATGGTCTGTAATGCGATAATGAGATATTTTCCTTTAGGTTAGCTGCCATTTTGCATCATCTTTAAGATGCAGCAGTGCAAAATATTGGATCCCAGCTCAGCTGAGATGGAGGGCCGCGAAGGTTTTCTCCAGTGAGCAGCTGCAAACGCTCCAGACGTTTTATGGTAAACAGGAACTTCATATCTCAAACTTTTAAGTAGGAGTCTCTCTCTTTCACATTTAAACAATAACAAAAGACGCAGACATGAAGTAGCCTGGGATCATGGGAGTTATCTTCACTTTTAAGCAACCACCATATCTGATGAAAATGTATCTGACATGAAATAATGTTCACTGACAAGATAATAGTTAAAAAAAAAAACATCACGTTTGTCAACCTCCTTTCTCACACTCTGATGTATCCTGTGTTTCCCCCCAAAGTTAAAGCAACCATCAGCTAGCTAGTCACGGCTAACAGGAAACGCACGATTACCTTGAATAAATTCTGGATTTCTCTGTGTTTGAACATTGTTGGAAACATGCTGGATAATGTAAGTACACAACTCAACAAAATGTATAATATATGTCTATTGTTTTCAGACATTTTAATGTGGAACACACACTATAGCTTTAAATTAGCATAGCAAGGGTTTAAGATAGGATTTTTCCAATTTGGTATTATAGAAGCAAGTTTAGGAATCTTAATTTATCTTACTTAATCCCATTTTTTCCCCATTTTTTAGTTTAGGAAATCCTAAATATAAAACATGGCTTACAAGCATGTTTGTCTGTTACCTAGCAACCAACACTAATTTTCCCATCTTGCCGAGCTAAACAACTTTGTAACTGCTGTTTTTTAAATCATTAAAACATACTTAAACATACAAAAAAATGGAGCAGAAACAACAATGGGCGTTTAACTTTAAGACAGATGAGTTAGAGATGCTGGTAACATCTGCAGAGAAATCCAGAGAGGTTCTTTTTGTTAATTTACTACAACGCTAACTTCCTCAGAATCAGCACCTGTGCAGCATGCTTGTTTTTATATGTTTACCTCCACAAGTCAATAGTTG
The DNA here is from genome assembly GCA_034769285.1 of Lutjanus argentimaculatus. Classification (NCBI taxonomy): domain Eukaryota; kingdom Metazoa; phylum Chordata; class Actinopteri; order Lutjaniformes; family Lutjanidae; genus Lutjanus; species Lutjanus argentimaculatus. The sequence continues at coordinate 404,631 of JAWZSL010000064.1, forward strand.
GTTAGTACAAGAGACGCACAGAAAGGATATCAAGGGCTCTGTTTTCGTGAACCCCGCCTCAATGTGTCAGGAGGGTCGCGAATGCATTTTCGGTCGATTCGTGACTCTTTAAAGTTGAAATCATTTTTCTGGACATATTGGAGATCTGATGGTCGTCATGTTTCACATGCTTTATGATCCGTACAATAACCATCTGCAGTTAAAAGACAATAAAATATAAATGTGGCCTAGTTTTTGCATGTAGTTTATTCCCTTAATTTATTATTAATGTTTAATTCATTTAAATCTGACTGTTGCAGACATAACTGAATCAAATTGTTGCTTTCTTATTCTTCATTTTGCAACATAAATGTGATCATAGTAATACTACATGAATAAATAAACATCACTGTTTTGTTTCTGGGATCACCACTATGAAATATGTCCTTAACTATTTAGATCGCATCATGTTGGTATGACACGTTAAAATCCGTTGGGAGAGCACCAAAGACGGGCAGTTTATCCTGTTTTTAAAAAAAAAAGATTATTTAAAAAAGCTAAGGTTTCTCTATGGTTCATTCTGGCCAGCAGAGCTGCTGCAGCCACCGCAGCAACCACCTTCACTACAGATGAGGTTAGCCAACAATGATGTTAGCTACCGTTAGCTAGTGAGTAAGTTAGGCGCTACTACAGGTGGAAAAGTGAAAGTTTGGACAGTTTAGCAGTTATCCTAAAATTAGGAGTAAGTTAGGACGCTTGTGTTAGAAACCATCTCAGTTCATAACTGTTGTCTCTATATGACCTACATTAGTTAATGAAACCATCTTATATAGTTGCTCTTAATGGCTGCCACCGGGTCGGATTCTCCTTGAACTCAGATGAAACAAGTCTGTTTAGTATTTGTAGGCGGAGATTTTTTTTTAATGATAATTTTGTTTTCTGACATTATATTTTGCACTGCTTTTGTCCACAATTGCCTCTAAAACCAATAAAATATGTATCAACATGTCCTTGTAGCAGCTGTAAGTGAGGAGAGGAACACTGACTTAGCAACTGTTCATCTGTAATGGCCTTTTTTCTTAAATCAGACCCTAATTACCAAACAGTTAAGATAGGGTCTGCATGTTAACAAGTTTCTGTAATTTGGGCCCTGGATGCAAACCCTCACTTTCGACATTGTGTCAGAGCTCAGGTGCGATGGGAAATACAGAGCGAACACGACTGAAATAAGCTTGTGTTTCAGAGGTTGATTAAAAACTGGGCCCACTTCAAAGAGGGTCCTATAAAAATACAGCTCCTCTCTGGAAGACGTCCTCCTCAGCAGGCTTGGATGTATAATATTCTCCTCCAAGGTCAAGCATCTCCACACGTCTTCTCTTTCTACAGAAAGAGCAGCGATACCACCACAAAGCATTTATCTGCTATCTAGCTCTGACATACATGATAAATGCCACGCTTCATGGGTCGCCCGGGTGGAATTACACTCAGTCTCTGCATGTATTGCACACACTTAGATGTGTGTGTGCCTCCCGTGAGAGCAGCAGACACGATTAGAGAACATGCGGAGAACACGACAACGTCAGTCCTCCCTTTGGTGGCTGATCGTGCAGCTGCTGTCTGAGCAGCGAGTCAGAAACGGGTAAGTACGATGGCCGCCGCCACCCCCCCTTACCCCCCTCCTAAGATCCTCTCAGTCAATAAAAACAGAAGGTGACAGCTTCACTCATCTGCACTGGTACGGAGGGAGACCCAGTTTGTGTCCTGGCTGACAGATTAAAGCCAAACAACACTGACATTTGGTGTGAAGCCAGATTAACTTCTTGAAGCCTCTCCAGCAGCAACAGAGACTGAAATCCCCCAGAATAGTCCTGTGGTCTCGCTAATTGGCGAGCCGCGTGGACCGGCCTTTGATTAACCTTAAATCTTAATGAGTCCACGCGAAGCTGCTGTGATATTCCAACTGAGGAGGTGAAACGCACTCGCTATTCCCTCTTTTCATCCCTCGGCCGGATGAGAGACCCGGAACTTCAGCCTGGTGAACCCGCCGAGAAATCAAAGAGAATACCAGAGATCCGTTTAATAATTTATTTGCATATGATTATCGTAAAAATACTGAAAGAGAAATGCTTATTTTTGTTCTAGTTTTCTGGCATTTTTTTTTACAATCTAATACACCTTTAATTGCACAGGAAAAAGTCTGCCCTAACAGACACACATTTTTCTTCTTTCATTGTGACATATAGTTTCAGATATGTAATGACCATTAAACTGTAATTTCTCCATTTGTTTGCTCCTCAACATTAAACAAACAAGCATATAAACGAGGGTCATAGAGAGGCCAACATCAGCTCAGATAGCTGTAACTGCGGAGCTGACCCGTCTAATAGAAATATAGTATTATATACAGGCAGTTTGTTTTAGATAGGAACTGCGCTGACAGCTGGCGTGCTGAAGAAAACACATGTCAGGAGAAATGAACCAATGAGTGATTTGTTCTACATCAATGTTTGTAGGTCAGGTCAATATTAAGGTCAGGATGCTATCATCTGGACAGTGACCTTTTTAATTCTCGCTGATCTGCAACACATTTGCCAAAGTAAAATATACAACACAGCACTACCACGGGCGCTTTTCAGTTTTCAAAAACAAAAATGCAGCCATCTCGACCCATCTCAGGGTTTTTAAAGGTGATTATTCTGTCTGAGCAGAACTTTTCTCTGTTGCACTTTAATTCCCAGCACACTAATGACATGTAACAAGCTGTACTTAGGACTTTTATTACTGTTGAATCCAACAAAAACTAGAAATAATATGTCCTTTATTAGAGGGTAATTAAGGACAGATTACAACAGAACTGTACTGTAAACTAAAATGTATTATTTCCCACTGTTAGACCCTTGTTAGACTTAAAGCTAGGATAGGCAATATTGTTTCCTTTAGGGATTCTGGCCCGTGACAGTAGACAGACACCAATCACAGGTCATCTCAGACTGGGGGCTCCTATTAGCTGTTCTACTAGTGCAGCTGCATTTGCACGTTCCTTCAGTGAGTCCTTGAATCAATGACAAAAACTCCTGTAGGAGAAGTTGCTATAAAACAGAACTATTAGACAGAGAATCTTAAAAAGAGTCCAGCTAATGAGCACCATGCTCAGCTCAGGAGTTTGTCTGCTCACTCAGTTACATTTGATTTAAATTGAGTTCATTCACGTGTATCGCAGGGCTTTTGCCGAGGGCCAAGAGGACCAGGCGGAGCTGAGACAAGCCAGGGAGCTCTGCAGGAGAGGGTCGGCGGCAGACTGGAGCTTCTGGAGGTAAAAAACACTGGAGTCACTCTGATGCTGGCTCCTTTAGGAGGGGAGCTCAGAATGTATGTTTCAAATTTTTGGGATTAAAAAGAGGATTTCTTTTCACTCCTGCATTTCAACCCTCTGCAGCAGCAACCCACGAAGAAATCATGGACCTGTGGACCGGCTGGATGAGTGCTCAGCGTTTGTTTTTTAAGAGAGCAGAGAGAAAGACGTTTTTAAAAGTCTATATATGTTCAGCTCTCAGTACCTCTGTGGCTTCACACTGCTTTTTTTATGTTTTGAAATGTATTTTCTCTCCTCTGTTGCTGTTTGCACTGTCAGATATCTGCTTTACCACACATAGTTGATGTCTGTCGGTCCGTGCACGCTCACGATTGCCTCCATTTGGTAGGAGGGTCTCAGGACGGCGAAAATGAAATCTAACTCAGATGAAACTCAACAATCAACCGTTTTTAGGTTTTCTACCTACCGCAGCTTTAAGTGTATTATTTTCATTTTTATTTTTCCGCTTTGTTAACTTTAGTTTACAGTAGAGTTCTGTTGTCATGTGTCCCCAGTTACCCTCTAATAAAGTCTAATAAGGGTCTAATACTGTCTAATAATGAACATGTTGTCTAGTTTTTGTCAAATGAATACAAAGCACAGTTTGTTACGTCTCATCAGTGCACTGTAAAATAAAGTGTGACCCAATTCTCCTCCTTAATTCACTCATTCATGTCTGTCTGGTTTGTCAATGTGTGAAAAAACAAGCATCGTAATAAAAAAGTTAAGCCCCCGTACTTGTAAAAAAAACACAAAAAAACACCTCTTTGCAATAATAGATAATAACTTAGCATTCAAAACAATGCGTATAATATGAATCAAATAAGGTTAAGAAAGACATGGACGTTAAAGTCCATACAGCAAGATGCCACCAAAGCAACAGTTAATGTGGAACTCATTTGTACTTTTTCTCATGAAGAAGTTTCCACTTTGGCATGCACATGTCGTGTCCCGCACAGTGTCAGTCACGTCTCTCCTCTTGACAGGGAGACGGGGTGTGAAGACTCGGATGCTTTGTACAGATTTGTAACACGTATATCTCCCAGTACATGTGGAAGACAGTATTTAATAGGAAGCAGATGAAAAGTGAGTTTTTTTTTTCGTGTTTCCCAAAAAAAAACAAAAAAAACAGAAAAAGCTAAATAAAAGAACAGGGTTGGTTGGGTTAAAAAGAAAAAAAAAAAGATCGATTGGATTGAATGTCAAGCTGTCTTAAAGAGTTTGTTTTGAAGCAAATGTTTGCTTTATCTTGGCACTGTTGTATCATCTAGACACTGAATCCTATCATCTGTGTGAGCTCTCCGGTTCCTCAGTCTGAGGGTGAAGAGAAGGAAAGACTTGATTCCCAACCAGCAGAAAACACATGCAGACATGCAAACACAACCTGAGAGGGGGCAAATAGGAAGTTTGGCTTTATGTCAATAGTCACAAATCCACAAGTGTCAAGTAATGAACACACACACACTGCAATGGAAAGTTCTCTTTAAACGGACATTAAATCTCCAGGCGGGAAGAAATCTCCAAAGCGGTCCTCTTTCTCCCTCCTCAGCCGGAGCTTCCTTCTTTTTATTTTCTTCTTTTTTATTTTACATCAGGCTCTTTGAGAGTTTCTAGGTAGTTTTTCATTCGTTTCTGTCTCCTCCCGTGTGCAGCAGCTCACACTCTGATGGGGAGCGTTTGGCTCATCTGTTGCCGAACGATTTCCTGACTGCTGTCCGGACTCTTCCTGTTGTGTCCCGGCAGCGTCCCTCCGAGCCGCAGCAGGTCCCTGCCAACACAAAGCCACACAGGTCAGCAGAAGGTTCACAGCCACTTTAAACAAAAGATACAGCTCATTATTACTCCGCTAAGTGCTCTCACTGAAGCTGGATAAAGGTCTAATCCATCTTAGTGTCAGTGTGGCTAAATTCTGCAGAGTATATGCACCTAAGACCTTGTGGCTATAAACAATAAAAACACAGCCATGAGAATATGCTCGAATGCGCCTCATCTGCGATAAGTCCAGCTCAAATGCCGAGCCAAATCTGTTCATCACATTTCCAGATTTAATAAAAGTTCAACATATTTCTCAGCTATCTTGGAAAAAAAGCGCTGCAGCCTCCGAGTGTCCTTTGTCCCTCGGCCAGTGTCCTTGTTTTTAAGGCCCTCCTCATGGGCTGAAGATACTCTGTAGATAGTCGCCGCATCTCATATCCTCTCTCTTCCTCCGCTATCTGCCCCAACATCGTTGAGCAGCCAATGGCAGGTGAGCAGGAGCGAGCGTCCACCGCCTCAGACGCGCATGCAAAAACAGGAGACGCTCTCTAAATCATGCTCTGACAACATGATCCTTTCTCTCTCCTCCTCTGCCGTCTATCTCTCTTGCTGTTGCATACAGATGAGGCCGTAAATTAATCATTGGCATGTCATCTGCACACAGCGACACGTAGCATAACATGCACACACGCGCACGCACACACATATCCCTTTCCTATTCGCCCATCACAGCATTGGGCGCGCCCTCCCCTGATGCATTAAAAAGCTCATTAGCAACCTAATTAAACACATTCCTCTCTTTTAGCTTCTCCTCAATCTCCCTTATTACTCACACTTCATCACCTCCTGCTTTTCCACATCAGCAGCTCTGGCTGCTGTCTGTCCTATCACCTACATTCCAGCATCCAGCCAAGTATAGGGGGAATTAAACCGAGGTCAGCCATTACATTTCCACACACAATTAGCTTCACTGAGCCCAAATCCTGGCATAGGAATCGCCCTTGGGTCTCGGTGTTAGAGTGAAACTGTGAGCCAAGGAGCTGGCACAAGACCTGGATACTGTATGTATGAATTCTGCCTTTTGTGCCTGTCGGAAACAGGAAGTTATCGCATAGTCTGAGCCACAGAGTCGAGGATGTGCACTTGATTCATTATACATCACTACAGAGCCGAGGATCTAGCATCTAAAGCAGCACTAATCATACTGTTGACTGCATGCCAGGCTAACAAAATTCAGAACAAACACGTCAGTAAAAATGGCTGGAACACTTGGAGTCACTGCGCTCAAAACAAAGTTGAAAAACAACTCGTCAACGTGAGGACGGATACCTATGAATAAGTCAACTTCCACACTTCCAAAGGAAGTGTCACACAGAAAGAGGCAGGCGTCTGTCTGGCAGTAGAAACCCTTCAGCTCAAAGACAAATCCTTCCAAATCAACCGAAAGCATAAAACACACCAAACCCAACAAGCATGAACCTTGTTGTGCCTCTCTTTAGGCCAGCCATATTTTCTACTCACTGTGACATCTTATTCCAACAACCCAGAGGCACAGCTCGGCTTGTCTCTGCACCAGGAGGAGTCTTCATCCTGCACTTCACAGCCGTCATATACAATACAGGAGACAATTTCACACAAGGTGAAAGAGAGGGAATTGCATCATCCCGTTTTTGTGTTAGCACCATTCTGCTGTTATTGTAGAAAAACCCTCAAAAGCATTTTGTGCTTATATGGAAAACCCAGAAGAATAATGCATATATTTTCCACAAAGGTGGGCTACAGTAGCTGCCAAGTCAGCCAACAGCACAACAAAACTGCAACAACACAGCCACTTTATGATGAAAGTTCCTGCAAATGTGTTATCAAATGTTATAACATTTCTACTATGAGCTTCTGCATTTACTGTAAAGTCTGCGATTCCTCACAATGCTCATTCCATACATAGTCCACAAACCAAATGAGATGCTTTTGCTGCAGCTATTTAAAAAGTAAATTCAGCAAGTTTGTCTGAAAAGTTGCTAAATCTCGCAACAAACTTGCCAAAACGGGAACAGTGAAGTGCTTTCCTCATCCTAAAAAGAACTGCCATACAACACATTTCCAAAAGAAGACACTTTCCTTCTTCGCTGAAACTTTTCTCCATTCACTTCAATGTGACAAAGGCGGTTTAAGAAGATTATAAAGTGTCTGAGGAGACCGCTGAAGTCCTCTGTTCCTGCAGAGGGACTCACCCTGAGTAGGTGCTGGTCACCACCTTGAGGCTGGCGGCGTTGCGGAGCAGTTTGTCCAGGGTGCTGACGATACGGGAGAACTTGGGCCTCAGGTTTCTCTCCTTCATCCAGCACTCGAGCATCAGCTGGTGCAGCACCATGGGACAGTCCATGGGCGGGGGCAGCCGGTAGTCCTGCTCTACTCCCGTCATCACCTGAGGGACAGGAAATCATTCTTCAGGTTAACGCTTTTAGATCACGTCCATGTTCGTATTGTGCATCCATTAAAAATTCTAGCAAAAAACCCCCAAAATAATCAGTTCTTTGTGTTCTTCATGTAAAACGAAGTATGACTTGTGCATACACAGGTTTGAACCAACCAGTTTCAATCAATAATAAAATGACGTCCATCCAGCAATCAAGCTTCAACTTTTAGCAGCACAGAGCTAAGATTCATTTGTTAGATAGCTAGCAACAGCATGGTATGTTGCGAAGTGGCGTGGGATCATAGCTGATCATAGAAAATCTCTCTTACGTGACTCAAATCATGTTCATGGACGAGGTAGTATTTAAGTTTTATTTGCATTATGTTTAGTCACATTCTGCGACATTCTCTGGCATGCCGGATGTAGCCTGTGGCTAACAGGAAATGCGCTGTTACCTTGAATAAATAACGTATTTCTCTGCATTTGAACTTAGTTGTAAACATTTGGTATAATGTAAGTATACAACTCAACATTTTTAGCCATTTTAATTCTGAAATGCTACATAATAGCTTTAACATGCTGATGCTAATGTTTACCACGTTCATCGTGTTAGTTTAGCCTGTTAGCATGCTGGCATTTGCTTAGTTCTAAACACAAAGTACAGCTGAGTCTGATGGCAATTAAATTGGTTTTGCAGGTATTTAACAAATGGCATTTTGACCTGATGGTGGCGCTGTAGAGGAAAAGTTAAGGAATCACAAAAATTATTAGAATTCATCCTCTAGGGACCTTGAATATTTGTAGCTAATTTCACAGCAGTTAATCCAGTAGTTGTGCCGATATGATCACAAATGTCAATCTAATGCTGGTGCTGTGTCCTCAACCCAACCGGTCGAGGACGATGGCTGCCCCAACCTGAGCCCAGTTCTGCTCAAGGTTTCTGCCTGTTAAAAGTTCAAGTTTTTCCTCGTCACTGTCGTCAAGTGCTTGCTCATGGTGGGAATTGTTGGGTTATGATTTGGCACTAAATGGTTAAAACGACTTGACTCGAGGAGATGCCAGGGGATCACAAAAGTCATTACAAGTCATCCTCTGGGGACCATCTATATCCGATAAAATATGCATTAAAAAAGCACAAAAAAAGAAGCCTGCCTCTTTTTTCGCTTTGTGCTCCAGTAACAGTTGAGCAAGCTCCGTACGTAGAAAACCCTCGGTAAACTTTCTCATTTCCTGTTTGCTGTCATGCCATACCAAGTCTTGTCTACGTTGAAAAGATAAGCAAATTTTGGAGATGGTTAAAAGATGTTGCTGGGTGACCTGTAAACCCAACATCAGTTAGCTAATGTTAGCAAAACGCTCACTAGTTAGCTAACCTTCTGCTAACTTTCTGTCAGATGTAATTAGCTGCTAACATTAGCTACAGCATATGTCAACATCTTTTTACCGTCTTCAACATTTGGTTTTCTTTTCAACATAGACAAGGCTAGCACATAGTGTATCTAAGTACTAGAAATGAGAAAGTTGAGGTACCAAAAAAGGGTAGGACTTGCAAAGAGTCAACTGTAAAGATAATTCTCTCTGAACCAAACATTGTCATCCGTAGAGCTGTTCTGCTAGCATAGTAAAAAAGGTGTGAACACATTCGAAAGAACATTACATTTCTCAGCATTTAATTTACTGTTCAAAATATTGACCCAGACCATCTTGCACAGAAGGGCTTAAGCAAATTTCATGTGGTGCTTTTACAAAGTGCTAACATTTGGCTCTGACTCATTTGTATTATTCTCACTCTGTTTGGCCTTTGTTAAGTGTGGTGGAAGAATAATAATCCCCAGATACTGTATTATGTCCTACACGAGACAGTTTCTCGGCTCATGCTGTCACACATTCCAATCTTCCTTTCACTACACTTTACAAAACTATAAAAACAATATTCTCAAGGACTCTCAAAGTTGTCACTTCAAAACTGGCATGATTGATAGGAGAGACAATAAGTGGGGGATGAAAACGTTCGCTCATTGATTTGATTTCGCCTAGCAACTGCATTTCCCTCCATAAGCTCTGTATGGGTTTTAACTCCCCTCAACAATAAAAAATTGCCATTTGGGAACAATAAAACATTTCTGCTGCACTCCTCTTCTCCTGCTGCTTGTCCTTTGATTTTTATGTCGTGCTTCTAGCCGGCAAGCACCTCTGTTTATATCTCGCATTTGTTGACTCTGTTGCTTATTGAGCGATGACTGTGGCACAAAGGCTATTGGGAACAATGGAGGGGCCTCTACTTTGATGCTTTCATTACTGCATGTGGGTTTTGTTATGAAAGTTATACATACATTACTGGCATTTTTCATTCCGGCTCCTTTTTTTCCTTCCTTTATTGCTATCAGCGTTACAACTCTCTTTTTGAAGCACAATACAGAGCAGATATTCCTCTGAGAATAAAGTGGAGGTGTACACGATGCTTCGGTACTTTGTTCAGGGAGGAGGAAGCAAGAGATTTCTTTTTCTTTCCTGCGAGCTCACTGCTGTAGTTACGATGTCTGTGCGGTGCAGATAGCCTACAGGTAACAACGCCTGTAAAAAAAAATAAAAAAGCCTTTTTCCTGAGTATGCCTTTGTGTGTGTGTGTGTGTGTGTGTGTGTGTGAGGAAGGAGGCTTTGCAGTATGGATTTGTAGAGGGTGGGCAGGCTAAGGCTGTAAATAAGGTGGTAAAAACTAGAACACAGGCACACAGCTGCACCAGCATCTGCAATGAGGAGATAAAGACAGCAGAGCAGGCCCAGGTCCAACATGTCACGCTGGAAATCAAAGCCCCAGCAGCTCAGAGAAACTCTCAGCCGGCCCCTAAACTTAGACATAAAAAAAAAACAAAAAAAAAAAAAAAAACTCCCCGTGCATGTGGATTTGGTCTGTAGATCTGTGTTTGTAACATGAGACAACTTACGTCCTGGTTGCTCATGTCCCAGTACGGCCTCTCCCCGTAGGACACCACCTCCCACATGACGATGCCGTAACTCCACACATCACTGGCAGAGGTGAACTTCCTGAAGGCAATGGCCTCCGGCGCCGTCCACCGGATGGGAATCTTCCCTCCCTGCTCACACACAGACAGAGGAGGATGGTATCAACAGCTCAGGATCATGGTTATTACACTTAAAGGGATAGTTTGGATTATTTTAAGTGGAGTTACATGAGGTACTCGTGAATAGTCAGTTAGGAGAACAGAAAGGAGTACCAGAACAGACGCTAAGCAATGTTAGCAACAAAAGCCACTTAAAAAGGTAAAGAAAAAATCTGTTTACGTGTACGCTAGCTTTACTTTGCTGTCAGACACCCTTTTCGAGTGGAAAACTGCCATTATACAAGCCAAATGTCACTCTCTCCAAACCAACCAAACTCCATCGGTGAAATCAGTAATTTTACGCTGCAAAACACAGGAGTTGCTGGTCTACCGCTGCCTCCATCTGATGGTTTGTTTGCATTATTCTGTGAGTTTGATTAGTCTGAACTACGCTTTTAAAACACAAAAGTCACACAATAACACAAACAAATCAAAAGATTTAGGCAGCAGTAGGTCAGCAACTCCCGTCTTCTGCGACATAAAATTACTGATTTCCCCTTTGGAGTTTGGTTGGTCTGGAGAGAACGATATTTGACTCATTTAAGAGCATTTTTTTTTGTCAGAAAAGACTGTCTGACGGCAAAGTAAAGGGGTGAACATCTTCTAATTATAGCATAAACTTAAACTGATATTGATTTGATTTTAGATGGACCTTTTTTAAGTGCCTAAAATATCTTTTTGTTTCTAAAATGAACAGTAAAATGTCTTTAGTTGTAGTCTTTGTAAATATGGTCAAATTTGTCAGCACAACAAGCACAAGGAGGCATTGGTGCATATGTTTATTGAGACTGAGATGACAAATAACCCACATATAATAATAAAAAAAAACAATTAAATTAATACTGAAACTAAATCTAAACATTTTTAAACAATAAAAACTAATCTGAAATGAACAAACCCACTCTAGAAACTAAATGAAACTAAAATGGACTGAAAACATAAATTATATATGAAATAAAACTACTGAAATGTGCAAAACTATAATAACTCTGATGCACACACACAGAGGGGGGATGGTATCAACACCCTGGGAGACACTACAGATCACATAACAACACACACATACAGAAGCTAATGCAAATTTCACAGACGGCCTTGCACGCTAACGCAAATATTGGCACACATGAACATTTACACATGCATCCATATGCACATGTGAAACAAGTGAAGGGAATCAAATTAACAAGCTCAATTAAACATGCACAGAGTGTACAAACACAGAGCACTCAAACACACACACTCACACACACAATACTGACCAGGGAGCTTGTGTAAGTGGGGTCAGCCGAAGTGTCGTCCAGGAAGCGCGACAGGCCAAAGTCGGAGACCTTGCAGACCAAGTTGCTGTTGACCAGGATATTCCGGGCGGCGAGGTCTCGGTGGACATAGTTCATGTCTGACAGGTACTTCATCCCCGCGGCGATGCCACGCAGCATCCCGACCAGCTGCGTCATCGTGAAGCGCCCGTCGTTCAGCTACAAACGCACACAGCCAGGGATGAGGAGGAGGAGGAGGAGGGAGGAAGGAAGGAAGGAGGAGGGAGGGTGAGGCGTTAATTTAACAAGTAGGAAATCGAAGAAATGAAAAATGATACAGAGAAAAAAAGGAAGTGTTGGAATAATACACTCTTTAAAGTAAAGGTACTAACTAGAACCATACAGGGTTCTTCAGCTCATCCTAGAAACTTTTATAAAGGTTCCACTTGGAACTCTTTCAGAGAGTTCTACCTAGAACTCAACATAAAGGGTTTTACCTGGAAGCATCTGTGAACAGTTTCACCCAGGACCCTCTATGAGAGGTTCTACAGAGAACCCTTCTAAGGTGTACTGGTCCCACACAAGAACCCTTTCTGGGGGTTCTATCCAGAACCTTTCAACATTCTAAGGGTGGTAACCAGAAACTACCAAGGGGGTTCTGTTGAGAATGTTTTCATAATGGTTTTATCTAGAACACACTCAAGGGGGTTCTTCCAAGAACCCTTTTTTTATTCCAGGGGTTTTATCTAGACCCTACCCAGGAGGTTCTACTGGGAACCCTTTTATATTCCAAGGGTTTTATCTAAAACCCATCCAGGGGGTTCTACAGTTTTTGAACACACTCAAGGGGTGCTTCCAAGAACCCTTTTATACTCCAAGGGTTTTATCGATAACATACTCAAGACCGAGAACCTTTTCATATTCCACGGGTTTTATCTAGAACACACAATAGGGGGTTCTACCGAAAACATTTTTGTTTTCCAAGGTTTCTATCTAGATCACACCCAGGAGGTTCTACCAAGAACCCTTTTATATTCCAAAGGTTTTATCGAGAACATACTCAAGAGGTTCTACCAAGAACCTTTTCATATTCCAAGGGTTTTATCTAGAACACACATGGGGGGTTCTACTTTTTCTTTAAAAAAAAATGTTTTTCTTGGATGAAAATGGTTCTTAATAGAACCCTCAGTCTTACACAGAATCCTTGTCAAACCCATCTCTCTCTCAAAAAAAAAAGGTTTATTTAGAAGCAGGTAGTTTTGGACAGAACCTCATCCCTTCAGGAAGAACCTTTTTGGAACCCTTATTTCCGACAGTGTGGGGAAGAGTATGGGAGATAAGGGGGAAAGCAGCAGAGAGCTGATCAGTCACTGAGGCCACATAAACATGACATCTGTCATAATGCTTCACGGCTGCTCCTGACACTCACTGACAGCTGACCTTTTCACGCATGCTGTCCAATTAGCTGATTAATTAGACTCTTTACTGTCGTACTAAACCCATTAAGGATCAGTATTGACTCCACACAAAAACAGAAAGACGAGCTGAAATCAAAACCAGACAACTGCTGCTATTTTCGTTCTCTCTCGCTCTCCAACCGACAAACTAGTTGCAGGTACAGGCGGTCCACGCTTGTTAACACAAAGCTTTGTTTGCATTTTTTTTTTGCTTGTGAACATTAAAGCAAAATGGGCCCGTCAACTGAATTAGAATGGCATGTTGCTCAAAGCTTATTTTTCCCCCATTTGAAAGTCCTTGTTGTGCAGAATTTTGCCCTTTTATGTTAACATTTGAGAGGCATGAAACAAATCTGAGATTAGGGCTTTCAGGGTTTAATTTACAATTCTCCACGTTTGCGAGGCGTGACGCGGCGGGATAAACTCGAGATCGTAATAAATCAGCACTCCGACCTGTGAAGCTGCTCAAGAAACCCGGCGAGTGTGAACTGACACTAATCAATGGTACGTCAATACACAATTAACTGATATAAAAAAAAGGGTTCTGCAGAGTTGGATGAAACTGAAAGTACTCTGTGAGCTTTTCTTCCATGACCTGAATATTTCATAGATGTAAGATTTGGAGGGAAAAAAAGAACAATTTTCAACATAATCAATCCCTTCTTTGACTCCACAATAAGAAAGCAAAGAACACAAGACGTGACATGACAAAACCATAAACATTCTGCTTTGTAGTCTGCACACTCCAGTGAAGTCTGACAGCAAAACAAGCCAGGATGGATGGATGTGTAAACAGCTATGATTCATAACAGGCCTTCATAGCCACGGTGGCGTGTACGTATGAGTGTGTGTTTGTGTGAGTTATTTCTGTATATAATGTTTCTATATGTGCATGCAGTATGTTGTGTGTGCATCCCTGCCTCCGGGGAGCTGCAGTACGAAGTCTCATGGGACACACGTGAACATGGCGATGCAAACAACTTGTTGTTCGGCGATGCTTTTTTCTCACGTCAGTTTGAGTGACGTGAGAATCGTCCAGATCCAGAGAGTTTTTAAGAGGAGGAGGAGACGGGTGATCGAATCTCGGTCCCTCTACAGTGGCGGTTAAAATGGCGGCGGTTGCAGGCGTACGCTCCTCTGTGTTATCAGGCCGGGCAATAGATATATGAACTACATACAGAACACAAAGATGGACGGTAAGCTATCCTGAATTTCACTTTCACACCTGTTGTAGTACCTAGCTAGCTGACGGTAGCTAACAGGAGCTAATGGCACCAGGAGCTAACGGTAGTTTTCACTGACAGAAGATAATGGTAATGTTCAGGAGCTAATGGTAGTGGTTACTTAAAGGAACTAATGGTGCCAGGAACTAATGGTCGTGGTTACTAACAGTGGCTAACATTAGTGGTAGCTAATAGTAGTTAATGGTAGTGTTCACTAACAGGAGCTAACAGTAGTGTTAGCTAACAGTAGCTAACAGTAGTGTTAGCTAACAGGAGCTAACAGTAGTGTTCACTAACATGAGCTAACGGTAGTGTTGGCTAACAGTAGCTAAGAGTTACAATCATAGAACTATTAAAGTAAACGACATACAGCATGCAAAGATGGCGCCCATTCAGTCCAATGACAATTGCTTTTCTGACACAAACTCCAAAAAAGTTTTCTTAACCTGTTAAAAACAGGCAGTTGACCATTTTCCCCAGAAGAACTGATTGTCTTTCTGTTTTTTTAATTTTTTCATGATAGTACTCTGAGACTCAGCTCATGTGTGAACAGGAGAGCAGAGACAAAGAAAGCCCGCTCTCATTTTGTTATCGAAGCCCTTTGCTGCCAGGAGTTGAACCCACAAAGGAGCCCAGTCTGCCAACTTGTCCTGAAGCTAGCTGAACCGTCAGCCACTCAGATCATTACAGCACGTCCACTTCAGCCTCAGGACGCTCCAGAAATTAGACCCAAACAAATTATGATGTAAGAGATTATTGGACAGAACAAACAAAATCGCAAAACAAAATGGAAACCTAAACAGAGAGTACACTGTGGCAATGTGCTCGAAAAATCAGAGAAGACTAAAATACAGACTGAGTGAACTCAACCTGGCAGCGGAGGTCAGCCGACACAGAGAGACCTGAATGCCCAGAGAGGAGAGCTGTGTTCCTACTGTGAGATTCAGAGCTCCTACAGGGTACAATGAGACAGAGCTGCACTTCCTGAATCAGTACAAGCAATATCAAAGTATAAGAGAGCAATATTTTCTTGCAAGAATGATAAAAATATTCCCTCACTCTCAAAGACTTGCTGGGAGAGAGGGAGAAGACTGCTGTAGAGCTTCATGAAGTCGTGCAGCTTCATGAACCCCCTGCCCCACAAGGCCAATAATTAATCTCACTTAATAATGAATAATTCATTTGCTGAAGGTTCATCAAAAGACCGTTCCACAGTCCCTCTTGTTCTACGTGCCCTTTTGCACTGTTATTGTTTATTTTGTTTATTAAAATCCGAAAGTTTGTATTAACTCTTTCACTGCCATTGAGAAGATGTTCCGTCAACTGCTGTTTGCACTGCCAGGCGGTAGGGGGCGCTGTGATGGATCATTTGACGCAGAAGAAGAAGATGATTTTATGTAACATGAAATACATCGGTGCTCAGCTGCAGATCAGTGCATTCAAGTGCTTATAAAAAAAGAATGAATGAAGCTCGAACAAAACGTTTCTTTACGTCTGAAACTATCAGATCTGTTCTTTCTTTTAATATATTCCATGTTAACATATGCATAGAACTGAATGTTCTGTGGGTGTTGAAAAATCAGCTGGCGGGCAACTTTTTTTTATAAAAGCTGGCACGAAAGGGTTACTATGCTTCGGCGATGTTGTATTTTATATGAATTGAAAGAGGTTTTGAAAAATGTCTGTGCGGTTGTGTTGAGTTAAACATTTCCTGACATTGCTGCTTCACAATAAAAGCTTTTAGAAAACAAAATAAATAAATAAAAATGTTTTTCCACCGTACAGATGCTCGAGTAAAGACGAGCGCCTCTCGCACATCTTTTAGCGGCTGCAAACTCGGCTGACGAGTCAAAGCAAGCACGAAAAAGGAGCAAAAGAGTCACGCAGACGTTACCGACGGAGGCGACAAGCATTCATTACCTCCGCCAGAAAGGTATTTCCATCGCTGCCAGTCACTTGAGCCAGCAGTGAAAGCTGATTGTACCCTTTTCCATTGATGAGGGACTTAAAAGGAGCTTTAGGCAGCCTGAGGCGCTGTTTTAAGGAGAGGACATTGTCGGACATTAAGGACATAATTGAACTACATGTATTTTCTAATTCAGATAATAAAATCTTAATTTCTTGCTTCACATCTGTCTGTTTCTTACTGCTCAGAGTATATTAAATATCCTATTTATTTAAGTGTATAGCACAGGCTTCGGGTTGTTCTCTCTTGTTTCATCGTATGTGTGTTTGCATCCCTGTGAGCAGTGCGAGTTAACTCTTTAGTTTTCTCCCGTAGAGCAGAACTCAGAGTTCCTCTGAGTCACAGGCAGTGTGACACCGGCGGGAGAGCGGGGGTGAGGACAGCACAGGCCGTGGAGAGGGTTTTTTTCTTTTTGTGTGTGTGTGTGCGTGTTATTTGTCGGACAGCTGACTGAGAGGAGTGGGTGAGAAGGAGGGAAGAGGCTCAGTCTGCACTCTCGCACGCGGGTCTGCGGCTCGTGATTGTTTTCGTTATCGATTAATCAGCCCATTTCCTTTTGTCAAACAACATGTAACTGTCTGGTCCACGAGGTGTCAGAAAAATAGCCAACAGTGCCGGTTACAAATGTCCGAGAGCCCACGGCGGCGCTTCCCACGGAACATTAATTGGCAATTATCTGTTAATTGATTTGTCATTTAAGTCACTTTTCAGCTTCTCAAACATGACGAATCACTGCTTTTCTTTGACAATAAAACTGTCAGTTGGACAAAACAAGTAATTTGAAGATGCCGCAGTTGGCTCTAATAACCTGTGATGACAATGAGTCACATTTTTCAGACATTTCATGAACAAAATGACGAATTAATTATTGGCGATGCAGATATTTCAAATTGATTGTCTGAGCAACACTATAAACCCTATGACATTTATGACTTAAATAATTAACTGATTACCAAAATTATTGTCAATTAATTTCATTTAAATTAATTTCAGTACTTTTTTTAAGTACGGATCAAAATGTGTCTGTAGCTCTGAGAATTGATAACAGTTCAGTTCCAATATCTTTGAATAATCTTTGAATGCCAAGTTAAGATCTGTCCTCTCATTTACTTTTTCTTTAATCACATATCCACTAACTTATCAGTCACTTTTTGAAAAGTTCTTGTAAAGCTGCATATTTAACAACATTTGACATTTGAGAAGTTATAAATATTCATTATAAATTAGATATTTAAGGATTTTCCTGAAAAACACGTATTAAAATATCGAAAAAAGCAAGGAAAAAAAACACCCACTACAAGATGTATTCAGGAAAGCAGGGCTGCAGCTATCAAATAATTGATGATTATGAGTCTAAAAAATGGCCTTAAATAGTGAAAAATGTCCGAAGTCCAAAAAATGTCTGTTTTTAACTTGTTTTGTCCAACATCCACCATAAATCCAAATATATTCACTTTACAGTGAGGAAAGCAGACACAGAATGTTCAGTGACTTAAATTATTAATTGATTATCAAACTTGATAGTCTAATTACTTTTCTGTAATTAGACTAATTGATTAATTTACTGATCATTTCAGCTCCACAAGGAGGAAAGAAGTCACAAATTCAGACACACTGAGAAACCAGAACCAGCAAATCTCTGCTTGATAGATTCACTTTAACGATGTTGGAGGTTCTGTGTATCGTCAACTGTTAAGAATCAGCTCCTAATCTTTTCTGCACACACTTAATAATCTTCTTGATTAATGGATTAGTTGTTTAGTCTATAATGTGTCAGAAAATGTCTTCACACGTCTTGTTTCCTCCACAAAACCAGAGAAATAAAACATAAAATATTCACATTTAGGAGGCTGAAATAAAAAAAATAAAATAAAAATTACCCAAACCAGTTAATGGATTATCAAAAATAGTTAGTTTAATTTAATAGTTGATTTAATTAATTAATTAATTTAATATTTGATAATTATAAATCATAGTATTTGATTCATTTGAAGTTCAACAATCAAATTTTGTCAAAAACAATGCTTTCAAACAAAGTCCTGGCCTGCAAAACAGTTCATGATCCATGTTTGTTGTGTTTTGTGTTGTTGTTGTTGTGTTTTAGATTGGTTTTGTGTGTTCATGCAGACAGGAAACAAGTGAAGCAAGAAATAGGAACAATGTGCAACAAAGCTCCCCAGACAGATTTAAATTAGACATGTTGCATTTACATGGCATCAACTCTACTAACACAGTTTTTACACCAAAAGTAGCTTAATTTTTAAATGCAGCTAAACCAGATAAAAATAGCCAACTGACCCTTATTCCCAGTGCAAGCCTGTTTGCTTTTCTGTTTGTTTGTTTTTTCTTTCTGATGCACGCTGAAAAGCTGTGACTTACCTCATGTCTGGCAGAAAAGCAGACACAAGGACGAATCTCTGTGGTTGGAAGTTTAGTTTCTCTCCTGCGTCGCTGTTTGTACTTTCAGGTCTCTGCTTTGTTTTACTGTTTCATGTTTGCTTTCAGCTGGTAAGACTTATGATAAGTTACCGCCGATGAAAATACAACATTTCATGATTTTGCTGCTTCATAACAAAGTTTTTAGATGAAAAAATAGCTGGTGACTTTTATCAGAATAATTTAGAGGAAATAAAATGTTTATCCACCGTTCAGACGCTTGACTAAAGACAAGCAATTGTCAGTAAATACGCATGTTCAAACAGGTCTAAACGCTGCTGTGCTGTCAAACTGAGTCTAGCAGAATCAAACTGAGTCAAGCCAAGCAGCACGTTTATGGAAAAGGTGCAAAAGCGGGCAAAAATTGTGTTTCCACCTGGGTGGTCATATTTAAATCATGTTATTTGTTTTGTGTTCTGTGTAAAAGAGGCCTCAAGCACAAAGGTATCAAAACAAGCGGATTAATGCCAAGACTCATCAACATAATTGATAACGCCGCTCATCATCTATGCAAACAATCATCTGTATATTGCTGAAAGATAAACTACCTCTGAGACTGGCTGCACAGCATCGATTCACCAGAAGCATTAAGTAACCTCATCCAGCCGAACAGTTACAGTAAGTAGACTTCCTCACAGCGCAGCCATGCAAGAAAACACATTTTATTGAATGTAAATGACATGTAATGGCCCCCACGCAGCTGAAAATGTACTGTGTGACACCTCATTTCTCATCTTGCCTTTGTTCAGTGTTTTGTGTAGGTGGTGTTGGCCTGAACCGAAAACTCTGATCAGTAATGTATTCTGCAGTCGTACAAAGAGTCTCTAATACACTGAAGCAAACCTACCCAAAGGTCTGCTGTGTGACAGTGTTCCACCAGGAGTTGGAGCATTGGAAAGCCTGTCAGCATCAGTCAGTCACGTCAAGCAGAGACACTATGCCTGTCTCCAGGCGTTATATTGCACATTTAATCTCTATCACTCAGCAAGTGAGCGCCTCGGGGTGTTTTACAGAGAGTAAAACATTCCGATAACCCAGAGGTGTCGTGAATGACTGTCTGTGTGTGTGTTCCTCTCAGCTTTGATACAAACAGAAAGTAATCTTCTCTGTCAGAGGTGTTGCGGCACGCACCACCCGCCAAGCTTACCCTGAGGAAGGAATCGAGCGCTCCGTTCTCCATGAATTCGGTGATGATGAGCACGGGGCAGCTCCGCGTCAGGACGCCCTCCAGGCGGATCACGTTGGGGTGGTCGAACTGGCCCATGATCGAGGCCTCGGCGAGGAAGTCCCGCCTCTGGCGCTCGGTGTAGCCGGCTTTCAGCGTCTTAATCGCCACCACCATCTCCCTGCGACCGGCCTGCTTGAGACGTCCGCGGCAGACCTCGCCGAACTCACCTGGATTGGAAGAACAAGGAGGTGGTGGTGGTGGGAGGGGTGAGGGGGAGGAGGAAAGGGGGTGAGGGTGACAGGAGAGGACGGAGGGTGAAGAAGAGGAGGAAGTTGGGGAAAGTGCAGGGAGAAGGGAGAGTTACTGGCCAGACTCGGGAGTGAAGGAGCTGATTTGAAAGAGTTCAGGGTCGGCTGCAACTGCGGGAGAGGATTCGAGAAGAGAAGAGGAGAGGAGACGGGGGGGTCAGGGGTCGAAGATGTTGGGGAGAGAAGGAGTGACCGGTATCGATCGAGTGTGCAACCTGGGAGCGGTGAGGGGAGACAGAGGACGGGCGAGGAACTTTGGGGTTTTGCGTATGGTGCCTGAGTCCGAGTGTTTAGAAGGGAGAAGAGAGAAAAGACAGAGGGGAAGGTTGCAGGAGCAGACTGTCATTTGAGGTGAAGTTAGGACACAACATGCCGCTGGAGACAGAAGAAAGAAAAAAAAAAAAACAGACTAGAGGGGGAAGAGCTACAGAGAAGATTTTCACTTCAATCCTTCCCACCCGCGGCTCTCATGCACACTCTGAATCCTAACCCTTTTCTCCCAGAGAGGACCCTCTTACAGAACAGACCTCGGGGCTTGATGGCACACTCCTGTTCGAAATAAATAATTAATAAACCTGAATCATTCTCCGTCCTCTTAGGGAAAAAAAAAACAACGGCGTTGTTTACCTGCGCCGATGACTTCTTCTATTTTCACACACGAGATGTCTATCTCTTTGGCAAACTCGTGGACGGCGTCGTTGGGGTCCTCGTAGGTGAAAGGGTCGATGTACACTTTGACCCCCGGAGAAACTGGGAAGGAAAAGTTGCAGAGAAGTCAGCGTGTAGTCATACCTGCCCGGGTAATACGACTGAAATCAGTGTCAGAGTGTTAATAATAAACACTATTATACTGATACACATCACAACATGTATAAATGAATAGTTTGACATTTTGGAAATTGTTTTCCTGCTGAGAGTTAGATAAGAAGATTAATACTACTCTTGTGTTGATAAATCTGAAGCTGCATCCTAGGTGGACATTTTTTTCCCAGGATGGCAAATGCATGACCCACCCTACTCTGGCTCTGATTGGCTTACCCTGACAACGCTACCCAATCACATAGCTTATACCTAAACTTAACCAACCCAACCGACCAAGGCATTGAGCACTAGCCAGGATATCTTAGCTTAGCATGAGGAAACATGTTGCACTGATTTATTAATTTCAAAGAAATATTTTCAGTTTTTGGTCGCAATTTGTTAGGGTTTGGGCAACAAAACTTAGGATGGGTGGATTAAAACAAGAATTCAGTGTTGTCTTATGTTTCCCACTGGACATGAACAGTGGTTTTCTGGCAGAAAGCCATGAGGGCAAAATTCTCCCAATTGTTTCAAAATATGGAGAAACAGTGCAAACAAATCTTGTGACAGTTTCTCAAATCTAGGGTTAGACCTCAGGCTAACTGATTCCAGACTTTATGCTATGCTAAGCTAACAGACTTGTGTATTTAGGCATAAGCGTGGAGGGGGACCATGTTGACTGGTTGTGTGCGTGCGTGTGTATGTGTGTCTGTGGTTAATCTAATGTACTACTGGACCAATCATCCTAAAATGTTTTGTGCACATTTATGACTGTATCCTCGAGGACCTCTCATGGTTGCGGTGATTCACAGTTCTTGAAAAACCCTGAAAAACCTATATAAAACTTAAACCGACTGCTGGCTCCTCGCTCCTCTTAACTCTAATTAAATTCCTCTTACTAATGAAAATGCTGGTGATTTCAAAGCCAAGGGTTACATCTGAATATTCTTTTCAGTTTGCCTGGCAGAGATCTGCACTCTACTGAGTGCACTCTTGTAGCTTATTTTTTAATTTCATTCATTTATTGATCAGGGTCGAGTTTGCTTGTCTTCTGTCCCTGGCTAAATGGTAAAAATGGCGAGTTAATATTAGCTGATTCTTTCCTTTTCTGATATTTCATTTCCTACAATAAGGTGAATTACTTCATCTGAACTTAGGTAGAAATGATTTCTTATATAATAATTAAGATTTATGGTTATTGTTATGTTTGTAAAGCAAGATAAACTTGCTAATTATTCTGTGTTCAATTTAAAAAACGGGCTGCACATTATTAAAAGCACATATTCAGGTTATTTTGACAGAAACTGTGATTGCAATATGATTCATGATTAATAGGAATGATCATTTTTGCATAACAATTTTTATTTTTTGCTGAAAAAATAAATACAAACATGTTTCTAACATCTGGAGAACAAGATTTGAAGGCAAGGACATCTCTGCAGCACTACAATACTTAATTATAATGCTGTTTTGTCACACGTTTTAAAAATGAATAAATAAATAAACAAATAAAACAGCACATCTTATAGAGTTCATATATAAAGGTTATTGCAGTGCCAGACACCAGGCAGACAACACGGTCAGGACCTCTTCTGTGCAAACAGCGTAATGGTTTCCTGCCGCAATCAGGTGATTGGATAATTGATTGAATCAGTTGGTTAACTGTACTGGCGTGACCAAAGGACCACGGAGGAGACCGTTCCCAAGCTGAACACATAAACTTACTGTATTGCTGCAGCTTCTCTGTGTACTCCAGCTCTGAGCCGCTGCGCTGCTTCCTGTAAACAAGCCGCACATAAACAAAGTCACATTCTCATAATCAGTCTCGACCCTCCCCAGGTACTGCGAATGAACTCAATATCTAACTCGTCTATCAGATGAAACCACAACCACTGCCAAGAAACTCACAGAGCAGCTCTGTTTTTTCTTTTTTCTTTTTTTTTTTTCTTGCGCAGAGCTCCTTTTTGAAGCTAAAGAGTAAGTATACACCCTTTGAGAAGCATGTTAAAATTTAATGAGCCTCTTTGTTCAGGGTCTAACTAACAAAATGAAACATGAGTTCAGGCTTTCAGTAATAAAAATCAAACGCTTACTTAAGGCAGACAACAGCGATAACCACCAAGGCAACGATGACCACCAGACCCGCAGAAGCCGAGCCTATGATGAGAGGCAGCTGGTCCTGCACCGACTTCTGAGGGTCACCTGGGCGAAACGCCGCACACAGACACAAATGAGTTTAATAACACCAGAAGCACTTCTTGAGGGATTATAGGGTGGCCTGCACTGCAATTGTAATGGCTACCAATTAAGGCGGCTGTAAAATTACTAAGCCTGAACCCTCATTAAGAAAACCGTAGCAGCATATCATGAAGAACAGGCTGTAAAGGAGGAGGGGAGAGGGTCGTCCGTACTGTGAAGGCTGGTGCTGAAGTCCATGGGGTTGCTGTAGCGTCCGTATCCGGCGACGGTGCGGGCTCTGACCTGCACCACGTACGGCGTGGCGGCCCTCAGCCCCTCCACCTTGGCTGAGCTGTGCTGGGATGTGACGGTGTGGGACATCGCCTGGCCCTGAAGTAAAACAAGGGACCATTAATGCAACATGATGATTTTCAGATGGTGCGAGGCAATGGTGCACAGCATTTGGAGGAAGGAAAAAACAAAATGCTCATCTTACAGTTGGATGCACGAGCTATAAAAAGCAACACAGTTTTACTTAGAGGTTTTGCTTTTCTTCAGTTTGTGGTGGCTAATGTTAGCTAACTTTATTGCTCTATAACTGAATGAGTTCGCTAATTTTATGACTCTGTTCTTCTTGCAGCTCTGTTACAGTTAATTTTTATCATTTATCCTGTAAATTTCATTTGTGGCTACCCTGGTTGCTGTTTAACAAAAGTTACACAGTTTAAAGCTAGCTTAAAGCCAGACTGTAAGTTAGCTTGTGAAACAGAAAACACAATATTCCTCAAACAATTTAAAAGTAAAGCAATAAATGCGCCTTTTACTCATTGTACAATTAGTACAAGTGTGTTGCAAGCTTCTTCATCTAGTAGGAAAACTAACTGATGCTTTGTACTGAATGAGTTTGCTTACTTTATGACGTTTAAAGCTAGTTTAAAGCCAGACTGTAAGCTAGCTGTGAAACAGAAAATGCAATCTTCCTTAAAAAAAAATAAAAATAAAAGTAAAGCATAAAATGCACCTTTTACATTTATTCAGACATACAGTATACTGTCTTGATAAAGTCTTGCAGCTAAGCTCTCTCGATCTGTCATGACCACTACTTATAGTGCTAATGATGCTAATGTCATTCTGTCACTCTGTAACTACATGAGTTTTCCGACTTTACAACTCTGTCGTCTTGCAGCACTGTTACAGATCATTTTATCATTATCCTGTAAATTCTATTTGCAGCCACGGTGGTTGCTGTTTAATAAAAGTTACACTATTTAAAGTGAGATAATAAGCTAGCTTGTGAAACAGAAATCAGAATTTGAAATTAGAGCAATAAAATGCACCTTTTGTTCATTTACATGCTGTATACTGTACAGAAATGTCTTGCTGCTACAGCTTCTCTCAATCGGGCACGACCACTACCGTATGGTGGCTAATGTCGCTAATGTTAGCTAACTTTGGATGGATTTTGCTAACCAACACTACTGAGCATGTTTGCCGATTTCTTGACTCTTCTCTAATTGTTGCACTGCATTTAGCCTTCACCCTCATCCTGTAATTATCACTTTTAGCAAAAGTGCTTTTTATCAAAACTTAAAAAGTGCAGGTTTAAGGCCACGTTCAGACCGCCATTAGCACCGCATGAAAAAAATGCATCCTCCTCTAGACGTGGCAATTATCACTTTGCTAATGCAAATCATTTTGTTCAGTTCAATAGCAAGTTCAGTCTTTAAATAAAGCCTTAAACTTTTTAAGATGAATATCACAGTGGAGGTAAATGGTTCTTTCGGTGAGCAGCGGCCGGTCAACAATCAGTTAAACTAAGAGGAGTTTGTATTAAAGAAGATTTGGTTGTACTTGTGTTAAATTATCGGAGGGCTGGGAGATATGGACAAAATCAAATGTCGCAATCTTTTCAAGTTCTATAAAAACAAGAAATACAATATTTATGCCTAGGGGTGTCATGATACACTGGTAAATTGATTAAATATGGATATCATGTTAATAATAATGTTAATAAAGTAATTCCCGTTTATTTTGTTCATAGTTCATGTTTTTTTTTCACTATCAGTTATGTGTAATTGCACTTTCTGTACATTTTTGTACACTTCTGGTTGCAGACCCTCTCTCCACCTGCCTATACTCTTATACTGAGTGTAATATATTTGCAAAAAAGGAGACAAAATGCAAAATAAACGAAGTTAAAGATGGATGTGATTTAAAGTTTTTTTGTCCAGTTCAAATTTTGTTTAGATAATTTCGATAATTTTGTTATTGTGAATTCTTTTGGCCGCAGTAATCATGTAGTGAAGATTTGATACTGTGACGGCCCTGCTTCTGCCAAGTCCTGATATAACAACACCCAAGATCTAAGATAATATCTAGTCTCATATCACAATATTGATCCAGCTTGAACCTGGCTCAGCTTTTTTGCACAATTCAGCGTGAAATCATCCAGCAAAACACTAAACTGGCTAAAAAAAATACAAGCACTCTGAGTAAAAATGAGAGGATGTTGCTGTTAAAACACCTTTCCATAGTTATGAAATTCTCTCTTATGGCATTAGAAATGCTCAGCAGTGTTTGTGTGTCTGTAAGCTTTCAGACAAATGGACCTATCACTAAATCTAACACAGGCTGTCATTCTTGTAATGCACCACTGTTTTTGGCCTATATCTAATATCTGCAGGGCTTTACTCTGGAATTTGATCAATACCAGTGACGCAGCAGCAGTTGCTGAGTCTGACCAGCCCATAATCTCCAATAATAGATATTTCTAGACTCTACCAATCCCTCCCACACACACACACACACACACACACACACACACACACACACACACACATATCACATTTCAATATTACATTTTTCAGCATCCATAAAAATTCTTCTCTCTTGTACAGGGATGGAAAGTAGATTTTGTCAGAGTCAATAAGGCGTGCACTGTGACCTACATTAAAGCAACGGCTAAAAAGTCAAGAGCTTACCCTCTCGTGGTATTTGATCTCGTAGTCGAGGATGACCCCGTTTGGTTTCTCGGGGGGCAGCCACGACAGGCTGAGAGTGTCTGAGGTGGAGCGCATCAGATGGACGGTGGGAACTGCTGAAGGCGCTGCGGGTGGACAGCAGAGAGGACACAGTTCGGTTTTACGACACTTCTACTGGAGAGTTGCTCTGTTTGTGAGTTTAGGGATCAACACTTTGAGCTGCCAAGATTTTCTCTTTCGTTGCCACAAACTATCTCAGTGGGATAATTATTATTCAAAAATGCTTCAACCTGAACGGTCCATGTTTCACCTTCACTGTTCTGCAAGTTTATTGATTTGTGAGGCCTGAAAGTGACTCAATTGACAGTCATTGTCTTGGGTCCATAAACTGCAGTAAGGTGGATTAAGTGCGGGTTAACTGGGAGAGTAATTACAGCGTGTGAAAGGTGCTGAGCAGTTTGGTTGATGATGACGCTGCAAATATTAAGAGGAGATGCTGAAAGGTGACATTGGCAGTGATGTAACGTTAGACGCCCGGTTGACAGTGTGCTGAATGCTGACAGTGGAGATATAAAGTATACTTAAAGGGAAAGTTTGGATTATTTGAAGTGGGGATGCATGAGGTACTTATCCATAATCAGTGTATTACTTACTGTAGATTGGCGCGCCCCGGGTTTGGAGAAGCAGAGAGGAGCTCTAGCAAGGAAGGTAACTACTGTGGACGAGGTCAGCAACACAAGGCATTTTAGCCACTTAAAAAAATATTTAGGATATTTTCACTGCCTTACCTTGCCATCAGACAGCCTGTTCAGGTAGGAAACCCCCGTCATATAAGCCGAATATTGCTCCCTCTTGCTCAACCAAACTCCATATGCAAAATCAATAATTTTACCTTGCATAAACAGGAATTGCTGGTCTACCGCTGTCATGATCTGTTAGTTTTGTTCGTGTTACTGTGTGACTTTGGTGTTTAAGAAGCATAGTTTGGATTCACTGAGGTAACACAATAACAGAAACAAACCAAGGGATTGAGGCAGCAGTGGACTATCAACTCACATGTTCTGCCAGGTAAAATAACTGATATTTCCTATGGAGTTTGGTTGGTTTGGAGAGTGAGATATTTGGCTTATATAAAAGCGGGATCTCACCAGAAAAGACTGTCTGACGTCAAAGTAAAACTGGGAAATTTGATTGTGGACCTTTTTTAAGTGCCTAAAACTGGTGATGACCTCGTCCACAGTGGTTCATTGCTTAGCTTCCATGCTGGAGCTCCTCTCTGCTTCTCCAAACTAGGGGCGTGTCGACCGCCATCAATCTACCAGAACTACTTTCTTTTCTACTGGAAAGAAAGTTCCTACATGAAACTGCTCACAGCAAGGTGTGTGGATTATGATTTTTGCAAAGAGACACTGGTTTTGAAGTTTTCAGATGTTTTTTTTTGTTTGTTTTTTTTTTTGTGTTTTTTTTTTTTTTTGGTGTTTTGAGCACCACAAGCTGAGAGCCAGAAGGCAAACATCTCTACGGTCGATAACCTCCAAAAACTCACACCAAAAAATGTATTTTTGATTCTGAGCTGCCCCTGTAACATTTTATCTCTTTCCTGTTCCTCCGTCAGAGAAGTAAAGATCCAGCTGAGGTTTTTTTTTCCATCTGTCACTCTCACTGAGGATGTTCAACAATGTTTACTGTTGCTGTTAATACTGATACCACCAGCTCATTAAGACGCTCATTGACATTGACTGAATGTAGTTTCCACTAACTAGCCTGCTTCATCGTGACGTTAAGTGGTATTGATCGGAGCTGCTCTATGAATTAACTTGGTGTGTGGAAACATCCGATGTCACTGACCAATCCCCTTCTACTAACCGGCTTGGTTGGTGGTGATGTTGACCGTGGAGTAGCTGGGCGAGGAGGGGTTCTTCCCGGAAACCCCGTTGACAGCTTGCACCTCGAAGCTGTAGCGGGTGTGAGCCTGCAGATTCCTCACCACCACCTTCCTCTGCCTCAGCCCCAGCCTGCGAGGAGCGATGTCCACGTTGTCGTCGCAGCGTGTGCAGGGGCTCCGGTCTCGCAGGCATTTCTTGCACACCACATTATAGACGAGGTCGCTCCTCCCGCCTGTGTCCTCGGGCTCCTCCCACTCCAAGGACAGCGAGGTCTCGTTCACACGCTGGATATAACGTTGCGAGGTGCTGAGGGGATCGCTGCGCAAACACACACACACACATGCACACGTAGGTGTTAAAGAAGGTGGGCAGACAGAACAGAAAAACACACAACTGAGGCTTTAGTCATGTTCCCTATGCAGTGCTTACATTATCCTCCCTCAGTGGAAATGTTCTAATATCTCTGTGAGAAGGCAACAAGAGGAAGTATTTCATGTACGAGTGTGAACCCATTCTTTTTATAAAATCCTTTTGCACAAATACGTGTATTAGATTGCTTTACATGCCCCAAACAAATTCGTAAGATGGAGCAAAGTGCATGGAAACATGTAAAAATGTAACACCAGGGGGAAAAAATCCATCCTGCTGCATATAAATAAATAAACATATTCAGAAACAGGAGGATAAATACAACTTGTCATGCACCAGCAGAACACCGCTGTTCATCACTAAGTCATGTGCCTTTATGAAAAGCACAACCTATACAGCAGGCGTGTCAAACGTGCAACCTACGGGCCAGAACCAGCCCACCAGAGGATCCAGTCTGATCCACTGGATGACTTTTTCAAAGTGTAAAACTGTAGAAACAATGAATGTTGTGCAAAAGCTCCAGTACAAAACAATCTGCATCAGACTCTTATCTTAAAATATTTAATAATTTTGTAAATGGGTTATAAGGCACTTCATCTTCTTCCTCATTAGCTTCCACTTGAGTTGGTGTTGTGTGATGATGCCAGCTTTATAAAACAGCAGTGGAAATGTATGGAAAAATAAAAAAGATTTTCTAGATCTCTACAAAAAAAAAAAAAATACTTGTTGTAGGCCATGGTGGAATCAGGCTGTCTGAGAGGCAGGGATGAAGGGAATCAAAAGGACATCAACGAGCCAAAAGTTGTGATGCACTTTATCACGTTTTGTCCAATTGAGGAGCACCCTAGTTGTTTTCTCCACTGGAATGACACTCCAGAGCAGTGGTGGCCATTTATTTCTCATGTGGGACCACATGAGAAATTGATCAGGCTGCCGTGGGCCAGACACAAATGATATAAGACCCTAATAATGTCCAAATCTCTAATAATGAAATGGTCAGAAGTGTTCTATACAGGCCACTTCTAACTGTGGTCACCCTTTCTGAACGATGATGAATTGTGGGCTGATATTTTGTTGGCAATGTCCAAACTTGATGTTTTACAGTGAACCATGCGTGCCTGAATACAGGTGCAATGACGTAGCAGCAAAAGTAGCAGAAGAACAACATAAACAACATGGATGTGCAGCACTGAGTGAATAGAATTACAGTTTAATATAAAAGACACGGTTCATTATTATTACCAATGAACACAGCACTGACCCCTTTCAAAATAAAGGTCTGATAACAGTTTAATGGTAAGCAAAATGCTATTGACTTGCTAGATTTTTAATTTTTGGTATTTCCATGATGACCTTGCAGGTCACATGAAACCTTTCAGTGGGTTGCATTTTGCCCCAGGTCTGCTCTAGAGGACTATTTACCATATCGTCATGGACATTGAGCCCCTCTAAAAGGCACTTTATCATGTTTTATCTCCCGTAGGGGCAACCGAGGGGACATCTTTGCTGCCTGTTTTTGAGGCACCAGGGTGTGCGATCCACCAGTGGTTGTTCATATACATAAATGTGTTGTGCATTTGTAGATCCGCTGTGATACACACGTCATGACAGTAGACTGACTACATGTGGAAAAAAAAACTGGCACATTGTTGAAATTACACTTATTTTTCTTGAGACATCTCAGGCTGTTTGTAAATGGACAGTTCATTCATTCTGAGATTTTTCAGAATTTATTTGTGTACTAAAAAAAGGGTAAAACCATTACGGTGTTGTTATTTCCAGGTTATTATGCAGTGGTTTTACTGGTCTGGCCCACTCGAGATCAAACTGTGCTGCATGTGGCCCATGAACTGAAATGACACCCCTGCATATGCAGCGTCCATTCCTATGCATAACCCGTCGTGCGGCTTGTGGAACTTGGCTAATCCACTCTTGATAGAAATTCATGTTCTTGTATCAGTATAACCCAAGGCCTCCACGTTTCAATAAGCAGCGCTGCGTTTTGAGTGAAAAGTGTTTGAAACCTGGATAAAGTATGATAACCGCAGAGGGGGGCAACAAAGATTGGTTCAGCGAACATGCTTTTCATCCTATTACAGCGAAAGAAGAGAAGGGCTCTCCTTCTAAGCTTCCAGCGGCAGAAAGTCTAACCTGTCTCAAAGCAGAGACAGCGAGAGAGAGAGAGAGGGAGGCGGGAAGGAGGGAAGAGGAGAGAAGGCTCTCAGGCCATCAGCACTTGTCGGCCAAACACCGCCTGTCCTCAGTTCGGCTCGCCCTGAGCTGCATTTCACTCGTCCTGTCCTTTCTAATTAGGCAGACACAGTTCAGAGTGGAGGCTCTTCTAATTGGACACCCGTCTAAAACACACGCTGAGTCCAAGCTGCCGGCCATTGACTGGCTGAGCCTCTCTTGTGCAACACACCACTTCCAACACAAAGCACAGGCTGCCTGGCACAAGCTCTGACAGACCGCAGGGACAGAGCTGTCAGGCCTGTGTGTTTGTGTGTGTTTGCGTGTTTAGTCGGAGGTGGTGCTTGTGTCCCTGCCCGCCTGTCTGTGCGCGCGCTGGTCAGTGTCCACAGTGTTCCTGTGACAAGGATCTGGGGAAGACAGTTGCGGGCCCTGTGTGTCATTTAACGCGGCGAAAGGCCCCTGGGGGGTGATTTTACACGGTCAAGGCAGCACATGTCGCTCTCCATCAGCACGACGGCTGGGACTCCTCTCAGAGGCCTGTCCAAGCATGGACGCTGCGGTCAGCACTGCGGCACTCTACTTACAATTATTTACATGCAGCTGCAGATTTGTGGTCTTTAAAGTCCGACTGAAATTTGAATTCTCCACAGCTTTTTGTAAGGGCACATCATCAAAAATGATACTGCAGCTATGGTGCATAATTTTACATTTTTTAAAAAAGGATAAAACTGTTTGTGGAAAGAGCTTTTAAGCTCCAGGATTCTGGCCATGTTTGACTGACATTTTCTTCTAGCTCGCATTGCTAGAAGGCACAATGTTAATTTCAGTGGCGTTGAACATTGATACTGGGGTGAAAGTTTTTTTTTGTTTGTTTGTTTTTGTTTTATTTTTACTGATGCGACTGTTTGCAATTGCAACATGATTTGCAATATTATATTCTTCTCATTTTCAATGAAAAACTTTTTTTTGCATAAATCTGTACCAAACAAAGATGTTTTCTTAAGTCTGTAGAAGATGATGTGCAGGCCAGGACATCTGCAGCACAACAATATTTAATTTAAGATTAAATATTTAACAGATATTGCACCTTCTGTAATTTGAAAATTGCAGTAGTAGTAACTGTTCAGCCCAAATTTTGATACAAGAGTTTTTCCCCCTTTCTCAACATGCCTGCTTACACTAGTCACTGCATGTAATGTGATTTAAGATGTCTGTCCCTTTACAACATGCAACATCCCAAATGTTGTATGTTGTAAATGATGAACTCATCATGTTCTTAAAGGGTGAATCCATTTTTTCCAGGTTTTTCAAATGGTACCTCAGCCGTTTACAGCACCTTTTTTTGCAAAAAGCAGTGACATAGGTCAGAGCACTGATGCTCTCCCCTCGCCTAAAGGTGCTGTAAGTGATTCTGGAGACTCAGCCCAAAGCATCATTATTTGACGACCTGGGAATGAGGCTTAACTATTAATCTTATTGCACCTTCAACCGAGGAGGTTAATATGTGACATCATCATGTAGAAACGTACATCAGGTCACGTGGAATGATGTTTTAAAAGAGCAAGGGGAAAATAGCATTTTGATGATAAAACATACTCAACTGAGAAGATAAAATGATAAAATAACCTAAAAAAAATAAATAAATAATGGTCGTGCTTTCTGTGTTTTGTGCAGAGTGAAATGTGGAAGATAGAAAGCTACGCTAACTAGCTTCCACTCAGAAAGTGGGAGCTCAAATCACAGATTAGACTTGGAGCAAAAAGCAATAGCTAACAACGTCAGAACCGAACCCCAGTTTGTGTTTACTTTAAAATATGTAAATTCTGCCACTAGGGGTCACTATGCTCTCACATAAAAACAATAACAAAAGACGTAGTTTGAGGACGTCGTCAAGTAGCGTGGGATCATGGGAGTTGTTATCTTTACTGTTAAACAACCATCGTAGCTGATGAAAATCTGTCTGACATGTCATGAGGTTATATTTAAGTTTTATTCACGTTACGTTTTAGTTATGCTGACTTTATTCCTCACTCTCTGATGCATTCGACGTATCCTGTATGTCCCAGGTAGCTACAGTAACTAGTTAGCGACGGCTAGCAGGAAACACCCCATTAAATTACGAATTTCTCTGCTTTTGAATGGAAACATTTGGGATCACACCCAACATAACAAAACATATAACATGTCTAGCATTCTTAGACATTTTAATATGAAAATGTTACATCATTTTAGTATTTAATTTAGTGCTTTAAATATTGTAGCACCCGCCCACACAGATGCTGCTCCAATACAATGATGTCATCAGTCGAAACCAAAGACTAGCACCCCCTGGAGAACAATAATGTAACATGTAGCTGTCGTGACAGAAAATTAAAGAAAATGTAAACCTGCAATGATTCATTTATTTGGCCACTTGGGGGCAGTGGAAACACATTGCGAATATAACACTGATATATTATCATCTTTTAAGTTGATATGGCAAAGTAATTGCTCTTTTTGCTCTGTTTTGGTCTCCACACCATCTTCTGAGGGAAATATCTGTCTCTTTAGCTGCTAAATGCTCCACTAAGTCCACTAGCTAGTTGCTAACTGTGCCTGGCTGCTGTTTGGGGCTGAGCAGGCAGAGTACAGTGGGTTCACTAGTTCTTTTTACTGAAATTAGCTTATTGGGTAGCTGAAAACAACGCTATGAGAGCGGTGAGAACGAAACAGTAAAGTTACGGACCGGACCGCTAAACAATGAGCTAAAACTCATTATAAAGCTCTGTAAAGCCGAGGGAAGCTGCAGATTCCAATTCATCAGTACCAGTTTTCACATTTTCCTTTCACTTTGTCGCATTTTTACATAGTCTACAACTTTCTGGTAATTGTAATTTAAACCAAGTAAGTGCACACCAAGGATATGTTCATTTCGGTTGGACTTGGACGCAGTGATAGATGCAACTGGCACTGATAATTTGCCATATGTTACTTCTGCTCCTCTGACTTTTCAGAAGAGACTCAGCATAAAAAAACATTTGAGGATTTTCGCAGCCTGTTCAGTGGAGGATGACTTACTGGTGCAGCCGGAGTCAGGGGGGTCGCTGTCAGCGCGGTAGAAACCATTTTGGCAGGGACAAATATTGGCTCCTCGCACACTGGTGCGGCTGTTGGCCGGGCAGGGAGCGCAGGATCCCTCCCCGAATTTGGATTTGAAGGTCCCGGAGATGCAAGCTGGATGAACAGGAGAGAAAATAAAAGGGACAATAAGAACAAAAGCAACAAAAAAACAAAACAAAAAAAAGCCGCTGCGCTGTCACTTATCTAAAAGACAAGCGGCTGTCACGTCTGTCACAGAACAAAAACTGTACCTGCGAAGCATCTGCGAGGCTCAATATTTATGGAGAAAACGCAGATACGTACGTGAGAAACGGCGCACACTTGAGCATAAGGTCTTATCTATATATTTGCATCTGCTCTTTCATTTTCACTCCCTCTACCAGGTGACATTAATCTCCCCCAAAAAGAGACTTAGGATGACAGCTAAGTTTCATGTTGAAGAGGAGGAAAAGGAGGATAAAGATGAAGATAGACTGCTGACAGGAGATTGCTGTTGTCAGACAAACAGGGATGGAGAATGCTTCTGAGAAAAGGGATACACCCTAAACCCATCAATCAGTGTCTGCTCGGTCCTCAGCTCTCCAAACCGCACGGCTGAATACAAACAAGGCCTCCACATGCATGCAGAACAGCTCCATAATAAGCCAATAAATCAATTCAAATGAAGGGACAAGAGTAGACGTAAATTAGCGGAGGAGAGCTGGTTATTGGAAAAATATATACAAAGTATGGTAATCTCAGTCGACGTGTCCAACCGATTAATTTGAATTCCAAAGTGTCGCGCTGAAGGTTGGCTGATATCGAGTCTTAAGGATAAACCAGCATAAGCCCAGACTAAAGAAGGATTCAGATAAAGGGGATTAGCAGCAAAAGGTCTGGATATATCCGCCTCCAGAGCCCCACGTTTTACCGTTCGCCACATTCCTAACTGGTGGTGTAAAAGTGGGGTCTCTGGCAAACATCTGTCCTGTCAGCGTGAGGGCTCATAAAACGCCGCCAGTGAGGGAGAGAGTGTGATTAACTAGTTAGGCTAAGTGGTCTTTTCAGTTTGAACTCAAGTTCCTCCCTAATTCCCAACAATGGCACTTTTAGGAAAATCAGCACAGCTAATGGCCCTGCATTGTGGCTCTAAAAATGTGCAATAAAAAGCCAAAGCAGATAAGATGAAAACGTGCTTCTTCTTTTTTTTTCCTCCTCTCATAATTCACTGAGACCTTTAGGCTCTACACTCTCCGATCTGATTTATTTCTCTTCTATTACACTGTGCATCATCATTTTCTTTTATTTGTTTGTTTTCCTTGCCTCTTTGCGAGTGGATGCTGAATCACCCCACTGGCTTGCTTCAATCCTCTTCAGAGGCCACAAAGATTCTCCTGTTTTTTTTTTTACCATTTTTACACCAAAATTAGCACGACAGGTTTTTCTAAAATGCAAATAAACCTGCTAAAAATAGGCAACTGACCCTTTTCCCATTGCCAGGAGATGAGTTTGCCTTTCTGTTTTTTTTCTGATGTGCACTGGAAAGCAGAGACTCAACTCATCCCAGTGAGCGCCAACCTGGATTACAACATCGATCTCTAGTTGAAGACAGGCTGATATTCAGTTTTAATGTGCAAGACCTCTTTTCACCTTCTTTAAAACCAGCTGAAAACACAAATTTACTGAAGCATTCAACTTATAGTTTTTTATGTAGTTTCTGAATTAGGCTCAAAATTGACGATGTACTTTCATTTACTGTAAAGGATGAAAATGTCACTTTTGTAAATCTCTGTGAAATAAGTTCTGCAGATTCAATCAACAACTTCAATTAGTCGCTGAAAAAACTTTCACCTTTGAACCAGCTCTGAAAGTCTTTTCAACGGTGACCATGGTCGTCTTTTAAATGACTTTTCAAATGAAAAATGCTCACTGGGATGTGCGTGCAGAAAATAAGAAAGACAAGGTTTTTAAAAGTGTCCATGTGGAGATTGGAGAAGACAAAGCAAAGGGCCACAGGTTGGAATCGACCCCATGCCCGCTGCTGAGGACTGATGGCCACTGTATATGGGTCGCACGCTCTACAACCCGAGCCACTACGGCGCCCCAGCTCTCAGTTCTTTCGTAGCTTCTAACTAAATCTCTGTGCTTTAAAATTTAGTTTCTCTCCTGTGTCGCCGTTTGAACTTTCAGGTATCTGCTTTATTTTACTCTTTCACGTTCACCTTCAGCTGGACTGGAGTCATTTCAAGTTACTGCTGATGAAAACATTTCCTGATTTTGCTGCTTCATAATAAAATAAATAACATTGGGACTTTTATTCTGAATAATGTATATGAAAGAACATGTTTATCCACAGTTTTGCAGCTGCTCAGCTAAATACAGACCTTCAACCAGGTGCAAACTCTGCAGCGCAACGATCCAATATAATCGATGCAAAGCGAAAATATCGATCTATATTGTCATTTTTAAGATGCACCTTTATTTTGAAATAACCATGACATTCTGTGACACAACAGTTTAGTGTTATTTTTAGCAATGTAAAATAAATGTAAATGAATGTGTTAAATGGACTTATGATATTGTCTGATATCGATCGCAGGCCCCTGAATTGAATCAAATAAAAACTGTGTTGTGGCAGACTATCTGTAAATATATATCATCCAAAGAAACGATATATCATATCGAGATGAAATTTTACACCGATGGAGATGTCGGGCCTTCATTGCCTCTGCTGAAAAAGGGTGAAATTTAGCATGCCTACAAGAGCTGCAACAATTAACTGACTATTAAATTAATCACCAATTAGTTTTATAATTGATCAGTCATTGATCATTTTGAGAAATGTCCATATTTTATGATTTCAGCTTCTCAAAGGTGAATAGTTTGTTTACTCCTCTGTGACAGTAAACTGAATGTTGTTGGTCTGTAGACAAATCAAGACATTTGAGGATGTCACCTTGGGCTCTGGAGAACATTTTTCACCGTTTCGTGACATTTTATGGACAAAACAATTAATAATTATTCAAGTAAATAATCATCAGTTTAAACAATAATGAAAATAATCGTTCATTGCAGCCCTAATGTCCACCCTGGCGTCATGTTTCCATCACTGCCTATCAGAGCTGGAGCCGATAAAAACCCCAGTCATTTGACTCGGGACTGAATGCCGATTGTAGCCTTTCCCACTGAAGACAAAAGCAAGATGTTGGGGGTTGTCAGTGAGCTTTTTGTCCAGTGTAAAAAGGGGCTTTTGATATACTAATGTTCCCCTCTCCCCCCCTTCTGTTGTCTCCTCTCTCCTCCTCTTCTTCGCCTTCTCTCCATCTCATGCAGTGTTTGGCTGCGAGCGAGCGGCCAGACTGAGGTAAGAAATGAAATGTCTGAGTGATTAATGTTAGCGTGGCAGTGTTGGCTCACGTTGGTCTGAATGGTGTTAATGAGTGTGGCCGCCTGTAGATTAACTAACGGGAGGCCGCGGAGGAAATTACACTTCCTCATCGCAAGCGTTTGCTGAACCCCTAGAGAGCTTTTTATCAGGCATTGGCGGCAAGCTTTTAACCTTGAGCCGCCAAATGGCAATGAATGAGCTCTCCAGCGCATGTTAGACACTATTTCTCACGCCCAGGTGAGAGGAGGCTTCGCTTGTCTGTCTTTGACTTCCTGCAGCCCCCACCCTTCCTTTTCATTCTTCTCCTTTTGGCTGCAGTTTCCATCCCATCTTTGGCAATTCACACCTTTTGACTCACACTATCTCTCCCTCTCTGTTAATATCTCTCTTCTCTGGACTCAGGACGCCTTTCCCTTCTATTATCTGCATTTTCCTCTCTGGCTCTCTATTTTGTGCTTTCACCGCTATCTTTCTCTCCCTCCCGTCCTGCTCTCACAATATTTGTATGCTGCTCCTCTCTGCAACACCTCATTAATTCATACTCTCCTCCACCCTCCTTCACCCCCTTTCAGGAGCCACACAATAAATGCAGAGAGGAGGGCACAGACTGAGGTGACTTGCACTGAGCATATAAAGGAGGTTTGGTTAAATAAAAGTCCAAATGTCTGTTAAATACACATACCCTGGCACTGGGTGTCGTCCGCAGAAGGTTCATACCCGGCGACGCAGGTGCATGAGCCCACGGGAACCATCCACTCGCCGTCCCCGTTGCAGTAGAGCTTCAGAGGGACGGACACCTCCATAGCGTTGGTCACACAGGCCCCCGGAGCGATCACCAAGGAGGTGGCTTCTGCCCCGGTGGCAGTCTCAGGGAAGACGGCGAAATTGGCGATAGTGGTGGAGCACTTCTTGAAGAAAACCCTGACTGAGATGAGCGACATGCAGGCGCCCAGGTCCTGGAAGGCCAGGTAGAAACCCGCCTTGGAGAGGGGGCCAAAGCTGCGCACTTTGGTGTTGATCCTGCCCGCCTCCAGCAGAGAGAAACTCTCATCTGGGGCGATAGTGTCCACCTTCACATATGGGTTCTCCCTCCACAGAGGGCTGGTGTCTGTGGCTGTGTCCCCCTCTGACTCGTAGTAAAACAGATTAAAGGTCTCTTTGCAGGAGCCAGGGATGTTGGGGATGCTGGCACAGTCACGGACAGAGAACTTGAGCTCCACGTAGACGCGCAGCACGCCCTTGCGGGGGATAAAGTCCGTCCTGAGCCAGTTGTTCTGGTTGGGCTGTCGAACATTACACACCTGGTAGGTTCTGATTGGGCTCATGGAGTCGTCGTAGCCGCTCACTTCCTCCCACTGCGGAAACAACAGAGAGACACTGTGACAAAGGAAGAGCTGACAGCAGGGAGTCTGGAACAACTGTGAGAACACTGGACGACTGATGCAGGAAAAGAGTGGACTCGGTTTAAGACTAAAATGAGACTAAATTCAATTGATTATCTAATGCTTGCTCCTAATGTGACAACAGTTCTTCTCCTTATCCAGCAGCAGCTGAGCTACAGCAGAAACTCACTTATCCAATACGATGTCAATTAATATTGAGTAATGTTAAATGCAGCGCATCCTAATGCCGACCGTTCAGGCATAAAGGGCATTCAAAACAGCAAAGTGACGTCGGATACAAACAGAGCATAAAAATGCAACCCTTGCACACTAACACACACACATTCCCACAGTGTGTTGTGTACATGTGGCCTGTGAGGAATAATTTGCTGCTAAAATGCTTCTAATTGCATGAATCATTCAGAAAATTTCAATCATTACAGACTATTAATAGAAAACATTTTCCCATTAAAACACATTTCACGCATTATGCCTATTTGACTAACAGTTGTCATGCTGATCACATGTTGGAGGTTCGGAAAGAAAAAGGATGTTTTGCAGCTAAGATCGTGTCAGAAGTCTACCTACAGTGCCTATAAACACACTGACTGCAGACACACTTATAGGAAGCAGCGCTCGTATCTATAACTGCTGCA
Source organism: Lutjanus argentimaculatus (assembly GCA_034769285.1). Taxonomy (NCBI): domain Eukaryota; kingdom Metazoa; phylum Chordata; class Actinopteri; order Lutjaniformes; family Lutjanidae; genus Lutjanus; species Lutjanus argentimaculatus. The sequence continues at coordinate 443,981 of JAWZSL010000064.1, forward strand.
GTGCAATCAAAATAGCCTCAAGAGGAGATTTGGTTTCTATAACATATAAATTTGTTATCTGTGCTAAGAGCGATGAGAGCATGAAACTGTGCATTTAAATGGAAACTTTCCCCATATATCTATAATGCAAACTGTGAGTTATTTATTAAAATGGCCATCTAAATGCAATGCTGTCAGTGTGATTGCACCTTGGCAGCACTCCTGAGCACTTGAGGTTACGCAGAATATATTACATATATTTTCTGATGCCTACACATACAGTCTGAGAGCAGATATTTGCATCTGTAGTGGTTCATAAACCAGGTGGACTGATGTCTTTTTTTACACCATGTAGCTTTGAAAAGAATCATTTAGACTGGGCTGCACCAACAAAGATTCATTTGATCTAAGATTAGTTCTAATCAGAGGTTAGCAAAACCACGCTAAAATGAGTAAACTGAGCTCCAGTGCACAATTAAAAACAAAAACAGTTTAGTAAATCCAAGGTTATACAAATAAATAAAGAAATAAATCTGCATATAAAATGGGGGGGGGCTATAATGTTAACTAAATGTTATTTTGTTTGTGACCTAGCTGGAAAGATGTATAATAGAGCCTTGACTAAGCTCTGCCGCTCAGCCTTGCTTTCAGTTTTGCTGTTGCAGTGAAAAATTCCCATGTGGCCCCAAAATCATTTTCTCTGTAAGTTACCATTATGAAAGAGACGTCTGTAAAACTGTTGAGAGGACACCTCCGACTGCTAACAAGGTCAATTATGACTCTTTCTATGATGAATTTTTGATCCATGGCGTTTTTATATTTGCAAAACTTTCCTAGAGCCAAAACAGTGATTCAAAAATGCATGTTTTTTCTTGGCATATGCACAAAAAAAATAAATAAATAAATAAAACAAGCAATTCTCATTGGACTGAATGGGTGCCATATCTGCACATATGGCATATCTTTATATAATTCATCTATGCTAGCTAGCTAAAAAGCCTGGTTAGCCTACTCATGGTGGCTCAGCAGAGAAGCTCTGTCTCTGAGTAAATCTTGCTCCCTGACTTAATGGAGCAATGTGGTCAAATTATAGAAGATTTTAACAAACAGACATCGACATAGTGAGGAAAAAGGGACTGCGAGGCGACAACTGGCAGGCTGTTTCAACGGCTCAACTGGAGTGAAAGATAGAAGAGACTCATCATAAAACTGAATTGGTGAGTCTGTCCATGAATTTTCTTCAAAGAACATCATTATTTTGCTCAATCCATCTCAAAGAGGAAGTAATTTTAAAAGTTAAATGTCTTCAAGTGTGAATCTAAGATTCTGACTGGATCACAGTTTAAATTGAAGTTTTAAAGGGATAGTTCACCCAAAAATGAAAATTCAGTCATTATCTACTCACCCTCATGCCGACTGAGGGTCAGGTTTACTTTGTTAGTCCACAAAACACTGCTGCAGTTTCACAGGGAAACAGTGTTGCAGAATCTCCCAAACAATGGATGTGAATGGTGACCAGTTTTCAAATGTAAAAAAACAACAGAATAAAAACATAAAATGCCCTCCAAATTGCACGTCTGGTGTAATCCAAGTCTCCTAAAGCCCCAACATGCTGTTTGCACACCATCACACCACAAACACACAGTTCAGACAGTGTGCATGTGCACGTGGTTTCAAGCTAAAGATCTACAGTGAAGATTCAGGCTAAAAACATGGTGTAAATAACTTTTTTTTAAGTCAACTTGGCATGTTGGGGCTTTAGGAGACTTGGATTACACGAGATGAGCAGTATGGAGGCATTTTATGTTTTTATTCTGTCTTTTTTATGTTTGACAAGTGGTCACCATTCACTTCCATTGTTTGCAGGCTTCTGCACTGTTTTCCTGTGAAACTCCGGCAGTGTTTTGTGGACTAAAAAACTAAACCCGACCTTCAGTCGGCATGAGGGTGAGTAGATAATGACTGAATTTTCATTTGTGATCTAACTGAGTCTCTTTAAGTCCCAACATTTCAAGTTGACTAAAAAAATATTTATTTACACCATGTTTTTAGCCTGAATCTTCACTGTAGATCTTTAGCTTGGAGCCACGTTCATGTGCACACTGTCTGAACTGGGTGTTGTGTGGTGTGACGGTGTGCAAACGGCATGTTGGGGCTTTAGGAGACTTGGATTACACCAGACGAGCAGTATGGAGGCATTTTATGTTTTTATTCTGTTGTTTTTTACATTTGAAAATTGGTCACCATTCACTTCCATTGTTTGGGAGATTCTGCAACACTGTTTCCCTGTGAAACTAAACTAAAAAACTAAACCTGACCTTCAGTCAGCATGAGGGTGAGTAGATAATGACTGAAAATTCATTTGCAATCTAACTGTGATCCAATATTAATCTTAAACTCACACTTGAGGACATTTAACATTTAAAATTACTTCTACTTTGAGCAACATAATGACGTTTTGCTGTAATACATTTCAATTGAATCCAAGTTCAGAGTAAGAACTACACTGAGGTGTAAAGAGAAGTTTAAATGTAATCTTTCTTAATTTTAAACTAGTTTAAAAGTTTGGTGCAACATAATTTAATCCTTGTTGATGACAGCCAGCCTTAAGGACTATCATGACATAAACATGACTTCTGTCTGTGTGTCAATATGACAAGAAAAGAAAAAAGAACTATGTCAATGTACAACTTTATTGTTAACACTGGTCTTTGTATATGGTAACTAATATTACAGGCTGTGATAAATGGCTTCATTGGTCAATAAATTTAGTCCATTAGGAAATAACCTTGTGAGAAGTCAATCTTTTTTTATTTTTTATTTTTTTTCCTAATTCCCCCTCGGACTGAATGCTTCGTTTCCATAACAAATGAGCTTCCCAGAAATTGATTATTTCAACTGGAAGAAAATAATGCATAACTCATCTCACGTCTCTGAGCTCCTGTGCAATTTATTCCCAAACGATGAGCCCAAGAGTCAGCATTAGACGTCGTAAATCACCAGCAACACGTTGATGCACTACCTGACAAATATGATAATTGCCGGCCCCCGAACGTATGGGCTTGTCAGGCGCGAGGAGAGGGGCTGCCTCGCCAGTCGTGACATATGACTTCATGGATGCTAGGACATTCAGAGCCGGCCCTTGTGGTGGGGGGGAAAAAAGGGAAGGAGGAGGCCTGCCGAAGATCGTTTCCATGGAAACCCAGCATTTCCATTGACTGACTTTGCGCTCACGTAGCGCAAGACAAATTACACTGGCCGGGAGTGGGGAGGTCTGTCAGGCTGTTAGCCCTGGGGTCAAATTCATGTTGTTTTATTTTCTCACCGTTCCTATAGGGGGTATCTACTGAAAACCTTAATTTCTGCCTGTAATGCGCTCTTGGGCCTATAATACAAAAGACACAGACACATGCTTTCAATTATCAGGCTCTCTATCCTGGGGAGACACGCAAGGTAGAGCATACCTAATAGTCCTTACACACTGTGGGGATTTGCTTTGTGTATCTGCGTGTTTGCTCATTTGTTTGTTTAAAGTACTATATTTGTTCGTCAAGCTTTTAACATTTTCTAAATACTGAAAATCCTTGATTTTTTCCACACAATGTCACACAGTGTGTTTCTCATTTGCTTTTTAGTATCCAAGAAAGCAAACATACACTGCAAAAACAAAGATATAAAACAGTAGGAGGTGTGCTGTTCAAGGCAGACTGGGCTCTATTAACAAGCAAATGGAACAAAAAAAAAAAGAAGAATGCAAAACAAACTAAACACATGCACACACACTAACTCACCCCACTCTCTGGGAACGTGGTCCAAGCCAGCTCTGTGGTTGCCCACCGACTGTCCATAAGGGTTTCTGCAAAAAAGAGTAGGAGGAAGGTTGACAAATCTGACTTCAAAGGTGTGAAAAGGAGAAAGCAAATTGTTGCTCAGCATTAAAGGGATAGTTTGGATGCTTTTAAGTGAGGTTGTCTGAGGTACTGATAGTGTATTATCTACAGCATTGACGGACGGCAGCAGAGAGGGACACCAACATGGACGCTAAACAACGTACTGCTGTCGACAGGGTATATATCTGATTAAGTGTACACTATATTTACAATATTCCCACTGCTTTACTGCTGTTATATAAGCCAAAAATTGTTCTCTCCAAACCAACCAAACTCCACAAAAGAAATCAGTAATTTTAACTCACAGAAGACAGGAGTTGCTGGTCTAGTGCTGCCTTGATCTGTAAGTTTGTTTGTGTTATTGTGTTTCAAAGAATAAAAATCGACAGATTGACATCAACATTGACAGCAACTCCTGTGTTTTTGCAAGGAGAAAAATACTCATTTCACCTATGGAGTTTGGTCTGTTTGGAGAAAGTGATATTTGGCTTATATAAATGGCGATTTAAATATTTAGATTATTTTCACCGCCATCAGACAGCCTGTTCTGCCACAAAACCGCTGTTATATAAACCAAATGTCGCTCTCTCCAAGCCAACCAAACTCCACAGGCGAAATCAGTAATTTTACCCTGCAGAACACAGGAATTGCTGATCTACTGCTGCCTCTGTTTGTTAGTTAGTTTGTGCTATTGTGCAGCTTTGGTGCTCTGAAAGGTTAGTTCAGATTCACCCCGAAGATGCACAATAACACAAACTAACTAACACGATGAGTCAGCGATAGACCAGCAGCTCCTGTGTTCTGCAAGTTAAAATTACTTATTTCACAAATGGAGTTTGGTCTGTTTAGAGAAAGCTATATTTGGTTTATATAATTATAATTTCCAGTCAGAAAATGTCATCTGGCTGCAAAGTAAAGTGGTGAAAATATTCTAAATACAGCGTATACTTAAACTGATACTGATTTTTTTTTCAGTTGGACCTTTTTTTAAGTGGCTAAAATACCTTTTGTTGCTCTCCCCGTTCACAGCAGTTCTTTAATTCACTTCAAATAATCCAAACTATACCTTTAAGGAGCACACACACACACACACACACACACACACACACACACACACACAACACACACGTTCCCTCTGCTTGACAAAGGATGCAGGTAAAACATCCTCTCTTTCATAACCTGCACCCACATGCACTCAGTTTTTTGAAAGCACTGACAATCATGGCATATCTGTGGTGCTGCCTAATTAAGGCTTTCTCTCTGTGTGTGTTTGGCACTCGCAAATGCACTCCTTTCAATATTCATTTGTGGAACTAAGAACAAAGCATCCTCCAAGATGCCTTCAGTGGGAAGAATTCCATTAACCAGCGGCAGTTCGGAGAGGTCACACATGCGCCAGGCAAATTTAATATATCACATTTGGGTGGAGGGGGGTAGGGGTAGGCTTTCATCTGAAAAGTGTGACGCCTCTCCTCTGAGTTTTGTCAACCAGGTGATCTGAGCGGTTGTTTTCGTCACCTAGCTGTTTACGACTTTTGGGGCAGACAGTCGGAGAACGAACGGCAGGATCAATGAGCATTGTTGTCAGGCTGTCAATCAGTTGTCACCCGAGCGGTGGTCCAGCGAGTTCATTTTACACCTCAGAAGAGGCAACCCCTCTCTCGGCTCTCAACATACAGCTGTGGCCGCCTTGACTCCCATTGTTCTGTTGCTGTTAGCACATAATTACTGAAACAATTACACTTTCTTCATGGAGACTCAATGACACGACGCCTGCTGTGCACCATTTGCTCACGAGTCGTTGATAACGGCGCTAAAAGGAGGGTGTGAGAGGGTAAACAAATAGCATGTCCTGTGTGGAGCAACAGCAACACTCTTTCTGAGAAACATGGCTTTGTTCTGGTACCATCATGTTGTGTTATAATAGCAATAATGTTGTATAATGTTTGCCTTAAAGACAGAGGACGGTGCAATTACAGTACAGTGTGTCCTTGGCTTCTTTGTGTCAATAAGAGAAGTTATTTGATTGAGTGGAGAGATCACTGGTCCATCTGTAGCTGCTGAGCCACAGATACGTGCGTGTTTACAGTCTGGTCTGTGTGTTCATTAGACAAACCACAATGGCTTTTCTTCTTTTGAGAGATAATGAATAGTGATCTCGACATCCAACAGGATAGATTGCATCTGTGGTATTCAACATGAGTGTTTCCCTTTTAACCAAAGACTGCAAAAAGGCACACAATACTCCGTTACAGTTACAGAAAAAAGATGGAATTAGCTAACAGATACATTTACTAAAAATCTAGATTATTATCAGGATTACATTTTTAAAATAAATTATAAATTAAAGAATGATATACTACCATGCACACTGAGACACTGGTCTCAGTGAAACCAGCTTATCCTTCAACATCAATTCATTATCATGTCCTCTGGTGAGAAAATGCTTCACTGGGTGGAAATTTCACCATTAATTTGTAATTAAATCACAAAAGGTAGAACATCATCACAGTACAGTTACAGTTCTGCCTTCAGATGTGAAAATACTGCCATGATCCAAGAACTCAACATCTAATTTAAAGAAACACTTACAGGAAAGACCAGACGCTAATGTTAGCTACACAAACCAACTGCTAACAGTTACTTCACAGACCAACCACTAATGTTAGCTACACAGACCAACTGCTAACATTAGCTGGTTGATGGATGGTGTGTAACAATAAGTTTATGGCAGTTTGCTTTAAGTTTGACTTTGACGCATGAATAGCACAGATTACTTAAACAAGTACATTTGTTTTCCACAATGTCCATAATTACAGCTATTAATCTAAACGTGCATCGTAAGAGAAGGAAAAGCTGGACAAACGATCAATAAACCTACAATGAGCATTAAACATTATATTAGACTGAACAATTTCCACATATTTGGTTTGAAGTATCCAAAACTGAGCAGTAACTGTATCAGAATACATTTTTAAAGTAACTTTCTAAGCTGCAGATCATAATGGAGCTAAATACAGTAACCTCTCCTTGTTTTAAGGGCTTCATGTGGTCACATTTACACTGCGGTTACAGACAAGACTAAAAGCAAGTAGTAAGACTTGCAGGTTCTTTGTTTCTATGCAAATGAGCTTGGCTGTGTGCGCGTGTATGTAACTGGAAACAAGTTGACAGGAGTTGACAACTGTTGTCTGATGATGGATTGTTTTGTTCAAAATAAAGACAAGTTTGACAGATCACGGTCCACCTTGTTAGGAGCTGAGACAAAAATCAGTGATAGGATTTACAGCTTTTCTTTGTCATTTATGATAGTAAATGAAGAGTCTTTGGGGTTTTGGACTGCTGCTTGGACAAAAGAAGCTATTTGAAGACATCCTGTTGTGCTCTAGGGAGTAGAGTGCTACAGGAATAAAACCCAGAAATGAGTTAGCATATTAGCACTTCTGGTTCTCTCGTCAGGATGTCAACTGCTTTCTGAGTGGGTTTTTGTTTAAACGCCTGAGGTAAAGACAAGTCTAAGAGATCTTAACATTTTGTTCTGTGACATAAAATACATCAATAAATACCCTATGAAGCTTTTCCACGGTTGCTAACAAGTGGCTAAATGAGACTACAGTGGTTGCTGGGGACATGAAAGTTTGTTTTAAGTCTAGCATTAGCTTTTTACTAGCATTTAAGCCTCAAAATTGATTATCTTGCTGAAAAAAATGTGTCAGTATCATAAACTTTGTTCGCCACAGTGTTTATTATCTGCACTAATGCAAAATCCAACAGAAAAATCCAGCTGGCCAGAGAGATGCTAATGTCTGTTAGCTTACAAGACTACATCACCCCTGCAGCACTCTCCTGTGTTTTCAGTTTTCAGAGGGTTTTTTTTTTTTTTTTTTTTTGACTACACGTTTGCCAGTTAATCATGAAAATAGCCCAGTTGTTCTGAGTAGCTAATGTTCGTTGTTGGTTTGTTTAGCTAACATTAGCAGTTGGTTTGCGTAGCTAATATTAGCAGTTGTTCTCTGTAGCAAATGTCAGCAGCCCTACAAAAAATACGTGTTTAAAGTTTAACATTTTGGGAAATATGCTTATTCGCTTTCTTGCAGAAACTTAGATGAAAAGATTAATAGCACTCTCATGTCAGTCTGCTAATTATGAAGCTACTGCTAGCAGCGCTAGCTGGCTGCAGACATTATTCATTGATTGCATAAAGTGTACAAAACTAAAGCGTTAAAACAACAAAATCGCTGTTATATGACAGGTTATGTCAGACTACAGATTTTGTTAGCTTTGGACAAGGCTAGGCTAACCTTTTCTCTGTCTCCAGTCTTTGTGCTAAGCTAAGTTAGCCAGCTGGTGGCTCTAGCTTAATATTTAGCTGACAAACATGAGAGTGGTATCAATATTCTCATCTAATGCTCGGCAAGAGAGCAAATAATTGTAGTTCCCATTTAATTTAAAGCACGAACTACCAGTGTGTAAGATTTACAGGCAGAATATGGCAGAAACTGAATATAATAATTACAAGTATGTTTTCATTCATGTATAACCATCTGAAAATAAAGAATAATGAGCTATTTATGTCTGTTTATATCTACAGAGTTATAGGGCCACTGTAGGTTCATCTACACGCTTTGAAGGGTGTGAATGAGTGAGACGAGGTGTTTGCAATCTGCAAGCTCACTGCGAGATGCCTCTAAATCCCACACACGGGTCCTTTAATGCAGCATGTATCATCAATTCCTGTTTCCCTTAAGAAAGATCAAGCCACTATAAGTTTATGTAATTAGTTAATGCTTAATGGAGCATCAATTAGCCATGCAGCAACATGCAGATGTTTGCAAATTAGACCACCAGTTTGATATAAACAACTTAAATATTTCTATGAGAACAGGTTCAAGCTGATAACGTGTGGCTCTGAAAAGCTGTTTTCTCTGTTTCAGCATATAAATTATAGTGTATGAAGTGAATCAACAATCATTAAGTGATGAAGTGATTTTCTTGACAAAGAAAATCACATTAATCTCTACATGATATTCAATATGTAATAAAGCAAATGTACATTTACTGACAGGGCTTTAAATACATTTCTCATTTTTTAAAAGCATTCTCGGCCCTCTACATTTGTGTGCGTGGAGCCGCAGCAGCTAATAACTTCAGTTGTTGAGCCCAAATATGAGATTGTGAACAAGATTGTTTTACTGATTAGCACGACTTGAGCCAGAGAGGAGGAACTAATCAGTGAAATCAGCGGCTGTTGTCTCTGCTTGGCTACACTCGGCCCTCAGCGGTACACAGCTGAGTGAGTTCTCCAGGACCGCGCGCCGCTGATCCAGCCCGTCCCCTGGGTGTCTGATCCGGTGCATCACCCCGTCCCTCTCCTCTCCCGGTGCCCAGAGGCAACAGAGGCAGAGTCGCTCAACCTCAGCTAACCACAGGTCTGAGCTGATGCTCCTTTAAACAGGCCTCACCTCACACAACAAGCATGCAGGGGCACCGGGGTGAGCGGCCCACACTCTAAGACATACAGGTGCTAACTAGAACCATCAAGGGTTCTTTGGCTTGTCCTTATAGGAGATCTCTTTTTGGCTCCTGGTAGAACCTTTTATAAAGAATCCCCTTTGAACTATTTTAGAGGGTTCTGCCTAGAACTCAACATACAGAGTCGTACCCAGAACCATCTCTGGGGTTTCTATCAAAAACCTTTACACTTTGTGAGAGCTCATGACAAGCCACCCAGCGGGTTCTACGAAGGTCCAAAGGTTTTATCTAGAACTCGTGCAGGGGTTCTATCAAGAGCCTTTTATATTCTAAAGGTTTTATGTAGAACCCACCAGGGGGTTCTACCAAAACTCTTTTATATTCTAAAAAATTAATTCAGAACCCACTTAAGAGGTTCTACCGAGAAGCCTTTAATATTCCAAAGGTTTTATCTTGAATCCACCCAGGGGGTTCTACCAAGAACCCTTTTATGTTCCAGATGTTTTAACTAGAGCTCATGCAGGGTGTTCTGTCAAGAGCCGTTTATATTCTAAAGGTTTTATGTAGAACCCACCCAGTGGGATTTAAAAAGAACCTTTTTTTAGTCTAAAAGTTGTATCTATAACTCATCCAGGAGGTTCTAGAGAGAACTATTCATATTTCAAAGGTTTTATTTCAAACTCATCAGGGGGTTCTACTGAAACTATTTTATATTCTAAAAATTTTAACTAGGACCCACCCAAGAAGTTCTACCGAGAACCCTTTAATATTCCAACGGTTTTATCCAGAACCCACCCAGGAGGTTCTACTGAGAACCCTTTTATATTATAGTACAAAGAACCCATGACAAACCTTTGACAGAAAAAGGATTTCAACAATGCTTGAAGAACTTGTTCTTTTAGAAAGGGTTCTTAATGGAACTTTCAGTCTCACAAAGAACCCTTGATGAAACCTTTCTTTAACAAAGGGTTCTCCGGAAGCAAATGGTTCTGGGTAGAACCATAGCCCTTCACGAAGAACCTTTTTGGAGCCCTTCTTTCTGAGAGCGTCGATCTGTATAAGCCGGGTTCAAGCCCCCGGTGTGAGCAGGATTTCACTCTGCTGAAACACTCTTGACCGAGACTGAATCTTTGCAGCTCTCGGGGTGATATTCTGTCTCCCAGCCTGACCTTTGACCTCACTGTGGAGCAGCAGAACACAAAATTTCTCAACTAAGACTTTAAAGAATGCTGATATTTTTACAAAAACTATTATTAGCCAGCAGGGGAGGGGTGGGGGGGGCAACACTGAGCATCCTCAAGCCAAACATCTGAGTCCAGGCACATGTGTTGCTCTGAAACACTCAGTATTCAGTTTTAAAACGGTTAGCGTTCTCCAACAACTCTGCTCGCCAAAGTGTGTTATCGTCTACTCACTAAATCCTAGAAAACGGTTAAGATTGAAAAAGATCCCATTTGTTCCACAGTCTCCACCCCCCCCCCCATCAAATTTACAATACCTCTGAGATCGCTTCGCTGCTATAACTCAAATCCAGAACCCCCCACCCCCACCCCTTTCTCGCACTCTCCCATAAAAACTACAGCAGCGGTGGAGTCATTCTGCCCCTGGGGTAAGAAAACAATGCTGCAGTGGGAACTTTAGAGCATCACCACCACCCGTGGCATTTACCGTTTTTTTTTTTTTCCTGATCGCCCGCCGGAGCCAAAATGCCACACAACTCTGCATTCTCAGTGCGCTTTGGGAGCTCACACATGCTAATGTTTTATTCACTTTGTGAGAGCGGGTGCATCATGAAAGGGAGGCCTCGCCTTGTACTACACTGACACTGCCAACAAGCAAACATATGAAATATTAACAGCCAAACATCATCATCACTGATCGCAGGATGATCAAATGCGTGGTTATAAATAGGTGCAAAAAGACCTTTTGTTCTCGCTCAGAAATATGACTTCTGAGCTCATTCTAATCCAGTGCTTCTCAACTCGGGGGTCGGGCGATGGTGATGGAGAATAAAATTAAATACTGTGGCAGCTCTCAGCTACATCAGCTCCTCAAAGGGACAGTTCACCCAAAAATGAATATTCAGTCATTATCTACTCACCCTCATGCTGATTGAAGGTCAGGTTTTGTTTTTCTAGTCCACAAAACACTGCTGGAGTTTTACAGGAAAACAGTGTTGCAGAATCTCCCAAACAATGGAAGTGAATGGTGACCAGTTTTCAAACAAAAAAAACAACAGAATAAAAACATAAAATGCCTCCATACTGCTTGTCTCCTACATGCCAAGTTGACTCACTCAAATGTTATTTACACCATGTTTTTATCCTGAATCTTCACTGTAGATCTTTAGCTTGGAGCCACGTTCACGTGCACATGCACACTGTCTGAACTGGGTGTGTGTGTTGTGACGGTGCGCAAACGACATGTTGGAACTTTAGGAGACTTGGATTGCACCAGACGAGCAGTATGGAGGCATTTTATGTTTTTGTTTCCCAGTTTTTTACATGTTGGTCACCATTCACTTCATTGTTTGGGAGATTCTGCAACACTGTTTTCCTGTGAAACTCCAGCAGTGTTTTGTGGACTAACAAAATAAGCCCGACCCTCATGGTGGTTTACAACAAAATGTCTCCTAAAGCCCCAACATGCCGTTTGCACACTGTCACACCAAACACACCCAGTTCAGACAGTGTGCATGGAATGTGAACGTGGCTCCAAACTAAAGATCTACAGTGAAGATTCAGACTGAAAACATGGTGTAAATAACATTTTTGAGTCAACTTAGCATGTTGGGGCTTTAGGAGACTTGGATTACACCAGACAAGCAGTATGGAGGCATTTTATGTTTTTATTCTGTTGTTTTTTTTACATTTGAAAACTGGTCACCATTCACATCCATTGTTTGGGAGATTCTGCAACACTGTTTGTCCTGTGAAACTCCAGCAGTGTTTTGTGGACTAAAAAACTAAACCCGACCGGCATCGGCATGAGGGTGAGTAGATAATGACTGAATTTTCATTTTTGGGTGAACTATCCCTTTAAAGAAGAATTTGAAGATGTAATTGACAGCTGTCAGGACACGAAACCAATCATCTGCTGATCTTTACAAATCAAGACTTAATAGTCTAACTGTGGCATCGCTGTTAGAAAAAAAAAATGTTTAAATCGAAAAATCTAAACAAATCGTGACCTTAAAATCAAAAGTCAAACTGATGATGATCATGGATTTAAAGAATCGTGACGCCCCTGCTCTCTATAGCATCACAGCACTAACGGTCGAGTGTGATGCCCAGTTTGATTCTTGATGAGCGGTTCCTGGACAAGTTAAGCTGACCTAATCCAATCTCTCTGCTCCGGGCTGCTTGCATCTGCCTTTACAGGTCAACGAATAATTATTCCTATTGATATTTCCAACGTATGGAGAGCAGGAAAACATGAATGAGGCTCTGCGTTAATGAGAAACCCATCTGAAAACTTGACGCCGAGTGCTTTCCCTACAATCACACCTCATACACCCTGTAGGCTCTCTTATAAAATGCTTTCTGAGTGGTCATCCGTCTAGTTTACGAGCTTTTAAAATAAGAGTACAGTAAACGCTGACTGTAAATGAGAGTAATACAACATAAAAATGTCACAGTTGCTGAAGCTTTTACTGCAGTCTGTTGGTGTGAATCGGGAGATAAGTCATCACTGTAGCTTTTGTAAATAAGCACACACACACACACACTTCAAGTTGCAGTCCAGCTTGCATCATCCATGCGCAAACACTTGCCAATCGGAAAGAAAAAAAAAAACAAATTCCAGATTCAAGCCATGTGTTGAAATCCACTGAGTAAGCAAGCAGCTAAAGAAACGACATATAACTGGGTGGAAAAAAAAGGCCTCCTCATTTAAAGCCATCCCATAATCTGCCCTTCATGTTTATCCTCAGAGGACAAACATTAGTTAACCCCTGAGCTTTGAGTAACAGCTAGTGGTCCAGTTGGGGGAAACGGGGCTGATCACCGCGCCGTGAGAGCCCACTGGGACTTGGAGGGCTGCTGCCGCTGCATTGATTTACTTGCTGACACCAGAATTGATGAGGGATCGGGCTGGCCACGGTCCAGGAGAGGCAGATTGGACAGGGAGGGAAGAGAGAAGGAGGCGAGGCGGAGAAATGTAGCTACAGCTCAGAGAGGAGCTGCTGGCTGGCTGGCTTGGCTGGGAGGGCTGGAGGGTGGGTGGGTCGGCAGCAGCAGCAGGCAGCAGGCAGCGGCGGCGGCAGCGAGGGTGGTGGGCTTTCTCCCTGGAGCAACACTCCCTTCGGTGATGGAGGGAGCTTCAGGGGCTGCAGCATACTTGTTAAGCCATTGACCTTTAATTCACACTTGTCATCTAATGTGTTTCACATGCGTGTCCCTGTGGCGCTTCAGGATTGATCCGCTCCGGTCGGGGGGTTTAAGCGCCCATCCACACCACTGATTGGTGGGTGAACCCAGCAGCAGGTTTATAACCTTTGGAACATGCATCATATGAGGAGACATCTTTGTGTTTTTACAGTGACAACCCTTCTGTAGGGGAGGCTGGGGGCAGTTGCAACAGGGGACGGCTTATTTCTCCAATCAGAAAGATGCTAGAGTGATGACACTGAGCTGTGACCTTTTGTGTGAATTAATCAAAGCTTACTGAGCTTAAATTCTTAGCATGTGTCTAGCTAGCACAAGCTGGTCTGTCACGACTGATCGGGTGGGGACAGTTGCAACAAGGTTTATTCTTCCAGTCAGAAACAATTTTTTGTGAGTGTATTTACCCTTTTTTGAATTAATTAATAAAAAATTACTTAGTTTGAATCCCTGTTTTGTTGACTTCTAAGTGACATGATTAGCATGCATCTAGCTAACAAATGATGTTCTGTCATGCCTGATAGAGTTAAGCTAAGCTAAGCTAAGCAGCCATATCAAAACAGTATTTTTCAACATAAACTTGTCATTGTGGGATACATAAAGGAATAGTTCACCCAAATACAAACATGTACATGTTTAACAAGCGTCTGTTGCACTGCAAATTGTCCCTTTCTTCCCGTCTCATACTGAAATATTGACTAGCATCTGTAACATCTGCACGCGGACTCAAGGTAGACCAGTGTTTTTACACATAAACAAACAAAACTAGATAACTATTATTTGATAAATACCACTAAAAATAAATAATACTATAATATTATTGTTAAACAACACATATTTTCAGAATACTTGGCTAATTGTGACAAAAAGCAAAAGTTAATTTGTGAAATTTAATGCATTTTTACTGTCCTCGTGATTGGGGTCAGTTGCAACATCTGACTCCTTCCTTTCAAATAAATATTATGGAACGATATGTCATATGTAATCATCTTTAAATGACATGGTAAGTAGCAGTAGGTTTGGGCGGTATACCAGGGTGTTTAGAAATACCCTGAAACATAGAGGTTGAACAGTTTTTGTGAATTGATGGAAAATAGAAATATTAAATGAAATGAATTTATTTCAGTAGGGAACTTAGCCAACAGAAGAATTATTTGGAGGTTGAAAATAAATCACTGGCCGAGGTCTCCGACCTGGATTAATTAAAGATGACCAGATATGGAATCATGAAATATCGTCACATATAACTTGACTTTGAGGTGACTTCTTACAACTACAAAAACAGTTCATTAGCCACATGACACACCCATAATTCACCTTCGTTCAGCTAAAGGATGTGCTGGTGTCCACGGCAACAGGTGTCATCAGATCCTTTAGCAAGAATCTGGAATGAGGGTGCTTATTTCCTGTTTATTCATCGTTCTATGGATTTAAATCCAGCAAGACTTGTATAAGAAGGCCGACTGCATATCAGACACAAAGCATCATAAGCTAGACAATGTCATATATGCTACAATGACTTCTATCACCGGCTTTTAACTATTTGTTTTTTACACATTAATACCTCTCAGACTATCAGCAAGGTTTGAAAAAATAGATACCGCCCAAACCTAATTAGCAGACAGATGGAAGTTTAATATATTAAAGGGATAGTTCACCCAAGAATGAAAATTCAGTCATTATCTACTCACCTTAATGCCGATTGAGGGTCGGGTTTATTTTGTTAGTCCACAAAACACTGCTGGAGTTTCACAAGAAAACAGTGTTGCAGAATCTCCCAAACAATGGAGGTGAATGGTGACCAGTTTTCAAATGTAAGAAACAAAAGAATAAAAACATAAAATGCCTCCATACTGCTCATCTGGTGTAATCCAAGTCTCCTAAAGCTCCAACATGTCGTTTACACACCGTCACACCACACACACCCAGTTCAGACAGTGTTTCACATGCACATGAACGTGGCTCCAAGCTGAAGATCTACAGTGAAGATTCAGGCTAAAAACATGGTGTAAATAACATTTCTTTCGTCAACTTGTTGGAGCTTTAGGAGACTTGGATTACACCAGACGAGCAGTATGGAGGCATTTTATGTTTTTATTCTGTTGTTTTTGTACATTTGAAAACTGGTCACCATTTACTTCCATTATAATCCAAACTTTCCTAAAGCCCCAACATGCAAAGTTGACTCAAAAAATATTATTTACACAGTTTTTATCCTGAATCTTCACTGTAGATCTTTAACTTGGAGCCACATTCATGCACATGCACACTGTCTGAACTGGGTGTGTGTGTGTTGTGACGGTGTGCAAACGACATGTTGGAGCTTTAGGAGACTTGGATTACACCAGACGAGCAGTATGGTGTTCTTTTTTTTTTTTTACATTTGAAAACTGGTCACCATTCACTTCCACTGTTTGGGCGATTCTACAACACTGTTTTCCTGTGAAACTCCAGCAGTGTTTTGTGGACTAACAAAATAAACCCAACCCTCAATCAGCATGACGGTGAGTAGATAACGACTGAATTTTCATTTTTGACTTAACTGTCTTTTTTTAAGATTTTGGTTAGCCCAAATGGTTTCTGAGAATCTGAGAGAAACCATTTAAAAAAAAGTGTTGCAACCATCCCCAGTCTCCCCTACTGCCTCTCTGAGGTGTGAATGTAATCTCTCAAAAGAGAAAAAAGGTGGGGCAGGTGGGCATCCTCACTCAGCCTGTGGGTGTGACAACAACAGGGACAATAGCAACAGGGCAGTCCTTCATCCGCAATGGAAACACTGGGATGTCATCACACACACACACACCACACACACACACACACACACATACACCGAGGGAACGGGGCGTGCTGATACATGTGGATTACAATCAGAGAGCAAATTGCCTATTTAACAGAGCGGGTCCGCATTATATTAACAGCTTTAATTAAGCAAAACATGAACGGAGTCTTGCTTACAGATGTAATTTCACCTCCAGTAGCAGCACAACACAAATGACTGATGTGGGTATTTAAAACTGACTGGTTAGACTGACCCCAATATGATTCAAATAATCAGGAAAAAAAACACACTATAGTCTGGTTATGGTCTCTTTTTCTTGGTGACAATGAGGCGTTTCAGTGCCAAATTCTAACGCGCCCATTGTTCATTCACGGGACGCAAAAGTAGTGATAAAAAAAAAAAAAAAACAGAAAACAGACGTACCTTCTACAGCCAGCACCACGGGGACAATGAGGCTGCACACCCACAGCAAGTAATCCATTGTCATAAAACAGGATTTTGCAACATGAATAAAGGTGTGTAGACTGGACCCTTCGGATGGACGGATGGATGGATGGATGGAGACTCAGACACAGAGCACCGCAGCCGAGCTTTTTGTTCCTCCTCTCCCAAATCTCATGTCTTCAGTTGTGATGAGGGGCTCTCACCGCCCCATTCTACCAAAAAAAATAAAATAAAATAATAAAATAAAATAAATCCTCAGAAATAAAAACCGAGCGCTTCTTCTTTGCCTTGCATTCAGTCAGGTCCAGTTATTATTCCTCCTGATCCTGAGTTGTGACTGCGATGCTACAGGAGCGCTACACTGCGCCCGTTCCTCAGTCTCATTCTCTTTATCTGACTTTACCGACACTGAACCTCTGTCCAGGGGCGCATCTCTCGGCCGCTGCTCTTCCCCCCTCCGAGCGGAAAAAGAGGAGCGGAGACCCCGGGGGGTGAGAGGTGTCGTCTGCCCGCGGAGGAACGTCTGTCCGCGCAGTCCACTTTGAACAACTCCGCGTAGCTGTTGCTCGTCTGAGAGGGATGTGCGTCGGAATGGCAACACTGGGACAGAGACACAGAGGGGGCTGGAGGGGCTCAGGCAGCGTCAAGGCACCAGCAATGGACGCCCCGCTTCCGGTTAAGGTTTTCAAAATAATAGTACATACTGTTAATTACTTTGTTTATTCATTTAGGGGAAAACATCATACACTACGGATCATCAATATGATGATTTAGCAAGAAAAATCTAAACTTGAAATCATTTGTTTGTTGTTTTTGCTTCTTCATCCTTTTCTTCTTTGAATATCGTCTTCTATACTATTATATCTTTGTAGTTTATTCATTAATTTAAATCTGTTTATTACTTTTGTATTATTTATTTATTTCATTTTATTTTCATTGCAAGCATCTTAGAGGGAAAATGTTTATAATCTAATGATCTTGTATTCATTGTGTAGGCCACACTTTTTTTAAATTAATGAAACATTATATGTCTATTATTTTATTAATGGAATATGTATTTTAGTGTTTGACATCTTCTGCTTCTTCTTCTTGATATATTTATTATTTATTTTCATTTATTTATTTATCAATTCAGCCATGTAACCACATAAGAGGAAAAATGCATTACAATTTTATGACTTTGTATTTTGTGGTGCTGGCCTTCACTTATTTATTATTTATTTACTTACTTATTTATTTTCATTTATTTTCATGTACTTGTCAATCATTTGATTCTGACCACGTAAAAGGGAAAAAATTGTATAACAATTTATGATCTTGTATTCTATGTTGTGACCTCACTTATTCATTCATTATTATTTCTTTAGCACTGTTTATATAGTATTCTGCAAATATTAACTGATTTTAGTATGTAACCTAGTATTTTACTTTGAAAAGTTCATATCTACAGGCTACCATGCATCTGTTCGTGTCATCTGCTGCCACTGACCCACATCACTTTCTATTGGATCAATAAACATAATCTTATCTTAATAGAAAATAATCTCCTGTGCACACATTCTAACAAATGTATAGGTTGTGCTATTCTCCAAGAGCACATAAATTAGTTTAGTCATACATGTAGTCTTATATATGAAAAATAATTTGGGGAATTTTTATTTAAAAATAGGGTTTGCCATTTTAATTGATTGACTATGAATGAAAACGTAATTATCTTCAAACTTTAAAAAAAATCCCATACTTGGAGGAGATTCCTTAAGATAAAATCCTCTCAAACTGGGGGTCTGTGGTGGTCTAATATGCTTCTATTCTGGAGGTCCTTGGTATGAAAACGGTTGGGAACCCCTGCTATATATTATTTTTGTCTTTTGTTTTTTATTTGGTTACTTATTTATTATTCAGCTGCTACTGTCACACACCAGTTTCTCTCCAAGGCAAGTTAACTTGTGAAAAATAAATAAAGAAATAGAGAAATAAATAAATTGGGAATTTAAAATCAATCAGGCGCTTTTTCAAGATTCAATCTGTGGTCAAAATTTAACATTTATATTATCACTGTGTTCACATTGTGTCTTTTTGCACCTCATATGTATCAGTATTGACAAATAAGACACATTTCAAAGGTGAGTCACACCTGGTGGTAAACGACAGCTGCTGTGCTGTCCGTGGACAGAAGATGACCTCATCCTGACCAGTGATGTCACAGCAGCTGTTGTTCATCACCGGATGCTCTGACATCACTGATCGGGGTGATGAGTTCTATAATCAATCAAGTGCTAATTGATTCCTCGAAATAGTAAGAGAAAATCGCTTTTATTTTGAAGTCAAACGTGCTACACTTCCGGATTTCTCCTCAACGTGTCCGCGTCGCTTGACGCAGCTGGCGGGGGGCGCGGAGGATGAGAGGGTGAGGAGGTGGGAGGAGGAGGAGGAGGAGGAGGAGGAGGAGGAGGCTGGCTGGTTGGTCGGTTGGCCAGCAGACAGAAGCGGCCACCAGCCCGCAGTGTTTGTCCGTCCTGGCAGCAGGTAACACCGGCCTGGACGCTCCGCTCACCGCCGCTAAATGCGGATCGATTCTGGCATTAAATGGACCGTGGTCGCATTGGCGGAGAGCGTCGATACGAGCTTTGATAACAATGGATACACACGCGCCTCCCGCGGGTTATTGAGTGGCCTTTTGAGGCTGATACTGCATAATAACCACCTGTGATCTGAGTTACACTCGGCGATTTAACAAAAGCAAATCCACTGATTTTACTTTGCCTGATCAATTGAGTCACGCTAATGGATATCATTCAGTGATCGATTTCACAATAAAAGTCTACATGCCGACCTACAGTAGAGCCACTGACAACTGAGCTGAGTAAAGGCCCGATGGGAAAAGGGGAGACTAGGGGCAATTGTAACTTATTTTTTATATATAAGTATTTTCCTTCAAAACACACAGACTGCTTGAAATATAAGAAACGCGTAACACAACTGAAATAGTTTCACTGATGAGAATAAGTTTACTATGTTAAATTTATATAAACAAGTCAGAGCAGACCTGGGCAAAATGTGGCCCGGGGCCGGATGAAGCCCACCGAAAGGTTTCATACAAGGCCATCATGGAAAAACCATGCTTACCATTAAAGGGATACTTCACCCAAAAATGAAAATTCTGTCATTATCTGCTCACCCTCATGTCGGTTGACAGTCGGGTTTATTTTGTCAGTCTGCAAAACACTGCTGGAGTTTCACAGGGAAACAGTGAAGGGCAGTTCGTTACCACTGACTGATGGCTTCTGTCTTGTGAATACTGCACGATGGGATTTGGTGTTAGTAGCAGTTTTTAATAAACAACTAAATTATGCACATTAATATTAGCACTTGGCACTTTGATAGTGATATTTGCACTTTATTAGCAGAAATTGCACAGAACAATTTGCACATTGCATGTTTGCACGTTTCGTATCATATTTATCGGTTCTATTTGTTGACAGCATATTTATGGATCATTTTAAACCATGATTGATTGTGTTGTCTTCTGGCAGAAGAGCCTGAAAGAGAGTTGAGTGACGTTAAGCTCCGACTATACTGTTTGTGCACCTGTTTGCTCCTATTTGACGAACAACAGTCTAAATCACATTGTGCTGAGTTTTCTAAAGTAAAATCTGTGTGCTAAAATATCATGATAAAGTGTGTGCTAGTGCATAAGTTTGAATATGGTTTAAATTGTTTAACAGCTACCCATCTTCTCTTGTGTCGGCTGCAGGGTGTTCGACCAAAAGAGTCCTCCAGGTACAGATGGCTAGATAATAGTTCTGGGGGGAACCAAGTGGGAAGGTAGAAGAAAAGGGATTTGGTAGTTGGGTGCATTTGTATATTTATTGATTATAATTATGTTCAGGTATTAATTTATGGGATAAATAGCAGTTAGTGGATTTTTGTAAATATGGTTTCAACACTCTCTAAACATAATTTATGGCAATTTAGCGATAAAATTTGGGTAGCACCTACGGATGGAGTCTTCCAATATGGTGTAACAGTGACACAGTATTTAAGGCACATGTGCTGCTGCTGTTATTTCTGTCAGTAAACACCATATGATTTGGTGCACCTTACCATCGCCTTAGCATCTTTTACTGCAGCATTCAGATGCTAGATGGTCATCCTAACACTCCTAAACAATGGCAGTGAATGGTGAACAGTTTTCAAACATAAAAAACAACAGGAAAAAAAACCATAAAATGCCTCCATACTAACTTGTCTGGCATAATTCAAGTCTCATTTGCCTTAATCTTTATATTTCTAGTTCTGTGTTTGTTGTTATGCACCAATACGCCACAGAAAACACTTTCTGATTCTGTTTTCCTGTGAAACTCCAGCAGTGTTTTGCAGACTTTAACCAAACGATTAAAAAAGTCTGGTGTGTAAAGTGTCTTCACTCTAGTTTGTTTCTGATTGGAGGAATTTAGTGTCTTACAATCGCCCTCTGTTAAAGTTGTCCCTGGTCTCCCCGTACTGCAGGAACATACAGTAGGTTTCTCTTTTGGGAGGGGGGGGCAACACATTTTATGAACGACGATACAGTTTTACTGCTCATCAAAGTGAAGTCCTCAGACCAGTGTCTTGACAGACCGCCTGCCCTCATTAGTTCGCGTCATACTTTGACCTTTTTCAGTCTCTGTCTCGCAGTCTCTCCTTTTAGGTCCCTTTCCCCCAGACCCACCCGGTCCTTTGTCCCTTGGCGGGTTCCAGCAGAGAGAGAGTGTGTGTGTGTGCGTGAGTGTGTTGGCTGGTAGTAGCTCTCAGCTCAGGGACAAGGCTCCCCTTCACACTTCTAATTCATCCCCACTCCCACAGCTTCAGCCCCCCCCCCCCCCCCCCCCCCCCCCCCCCTCCTGCTGCACCCCGACACAGGAACACACACACAGACAAAGTTCCCCCCCTCAAAAAGTCTCCTCTGTGCTACAATCTCAAGATCCCCCACTTTATCCCCCTCTCCCAAATCTCACCCCCCTCCCACCTCCGCTTCCAAGCAGCCCCCCCCCCTCACCTCCACCCCAAAGTTTCTCCTTTTGTCCCCCCGGGCTTTGTGCACTAATTAACTACAGTTCAGTTCCCAGCAGGCTTGGGTCAGCCTCCACTACTGAAACCAGTGATGGACAGCTCTCTTTAACCAGCTATACTCTAACTCAGACAAAAAAAAAGGACAGACAGTGTCCTTCATGACTGCGTGATGAGCAGGTCGAGTAAATAACAATATGTGACTGCACAAATCAGCGGCTGCTGCTGCTGCTGTGTGGCTTTTATTTGTTAAAAATCCCTCATAGTTTGCTTGTTTGTGTGTTTAAGAGGCTCCAGAGAGACTTAGGGAGTGTTTTGGACAAAATTTACAAATCTAATGAATTCATTCAACTTTAATCAATTTAATCTGCTAATGAATTCAGCTTTGCAACAGTCCTTGAATTCCCCACAGTATCTTTAAGTACACGCTGCAGTACATTTTCATTCTTCCTCTTATTTTGAAACATCCTGACAAGCCAAATTTTGACTGATGGGGGTTGCAGAGTGTGCCAAGCCCATTCCACTTGCTTTCCTTACGTGGAGAAAAAGGTTATTGTATCTCTCTGAGTGCAAAAGGTCCCCGTGCAGTCATGCCTTCAAGTTGATCCGAGCTTTATCTTCAGGTGTTGCTCCGGTGCAACCTTTCACCCCTCCGACATGATGAACTGGCGGTCAAATCCCCAGATTTAAGCTGCTGACTGGACTGGGATTGTGTGTGCTTCAGTTGTTGCCGCGACAGGCGGAATAAAGAATTGCAGCTCTGGAGAGTCCTCCCAGCCTGCTGCAGATGAGAAATCAGTTCTCGGGCTCAAGGGGAAAAATACATATTTTACAGAGCATGGAGAGGAGATGTGAAGAGCCGAGGATGAGGTGGAGGGAATGAAAACTAGCTCTGTGGGACAGCGGTGTTAAGCTGACAAGAGGGGATGACAGAACATCTCCACAAAGCCAGACTGTCTCCTGCAAACTACTTGTGAATTATGGAGTCTGTCCAGTCAGTCCACCACACTGTGTGTGTAATAAACATGCATGTGCACACAGAACTTTGTGGTATGCAGCTGTGGATTTATGTTAGACGTGCAGCCATTTTTCTATTCGATGTTTTGGGTTTATACTCTCTGTATGTTTCTTTTTCTTGCAGCTAAAACATTGATCATCTGAATAAAAATGTAAAGCACTAAAAATTAAAAACCATAACCCATACTTATGATTCATATTCTTTCCTAGATGCATAATTTAAAATGTATCCTACAGCTGGGAATAAATGGTTTATGTAAGCTCGTCACAGGAATCCGTCAAATAAATTCCCTTTTAATCCACAAAAGAAAATCAACAAATTCTGGTTATTTATGATATTAAATGCCAATCTGTTTCACAGCACGAACATTTAAACTGAAGCAGAAGATAAAATTGAGAAAACATTCTTACCACAATGTCCATTTTGTAGCGTTCTGGGCTTATTCGCATCATATCACATGATGCACCAATAAGGATTTTTTATTTTCTTAATCCCCTGATTAAATCATGGTTTAACTCTGATTTATGTTGCACCAAACTTTTAAACTAACTTAAAATTAAGAAAGGTTACATTTAAACCTCTTTTTAAGCCTCAGTTTAGCTTTTACTCTAATTTAATTCTGTAGCACCAAAACTTTAAATTGTGATCCAGTATCACCTTTAAATTTACACTCGAGGAGGTTCAACCTGCACAATCACTGCCTTTTTGTGATGGATTGAGCAGATCGAGCCATCTCAGGTAGGCTAACTAGGCTAACAATCTTTTTAGATGGCTAGCAAACAATGTAATGCTTTAGTCTCTTTTTTTTTTGCTAGCTAGCTAACAATGCTAACAGTTTTTTTTCTACCTAACAACAATTCAAATTTTTATGTTTGTTTTAAGCTTTTAGCTAACTAGCAAACAATTTTCTTTTTTTTCTCTCCTTTTTTAGCAAGCTACCAAACAATATAATATTTGTGTTTTTTAAACCTTTTAGCTACCTAGCAATCTGCTTTATTTGTTTCTTTGTTTTCTTGTTTGTTTGTTTGTTTATATATGTCTGTATTTATTTATTTTAATTTGGGTAAGCAAGCATCTCCATATTGATTAACCTATTTAATTTAGGTTTACATCTCTCGACTAGGATTTACTAATCAGAGATTAGTTTTTAATTGCAGAACGGAGCTCTGCTTAGAGCTTCTCGGACAAGAACTAATCTTAGAATAAATGAATCTTTGTTGGTTCAACCCAGTCACAGTGTTTTAAGGACTTCTCAAATTGTTCTCAGTGAAATTTTGAACATCTACAATTTAAGGACAACTGGGAAAATTCCATCTCCTGATGACGATCATGTGACATGATCGAACGCTCCAGAACAGCTACTGGAAACTGTGACGAGGATGTTTTAACAACTGGACAAGAATGAGCTCTGAACCTCAGCTGAATATTAAAATTTGCCCATGTTTGCAGCAAGTCCTACATTTTTACATGACAGTTTGACATTTTGGGAAATACATTTATTTGCTTTCTTGCAGAGACTCTGTGACTCAGCTGTAGAGTCAGCGGGTCGTCCACTAATATGACGCCTCCTTCAGTCCACAGCTTGGGCGAGATACTGAACCCCAAATCGCTCCTGAAGGCTGTGCAATTGATATGTGAGTGTGTGTGTGAGTGTGTGTGGTGTGTGTGTGTATGAGCATTTGATACTCTTCCTGATGAGCAGGTTGGCACGTTGCATGGCAGCCCCTGCCATCACTGTATAAATGCGTGTGTGAATGGCTGAATGTTGGCACATCATGTAAAGAGCTCTGAGTGGTCGGAAGACTAGAAAGGCGCTATATAAATGCAGCCCATTTACCATTTGCCAAGAGTTATATGAAATTACCACTCTCATGTCTGGATGGTGAATATAAAGCTGCAGCCAGTTAGGTTAGATTAGCAGGAAATCATAGTGCCACTAAGAAATAGCCAGACACATAATCCCCTTTAATGGTATAATATGTGACATTTCTGCTTTAAAATGTCTAAAAATTCTGCATATATGTTTGATATTTTCTTACAGGTGGAATGAATTTGTCTGAGCTGTGCGTAAACATACCAGAAAGACTGTTGATTGTTGAGTCTCATTCTCAGGACGTCCAACACCAACATTTTAAGGTTGGTAAAGTGTCCCGACCACAGCAAAATAATGAGAAAATAAGGAAATGGAGGCAGTTTCTGCAAATACGGCACCACTACACACTTCTAGTGAGTCATGATTGAAAGGGATTATATTTATTTGAGTCTATGCGTACATACATACTTAAATATTGTTATTTTTAAGAACATGTTGCATGCTATACCTTTAAGTTGTGTACTTACAGTATCCCCAAATGTTCACATGCAGAGAAATCCCTAATTTATTCACCGTAATGGTGCGTTCCATGCTAGTTGTTGCTAGCTAGCTGCTAATTGCTATAACTTCAGAGAAACCACAGGACAGAGAATCTGGAAGGAAATCAGCGAATGTGACCAAATGAATCATGAATAAAACTTTAATATCACCTTATCCATGAATGTGATTTCTGCCTGAGTCATATCAAATAGATTTTCATCAGCTAGTGTTGTTTAAGAGTAAAGAAAATGAGAGTCAGGATCCCATGCCACCTGCCAAACTACGTCCTTTGTTACTGTTTTAATGTGAGAGACCTCTAGCAGCAGAATTTACATATTGTGTTTTAACACCATAAATTTTTACACTTGGGTGAATCCGGTGCCCTTTAAGTTGTCCAGACTTAATATAAAGATTTTGAATTTAAGGAGACCGCAAAAGGCAATTTAAAGAGAAAAGCCGGTGTTTTGCTTTGTTATGTAAAACAAAATAAAACTTTTTTATTTTGAGGTTGTAGACGACCAGCATGCTCACATGACCATCATTATATTTTCACTGAAAAACAAACTAGTAAACATTGAAATTAATACCAAACTTTTTCTGCTAATTTAATCGTATGCTTGTCAACTTTAGCGAAAATTTTAGTCAAAGCTGACATGGATTATCAATGAAATTGCAATATTTGTTTTTATATGTTTTTATGTATTCATCTAGGTTTTCGTTCAAGTAAAAACACAAGATATAAAAGAGTAATTACTTTGTTTCAGAGGTTCTGGTAGGCTTCTGTTAGCACTGGACAGAACCAGACTAGCTGTTTATCTGTTTGCAGCTTTGCACTGAGCAAAAAAAGCTAATCTAAAGTTTAATATTTACTGTACAGACATGACAGTCTCCTCAATCTTCTCCTCTAACTCAGCAAGCAAATGAATAGGAATATTCTGGAGAATTTCAAATTATCCATATAAATACAAGATTTCATTTGCAGCTGAAGCCTCTATTTCTCCACTCCATTATTCTATTTAAGACTCTATTATTTCACAGTGAAAATAAAATATTAGCACAACCATGGCAACAAAAAAAAGAATCTGACTATAAAATCGCTGGAGCGTGAGGAAGGAAGTCGGTCGAAAGTGACTTAACATAACTGAATTAAAATAAAATAATATTACCTCTTCCACAAACATGATTTTTCCTGATTCATGTGCGATAGAATTTCATCAATTATGGCGGTTGTTTAAAAGTAAAGATAACAGCCGTCCCATGATCCCGCGCTGCTTCATGACCTCATCAAACTACAATTTCTGTTATTGTTGTTGGCTAATGTGAGAGAACTTACATATTTAACATCACAATTTAAAATTTTTACGCTAGGTTTTTGTACAGATAAAAAAACAAATATTACAAACTATTTACTTCGCTTTATAGGCTTTATAGGTTCTGGTAGGTGTCTGTTACCTTTGGACAGAGCCGTTCTAGCTGTTTTCCCCCTGTTTCCAGTCTTTGAGCTAAGCTAACCTGACCAGCTGTTAGCTGTAGCTTCATATTTACTATTTGCCAAAATGTCAAACTATCCCTCTAAATACAATATTTCATTTACAAGCTAAAGCCTCTAAATGTCACAATGACAATATCAGCAAAACTGTGGCAAAAAACAAACAAACAAACACAATAGGCGATAAAACCGACAGAAGTCAGTCAGTTCACAACAACAGGAACTTGTAAATAATTTTCTTTGGGAGTGCTGATGAGAGAAAACCAGAAAGTGATCTGTCAACAAACACTGGGAGACGAAGTTAATGGGGGACAACACTGACAGATAATGATGGAAAAACAATCAGGATAAGACTTTGCCCAGAGAGTTTCCACGTTATTCTGCATATATTTGAATATCTGTCGTTGTCTGCCGGTGCTCCTTGTTTGCTAACAAGGCCAAAATAAAGAGCTCAGAGTCCTCACGAGCCCCCTGAAACACGACATGAAATAGTGCAGGAGTGGCGTTTTGCTTCATTGATTGCAGAAGTAATGACACATGATTATGTTCAGACAGGGAGCTGGCTGTTAGCTGGTGCTTAAGGGCACGAGCACTGCTGGGCTTTTCACAAACTGCTGTCAGCGTGTTGTTCTGTGCACCGCTGATTGATTAAATATGAATCGGTGTTGGTTTGGGGAGCTCGACGTGTTTGTCTGAAACCGCTCCTGAATCGACTCCTCTCATGAAGCTGTCAGTGTCAGCCGCAGCCCCACGTTTCGGGGTGTGCGCGCGGAGCTTCCCGCCTGCTGCACTTTCTCTGACTCCCGAAACTTCACAGCTAATCAGCGGAAAGCTGTCAGTTATTTTATGGGAGCTTGCATAATGGTGGTGGTGTGTGGTGTGGGGGGGGATTTCAGCTGGAGATTTCAGGATTGCAGGTAATCTGAGACGCAAATGAGCGGAAGCCGACTTGTGAAGTAAAGAGTTCTCATCCAGAGAGTGAGGCAACACACAGCAAAAACTAATTAAGAACAATTCCATTTTAGTGGGCACAGACAGTTTCAGCAGAAGTCTTTTTTCCTTCAGAATTATTCACAGGAGGCGTTATTGATGATTCGCCACATTCGGCAATTTTCCCACCATTCTCCTCCTCCATTATTCATCCACCTCTACTTTTTAATCTCCTGTGAGCTGACTCAGAACTCCACTTCCATTTGCAGACTGTTCCTCCTCTATGCTCATGTCTGTAGCATTGATTAAATGGACCCCAGTGGGCTGGGGATTACATCGGGGTCTATTTGAAATGGCATTTCTACAGTGTTTTTCCATTACTGAGCATACTATTGGAATTTAGATAAACTGGGTCTGGGTAAGCTGTGTTGATTTCTGAGTTTATTTGCCTGGCTCACATGGGGTCCATTTGCTGCAATTTAACAATTACTGGCTTTGGCGTGTTTGCTAATTTTCTATGTTCACATCCCTCACCAGCCTAGAGCGCAGCCAACTGGGCTCCCACAGGAAGGCAGAGGAGAGGAAAAGGGAATAGCGGAGGCAGAAAATGAATACAGACAATTGTTTTTCATCAGCTGAGATGGAGCGGGGACACGATCAAACAGGACTGAGACAAATTAGATAACAGAGGACGGAGAGTGAAAGACAGTGCGCCTGCTGATTCTGACGCTGCTTCTGCCTTGTAAACATATTTCTGGTTTTGACTATGAGCGGGTGCTGGTTGTTAATAAAGGGCCCCTCATAACTTTAAAGGAGCAATATGTAATAATTGTGCATCCAAAAATGAGTAATGCAGTCCAAATAGCATTGAAATCCTATTTCTGTGGCTGAAGCGAGTTGTAACCTGAGGAAGCTCAGGCAGGCTGCAGGAACGCCGCAGGAGTGCAAGACGAGGGCAAGATTGTAATTTGATAAACAGTGAGGATGAATCCTAAGCTCTCATATATTGCCAGTCAACATAAAGCTGAACCTGATATCCTGACAACAAAAGCCCACTGCTCTGAAAATACACTCTAGAGTTGGAGTTCAGGAACTACCTGCCAGACTCCATTAACATTTTGCCCAGTTTAACCGTTATAAAACATCCACTCCTTCTAAAAGATTGTTAATAATTTCTTACAACTCATAATCAGACACAAACTCATTCTGCAAACATTCGGCATTAATTTGAACTCTAATTAATGTGAAATAGACAAACAATAACACAAGTTATGGAGCAGAGAATCAATCAATTTTCAATTTAGCATGTTTTCTTAATGTCTGATGGCAGTAAATAGATTACAGATTTACTGTATATTATTATTATTATTATTATTATCATTATTATTATTATTGTTACTGTATTATGTACATTTTTACTGTATTTAATCATAAAGTGACCACGATACATCAGAGATTAAGGAAATGTGTTACATTAATGCTCCAGCAGCAGTGTCCTCCACTGAAATTTCATTTTTTTTGTTGCCCATTTTACGTTAATGCCGAATGTTTGCTGAATGAGTCATAATGTGACGGTCCCATCGACAATCGACACCATGCAGGGTCAGTAACGTTCCTGTTCATTTCGATTAAATCACCAAACACAGCTTCTGATTAAACACGTTTATTTTTTTCTTGATGTACTTAATGACACTATGTTTCCGATTTGAGTGCTTGAATTTTTGTTAACTCTGAGTGGTCATTAGTTTATCAGGTTTTGAGTTGCTAATGTTTGGTACCTGTTTTTCTTTGTTCACATGTTGCTGCTTAGTTGCCCTGCCAAAGGGGGAGGCGGAGCTTAAGGCAGCTTTTTATGCTGAAAGACAAGAAGTGAAGCTGCCAACTCCCAGTGTTCAGCAGGGGAGCTCTCAACTACAGAGACTTCATAAAAAGCAGCATGTGGACGTTTCTTTTGGGGTTTTGGGTGGTATTAGTATTTGGTATTTCTAGGTATTGTTTGGTTCTGGTTTTTATTGGTGGCTGGGTTTATTTTGGTTTTTAAACGGTATGGAGTTGAGGTCCACCCCCTTTAGCGTGTGTGTAGGCTGTCCTATGTGTGTATATTAAACCCCTTCTTTTGTGTCATTTGGGAGGTCAGGTTTGTTCAGGTCAGACTTCTGTTAGTATTTTTGTTTGCTTATGTATTTTTAAAAATTTGCAATCTTGTTTCTCTATTGAGTGAATGATTAATTTGCCTAAATAAAGCCTTAAGGTTCTGCTTGGTCCCTAAAATGTTAATGCGGTCTGGCAGGCAGTCACTGAACTCCAACTCTAGAGTATGTATTTTCAGGGCTGTGGGCTTTTGTTTTCAGGATATCGGGCTTAGCTTTACATTGATAGACAACTGACAGTTATAAACAGCTTGGGTTTGTTAAATCACAATGTTGCGGCCGTCTTGCACTCCTGCAGTGTTCCTCCTGCCTGCCCGAGCTTCCTCAAATCTGGAGAGGAGGGGGACGGCGTTGGACTCGTCATCGCTCGTTATTGCTCCTGCAGCCTACCCAAGCTTCACTGAGTCTGGGGAGGAGGGGCTGGTGGGGAAAACAACTCACTTCAACTATAGATCGTACATTAAACAGAACGACAGCCTATCTAATATACTGTCTATGGCTCCACCTCGCTATTTGGACTGTTGTACTAATTTTTGCACGCACAGTTGCTGCATATTGCTTCTTGAAATTGAGAAAGTGTTTCACTCTTTGCAGCCACAGCAGGTCAGAGCGTAGTACTCAGTGTGAGCTTGTGGTCATTACAGGTGTGCCACATCACTCTGTTATATCACTGAATGCAAATGCGCTCATGTAAGCTCTTCAATCATGTAATTCATTTTCCGGTCATGCTGCATTCAGGAGCCTCATGCATACAGATGTTGAGAAACGTGACATCCGGAGCTTTTTCTACATCTATTATTAACACAAGTTAATGTTCAGAATCTATAAAACCTGGAGGCTTTTGACCTCTTCATCATATGTGATTTTCTTCGACAAGTGTCCAGGTAAGCGGCGTCTGCTGCAATATCTAACAGCCTCTCCACTTCCTCCTCCACAGGTGGAGTAATTGGTGTCAGATGGTTTTGCTTCTTACACTCCTCATTTGGAGGAAAAACTGTCTGGCGCTCCGGTGTGTCCCAGCTTGGTTTGGCAGTCATTCCGGCTAAAGGTCCACACTTTAACAGAGTATTCTCTCACCCCGCACAACCTGCAAAATGATTTGAGTCAGACAGCCGCATCCTCCACTTCAGCTTCTACTCGAGCACAAAAATCATCACGCAGGCTGAGCAGATTGCTGCAGAGGCTGCTCATGTGTTCCCCCGAGGCTGAATTCAGCCGGTACAAGACGTCCTGTGACCTTTTGTGTCAGAACTTTGGACACATCGACCCCAAATTAACCCAAAACCACTGGTGCAAAAATGCAACAAAAGTGCCCTCTTGGATGCCCTTATGGTAGATAAAACAAAATAAATGCCCTCTAGAGTGGCAAAATGTCCAAGACAACATCATACAGTGCCTTTTAGGGGGCTTTTCATGTGTAGAAAATGTGATGAAATGTCCTCTGGGTGTCCTTCCTGTAGACAAAACTGTGCTAAAGTGCATCACTGCCCCAAACATTTAAAGGGATAGTTCACCCAAAAATAAAAATCCAGTCGTTATC
The DNA here is from genome assembly GCA_034769285.1 of Lutjanus argentimaculatus. Taxonomy (NCBI): domain Eukaryota; kingdom Metazoa; phylum Chordata; class Actinopteri; order Lutjaniformes; family Lutjanidae; genus Lutjanus; species Lutjanus argentimaculatus. The sequence continues at coordinate 475,456 of JAWZSL010000064.1, forward strand.
TAATCACCCTCATCCCAACTGAGGGTCAAGTTTAATTTGTTAGTCTGCAAAACACTGCTGGAGTTTCACAGGAAAACAGTGTTGCACAATCTCCCAAACAATGGAAGTGAATGGTGACCAGTTTTGAATTGTTAAAAAAAAAAAAAAAAAAAAAAGCCAGAAAAAAAAAAAAAAACATAAAATGCCTCCATACTGCTCATCTGGTGTAATCCAAGTCTCCTAAAGTCCTGACATTCCGTTTGCACATGAATGTGGCTCCAAGCTAAAGATCTACAGTGAAGATTCAGGCTAAAAATATGGTGTAAATAACATTTTTTTTAGTCAGCTTGGCATGTCAAAGCTTCAGGAGACTTGGATTACACCAGGCGAGCAGTATGGAGGCATTTTATGTTTTTATTCTGTTGTTTTTTTACATTTGAAAACTGGTCACCATTCACTTCCATTGTTTGGAAATTCTGCAACACTGTTTTCCTGTGAAACTCCAGCAGTGTTTTGTGGACTAACAAACAAAACCTGACCTTCAGTCAGCATGAGGGTGAGAAGATGATGACTGAATTTAAATTTCTGGGTTTTATATTGGTCAGCACGGGGTGATCTTTCTCAGTTAAAGAGAAGTACTCATATAGTTTACTTAAGCAGAAAATATGTAAATTCTGCCACTAGAGGTCTCTCTCACATTAAGACAATAACAAAAGATGTAGTTTGATGACATCATGAAGTCTCGTGGGATCATGGGATTTGTTTTCTTCTCTGTTAAACAGCTACCATAGCTGATGAAAAACTCCCTGATCATGGACGAGATAATATTAAAGATTTACTCAAGTTATGTATAGTAACTTCACCATCTTCCTTCCTCATTCTCTGACGTATCCGACATATTCTGTGTTTTTCCAGAAGTTGTAGCTGGCAATTAGCTAGCTAGCTATCAAGAAACACATCGTTATCTTGAATAAATCACATTTTTCTCTGCATTTGAACATTGTTGGAAAAGTCTTGCATTCAGAGTTTTACTAAAGTTAGCACCAATAATTATTGTTTTTCTTTTTGCTACTTGGGTGAAGCAAGCAACAAGCATTCATCTGGAGTCACGTTTTTAGCCATCTGATAATCTAAGCCCTAACATTTACTCGGTATTGAGCTCTGTTTTTGATCTCCACCAACTTCTGAGAGAAATATCTGGCTCTTTAGCAGTTAAATGCTAGAATATGTTCACTAGGGTAGTTGTTAACTTTGTCTGTCTGATGTTTTGTGCTGAGCAGGTAGAGAACTGCCGATTGATTTATCAGAGCTTTCTCTCTGAAAACAGCTGCCTGCTGGGATGCTATGAGAGCACAGAGAGTGAATCAAAACAGTGTAGCTGTGGGCCGGACAACTATACTGAACTGAAGTGAAACTGAAACTCGCAGTAAAGCTCCCCCGCCTGTATGTGTTCATGTGGGTGTGGCACTCCTGGTGCTCCTCACTCCTGCTGCCAATCAGCCTGCAGGAGTAGAAACACCTCAGCTCCTCCAGCTCCAGTCTTCGTTCAGTCTGTCTGTTCAGTATGCCACGGCCAAGTTTGTTAATCTGTCCAGCTTTCCTTGTGTCTACTTGAATCCTGGCTAACCTTTGTTCTCCTGCGCCTCAGGTCCACTACTCACCTGTATAATCTGGCTGTCTGCCTCATCCAGCACCACTCTGGGCTGTCTACCTGTCATCCGCCCTGCTCCACTGACAGACGCTGATCAGCCCTTTAAATCTCAGCTCATCTTTTGAAAATAAATTGAACAGCCTCGTCCAGTTTAAATAACATATATTCGTATTTTTCATATTGAAAATAAATAAATTAACTGTATAATGCGAAAGGAGTCTCTGGTAGTTCTGAACCCACAGAAACTCCCCAGTGACTCTGCAGCTCTACTGAGCTTTTTAGCTTCTTTTGGTTCCTTGTGTTTGTTTTCTGGCACATTTACCGGCTCAGCGTTTCCAACAGCTGCACCATACGGCAGATAGATTAAGTCAGTGGTTCCCAAACTTTTTGTTTTTTCCTGGGGACCTGCTTTTTAAAGGGATAATTTGCTCAAAAATGAAAATTCAGTTATAATTTCATCCTCATGCTGATTGAAAGTCGGGTTTATTTTGTTAGTCCACAAAACACTGCTGGAGTTTCACAGGAAAACAGTGTTGCAGAATCTCCCAAACAATAGAAGTGAATGGTGACCAGTTTTCAAATGAAAAAAAACCCCCAGCAGAATAAAAACATAACATGCCTCCATACTGCTCGTCTGGTGTAATCCAACTCTCCTAAAGCCCCAACATGCCAAGTTGACTAAAAAAAAAGTTATTTACACCATGTTTTTAGTCTGAATCTCCACTGTAGATCTTTATCTTGGAGCCACGTTCATGTGCACACACTGTCTGAACTGGGTGTGTGTGTTGTGACGGTGTGCAAACGGCATGTCGGGACTTTAGGAGATGTGATGCACACATTTTAAATGGTTTATAAAAGGTGTACTGCAGATATAAATCTTAAATCTTGCAGAATTTCTTCGTAGTTTTTTTATTTATTTATTTGGTGACTGTTACATCCTGATGTCCCTGTTAAGGTCATATTTCCTTGTTTCCAGTTTTCTGTCAGTATTTCCTATTTTATTTTGATACTCCCCTTTGTCTCTTGTTTCAGGTACTTTACTTCCTGCCCCGGTTTGTTTCCCGCCTTTGTGATTACCTGCCCCGCCCTAATTAGTTTCACCTGTCCCCCTCTTCCCTTGTGTATAAAGTCCTTGTGCTGCCAGTTCGTCTCAGTTACTTGAGTGTTTAGGTCTAGTTGTTATTCCCTTTATGAGTAGTTTTTGCAACAAATACTTTGTACTTTTACTTTTGTATTTTACCACCAGTACTTTTACTTGTAATTGAGTGATATTTTAATAATGTAGCAGTACTTCAGTACTCTTTTCCACCACTGCACAGGAGTTCTTTGGACGTGACTGACGTGATGTTTTTCAGTTGTTAGTCAGACCCTGTGTGTTTCCAGGGAAATGGATATTATAATTGCTTAAATAAACTCTCCTTTGTAGCCATTTTGTAACTGCTAAACTCCAACAGTTAAAGATAATATCAGCTCGACCATTCAGCCACACTTGTTAAGTACTGCTTTAATTTGAGCAGAACTCAAACAGAGTCTAATTATCTACGCTGTGTTTTTACTTCTTATTATATGTTGCATTTAATTGCCATGTGTGTTTTTTTATATATTCAGCGATATCACTGTTTTTACTGCAGCACAACCAATTGCCCCTCTGGGGACAAATAAAGTTCTACTTGACTCGGCTGATGTTGCTCTCTATCTGCTGGATGAGTAAACAGGCAGCTGTTTGCTAACATCCTGCCTTTCACGACCACAAACCAGACAGAATAATCTGTTCTATCTTCCATAAGCTTGTAGTGTTTGCCCCCTTATATTAAGACCTCTCCCACCGCCTCCACCAACAGTAGGAGCTGTGCATCAAACAGACACTACTTTCCCCCGGAGACCCGCCAAGCACGACCTCATCGGCCTCAGTTTGGAGAAAAACGCAGAGGAGTCGATCTGTGGGTCAAAGGCTCTGTGAAACCTTTTCATAATGAGGTCAGGGTGATGCCGTGTGCCCCATGAGTGTGTGTCTGTGTAAGTGTGTGAGTCAAACGCCTTGAGAAAGCTTTATTTCATGTTTGAGTGGATTAGCCCAACGAAACCCCGGGGAGGATTGCAGGCTGCAACAACTTGCATGTAGCAGAAATGACTCCGCAGCCAAATTTAAAGGTAGTGGTGATGATGATGAGCGCTTGTGACTGTCTGCCCCCTCCGAGCCCTGCACTCCTCCTCATCCCCGCGACGGGTGGTGACACGGAGCGAGGAGAGGGAGAAGCCTGGTTGTTGCACAAACTGAGAAACGGGGATGGGGAGGCAGTAATTTTATCTGGCATGAGGACGCAGGGAATATTACATCATGATGCAACCTGCTGTATGTTTCAATAGGTATATTCCTCATACCTTCAGTACAGGATCATTCACTCATGGAACAAGAGCACCTCCTAGTGTCAGAAAGGTGAAGTGCAAGAAGTGAGCTTCACACTGCATACTTATTCTGAGCAGGTTTGGAGAAATGAAGGCCATTCACACTGGAAAAATTACAACTGAATGACAAATAATTATACTTGGAAAGTGTTTGCATTCTAAATCTCCTTAATTTTTGAGTATGCTGGTAATGTAAACTGTTGTCTCACATAATGCACAAAATGGACCTTTTTCACAGCAGCCATACTGATATGAAATAGCAGGGTAAACACGGGTGCCACTAATGATACTAGTTAAGATCTGGTTCCAATAAGTGAAGCAGAGGCTTCCCAAAAAGCTAACATGCACAACATCATCGCAAAACTCCTGTGTTTACGCTACTATTTCATGTCTGTGAAAAAGGTCTATAGAATGGAACAAATGGAGGAGCTACTTAAAGGGATAGTTCACCCAAAAAAGTAAAATTGCACTGCTGGAGTTTCATAGGAAAACAGTTTTGCAGAATCTCCCGACATAAAAAATTTTGGGGTTAAAAAAAACCAACATAAAATACCTCCGTACTGCTTGTCTGGCATAATCCAAGTTTCCTAAAATCCCAACATGTCTGCACACCGTGTTTGCACACCGTCACACCGCACACACCCAGTTCAGACAGTGTGCATGTGCACGTGAACGTGGCTCCAAGCTAAAGATCTACAGTGAAGATTCAGGCTAAAAACATGGCTTTTAGTCAACTTGGCATGTCGGGGCTTTAGGAGACTTGGATTACACCAGACAAGCAGTTCAGAGGCCCAGAAAAATCCTTGAGTAAAAGAGTGAAAAGTGAAAAATGTGGCCACATTTGTTTTTTTTAAGAATGACTATAAAATTTGTTCAATTCAATATTTTGGGACATTTCTTGTTTTGTTTTTCCAAGATTTAAATGAGAAGTTTGATACCACTCTGATACTTGTATGATAGTATGAAGATACAGCCAGGAGACCCTTAGCTTAGCTTAGCTTAGTTTAGCTTAGCTTAGCTTAGCATAAAGACCAGAGACAGCTAGCCCAGCTCTGTCCCGTAGTTTCAGCTGGTGTCTGGCAACATCACGGTCCAAGTCACACGTTTCACTGACATGTTAGAGGTGCTGGTAGCTTGGCTAGCTGCTTGCAGTGTTTATGCTAAGCTAAGATAGCCATCTCCTGACAGTAGTCATATTCACCGTACAGACATGAAGGTGTTATCAATCTCCTCATCTAATTTTTTAGCAAGAATGCAAATGGATTTATATTCTGGAAAGGCTGAAAAATGTTTGTTCTGTGTATATTATTAAATTCATTAATTCAAATTATGTAGTTTACAATAAAACACAAAAAGTTAAAGTCATTGTTTGATTGCCGTCTGCCAACACACATATTATATCACTTCTTGTCAGCACAAAACAAAAGCTTCTATAGGCCGAGGGCAGCCAAAACAGCATACTGCAGAAACTGATATATAATACACATGTACCATCAGCTTTGAGTATGTAATCAGGACACATTTAAGATTTACTGTGGAGTGAAAGAACAGAGTCTTCAAACTATATCTGATTCATGTTCAGCAAACAATGAAAAGACCAGATGGGTGACAGAGTTAAAAATGTGGGATTTTGTTTCCTTTTTTTTTTTGTATGAAGTCAGCCGAGGGCTCGGTTCCTCCAGGGTCCCACGAGATGTGGGCTTGTAAACAAAGCTGTCATGTTATTGTGAAGACTGTAGTACATGGAGGATAACATTGTGCACTGAACTCAGGCCTGTAAGGTTGGAAGAAGAGTCAAGGGCTCATCCTGAGGCTAAAAATGAGACCTGCACTGTATGGCAGAGCAACTGGGTAAATAAAACAATATAGGCTGGGTTGCACCAACAAATACTAATTCAATCTAAGATTAGTTCTAACCTTAGATTAAATTAGTATTTGTTGGTGTATTGTTTCTCCATCCTGGCCTGGGAACGCCTCGGGATCCCCCAGTCAGAAGTGATTAATGTGGCCGGGGAAAAGGAAGTCTGGGGCCCCCTGCTGGAACTGTTAACCCCACGACCCAACTTTGTTGTTTAAAGATGTGGATTTCTAACCAGAGTTCAACAAAACTAGGTTCAACATTAGTACATCCGATTTAAAATTAAATGAAGCAGAGTCTGTTACACAATTAAAAATGAACCTCTGTTTAGTAAATCCAAGTTTATTGATATAAACAGAAATAAACAGGCCAACAGTATAAGTTTATGGAGATGATTGTTTAGAAGAGAACCGCTGATTTGCTAAACTCTCAAGAGATTTGTACGCTTTGTTTCTTCATTGTTCATGTTGTACTAATTAACAAAGCAGTTCTTAACATATGCTCACAGTTAGGGGTAGAAAACACTTGGTTTTGGGTTAAAATTATCTTTTGAGGATCCGGGGTTCCTGTCTAGACACAACATAAAAAATTACCAAAATTTTACATTGTTTGCTAGTTTTTAAAAAAATTGGCAAAGTGATACTGTTATCTACTAGCTAAAAAAAAAGTCAACAAAACGTTGCATCGTTTTGCAGTTTGCTAAAAAAAAGAAGTTAGTAAGCCTAATTAAGCCTACTTTGATGTCACGGCAGAGCAGCTCAGATTTGCTCTTTTGAGAAAAACTTGTTGGCTGAATTAATAGAGCGATATGGTCAAATAATAGAAGTTTAAAAACGGACAGCAGCGCAGACAGGAAAAAAGAAACTGTTGCAGACCGCAGTGAAAGAAAGAAGAGATTCATCACAAAACTCAACTGTGTTGAGTCTGTCCCTCAACCATCTTAGAGAGGAGCAATTCGTCGATGTTATGACAGCATCAATTATGAAATTACGTCAGTTTGCATATCATGTATCAACGTGTCGCTATGAACTGCTGCACCCAGTCAGAGCACGGATTCACTCAGAGAACAAGCTGCAGAGTGTAAGACTCACCACGATCAGATGCTTGTTTACCCAAATTAAAACAAACAAACAAACAAACAAACAATCAGACAAATAAATAAATATAAATAAAGAAATTTGTGCAGTCAGGACCTAGTAAGTATAAAACGGGGGGGGGGGGGGGGGGAGGGACCGTAGTATGGGGGGAATTGTTCATTTTCAGCTGCTCTGTAGTAACAAAAGGTTACATTATTTGCTAGCTGGCTAAAGAGTTAGCAGTCAGTTTATGTTAGAATTTCACAGAATTAAATTGTTGATTTTTTCTGGATAATCCAGGTTGACTAATAAATAAATTCCAGCAGGGCGTTCTGACTCATGTGATACAGCAGGTATAGCATCCGTCACATCTGATTGAAATGATGTAGCGGTCTATTAAAAGGCCCTCATGCTCACATGGTGAATGTGGGATCGCTGACTCGTACGTCACTGCTGCCACTTGATTTGGCTCCTCTGTGTTTATATGCGTGTTCAGTGGGCAGTCGTTGTTTCAAATTAAGCTTTGAGAAGTTTACATAAGTACAAGAGTGATTGATTTTTGTCAGGTCACCAGAAGTACGCTCTTAGAAGGACACTAGAAATAAACGGCTAACCAGAACCATAAGGAGTTCTTCAGACTGTCCCATTTTTGGTTGCTGGCAAAGCCTTTCAGAGAGTTCTACCAACATAAAGAGCTTCACCTAGAACCAACTGTGAAAGGTTTCACTGGGTTCTACAGAGAACACTTTTATGGTGTAATGGCTCCACCCAGAACTCTGTCTGGGGTTCTATCCAGAACCTCTCTACCTTTTAAAGGTGCTAACAAGAACTCACCAAGGGTTGTATATCTAGAGCCCACCCAGGGTGTTCTACTGAGAACATATTTATATTATGTTACAAAGAACCCTGGACAGAAGAGTTCTCTAAGGATCTCAACAATCCTTGAAGAACTATTACTTCCAAAACCTGTTCTTTGGATGAAAATAGTTCTTATTAGGACTGTTTGTCTTACAATGAACCCATGATGGATCCTCATTTAAAAAAAAAAGGTTCTTCACAAGCAAATGGTTCTGAGTAGAACCTCACCCCTTCAGGAAGAACCCTCTTTTTGTAAAGATCATGGAAGCGCTACATTGTTTGCCAGCTAACAAAAAAGCTGTCTAGAAGAGAACCCTTGATTTGTTAAACTCTCGAGAGATTTGTTCGCTTTGTTTCATCATTGTACATGTTGCACAAACTAATTAACAACACAGTAATTAAGATATGCTTAGAATTAGGGCAGAAAACACTTGGTTTGGGTTAAAATGATCTTTCGAGGATCTGGGGTTCCCTTCTAGACGCGACATAAAAAGTCAAGAAAACGTTGCACTGTTTTGAATGTTTGCTAAACAGTTAGTTAACCTAACTATCCTACTTATGGTGGCTCAACAGAGTAGTTCAAATTTCTCCTCCTTTCAGAGAAACTTGCTGGCTGAATTAATAGAACAATATGACCAAATAACAGAAGATTAAAAACAGAAAACAGAGACTTGCAGACCGCAGTGAAAGAAACTGAGTGAAAGAAACAAAGAAGGGACTCATCACAGAACTCACCTGGGTTGAGTCTGTCCCTCAACTATCTGTTGCTCAACACATCTCAAAAAGACAGCCATGTTAAAAGTTAAATGTCCTCAAGTGTATGTCAATATGTCAATTTGCTTATCGTGCTTCAACGCATCACTATGAACTGCCGCACCCGGTCAGAGAACAGATTCACATGGAGAGCAACACCACACCAGAACACCACTTTACACCATGTGTCATCTAACTGTGTTATTCAGCTGTTTTATACTTTCTGTTCACTTTAATCGACCACGTACGAGTGAGAAATGCCTAAAACTAACGTTACAGACTGTCTGTAATTAATGTCAGTCTGGAGAAAAACAACAAAAAATATTTTCTTTGGCCCATAATTATGCAAAACCACTCTGCCAGTGATCATCTTACCTGCATGTGACTCCAGTGATGAAATAACTTAATGTCATAACCAGCTTAGGTTTTAAGTCAAAATATTGATTTTCCCGTTCACAGAAGAGTTGACAGCGATTAGTTATTAAATTAATATGCATCACAGCTCCTTTTGAATCTAAGGCCCAGTATTTTTCTAGATTTAGTATTAAATATGGTGGAAATTAGACTTTAAAATATGCCACTGTTCTCATTATTCTAATGCGCTTTATGTATCTGTTTTTCAGGATTATGATTGAATAAAATACTGAAATATTAATGAGACAAGTTTTTGATATGTATTTTTAATTGTTATATGATTGAATAATAAAAAGAATCGTTTAAAAAATAAGTGTCAGGTGCAGCTTTACTCAAGTGTAAGTTTATAATGGCTTGCATTTAAATTTTGGAGTTTAAACAGAGGTTTAAATTTAAGTTCTTGATTTTAAGATATGAGTTAAAAATTAAAAATGAATCCTTGTTGGTGCCACAAAGCCAAAGCATTTTTCTGAATAGTCTCATATTCACTAATAAATCCATTCTGGCGGGGCGTTCTGACTCATGCGATACAGCAGGTACAGCACCTGTCACATCTCTTTAAATTGATTTCGTAGTCTATTTAAAGGCCTTCATGCTCACATGGTGAATGTGGTGACGCTGACTGTTTTACTTCACTGCTACCACTTGATTCAGCTCTTCCGTGTAGAGTCTTTATGTCTTGGTTATTTCCCACGTGGGGATTGTTTGCTGTGCTGCCATGCGTGTTGCTGTTGTGATGATATTTGGGAGCTGGGAGCATCTGTAAGGACAGAACCACCACGCCAGCGAGCTAAACTGTCAACTCTAATTTATGAGTGATCTCTCAGCGACCTCTCTGAAGAATGTCCTGAAGTACATATTCTCACAGTGTTTGAAGTGAGCGCGTATCACTGCTGCGTGCTCTTCTGTAAACTGTGGTCGCATCTAAAAAAAGCCTATACCCAAGTTTGGAGAGGCAATAGTACGACAGAGTGTCACCGCTGCCCTTTCCATTAAGTCAGTAACGATGACAGGAAGTCTAACCACCTCTGCAAAACAGGGGATAAACATAATTATGGATTACACAGTTGTGAGCTGTCGAGGAGGACAGATAGCTGAACAGCAGCACCAGTGTTGCCGTGCTGCAGCTATTACCTACAGTATACACCCTGCATGACTCTGAGGTTACGTCAGGTCAGCCTGAAATCTCCCTGCTCACTGTCAGGCAGCGTTTTCTGTTCTGAATGCAGACACAGTCTCTCTGCTTAATGAACCAACCCTAACCCTGTCATGAATCTAGATACAGTAACTCCAGTGGTGTTGTGCAGTGTCGCACCAGCAGTACACACATATATAATCTATACTTTAATATACACGTTCTCACTATCGAGTTGAAATCTGCACTCTGTTTTTCAGAAAACAGCTGAAGCTCTGTTGTTTTCAGCTCGATTATAACGAGTGGTGTTTGTGATACGGCTCGAAGTGTTGAGACATTTACACGAGTACAAGAGTGACTGATTTCTGTCATGTCACCAGCAGTACACTCTCAGAAATGAAGGAGGTAACATTTCTTTTATTTTTGACTAAAAAGTGCATCTTGCTGCGATGGTCTCTGCCCCACAGGTCCCTACGGCTGGCATGTGGACATCACAGATATCAGCTGTTTTTCATTTGGAGAAACTGACTTATGATCTAAATAACAAATCAGACAGGTTCTGGGAACTTTAGGAACTCTGTCTATTGATATCAGTGTCACATTGCACACAAATTTTTATTTTTTCCCACTTTATTTATTGATATTATTTATATTCTGCAGCATACGTTCTTTTGGGGTGGGACTTTTCTGTTTTGTATGTATGTTTTATTATACTTTTTATATTTTTTATATTTTTTTCCAAATTTATTTAAATATAATTATTTTTTGTGTTGTTTATGTTGGGTGGATTTTCTGTTTCTATTTATATGTTTTATTAAAATAAATAAATAAATAAATAAAAATAGAAGAAAAAAAGAAGAAATGAAGGTGAAAACAAGAACCATAAAGGACGTTTCAGCATGTCCCCATAGGAGAACCCTTTTTGGTTCCTGGTAGTACCTTCTATGAAGATTCAACCTGGAACCCCTTCAGAGAGTTCTACCTAGAACCCAACATAAACAGTTGTACCTAGAACCATCTGTGGAGGGTTTCACCTAGAACCTCATATGACAGGGTCTATAGAGAACGCTTCTACGATGTAATGGTTCCACCATAGAACCAACTCTGTCTGGGATTTCTATGCAGAATCTTTCTAACTTCTATCCAGAGTATATTTTTAATATTTCAAGGGTTTCCTTTAGAACCCACTAAGGGTGTTCTATTGAGAACCCTTTTATATTCCAAGAGTTTTATCTGGAACTCACTCAGAGGCAGGGGGAACCCTTTTACATTATGTTACAAAGAACCCCGGATTAAAGGGTTGTTCAAAGATCTCATCCAGAGCCCCATGACAGGTTCTACATAGAACACTTCTATGGTGTAACTGTTCCACACAGAACACCGTCTGGGGATTCTATCTAGTACCTATCCACCCTCTAAGGGTGCTAACAAGAACCCACACAGGGGTTTCTACTGAGAACCCTTTTTACATTACAAGGGTTTCATCTAGAACCCACCCAAGGGCTTCTACTGAGAACACTTTTATATTGTACTACAAAGAACCTTGGACGAGTTCTTCAAGGATCCTAACAATCCTCAAAGAACTCTTTCTTCAAAAACCCTTTGGATCAAAAGGTTTTTTGGGTTCCCTTAGTCTTACCAAGAACCCACGATGAACCCTTTCTTTAAAAAAAAGAGTTCTTCACAAGCAAATAGTTCTGAGTAGAGCATAAAAATTATATCTTAATCAAGAACCTACCCAGAGGTTTCTGTATTGAAACCTCTTTAAATTCCCAGGGTTTCATCTGGAACCCACCCAGGGGGTTCTACTGAGAACCTTTTTATATTATGCTACAAAGAATCTTGGAGGAAAGAGTTCTTCAAGGATCTCAACGAGAAAATGGGTTCTTTGGATGAAAAGAGTTCTCAGTGGAGCCCTTAGTCTTACAAAGAACCTAGCTAACATCAGCCTTGGAGGGAGAACCCTTTTGGAACCCTTTATTTCTAGGAGCGTAAGTGTCCCTTTAAGAGAAGTTAAAGCATAAAGATGACATTAGAAGTAAAAATAGACGTGTTTGTGTTGGTGACCACACACTCAGCTCATAAAACTACACGACAGAGGATCTTTTATTGTCACTATTATGAGGTTTACACAGGGCAGCAGTGTCATGGGGACGGTGTGTGTTCAAGTGTGTATTAAGTAAAATTGCCTCGAATTAGTTTTTAAAACACAACTGGCTCATATAAGATCCCGAGGGCCCTCTTCATATCTACAACTATTTTGTTTTGTAGAACGAGCTGCTGGAGTGGAAGGTAAAATGATATCTGTGGTTTTAGGCTTGTAGCTGACTGATAGAAGGTCTGTGAAAGAAACCAGCCCATTCTAATCAATCTGCATACAAATAACATGAATACATCAAAAACATTAAAGGGATAGTTCACCCAAAAATGGAAATTCAGTCATCATCTACTCACCTTCATGCTGACTGAAGGTCAGGTTTAGTTTATCAGTCCACAAAACACTGCTGGAGTTTCACAGGAAAACTGTTGCAGAATCTCCCAAACAATGGAAGTGAATGGTGACCAGTTTTCAAATGTGTAAAAACACCATGTTTTTAGCCTGAATCTTCACTGCAGATCTTTAGCTTGGAGCTACGCTCACATGTACACTGTCTGGTCTTTTGTCTGCTACTTGTCAGGCCTCTGTCAATCAAATCTGATGAAACCACAACCAAACGGTGCTGATGGAGCTGATTGGGTGATGTTGTTTCAGAATTTTAAAAGGACAGTTCATCCCAAATTTTAAAAATAGTGTAACTACATTGGTGTCACGGTCATATCTTGTGGCGTCATCAGTTACAGTGGTGTTAGTAGTTGCCAGTTGGCTGAGTTTAACAGTAAGCATGCTGCTTCATTCTGGTACCAATCCCGAGGGCGAAGCGACAAAAGGCGGAGCAGGACGGGGTTCGTCTGACTCACAGGATGCAGACTGACATTGGTGTCTTGGTTTCAGTTGTTTTTACATTTTCAAAGTCCCCAGGAAATAACAACAACCTCTGAGATAGCAACCTACACGTTGATGCCAAATTAGCACCAGGCTTGCTAATGGTACAAATGTAAACAAGCTAGCAGCTGTTAACTTTTCTTTGTGGACATGTTAATGCCAGGGCTCGCCTCCCAATGTACAGATGTTCCACTGAAATAACTGACCTTAGCTCTGCCCAAGATGATTGTGACTGGTTTATAGAAATACAAACACAGCAGGGTGTTTTTTCCCCTCTATAGCAGAATATGTACTGTACGTGTGGAGCCGGACTTAGAGACCAAGACCAGGTGGAACATCACTTCAGCTCATTTGAGTCAGCTGAAGGTGTTTCAAGGGCTGAAAAGCCACGCCAATGTGGCTACTCCTTCTTGACCAGTAAGCTAAAGCTATGGTTTGCTAGCTAGGCTATGTTAGCTAACATGCTAGCCAACATTTATTAATGTTGAATGCCTGCTAAAGTTAATTATATGCATTGATGTTGTGTGTGTTTATGTGTCAAGACATAACATAACATAACATAACATAACATAAAACATAACATAATAAATAACATAACAAAATATTCCCTATTGTCTAACGTCTAACACTCCCTAATGCTAATACATTGATTGTTGTACATTTAGAGATAAACATCGGAGATGTTGGTGAGAAATACTGATGGCTAAATTCCACCAGGCGGGCCGCGTCACGTTACGGCTGCGCCACATCAGCCGGAGCTGATCAGAGCCATTCTTCACAATACTTGTGATTCCACCACCAGCACCTTGACGCGTCCCCCCCAAATACACGAAGTCTATTTTCGACGGATGCCACGTCAATTAGCATAGAGCAGACTGAACGGGCAGGAAGTCAGACACAGAAAAAGCAGGGAGAAGCCGTTTAATTTTCAAAATAAAAGAACCTGTGAAGACTCACAATCATAAAGACAGACAGACAAGAAACTGTTTAACCCTGTAGCCTGCTTATCCATGGTAGAAGCACAAAGAGCAAGGAAAGAGGACCTAATCAACAAAATCTGAGCAAGTGGGCAAAACATTCTGCAGCTGAAATGCTTCTGAAACGCTGCAGGTGGGGCTTGCAGCCGCGCAGGAGGACGGATCAGAATCGTGGTGCAGATGTGCCGTGCTTGGTGGAATCAACCAGTGATGTTACTGTATACCTGCATTTAAAGTTGCATTTTATTTGTATTTAAAAGAACCAGACATTTACTGAAGCAGGCAAGGGGTGTCTAAAAAAAGACTATCAAAGTGCTTTATGGGAAACGTAGATTCAGTGTTTTTGAAACTCGATCAGTACATCAGACTGTCAGCCCAATAGTCAGGATATCTCTGTGTCTACTGTCTCAATTTTGACCATCTTTTATTTTATCTGTCTTTTGTGAGTCAACTTTATGAAAGTGCAATAATAAATCCCTGAAGTTGGTTAAATCACATTTGTTGCGTGTCGTTATTGTTTGAAAAATAAAAGCTTAGCGCCGGCTCAAGCTCCCTGCAGTGTAAATCCATCTGCTTAGTAACAGTTATCTTCACAGGGATCAGAAGAAATAAAGAAAGGGAGACATAATCAAAGGAAGCATACAGAACGTACCTTACCCTGCTTATCTCCATTAGCTATTGATTGATTTCATACCCTGGCCCACTTCAGTGTTCTTTGTAGCTCCTTCAGATGACACATTCGTAACAGGTTATGCAGCCTGTTTTATGCTGCAACAAATCCAACATTCGTCAAGACACTGTACACATGCTTCTCACTCCATATATGTTGTGCAAAGCAGAGCTTCAACTCGTGATTACTTTTATTGCTAATTAAGCTATTAATTATTTTTTAAATTTCTTGTTTAGCTAATAAAACACCAGGAAACTGTAAACAATGCCTGTCAAAATTTCCTAAAGCGAATGGTGAAATCTTAAGGTTGCTTATTTTGTCTGACCAACAGTCTAAAACTTATCCTGCAAAGCAACTGGATTCACGAGATCACGTGAGAATCCATCTTGTTCAGCTCCTTTTGTGTCTGCACCAGCAGTGGAGTGAGCCAATCAGTGTCCTCAGAGAGACTACTGACAGCTATAGGTGTGGTTTTAGGTGCTCCGACAGCGAGAAGTGTCCATGGAAACGACTCGTCTCGAAACAAACAATGGCAGCTCCTGAAGAGGTTAGCGTAGATACTGCGACAGCATCAGTTATATCAGAACTGGAGAGTATTTCTTCATTGAAAGAAGAGCAAAGAACAGCACTGAAGGCTTTTAATCGATGAAAAAGGATGTTTTCCGCTCAGCTCTGGCGTCGGGTTCAGTTCGGTGGTTGAAGTTAGCTCGTGTTAGATATTTAGATGGTTTTCTTGAAAGTACCTGCCCTTTTCCAAACAGTTTCTATGGACTGCTTCCCGGGTGGTTCTGTGTAACAAACCATCTGGCGTGTCAGGTTCGTCTAAAACGTCCAAGACTTTGAATTTTCAGTGACATTAGGCAGAGAAAAGCAGCAGACTGCAGAAGCTGGAACCAGAGACGACAGAGTTGGATAGATTTGCTTTATAATTCACTTAAAGGTCCAGTGTGAAACATTTATGGGGATTTATTGGCAGAATATGGCAGAAACGGAATATAATACTCAGTGCGTGTTTCCATTAGTGTATAATCACCTGAAAGAAAGAATTATTGTGTTTTCATTATCTTAGAATGAGCCTTTTATATCTACAGAGGGAGCACCGCCATGACAAACCAAAGACTGGCTTTAAAGAGGGACTTTTGCATTTTTGCAAGTGTCACAGCCACTGTAGGTTCTCCCAAGGACAAGTGAAAAAAACAATTTTAAAATGGTCTTCAACATGTGTGATTTTTGAAGGAAATGTGATGGGTGGATTGGTAAAGTAGAAGCAGGTTGGGAAAAAATGCATTGGCTACTACAGAGTGGACAGTATGAAAACAACATCGACAGCAAAAGTCACAAGCATCCAACACATCCACAGTTGTCAGTCACCCACAGATCGCAACATCCAACTGCTCTAAATATGACAAAATAGAAACAGTTGAAAGAATAACATTACAATGTGTAGCTGAAGATAATAAATCAACTTTACCTTTAACTCTTTCCTCACCAATGATGAGAAATCTCGTCAATTGCTGTTTTCACTGCGAGACAAAAAATTGACACTCGATGAAGAAGAAGAAGAGAACCGCTGGAATTGAGCAGCCAAAGAAGAAGATGGTGAAAACATCGGAGGTCAGCGGCAGATCTGCGGGGCAGAGAGCACCGTGACCCGGGCGCAGAGTGGGGCTGTTCGCACTGCAGTCCCAAACCTCCACAGCAGCCGAGACACAGCGAGGTTGCTCACACCGCAGTCCCTGAGACTCGCACCGCAGCCGGGGCAGAGAGCCCTCCAGCCCCCCGGGCCTCTCAGACAGAGTGACAGACCTAACATTAGCTACACTGGTGACAGTCAAGTCACACATGTAATATGAAGTGATAAAAAACAAAGATAAAAACGTGAAGTCAATATTCTGGTTATAAATGTCTCTTTCACAAAAACTCCACTTTCTGTGTTTTGTCTGAAAAGTGGACTTTTTTGATGCAACCATCCAATATTCAAGTGCTTTTAAAAAAAAAGAATGAATGAAGCGAGAACAAAACAGTTTTTGTGTCTGAAACTAGAAGATCTGTTCTTTCTTTTGATATATTCCATGTTAACATATTTATAAAACTGAATATTCTGTTGGTGTTGAAAAATCAGTGAATTCTGTCAAAAATGCTGGTGCTGGCTGGCAACTTTATTAAAAAAATATGATGGCGGGGAAAGAGCTAAACTGCCTTGTTGTTTCGATGCATTATGCCCCCTCCCTATGCAGCCAAAGCGGCTCATAGGAAGGGGAGCCGTTATATTAGCAGACTCTTCCCAGTGAGAGTCCAGTTTTATGTCAGGAAATAGGGCCACAGTACTGAGATGGTTTTCTTGCTGGGTTTGGCTCATGGGGCTGAGTCACAGCTAACTGGTGAGTTGACGGTTAGCTAACTCACTTTAGCAACAATTAAAGCTACCTTTCCACCAGGAAACTCCATAAATGAACTTGGTACTGCATTCCCTGTTAATCTCAGAGGCTGTGTTTATCCCGGTGACCATCCATGTTCACTGGGAGGCTGCCGAACCTTGTTCTGTTGCCCGCAAACAGCAGCTAACAGCTAACAGTTACAGCTAGCTGCTTCAGCAACAAAGCTAAATCTATCTGTCCATCAGTAAAGATCTGTAATTAAATCACAGAGAGTTAAAGCTGAGCAGCTCCCAAATCAGTGACTAAAGTTATAAAGTTGTGCTTGTGTATAGTGAGGTTTGTTCCCTAGAAAAACTCCAGACTGCTTCCATGTGTAGATGTATATTCTCCTTCCATACAGTGGTGGCATCAGAAGCGATTGGATGCAAATTTAGTGTACACCTTGATGAGTTATCAATGGTTTTTATTCAATTTCCAGGAAAAGACAAACTCTGAAATACTATTAAAAACACCTGAGAATATCTACAAAATGACTTTTTTGTCATTGTTGAGTGTGTAGGTGACATAAAGCACAATACATGTGATAAAATATAAACTAATAAATAAAATAAAATATAAATAAAATTGATTTTGACTTCATAGGAACTTAGAAATAAAATGCTATCATATTTCTGGACCTGGTTTTTCAAAGTGTATTCACATTCATCATTTCCACATTCACACTATCTAAAATCAATATGAAACAAACAGCTCTGAAAAACCAGTAAAAGAGTCAAAGAGGCTGTTTATTTAAAAGTATTTCTCCACCGTCCAACTGGCAGCTGCACCTCTGAAGAGCCACCGGTTGCAGAGCGAGGCAGGGACGCTCTCCAGCAGCCTCTCCAACTGTGTCTCCGTCCATAATGGACACTGTGATGGAGGCGTGCTGCTCTGACTGGACAGCCTCGCAGGAGGAGGGCGAGGAACGCAGAGAACATCTCCACTAGCCTTTTTTTTAATAGATTGACTCATTAAAAAGTAGACGCTCGCAGACACTCCCTTGCAAATCTATGTTAAAGATGCAATTAGAAACGTCGAGAGAGTGCTCTTAAATGTCAGATTTGTTTAGAAGCAGCTGCAGTCCCTGCTGTAAAAATGCCACCGTCTGCACATCCTGCTGCTTTGCTATCAGTTAATATAAGAAGACCCTTCATTAAAAGCTGTAACTAAATCTAAACAAAGACTCTTTTATTCTAAGTCTTTTGAACCCTGTGACTTTATAAAGTATTTGTTTGCAAGGTAGTTTTAATACAAGCGTTCCTTTCTTAAAAAGGGTTTTATATGGATGCAATTATGTAATTGGGAAACAGCACAAAATTACTTACTCCTATAATGAAATTCAGTGGCGCCCATAAACCATGAAAATACTATAGATTAATGGATTAGCCGGGGGTTGGTTTACAGCTTTAAAGCGTGGTGTTTGGCTTGGAGAAGAGAGCTGGAGCTGCGTGCATTTTAAGGGTCTGTAATTGAATGAATATGAACAAGAAGAACAGTTGAAAGCCTGCAGTAGCTGTTCGTTGCACATGACCTGTGGAGCTCACATTGGACTGGAGTTCACAGCTTTAACACTCAACATTTAGTTAATTAAAGCTCCAAGTCAGTTTGAGGGTACATCAATTAAAATAGTGTTTCTCAAACTTTCTACAACGTGTATCACCTCTGAAAATGTTAGGCTCCGTTATAACTGACATTAAAAGACAGAAGTGTAGGCAGTCCACGCAGGAGGTGAGTTTATTCCTAATAAAGAATATTATTGATTATTATTGATTGTCAGCCACAGCCAGGCCGCCTGCACAGGAAGACAGTGGTTTACTGCCATCACAGTTTAGCTCGTATCATGACCTTGTCTGCACTACGTGCATGAACATGACTGTGTAACAGGCTGATATCGAAACAAAAATATCACAGGAAAGACAAAACTCTGCTTAAATTCCATTGCAGTGATCCCATCATTGAAAAATCCAGTCACACATAAACAAACGAAGGGGCCATCGCCCGCTGAGGCGACCAACAAACATGAATCTTGGCCATTGGTCGAGGCTGTGACCCTCTAAAAGTTCACCACAGTTGAACTTGACCCAAAGAAAGGATGCAAATTCATGGCTACTCCCCTTTGTTTGTTCATGTGTGACCACATTAAAATGTCTAAAAATGCTTGACACTTGTATATTTTGTTGAGTTGTGTACTTACATTATCCCAAATGTTTTCAACAATTTTCAAATATAAAGAAGTCTGTCATTTTTTTCAAGGTAACGATGTGGTTCTTGCTAACCAGTTCTAGCTAGTTTCTAGTTGCTACAAATAACTTCTGGCAAAACACGGGATACTTTGGATACACCAGAGAGTGAGGAAGGAATTTGTTAACATGAATAAAACCTTAATATTACCTCATCCATGAACACGATTTCTGCTTGACTCAGGTCAGATCCTTTCATCACCTGTTTAAAGGTGAAGAAAACAACTCCCATGATCCCGTGCTACTTCATGACCTCATTAAACTACGTCTCTGCTAATATGAGAACCTTAGCGGCAGAATTCACATTTTGTGAGATTTTATTCATTTGAATTTTTGTAAAGTTTTGATTATATATTTATAAATTAATTAATTTTTTAAATCTAGTGTATCACTAGAGGGAGCCTGAGAGGCACTAGTGGCACTCGTACCGGAGTTTCACAATCTAGGCAAACAGATTGGAGCAGTCATTCCACTGAGTCAGGAGCTACAGGTGGGTCACAGGAAATTTTACTTGGGTCCCTAAAGACCGAAGAATTCTGCAAATTTATGATTCATATCCACAATACACCTTTTATAAAGCATTTAAATTGTTTTAGTGATGAGAAGAAAAAACAAAAGCCTGTTAATTCTGTCTAAATGCACTTATTTTGTCTCATTTATGAAGTAGGTTAAAATGTCTTATGTTGTTTTCCTGATAAGAGGAAATAAAATCAATAAGATGGCCTGTTAACTCAGCCTGCATGAATGAACTCTTCCCAGAATTTACATGTGAGGCTGTGAATTGGGTTGCAATGGTTTGTCATTTTCAAAAAGTGGGTCCCCAACAAAAAAGTTTGGGAGACACTGCATTAGAGCTTTAATCGGGCCTGAAAAGTTGAGCCCGACAAGGCCCAGCCCGACAAAATTCGGACAAAATTCTGTCCGAAACGAGGGTCGGGTTTTTGTTTTGTTCGAATTTTCTTAGCATATTTTAGCCTGAACCCGAATACAACCCGACATTTTTATTAACAAGCTTCCCTCTGTGCATCCTGACTGAGACACTTTGTTTCTAGTGAAGACACACAATACAAAATAATAATAATTAGACCAAACAGCAGGAGTTGGCAGTGACGGGGATAATACATGGGGGAACTGGAATCAGCAATGACTAAACTGGGACAAAAATGAAAAATTAATTAATTAATTTAAAAAATAATGATAATAATAATACTAGTACAGCCCGAACCTGACCTGAGCCTGTGGAATATGTGAGAAGAAAGGCCTGACCCAACTCGAACCCGTCAGGTTCCATTGGGTCCCGTCGGGTTTGGGCACAGATCTCAAACTCCAGAACAGATATAAATATATTCTGAGTCCTGGTTGGGTTTTTCTGTAGTTGGTATGATTCCTTCATGCAGCCTCCGCAGGCGCCGTTGAAGCCCAAGAAGAGCTGTACACAATTAAAATAACCCCTCCGACACAAATCCTCCCAACAGCCATTCTTACACGCAATAAAACGGTGTTGGCATGAATGAAACGTCACACTGTGAGACGCCGTCAGCCGCCGTCAGCCGCCGTCGGCTCCTCTGTAGCCCAGCAACCTCACACATGATGGTTTGCCTTAATGCTCTTCAGGATAATATATTTCAGCAGGAGCAGTCACACAGCATTGTTATTTTGGATGCTTTTTAACGTCACTGCTGATGCTGCTGTTTCTTTCACTTTGTTTGTTATTCTTCCACCACATAGAGAAGGGGTTTCTGGGCAGTGGAAGATATGTGACAGAATTTAATATGAGCAGGAAAAAACTTCTCCAGGCTGCACATGAGTTTCTTTGACAAGGCCAACGCCGCATGTGATGTGAATGAAAACCAGCAGTCTGAACTGACCAGAGGCTGAGGCAGAACAGGTAATAAATCTTTCATTTTTTATGGAGCTAATTTGTCATTTCGTACACAGGAACACAAAGTTGAACACACACATCACACTAACACAAGAACAGTGTTTATATCTAAGAATTTGAGTGCTTTAGTTACTGCAAGTGACTGCAAAAATGAAAAATTATCAACAGAGGGGAGAAATAGCGTTTTTCACATTATGTCAAAGATGTCTATGTATTGTGTTGCAAAGATATCTATGGAAGTTAGCATGCTAACCAGCTAGCTTAGGCCCCATCCTGCCTTGTTATACCACTTTGTACCTTTGTTAGTCTGATATTGTAGCTCAGGCTGTCCTCCATGGTTTCAGCTGGGGAATGTGTGCGAGCACTGAGTTCACGATGTTCCACAGTCTCACTTGGCTCTTTTAAGCTTAATAAATAAACAAAATAAACTCACAAAATGTCAAGAAAGGAAATATTCTTACATAAACATCCTTATGAAACAGAACAATACAACCATATTGAATTTTATTTGTTGTTGTTACCGAACTAAGATGAGTTTGTTGCCTTGTTAACGCACTGTAAAACATACTTCATTCTCAACAGAAACAAAACAAAACTAATCAAAACCATCTTGGTTCATCTTCCCACTGTTCCAACAATCACCAACTCTTGTTTGGTCCAAATAAAACCTTGATTTACAGAGTAAGATGTGAAAATATTCTGGCTCTGCATGCTGTTTTTCTCCACTGCTGCCCAACCTCCACACCTCTTCGTCCAAAGTCCTGGTTGGAGCCTTTGTAGCTAAATCACCTCTGTACTGTATTTCTTGTTGTCAAGATGGCCTCCATTGCTCTCTGAATTTGCTTTTGGTCCCGGTCCTCTGGATGTCTTCACTGGGAGACTGGTGATTCTGGCTCTGGTTCTGGTGCTCGTTCCTTTGCCAAACCCTGCCAAAGCTCCTGCACTAGCTCTTTAAACACCAACACTCCCAATCCAGACAGATTTGAGTCAGTTAATAGGACCACTTAGCTGCACAGCTAACTGATCCGAGTAGCTAATGGCGGCTACAGCTAGCAGCAGTTAGCAGTTACTCTGATATATATTATATATTATGGGCTATTGCTCATATAACCCTACATTCAACTTCTGTTAAAGCCTGGTACCACTGATGTATCTTATACCTCCTTTCTGAAATTAAAAATTAGATTGCAGAAATATGCTTCCAGTCTGAAATCCTAACCCTCCAGATAGGGACTCACTACTGTAGGGGTATCCATCCATGCAGATAGTTTTGATTTTATTTGGTCAGCATTTTACTCATGTGAGATTTTGGCCGTGACCCCAAATACGATGGAGGTGACAGTGTTGAAAAATTAGCCCTTCTACCCCCAAAAGAATGGAGTTGAGATGGAATGGAGTCCCTGTTGTTGGCAGGGAGGTCTGTTGATAATCAGGAGTAACAAAGACACACTGAAAGTCAAATAAAATCATCTACTGTACCAAACTGTCTGCATTTGTATGCATGACCAAAAAGCTCCAAAAGAAAGTGAGAAAATATGATTTTTTTTCATGGGGGAAATGATTCATTCTGTGACTGTGAGCAGATCCCAGTGTGGCTTTTTAGTTTTGTGGGTTTTGGAAAAAAAGGACCATCAAACTGTTGGAAAACTTCAATAATTAAATTGACAAATACCCTCTCACAGTGAGCCATAATTAAAAAAAAAAAAAAAAACATTGTTGACTTGGCATGACGTTGAGGGTGTCTCGCCCCAATCAAAGCTTTTTGTCTCAGTCAGTCTGACACAGAGGCCCAATTAATGCCTGACTAAATGGAGGCACCGATGAGAACATGTCAGTTTCCTGCCGGGGAAGTATTGGAGCCCCTGCACTGGGATTAAAAGCCGTGATTGAATTAGACACCACTGCATGGGGGAGGTGGGGAAATGGGGAGGTGGGGGAACAGGAGACAGCCATACAGGCGTGTGCAGCCGGCCAAAACTGTGAATTTTCTGCCCTCTGACAGAAGCTCTGTCGATGATTTATTGCACTCAGAAATCCCGTCTCTGCTTGTCTGTAAATTTACTGTGTGGGCTGTTTCTCATCAGGCTGCTCTATTAGCCAAGCAATCCTCAGATTATCAAATATTTCCTCTGCTCTCCCCTGAACACATACATAAATATAAAAACGTGTATTTTTATTAATTAGGCTTTTGGTCTGCAGAAGGGGAAAATACCTATCTGAGCATCAATGATTAAAATATTTTACTTCCTAAAGTTCAATCATAATGGTGCACCTGATAACTCACGCTGTGCATTTAATGCAGGAAGGTACTGAAGAGCACGACTCACTTGAAATCAATGCATCTGTTCACACGTTGAGATATCTTCACCCTGATTCTCATTCTCTGGTGAGTGACTGCAGATGTGATGAAATAAGATGTAATGAGAGTGTGCTGATCATGCAGTGCAGCTTACATTAGGCTGGAGCTAATTATATTTTAAAATATGAAAATAACAACAAAAGGCACACTAAAACCATGGTAACAAGACTGTTACCATGGTAAATATTGCATTTATTTAATGATCAGTTTGTTATTAAGACGAAAGATAAAATAGATGCAGCCTTTTCAGAGTTGTACAATCCTGCCTGTGAGTATTAGAAGCTGTTGTACAGTGTTTTTGGCCTTAATCTGTTTCTCAGACTGGATTTCCTGGAGAGTTTTAACCACAGGCTTGAAAGTGAAGCCAATGCGAAAGTGCCTTAAACCTGCATTATTCCTGAAGGCCAGCAGGGGGTGTCTCCAGTGGTTCCAAAAAGACGTCTGATGGTGTGTACTTGGCAAAATGAGCCAACTTCTCACTTGATTTTTGACCTCAGTAAACTGTTTCCCTAATGAGTCTATGGTCTCAATCAATACTTTCAAGTCCTCTCCCATACGGCATGATGCTCATTGTATAAATTATGATCCTATGTAGGATAAAATGGACGATAAAGCAGGGTATAATTTAGGGCGGGACTATCAGGGGTGATTGACTGGTCATTCTCCATCTGTCCAGTGCAACACTTACCTTGTGAGGCAGCTGGATTGCAAGGTCACAAGATCACAAGAGAATCTATCTCGCCAGGCTCCAAGCTATCCGTTTGCATCCGCACCAGAGGTGGAGCGAGCCAATCAGCGTCCTCGGAGGGACTACTGGCAGCTACGGGCAACAGCGAGAAGCGTCCATGGAAATGACTTGTCTCGAACAAACAAGGGTGACTCCTGAAGAGGTTAGAATAGATACTGTGATAGCATCGGTTATATCAGAACTGGGGTGTATTTCCTCATTGAAAGAAGAGCAAAGAATGACACTAAAAGCTTTTATCGATGGAAAAGATGTTTTCGCTCTGTTTCCGGCCGGCTATGGCCTCGGTTTGGTGAGTTGAGCTGTTTGGTTGAAGTGAGCCTGTGTTAGATGTTAAAGATGGCTATTCCAATCACCTGCCAAATGTTTTTACGAAAGTGCCGGCCCTTTTCCAAACAATTTATATAGACAGCTTGTCAGGTTAGTGCAACACACAGTCACACTCTCACTTAAGTCAGATCAAACCGTTAAACTAAGCAGTGCTGATCAAATATGGATCAAGATTCTGTCACTACAGAATCCTATTTGCTTATTTCTTGTCTAAAATTTTGCCAGCAACATAATTCAGAGTACTGTTTAGCTGTACATTGCGCCCAGGCGGCCACCAGTGTGCTTCATTGTTTATTAGGCAATGCTGATCAAACATGAACCATAATCTGTTACTACAGTACCTACTTCTCACCTAAAATGTTTGCAGAAACACACATTTTAGTGCGCTGTTAAGCTGTCATCAAACTTGACATCAAACTTGGTTTGCATTTGGTTTTTACTGCCGGGCTGTTTTCAGTCTGAATTCCAGTTAACACAACTTCCCATTGACCAGTTGCTCGAGGTACATCAGTGTGGTTGTATTTGACATATATAGCATACAAATAAATGTAGCCTATGTCCAGCTTTTTCATAGTTATTGATTAGAAGAAGACAAAGAGTCTACAGCCATGCTGGCTACTTAGGACCAGCTGCGCTTTGAGATAAATGCTAACAGTCGCATAGCAACAGAATGATAATGCTAACATGCTGAGCAGGTATGTTGAACACGTTAGCATGATAACATTTGCATTTGGTCATAATCCAAAGTTCTTGAGAAATTTTGACCTGATGATGAAGCAGAAAGTTAAAGGGACATTCATTCCAAAATCAAAGATACTTATTTTTATTTTTGTAGAACTATTTACCCCTCTAGTTTTGGAGATAGCTCTACATCTTCACAACTCATGACAAAAACTATCTAGATGGAGGAACATCATCACAGGTAAGAGGAAAGCTATGTGTTTTCAAGTGAATTGTCACTTTAAGCCAGTGGTTCCCAAACTGGGGGGCGGGCACAGAGCCACTGTAAGACTAGGGGAAAAACAAAGAGTGAAACAAAGCTGAATGAATATGATCTATGTAGGGGAAATAATCAAACAAGAGTTTGATGATTCTATCATGCTCACCTTTAATTCACTAAAAGTCAATTTTTGAATTCTTTTTTATCAGTTCCATCCCCAATTATTGTTAATGATTGAGAAAAATGATGGGGTGACGGGGGTGTGCAAACTTCTTTGGCTTTTGAAAAAGTTTGGGAACCACTGCTTTAAGCGATGATCAAAGTTATTAGACTGTCTGAACCAAGTTGGGTGGCAACCCAACAAATAGTTGTTGAAAGCCTTCAGTCACGGAACACCAAAGTCATCAGGATTCGTCCTCTGAGAACCATCAACGTCTGTGGAAAATACTGCGCCAATCTTCTAGATGTTGAGATGTTAAGTGAAAACTTTGAACTGCTGGTTGAACCAGAGGGGAATGCAGGGGAAAACCAAGTCAGAAGGACTCTGTCTGTCAGACATTTAATGGCAATATGTTCAATGGTTCTTCAAAACATGTACTTAAAAAACAAAAACGTCAACCTGCTGGTAGTGGAGGATTAAAGTCACATGACTTTATTTTCTGAGAACCCTGAATGTCTTGAAGTTACATCACATTGCCCTCCAAAAAGATATAAACAAGAATTTTAAAAAACAAAAACGTACGATGCATGAAAAACCAAAATGCTTTTGGTCCCTACTCTGTTGACATTAAACACAGTGGGGGTCCTTTTGTAGCTCAATTGGTACAGTGTGTGCCCCATGTACTGAGGCTATTAGTCCTCTGCAACAGCTAGTGGTTCAATTCCAGCATGCAGCCCTTTGCTGCATGTCTCTCTCTGTCCCCCTTTTACTGGTTTCCTTTCAACTGTCTTATCATAGTAAAGGCACAAAAGCCCTGCAAAATTAAACACAGTGAACACAGTGTATATAAATAAAACATTTTGTATTTGACACAGGTCTTAAAATCCAACAGATATTTTTTTTGTTATGTTGTGTTTGTTGAATCCACAATTATTTAGTCCCTCAGGATCTTGTCAAGGTTTTGGGTTGTTGGTCTGCAAAATTTTGTGGGCATCTTTTCTTTAACAAAAAAAAAAAAAAAAAAAAAAAAAAAAAGAGAGAGAGAGAGAGATGAGATGAGATGCATGTTTTTTTGGGTGTTTTTTGGCAATGAAATTGATTGGGGGAGCAAGGGAAAATTGCAAAAAAAGTGATCAGAATGTCCTAAGCAGCTTTATCAAAAAGGCTCAGGATTACAGAAGTTTTAATACATATATACGCAAGTAAATAAATAATAAAACACTGAGATGCATGGATGATATTTGCTGCTATGATCAATGGAACTCGTTGGAAGGTACGATGATCAAATGGTCAAATTTGCGGAAAAGCTGCAGTAATTGGAGAAAATTGCAGAATTCACAGGGATTGGTTGAATTTGGCAACTTCCTGGCGGGACTGGTTATTGTCACAGCCAATTCTCTGCACAACTCTGTATGAAAATATGTTTTAATTTCTGAGCATTCATGCCAGAGTGTAATTTTATATCTTTACAAGACCTCTTTGTGTCTTATTTCAAATTCTTATTTTGTTATTGATTCAGAGGTTTGTTGTTTTGTCTTTCTGACTTGCAATAACTGGGCACAGAAACGATTTTCTTTATCTATACGCCCTCCACTTCACGAGCACACTCAGGCCATCCATGGGCTCTAGGGTCAAAGCAATCTCAGCCTTAATTTTCACATGGCTGCAATACACGGTCTTTCAATGGGAAAAGTAATAGAATGGAGGATGACAAGTATACAGCCTCTGTAGGTTCACATATAAAGATAATGGAATTGTGTGTGTGTATGTGTGAAATACAGCAAGAGACCAAAAAAGAGGGGGAAAAAAGAAGAAAAGAAGATGAATTGGAGCAGAGAGAGAGAAATGAAGAAGGCGGCTAATGGTCGAAGCTGCAAACAAGATGCTCTGATGATGAGGGGAGGGAGAGAAGAGAGAGAAAGAGAGGTGGGGTGAACTCCAGCGCTCAAATACGGGAAGTCAAGGCAGCTGTGACGCACTGAGGCACCAAAGCAGTCGAGATAAAGTGTCAGAAAAACTAGTCCGGGATGCAGAGGAATATGATGATCGCACATCATCTCGCATCTCTTCAAATCTCGGCCATCCTGTAAATAAGAAGAGGAGAAAGCCCCCGAGGAGCCCACAAACCGCAGGTGAGTGTTTTTTTCTGCTCCTGGCATGAAGTTATCTTAATAACTCTGTTGCATGTTGAATGGATAAACAAATCCAGAGGGAAATCTAAACAAAAGCCTCTCTGGAGTATTCTGCTGAACATAAATTCCTTATAAGACAACACAGTGACAGCATGTTACTGTGGAAACCATAGTTTTTTTGTGTTAAGAGAAGAGTAAACCAAACATATTTCAGAGAAAAATGATAGAAAGCTTATTTTTACAAGTCTGAGTTCATGAGAACATGAAAAGTTATGTCAGACATCCTATTTATTGCTGCCCTCAAACTGATTGGGCTGCTTTTTGTCTGCACGCTGCTTCTGCTCATGAGCATAGTTTCTGCTAGTTGCTGCAGATGAAAGTCTAAGTTACAGCTGCTTGGGATCCCTCCTTTGTTGCTCTTCTCGAAGTTTCTTCCATTTTTTTTTACCCATTAAAGGATAAATAAGGTCTGAGGACAGAGGGGGTCATAAGCTGTCCAGATTGTAATGCCCCTGAGGTATTGTTATTGTTATTTGTGATATCAGGCTAGAAAAATAAAAATGACCTGATGGTTAAAATTAAAATAGAGAGGCTAAGTTCCTCATTTTTTCCAGACAATACCTGAGATAATTTTACAATTCAAGAAAGTCGCTCTTTGTTGTGTAAACATATGAAAACACAATAGCGATATTTGCTCTCTGCTCAAGCTAACGTTGATGCCTGTGTGTTTTTCGTACCATGGCAGGTCTTGCTCGTTCGCTCACTTCCCGGCTGATAAAAGGACTGGGAGTCTCTGAGAAAACACTTAAGGTAAGAGAACATTACAAGGGACAGCCATGTTGGTGTTGATGATGTATATTGTGTGAGATGAGAGATGTCGTTCACACAAAACTAAAGTGACAAAAACCCACCACAAACTGGGACTTCCTTGTCTTGTATAATGATCTTTTAAATTGACAAACATCATATGTGTAATTTGTGTCACAATTGGGATCAATAAATTATTTATATACTTTTTTAAAGTAAGATCCCATGGGATGCACTGAAAGAGGAGGGACTTCACCTCACTATAGCACTTAAATGAAGAATATGTAGGATTTTTTGTAAACTTATTTTTCAAAGTTAGTCGGTCCACCTTGCCTCAACAAATGAGAGTAAAAGAGAGAGCTAGAGATTGAATGAACAGAGGAGGCACAAACAAAGCAGTGAATCGGAGAAATAAAACGCTATTTTCTGATTGTTTCAAAGCAATTCTAAAGCACAAATATACATGGCTGCGCAAACTTGGATTTTGTGTGAATGCAGTGAAGTGATCCTCAGTCTGCTCTGCCTGTGAGTGTGTGTCTGTGTGTAAAACTCTTTCTGTAGCTCTCACAGAGAGAGAGCAGAGGAGAGAGACAGAGAAACCAACCCTCAAACCTGTACACTGTTACTAGCTGGGAGCTAAACACTACTACCATGCAGGCTAAAGCCCAGAAACATCTTGAACACAGCAAAATAATGAGAAAATATGAAAATACAAGCAGTGGGTCTTAAATTTTAGTCTATACATTGTTTTTAGGAAAATCCTGCATAGTATTCCTTTAAGTATACTGTGGCTTTGGGAGGTATTGTGGTAGCAACAGATATGCTGGGAGCAGTTTTACAATACCTTTCCTGACCCTAATACTGTTGCAATTAATAGATACAGTAGTACGGTGGCCAACAAGGGCAAATGCGCTGCATATACAAAAACAAGTTACATATCCAGTCGTACAACGGAAGTGCTCCAGGCCTCTAGGGGCAGTGCTGAGCTTCCACCCAAGAGACAGACAACGGATGTATTCTGTATTT
The DNA here is from genome assembly GCA_034769285.1 of Lutjanus argentimaculatus. Lineage (NCBI taxonomy): Eukaryota > Metazoa > Chordata > Actinopteri > Lutjaniformes > Lutjanidae > Lutjanus > Lutjanus argentimaculatus. The sequence continues at coordinate 505,254 of JAWZSL010000064.1, forward strand.
GCAGCATTTTCCTTTTGCATTTGTTTTCCTATATGCAGCGCCCTTCTGTATATGCCACATGTTTGCCCTTGTCGGCCACCGTACAGTAGTCTATTATCAAAGTGCAACAAACCAAATGTAACTGCGAGAGATTTAAAAATCCTCTTGCTGTATTACTGGGTCTCACTCTGAGTCTACTTTTTAATCAGAGAGGGGTATTCCAGCAAGGGACTCATACACACAAGAATCATCGAAATCTCATGTTAAACATTTTAAGTCTCAAGCCTGAGCCAAACTAACCTCGAGGACATCACTATGACATCATCAGGGTTATTTTTTTGAATTCTGGCGAGCTCTGTCCACAGAAAAAGGTTTGAGTCGTACTTTTTGTGATGGATAAACAGAACTTCATTTGTTTAATCTGTGGCAGGCACCTTTAAATGACATTTTTCTCCTCTTTGTTCCACCACTTCCATGTTTAGAAACTCAGTCACCTTCTTGCCATCCAGCAACATGCCTGAGCTGAACTGTTCTCTCGAAGCTCTTGTCACAAGTGGTGAAACATTCTCCAGTGGCGAAGGCTGCCCCGAGGCTGCAGTGTTGTGTGGGATGAATATCTCCTGGGTGTTGGCTAACACAAGTGCAATAGATATTGATGAACTATGCCAGCCTCTAAAAGTCTTCCTGGAAAACAAGCTGGGCCCTCAGAGGTCCCCAGCGTTTCTCCCCGTCTGTGTCACTTACCTCACCATCTTCTTGGTGGGTGTACTGGGCAATTCGCTGACTTGCGCCGTCATCCTGCGCTACAGGGAGATGCAGACGCCCACCAACTACTATCTGCTGAGCCTGGCGGTGTCTGACCTGCTGGTGCTGCTGCTGGGCATGCCGTTAGAGCTCTATGACCTGTGGCAGAACTACCCCTTCCTGTTCGGGGAGGGGGTCTGCTTCTTCAAAACCTTCCTATTCGAGACCGTCTGCTTCGCCTCCATCCTCAACGTCACAGCGCTCAGCGTGGAGCGCTACGTGGCAGTGGTGCATCCCCTCAGAGTCAAACACATGATGACGCGTGCTCACGTCAAGAGGGTCATCTTCATGCTGTGGGTGCTGTCCATGCTGTGTGCTGTGCCAAACACCAGTCTGCATGGGATCGGGGGGCTGGATCCGATGTTTGGACTAGAGTTTCCCGAATCTGCTGTCTGTAGTACGTATTTAAAATTCAATTTTAATTTTATTTTTGTTATTTTTAAGAACTAACATGCTGATGTTGAGCAGACATAAAATGTATGTTTTTTAATAATGTTTGCCACCTTATATCAGCATGCTGCTGTTCCACTAAGAGTTGAGCAACCATGGTTAAAATTGTAATCCTGGAATTAACAGGATTACAATTTTAAAATAAAGAATGATATACTACCATGCACACAGTTGCCAGTTCATTATCATTGCTTCTATTGAAAAAATGCTTCTCTGGGTGGAAATTTCACCATTTTTGTCTTTAAATTAATCAATCAATCAATCAATCAATCAATCAATCAATCAAGTTGCACATGACAAAGGAAAGAACAGCTAGACGAACTAGAAAACAATAAACAAGGAACAAAAACACAGAGCTGCAATGATTCATTCGATTATTAATCACCTATTAAATGAATCTGCATCTATTTTGATAATCAGTTAATTGTTTTAAGCCATTTTTTTTTTATTTAAAAAAATGTCCAAATTCTTAGATTTCAGCTCCTTACATGTGAATATTTTCTGGTTTCTTTTCTCCTCTCAGACAGTAAACTGAATATCTTTGGGTTGTGGACAAAACAAGACATTTGAGGACGTCATCTTGGACTTTGGATCAACATTTTTCACCATTTTCTGACCTTAACTGTCCAAATAACTAATTGATTAATGGAGAAAATGGTGGACAGATTAATTGATAATGAAAATAATAAATATGTGCTCTACATGTTTGAGCCTATTTTTCAACTGGAAAGATTGTGATAGGATCAAATCTTAGGCGACTACATCAAATAGATGTAAGAGATAATGAGTGACGGTGGGGTCTCTCATCAGGAATTAAAGGACAACGTGGAGGCTAGTGTTGGACAGTTATACGATGGTCACTTGCTAACGAAAAAAATATAAGATATAATTTATATTTTCATGCATTTTGCAATCAAAATCTTACGTTTTTCACGAACAATAACTCTATTTTGCCTGGTAACACTTGAGGGTTTGACTATTGCATGTTACCATCCCATAAGGTCCTGCTGCAAAGGAAATGTTCACTGCTCCAGTAAACAGGAATGGGAACTTGTAATAGGAGATATTTCTAGTTCGCTCAGCTGTCTCTATTTTGATTGCAGCTTGTTTGTATTACATTCATTTGAACTACAAGCTGAGAGAAGTAGAAAACAATTTAGTATTAGTCCCAATTCTCACATTATGTTTACAAGATTCATTATTAGAAGAAAGAGCATTTGCCGCAGACAAACAAATCTTACTGACTTGTTTTCATTTTCACCAGATGAAAGTGATGCATGCAGTTCATCCCACTTAACAGGCCTTCAAAAAGTGTTGCACTTATGTGTGAATTATTTAAAAAATGGAGCTAGCCTCAATTGACCCTTTGCTAAGCCCCACCTCAAAACTGTCCGATCATGGGTTAGCAACCGTAACAAGGGTTGTCACTCTGTCTTCATCTGCTCTAACATAAGCTGCAAATATTCGCATGTCATGCTAACTAACACTAGCTTACTAGTTGTAGTAATTTTACCTCCAGACAAACTTGTTAGATACCACTGCATCTGCATTTGTTCTGTAGGGGTTTGAGGAGGAGGATGTGGGCTGATGCAGAGTCAAAGTGGGTTGACGACGATGCATCTCACTCTGGCTCGCTGTCTCAGGTCTAAGATGGGTTAGCTTAGCTCTTATCCTGGCTGTCTTCCAGGATCACGGTGCAGCTGAGTGACCTGTCTCAAGGTCCGCTGCACTAATTGAGCCCCTGTCCTTCCTTTTCCCACATTAATGAGTGTATTTCTGTCATCTATCATGTAGATATACCTGCTGTATTTCACCATCCAACCAATGATTGCTGAGATGTAAGCTAACCTTAGCCTCAGTCTTTTAGCATTAATGTTATATCATGTACGCAGCTGCAGATACACATACACTTTTACAGAGTTCTTGTTTTAAAATGGGTCAGATGGAAACATTAAATCATCAGCTGGAGATGGACTTCTCGGCTGACTCAAACAGTTAGCATTAGCTTACATCAACCAGCCACACTTATGAAATCTGCTTGTAAAAGTCATCATTTTAGCCGACAAAATCCATGGTCGTCAGCTAGAAATGAGAAGCTGCTTTTGTTAACTTCTCTAAGGAATCAAAGACCTCATTTTCAACAATTACTCCCAATTTCAATGTTAAATCTGCCACATAAACCATATAAACGCAGCGCAAGAGCGGAAACTTTTGCATGTGTAGCAACAGTAACTAAGGAGGGTGGTGTTTAGCGAAGGGTCAGTTAAATACATATTCTCAATTACATAATTTTGTTTAGAAAGAATTTATTGGGGGTTACTCATTCCAGGGCATTAATTTAAAACGATGAACAGGGAGTTTCACTGGAACTACTATTATCAGGTATTAATGGACACCATGCAGCCAAACAGAAATGAGTATTCACTCAGATTATGGTATATGTTTGAGAAAAGTCACTGGGTAAATTTTTAACCTGCTGGTCATTAGGATTCATCAATGTCTGTACAAATGTTAGTGTGGCTTAAAAGGGTTTAGATGTTTTGCGGTGATATATGAAGCTAAAATACACATGGTACACCTTCCCCCTCTTTGTTGCATCTCCATCCTCAGCTGTGGTCAACATCCCCTGGTACAACTGGATCATCCTGATTTCCACATTGGTCTTCTTCCTGCTGCCCATGCTGATCATCAGCATCCTCTACCTGCTCATTGGCCTACAGCTGCACAGGGAGAAGGTGATGACCGTGGTCGACACCAGGTGCAGCTTTGGACCGGAAAGCGTCTCCAGGTCCCACAAGCAGAAGATGAGCAAACGCAACCTGCAAGTCACCAAAATGCTGTGTAGGTGTCATCGTTAGTGTTTGCACCCATTGTTCCTGTACGCTTTTGCTATTTTTCACGCCATTTTCCTGTTCCATCTGTCTCAGCTTTGTCTTATTTCCTGTCACATGCTGGTGATGGGATTGATGTCATTTTTCTCAAGATGTCTATGATTCTATACAGCATGTGAGTGTGAATCTACACTCAACAAAAATAGAAATGCAACACTTGTTTTTGCTCCCGTTTTTCATGAGTTGAAGTAAAAGATCCAAGACTTTTTCTGTGCCCACAAAAAGTTTATTTCTCTCAAATTTTGTTCACAAATTTGTTAGAAATGTGCCTTGGACTGGTCACAATAAAAGGCCACTCTAAAAGGTGCAGGTTTATCTTGAAAAAAGACTTTTATTAGATACTGAACCAGGGATAGACAATCAAATTTTTAAGCACTGGCCCCACAGCTCACAAAAGTAGATTTTTGGTGACCCAAATGTAAGCTAATGTACATAAAGGGCACTTGTGCGGCCACTTTTCCCATGAATTGCGATGTGGTGTTTTCTGAAGGCAAAATTTCTGATGGATAAACAAGCTAGCCGCTTGCTTGCTTGTGCTTGCTTGCCACTTCCTGCTTCCACTGCTAAATTTTTCATGTTTTTTCATAGTCTACCTTTTGTGTTTGTAGCTCTTCTGTAAGGTTTGTGTAAACTGTTCGAGTCGACCAAGTAAACCAAGACTTCCCCAGCCTCAACATATCGGTAGCTAGTCTGCGATTAGTAATGTTTGTTGTTCTCATGCAATGTTGAATTAAGGACGCAAAGGAATCAGGATGTTTGTGTTTGTGCAGCTGTAGCTTGGCAAAGGCTTGTAGTGTGGGAATAAAACTTGATGGTCACAGGAGGCAAGCTACAAGAGTATTTGATGGCCAGAGAGTAACTTTTTGCAGTCACAGAGCATTGAGCTACAGTTAATGTCAAACCCTGCTGAACTATTGTTATGCCACACGGGGCTACAGATGCTGTTTTTTCCCAGGAGGGCAAAGTCATGACCCGCCCTCTTTTTCCTCTGATTGGCTTACCCTGACATTCTTACACAAACATGATCCCATCACTCCTCATGCCTAAACCAAACCAACCCAACCACCGAAGCCAACGAGTAGAGCAGGTTATGACTTTGCCTTCCTGGATAAAAAATGCTATCTGTAGCCCTGTGAAATAGCCATAGTTCAGTGTATAATAAATGTCTTTTTTCAAGATAGGGAGGAAGAAAGAGGTGCTCACTAACACAGATTTTACTGACAGATTTTACCAAATTTGTGAACAAAATTTGAGAGAAATAAACTTTTCGTGTGCGTAAGTTTTATCCCCGATCTCGACTGCAAGCAAGTCAGATGTGTTTTTCACTTGTATGTCTCACGCACAGAAAGCCTTTCATTTTTATCAGTGCAGTTTATCAGTTTTACCAGCTCTCTGCACCTTGCTTCCACATAAATGGAACCTGAAGCATTTATTTAGACTACAAGTCTATTTTTCAACATACACATGCAAATGCGCGGCTGGTGCCCAGTAAAAAGGCACTGAAAACATATTTTATCCACATTTTGTAGCCTAGGCAGAGCAGAGTGTGCTCTACAACCTGATATCAGTTCATAGGAACTTCTTGGAATACAGTGTTTTTGTGGCCAAACTGTACATTTACTGCCATGAGACAACTTAACTGCCAAGCTTGAGATTTTTTACTTCAAGTCACGGACAATGGGAGCAAAAACAAGTGTTGTACTTACATTTTTGTTGAGTACATCTGTCCTTCAGTTAAACTGTTCCTCTGACTCGTCCAGGTGTGCTGGTGGTGGTGTTCGGACTTTGCTGGGCTCCGTTCCACGTGGACCGCTTGATGTGGAGCTACATTGACACGAAGTCCAGTCAGCACCTCATGGTCTACGAGTCCGTCCATATCATCTCCGGAGTCTGCTTCTACCTGAGCTCTGCCATCAACCCCATCCTCTACAACCTCATGTCCACCAAGTTCAGAGAAATGTTCAGCCACATCACCTGTTACTCGAAGCGTTGGCCAACACGCGCCAGTATACAGATGACCCAACGGAGCACTTTGAGTGAGAAAATGACCAGCAGTGTGAAATGGACTTAGGCTCTTGGGAGACAAACGGAATCCAAGAACATTTTACACAGATGGGTGACAAAATAAAGGAAAAAACTGAACAAATTAGTGGAGAAATTCAACTAAGACAGGCAACGATGGGTCACTGAATAGTCTGACAAGCTTGAAAATTGTGCCAATCGTCTCCTTCGGCCTACATAGTTGACAGATCTCATGACAACAGAACATCCATGGGAGATTTTGACCCCCATCATCATCAACATACCAAATGAGGGAATAATTTTTTTGGAAGATCCGTACCAAGGGAGCATTGAAGCTGTTGTGACCCAACACCTTACAAAGACATTTATGTTGTTTTTTCTTTTAATTTGTCACCCTTCAAACGGGAATGTTTTAGCACCAAATATAAGGATATTACAGTCTAAGAGGTAGGCGAAATCAGACGAGCATGTGCTGCACACACTCCTACATTATCTGGAAGTCCTTCAGAAATATTCACAATAACTCATTTAAAGAGAGGACCAAGAAGCCAACATACTGAATGAAGCAAAAAGATGATGAGTTGGAGCAACGTTGATCTCTCAGAGGTAAATTCTTCGGATGAACAATGAAATTATCATATAAATGATACAACAGCATTTTAATGCATGGAAAATGTAGCCCATCACCTCTCTCTCAAAAAAGCATAATTTCTATATGTGTACGAGGTAAATTTATTTATTGTATATATTGTACATGCTCTGTATAATGTGAAGCTTTACATTATCAGGCTTGTCTATTCTCCGCAGCTCCAACTGCCATCATTAACATGCTTTCACAGCAAAAAAATGAATATACAATGGTTTCTGTTTAAAAGCAAGAAATGTTTGTCTGGGAAGGAATGAGAGGTGAAAGTGAAAGTTAATTGAGGGTAGCAGGGGAATAACCCTTTGTTTGTGTAAGATGGTTTAATTGTGTATGATATTCACAGCGACTGACAAAGCTGATTAGTCATGTGCCTTGTAAGTATTCAAGTATTACTCTGAAAATACTTCAGGCATAATTATTTCATTTGCCAAGTGTCACATTTCCACACATATTTCTTTGACGAACTGTGTATTGGTGTAATTACTTATATGATGTACAATATTATTATTCTACAGAGTATTTAAAGCTTCATGAGCAAAATATACATGAACATTTTAGAAATGAATATTGCTTTCCTGATAGTAAAATATGTAAGTGTTGTTGTTGTTGTTTCATGTAATGAATTAACTGACATTTTTCAAAGCCCCACCCTCCTCAGTAACTGTACTATGAGCTTGTCCAATGCAGTGACTGCACTAACTCAAACCGTGCTGCGCTGATTTGTATTTCCATTACCTCTTATATCGTACTGAGCTGTGCCTGAGATGGACCTATTCTGGAGTGAGGCCAAAGTGAGCCCTGTCTGCCTCAAAGCGGGCTGGTGCCAGCCAACCTGTGACAAGTCTCCTTTTCTCGTGAGTTTTGTGATACTGAGCTTGTGTGTGCAGGAGAGCAGAGAGAAAGACATTGTTAATAGTCTCTTTATGTTCAGCTCTCAGTACTTTTGTAGCTTCTAACTGAATCTCTGCACCTTGACATGTAATTTCTCTCCTGTGTCGCTGTTTGTACTTTCAGGTATCTGCTTTATTTTATCGTTTCATATTCGCTTTCAGCTTTGTCGGAGTCGTGTTAAGCTACAGCTGATGAAACCCTGAATGAAAACATTTCCTGTTTGTGCTGCTTCACGATAAAAGCATTTGAATAACAAAACAACATGGGACTTTTATTGTGAAGAATTTAAAGAAATGGCATGTTTGTCCTAGAGACGTATTTGAACGGTTTATGTCAACTTGAGTCTCCTCGAGCTCGTCTTCAGTTGAAAGACACACCTTCAAGCAGGTAGCCCTGTTGTCATGGAAATGCAAATCCCTGCCATGCTGGGCTGATGGGCCGAGTCAAACCAAGTCTGGCCAGGCCAGCTCTGGACATGCTAATATTTGCAGCTCACGTTAGAGCAGATAAAGACAAAGTGTAATCCATTCCTCACTTGTTTGCTCTTGTGTATTAGGTTCTTAAAAGACTACAAAAAACACAAACCCCTCTAAACTCTTGAAACACAATGTATCACTCTTCCTAGAGCCCCATGCACGATGCCTTGTTAAGGCTCATTTATGCTAAACGTTAGATGTGCATACAGATTCAGATGGAGCCTTCTGTCCGTACTCTGTGTTCATTTTATTCGGATTTTTGCACTTTTTCTGAAAGTGTATAAGTACAGACAAAACAGATCAGTACAAAGAAGTTTTAAAAATCCTAAAATATTGGAAATGACATTTGTCATCAGTTGGTTCGTTGAAACTATCTTGCATCCACATGTTGCGATGTATATAACGGCCGCACAGACCACCACCATCTACAAGACCACCTCCACTTTTGCCTCTTTTTCAAGAACTACATTATTACAACCTGCTCCCGTGTCCCAGTGTTTGTTGCTATCAGAAACCCTTGATTCTAATTCTTCTGCTTTGAGATAACTTTTTACTCTGAGTGGCGCCCTCTAGTGGATATATTACTTAACATACGTTCCAACGTAAAGCACTCATGGACCAAAGCGGGGAGTGACGGTTAGATTGTTTAAAACATATGTAAAGGGGGCATAAATTAGTTTCTAAACTATGTTTGGACTGTTGCTGGTCAGAGGAGGGGTTTAGCGAAGAGTCAGTTTCTTTAACATTTTGCAAATTGTGTTGAAGACAGTACCTGTATTTAGGGCACGCAAATATTTATCAAGTCTTTATTGAAGTGCGTAGGATCTGATGCTGTATTCTCTACTACTTTATGAAAGCATGTATGTTTTTCTCAGCTTGTACCCTTGAAATAAGATGTGACAGCGTAGTTACTGTTCTTATTACTGGTTAATGACTTATTTCACTTGCTTTCATGTTCAGACTCCTGTCGAGCAACCAGCTCCGTGAGAGAAATGTCTTCTGTGTAAACATCGTGGTTAAAGTGCTGCCCGAACAATTCAAGTTATTTATGAGTAATGAGTTCTGCCAAGAGCCACAAGAAGCTTTCCACTTGGCTGTCTCGTCTCAACTTTGGGTGACACACAGTGCAGGGGAAAAACGAATTTGCACAAATGGAGATGACGATAATGAGGGGTCGGGGCTAAAGGGAAAGATGATGTCACTGGGTCAATAATATGGAAAAGATGAAATGAAGCAGGAGGAGGACACCAGATAACTGATGGATACTGACAACTCACTTCATGATGACACAGTGGTATCAGTGTGCCACACCAACAATAATGAATAGCAATCTACCCACAACTTCCATCACCATAACAGAACACACTGTTTACCCACCGGCTCTGCAAATAGACTCTTTTTAAAAAGGCTGTTTCACAGCATCACCCAAGTAATGGTATTCATTCAAGAGCGCGGAAATTATGGCCACCCATGGCACTTTGATATAACAACATGAAGCAGACTGTATCATTTTATTCACAACTTTAAAGAGTTATGTGAGCAGAATGTGGGCGCTGTGAAATTAAAGCACAAATCAACCCAAATGAGAAATATGATGTGTTTCATTTTGACTTTTAGTCACAGAAATGAGCAGAGACCTGGAAATGTCACCATGTTGAAAACCATAAAATCCTAAAATGGAAACAATAAAAAGTCAATGCGATGCTCGATGGGAATTGTAGGAGGGATAAATTGCAAAGTTTTTGGCATCACATTACTTGTTTTCTAATTCATATAAAGTCATTTATGTGCGTCATCCTGACTCACAACATAATGGAGTTACGGTTTTTAATTTATAATCCTAATTAATGCAACGGTAATGTATGGGATGGAAACCTAAGAGCTGCAGCACTCCTACAATATTTCGAAGGCGCCAGAATGATAATTTGAGACAAGTGTTAGGACAGGGGGTAAAGTAAGGAGCACAGAAGCATATCAGAGACAAGAAGGATACGGAGGAGGAAACATGAGTCACTGCAGAGAGGATGATGTGAGGTGTTTCATAATGAGATGAGTTCAAGCGTGTTCTGAGGACGGGGACTCACACTGATGGTGTGACTGGAGCTCGAAGGTCATTCTAACAAGAACTGCACCTGTGAAAAAAAGACGGAGAAGATTTGAGACTGATATGTCCTCGACCCGATGTGTTAAGCAGAGACCCGAGCTCAGAGGTTACGCTGCGACTCTGCTTGCAGCCCCTGTACAACAGCACCGTGGTTTATAATTCAGTACCAGCTGCAGCACAGGCAGCTTCTGGCAGGAGTGTTGTACACCCAAAACCCGACATCCAGCAGTGGGGCGAAGCATTCGAAACTAAGAAGTTTAAGGGAGAAATCTGGTTTCATGCATACCATCAAATATTTTAATAAACTAAAGTTGCACTAATCAATATTTTCGTTATCCCCCTGGTGTTGCTGTGTGCTGTGCTCAAAAACAAGTCAGCCTCTATGTTATCTTACTTTTAAACTGTAGATGTTTGATACATTATCAATAGAAGACATTCTTTTGTCATTTTTTTCATCTCGTCTTTGTTTTCATTGGCCCAGTCAGATCACCTTATTGGATACAAAATGCAGATGAAATGTTTGGACATTAATTCAACCCAAAAACTTTTTGTGGCTTGTGAAGGGGAGGACATGCCAGAAAAAGTTTGGGAACCACTAAACACTAAATTAATGTTTCCCAAACTTTTTTTCCTGGGGACCCACTTCTTTAAAAATGACAAACGCGACCTCACGACCCAAGTCTGTCCTCATCTGTGTCTTTTCCTTGTTCCTCATGTGTCAGCTGTTTTCCCCTGTCCCCTGTGTTTCTTGTGGTTCCTTGTTTGTCTCTCTGTGTGTCTGGGTGTGGGTCTCATCACTCCTGCTGCCAGTCTGCCTGCACACCTGAAAGTCATCCACTAATCAACCCCAGCAGAACAAAAACCCCGGCTCTGCAGACCAGTCTCCACCAGATCACTCAGTCGAGCTTTGTGATACTAAGCTACAGCCTACTTGCTGCTTCTTTGCTTTTTCTCTCTTGGATTTAGATTTTTGCTTTAACCTTGTTCCCCTGTGCCTCTGATCCACACTCACTGGTTGCCTGTTTGCCTTCTGCTCCAGCCTGCCCACCAGTTTCCAGCCCTGCTCAGCCTGCCTGCCTTGTTCCACCTGAGAGCCCTGGATCAGCCCAAACCCCCTGCTTGCTTTTCTTTGAAAATAAGACACCGAACTGCTGTCTGAGTCTCGCTTTTGGGTCCAGTTTTCACTATACAACACAACAAATTCACAATAAGTCTGATTAATAAGTTCAGGAAAGAGTGCATTGTCTAAATTCAGTGCATAAATGAACTTTCTTTACCATTTTTGTTGCCATTTCTGCATCGTCCTATATTATTTTGACATTTTATTGAAAATGTATGCATGTTAAAACTTTATAAATGGGAAATAAAGTAATTTTGGCTGAATTTACAGCCTTTATTTCCTCTTCTAGGAAAAAAACGTGGGACATTTTAGCCTAAATGAGACAAAAGAAGTGCATTTAGGCAGAATTAACAGCCTTGTTTTTTCCTCCCCTCAGTAGAACAACATGCACATTTTAGATGCTTTACAAAAGATGTACTGCAGATAGAAATCTTAAATTTGCAGATTTTTTTCTCTATAGTATTTTGTTTATTTGGGGACCCAAACAAAATTCAGCTATTCACACTCTCACGAGGAAGGAAACACGGAAGTAAACAAGAAGGTAAATAGAGAAACAAGGAAATAAATCAGGAAACAAGGTAGCAAGGATGTAAACAAAGAAGCAAACAAGGAAGTAAATGAGGAGGTAAACAAGGAAACAAGGACATAAACAAGGAAGTAAACAAGGAAGTAAGTAAGGAAACTGGAAAGAAGGAACCAATGAAGGAATCAAGGAAGGAAACAAGGTGTAGTACATTTATTTCGGGGCCCAAATAAAATCTCCTGTGACCTACCTGTGGGTCCCGACCCAGCCTTTGGGAATCACTGCTCTTAATGGTTAAATAGCTCATAGTTCCCTGTGTGTTTTTAATGCAGAGGCATAGTGGTTGTTGTAGTTTAAGTCACATAATAAAACAATTTTAATCTAAACAAGGGACTGGACCTGTTTCCCCATAAATGCATCATAACCTGCGGTGCCCTTTTTAAATTTTTTTTCCCGCCTGACCCTCAGGCAGCTTGAGTCCGCCCCTGGCTGGCGGTAGAGATGGTATGATCGGTCGACTGAAATATCTAAACAGCTATTTGATGGGTTGCCATGGTATTCGTGGTTCCCAAGTGATGCTTCCTAATGACTTTGCTTGTCCCCTGATTGTGCTCCTGCGCCACCATGAGACTGACATTTGTGGTATTGAGTGAAATGTCCTGACAGCCATCGGATGGATTGCTGTGATATTTGGCACACACATCCATACCCTCCCCCTCAGGATTAATACATCTGACAGGCACATACGGGGACTTCGCCAAAAGGTCACGGCCGCAGTTTCAGGGACTAGAAAACAAAAGTTCCTAGAAGTGAATGATGTTCGAGTGTTTTTGAGTGTTGAGTGTTTTCTATGCATTCATGTCATATTAAACAAACCTTTGCTTTATAGACGTCTAGGAATTACTTTATGACACTGTCTGAATCTGAGCTGACATGATTCTTCCTCCTTCCAAGTGGATCCAATCATCCAACACAGTGGCCAGATATTACTTAAAGTGCCTTCTAGAGTGCCCTTCTAGTGGACAAAACATGATATAGTGCCCTCTAGAGTGCCCTTCTAGTGGACAAAACATGATATAGTGCCCTCTAGAGTGCCCTTCTAGTGGACAAAACATGATATAGTGCCCTCTAGAGTGCCCTTCTAGAAGATAAAACATGATCAAGTGCCCTCTAGAGTGCCCTTCTAGTGGGCCAAACATGATTAAGTGCCCTCTAGAGTTCCCTTCCAGTGTACAAAATGTGGTAAAGTGCCTTCTACGTTGCCCTTCCAGGGAATAAAATATAGCTCCATCAGAAAACTCAACACAGGGTTTTCCATGCATTGGTCCAGCACATAGTGCATGCATGTCCACACTTCCTCGTCCTGCAGTCGAAGATAAATGGGTGTAGAGAATGAATGGATGGAAAATGATTAGGGAATAATGTCAGAATACTAATGCATGACCACGGATTCCAGGGCAAAAACGTGGGCCTGTGAGGAATGAATTTTATTCATAAAGAAACCTGTCCAGTGAATGATAATGTAAAGAACGCAATTTGAAGACATCTTCTCTCCCTCCCTCCTGCAAATTGCTTGTACAAACCAGTATTGGAGTGTCAAGGTTGTGCCACAACATTATTCAGCGGGGTATCTGGCGCAATGAGCTCACGTACTCGCAGGAAAATGTACTTACAACACTACAGCCAATGTCAGTGTAAGCAAAAAGTAATTCAGAGACTGTAAATACTGGAGGATAAAAGGGAAAAAGGGATATCAACAGCACATTGATTAAACTCTGGCACCGCTTCACTGTTTTCATTTTCTCCTTGTTATACCGGTCTTAGTGGGTGAGATTAGCTCTCCACTCAATTTATAAGCAAGCTATTTCACAAAAGACAGGTAAATCCCAGGACGCAGCTGTTCTGCTGTGATTGCATTTTCCTCAGGTTTGTAAGTTTGCTGCTGGAATGACTCACACACCTGCAAAGTCAAGAGGGAAAAACTCCCCAGGACCACCGGAGGAAGTCACGGTTCACATGATCCAACATATTATCTTTTTGTGTTTTTAGCTGCAGGGCTCCAGGGACGACAATGTCAGCCTGTCAGCTGGTCCACACCACAACTATTTGTTTTAAAGCTATTACACGGAGATTTTGTTGATTTTTGAGGCCCCTGTGGACAAAAGCAGTAGTGTTTCCACCGTAATAAGCACAAAATATAATGTCAAAAATAAAAATCATCAAAGTAAAACTCTCCTCCTGTTTCTTTTTAACTGGCAAACATACAACTCCCTATAATTTTGTCTGGGAAAATGGAAACACAAGCTTGTTTCATCTGATTTCAAGGAGACTCTGACCTGGTGGCAGACATTAAGAACAACTAGATTATCTTCTTTCTGGTGGTCTTGCTTAGTTACATGGGTCATATAAAGCATTTAGTGCATATAGTGTTTCCCAAACTTTTTTCCTGGGGACCCTTTTTTTTTTAAATGACAAATCATAACTGGTAGGAGTTAATTTGTGCATAAATTAACCTTCTTGACCATTTTTACTGACATTTTTGCATCACCCAATATTATATTGACATTTTTTTGAAAACATATACACACATTAAAACTTCATAAATGAGAAGGTTGTTTCTTCTTATTGGGAAAACAACATAGGAGGTTTTAGCCTGTTTCATAAATGAGAAAAAATAAGTGCATTTTAGATGCAATTAACAGGCTCTTGTTTTTTCCTCTCAGTAAAACGATATACAAATGCTTTATAAAAGCAAATAAGGAAACCAGGAATTAAATAAGGAAGTAAACAAGGAAGTAAATGAGGAAACAAGGAGGTAAATAAGGAAACAAGGAAGTAAATGAGGAAACAAGAAAGTAAATAAGGAAATAAATGAGGAAACAAGGAAGGAAATCAAAAACTAAGGAAGTAATAAGGAAATAAACAAGGAAACAATGAAGTAAATAAGGAACTAAATGAGGAAACAAGGAAGGAAATGAGGAAACATGGAAGTTAACAAGGAAGGAAATCTGGGAAAAAAAGGAAGTAAACAAGGAAACAAGTAAACAGGGAAGTAAACAAGGAAGGCCCGTTCATCACTCCTTACAGCTTTAATCATTATTATCACTATTATTATTATTATTATTATTATTATTATTATTATTATTATTATTATTATTATTATTATTATTATTTCATTTCAACCATGGCTCATCATAAAGTATATTAAAGCCACACAGTAAGTTTTCATGGTTGTATCTCACTGGAATATTCTTGTTTCCTGTAACCACACCAACCAGCTTCAGCCAATTAGCACAAGAGAGCACAATCTTAGGAGACGTATATCTCTCCCCTGAAATGAACGAACATAACAAAAGAGCCCGTATAGAGGAGTTCCATAATGTAAAGTGTGCTGTTACCTGAAGGGATTGTTTTTATCCACTACAGAGGCTGCAGTAATTAGGTTGGGTAGAACTGTTCTTTGTTTCTAATTACATCAGTTCTCAATAAAACTATGATTGCAACTGTGATGTAACCAAGTCCCTGCAAACATGAGCCTGTGATACTGTACATATTTGTTGTCTCTTATTTTGGATTAAAGATCTTTTTTTTTTTTTTGTCATGCATCTGGTGAGAGTTCATTTTTTAACAACAGCATCTATGTGACATTTTGAATGTCACTGATCAGCTTTAAGAAAACAATACTTCAAAGTGTGGCAGTTACAGCGTGCTACACATAAATTATAGGTGACGACTGTACGTGAAGACAGAAATGTGATAAAAGTGAACACGTCGGTCCACTGATTTGGTCTAAACCAGGTGTGACACAATTGATCAGGCTGGCATGGATCATAGACAAATGTGATATAAGGTCCTGATAATGGCCAAATGTCTGATAATGGAATAATCAAAAGTCTTCTATAGACGAATCCGGCAAAGTACCGGAAGATAACAAGCCACCGTTGCTGTGGTGGCTTCTCCCTACAGTTTGAGTGTGAATTAATTAATTAACTTTTTGTGTAACGTTACTTTTTAAAACAATGTCTAGGAAGTCGGGAAGAAACAGTGCAGTTCGGCTGCTCCACCAGATGAGTCAAATTTCAACTTTGGAAAAAAAACGGGACGTAAAATACTTCACGAAGAGAGCTGCTGTCTGAGAGCAGAGACTGAGTGTACAGACGACCACCATGTGTTACAGTGGATCAGAAATATTAACGGACAGGAACTTTGTTCCTGAAAATCTTGAATCCCAGATGAAAAATGTGAATTCATGTATATTTTTTAATATATATTACACAGTACTCCATCACTTAAATGTGGTGGAGGTGGTCTGTTTTGTCTCTCTGGCTGTTGTCACAACCAACGTCTAACTGCTGTGTAACATTTTAAGAACATTAATTATCCCCAATCCTAAAAGGAACCATCATCAGTTACTGAGCGCCGCTGTTTAACGACGTCAGTCCAATTGTCCATCTGTCACTGTCAGCAGACAACTGCAGACACGGTGTCTAGAAGGAAACCTCAGACCCACAAGATCTCTCGAGAGCGAACATTTAGATTGAAACCAGGAAGAATCTCACGAGAGACTCACAGATTAGTGGTTCTCTTCTTGACCCAACCAGTGGACACTGACAGTGACAGGACACAACATGATGTGCCACAGCAGCAATGGCGGCGCTGCAAGATGGCAGAACACACAAAAGGTTGCTGGATTCATCCATATGTGTGGCAGTAATACACTTGTACTGTTGTTACTGAACTGCCATGTGATGGAGCTGAGGGATAATTATTTTTATGCATAGATAGATAAATATTACAAAGACAGTAGCAGCAACAGTAGAGCATTATGTTACAAACATGGATGTACATCATTGAGTGGATAAAGTTACAGTTTTAATATGGAAGATACAGTTTATTATCATTACCAGTGAACACAGCACTGTGCCATTTCAGAATAAAAGCCTGATAACAGTTTAATGGTAAGTAAAATTACATCGACTAGAATCAATTCAATTCTAATTGCAATATTTCCAAGTGCTCATGATGGACTTCTGAGCCACATGCAACCTTTCAGTAGACCGGATGCAGCCCCCAGGCCGTACTTTGCCCAGCAGGTCTGGTTTAGACTGATATATTTCTGCAGTATTATATGAACTTCCATTAAATTACAGATTAAAGCCCCCTGAGGCAAATTGTGATTTGTGATATTGAGCTATTTAAACAAAATTTGATTTGACTTAAAGTCTGTACACACATTTCTGGTCCCCAGAGGATGAATCAGAGTCGTACTCTGGGGACCAGAAATGTGTATCCAAAGTCATTCAGATACACTGAATTGATCCCCTGACTGACTTCTGTAGCGCCACTGACATGGTATATATATTAGGACAGTAACCTGGATGTGTGGTCATGTTGGAGATACTGGGATGGAAACACCAATGGATCACACACTGAATATTTAATTCAATTCAATTTTAGGAAGCCTGTTTTGAGAAAGGTTAACAGGAGGTCTGTACGAGCTGACTCCTTCATCGTAGAATAACAACCCGACAATTTTGTGACAATATTCCTCTCCCAAACTACCACATTTTTCAGTAAGCCCATACACAGCTTAAGACCTTCAATGTCACAAAGGTTTGGAAGCCTCCAACCAGACGGTGTGTGGATAGTGAGACAGGCTCAGCATCAGCTCATCAATAACGTGTATCATGAAAGCCAAGGTAGGTTATCGACAGATCTCTGCGTGTTGGACAATAAACTAATTGTCTACGATAAAATGTCTGCTCTGTCATAAAAATGATAAGAAACTAGTTTTATTCTTACAAGCTTTTATTTGGTCGATCAAAATTGACCATTTTGAGCAATAATTGCTGCTGTCACATGGAACTCATGGGCAGTCGTGTACACTCACTCAGAGCTTTCAGAAAATGTGCAAGTGGTGCAGTGGACTGAGCAGAAGACTGGCGGTTCAATCCCCAGCTCCCTTGAATCTGCATGTGGAGGTATCACTGGGCAGGATACTGAACCCCACATTGTCCTGGAAGCATGTGAATGAAATAGTTCAGAGTAGAGGCACCTTGTGGTAGGCACATGGACCTACCAAGTTAAATAGTCCAGTACAGAGTCCTGCACAGGTCCAGCTTTGCAAACCTGCCCCCACTTGCACCTGCAAAGCTGAGAATCAGAACCGACCGTCACCTGTAAATATCTCCATAAATATAAGCCCTGGGACCCGACCTGCACCCATGAATTGGCGCAGCGCCTGTTCTCCTGCAGCTGTCGATGTGTTTTCATAGTGACGATAAATGGCAAATATTTTTTAAAACTTTTTACAAGCTAGCAAAGTCTTTGAACGCACCACAATCCTCCCAAATGTCTGACTTGGCCTTTGACGATGCATTGTCCACAATTTGGTGCCCATGCACCGCTGGCTTATTTTCA
This sequence comes from Lutjanus argentimaculatus, assembly GCA_034769285.1. Classification (NCBI taxonomy): domain Eukaryota; kingdom Metazoa; phylum Chordata; class Actinopteri; order Lutjaniformes; family Lutjanidae; genus Lutjanus; species Lutjanus argentimaculatus. Next base: position 523,580 of record JAWZSL010000064.1, read on the forward strand.
TCTACGTCATCAGCAGCTAGCCTTCATCACTGTCATATCAAACAGGGATGTCCCACTGTTTGTCAGTATGTGGGGTCAAAGGTCGTGTTGCAGACTTTCACAATAAAATCCTGCCAGCTGATTAGACTTGGTATTAGTGTACTAACAGATATAACTGTTAAAAATACTGCGCAATCATTTTAATTTTTGATTTTACCAGGGAAAAAAACACATTATTGTATTGTATGTGTTATATTATGGTTCTTGTCTGCTGCCCACCTGCAATATTTTAATTTTTATCCATGCCTGCACTTATAAATTTATGAAAATATATTTTTTATTCATTACACAATGCTTTTAAAGGTCCATTACTTTGATTTATGACTAAAATATCTACAAATCTAATGACAAGCATCAGCATTAGCTTTAGTGCTAATTATAAAATATTGTGTTTAGCAGGTGTAGTTAGGCTACACCTGCTAAACATACAGTCTGTGGTATGTTAACATTGTGACTGTGATGTCAGTTTGTAGCTTGAAAAGTGCAGCCACACATGGCTGTACACTAAAAAAAAAGGCTGTAATTTCCTAAAACAACTGGGAACTGCAAAAATAATTTGATGTTCACCTGAGGCAGCAACAGGACCACTGAAGTGATAATGGGTGCGTGATAGTTCAAAGACAGTGTTTATAACCGGCTTTTTAAATGAGGAACAGCTCCAGGCTGCAGAAGTCATGTGGTCGGTGAAATTACACCGCTGAGCTAATTTTAGGTGTCTAATCTTAATTCATTCTTCAAACTTTGTGAAACCAGGAAAGAGTCAGCTGCACATTTTTCCATCAGAAACATATCAGCAGTAATAATCACGCCGGCAGGGTAAAGAAGAGCTGTGAACTGTGGCTGTGTTCTTGCAAAGCTGAGACTTCACAAAGTTTTGTCACTCTGCTATAATTCTGTTTAATGGAGCAGGAGAAGCAGCAGCATGAAGAAGCTTGAAGATTTGCAGAAACATCCTCTTTAAGTCGGAGCTGATGTAATGCTCGGTGTTGAGGTTTTGGTATTCCAGTGGGGCTATTGTTTCAGCACCGGATGAACAGTTCTTTACATAAAACACACCTCATCTGTTTACGGTCGTGGCAGAAGAAGAACACCTAAATATGGTCATTCACATGGGCTCGTATATAAGCACTGTGCTTTATTATTACAAGCATGAATTTATTGTTGGACTGGTGAGAGCAGCAGATGGAATAAGATGCATAGATGTTAATAGCACTGACTTAAACAACACATCACTACTGAATCAATTCATGTTAAGAAATGCTGCAGTTTCTCTTGTAGGAGACGCAGTTAGTTAGAATACAAGTAATGTAGGGGAGACCAGGGATGTTAGTAACACTTTTTGTTTGAGTGTCAGTAACTCAGTGGTTGTTCGTGCTGGATCTCTCAAACTTTGATACACGCCGCCCATATTTGTCTACGATAAATAAAACTCACTTTACACAATCACAGGTTGAGTGAGTTAAAGGGATAGTTCACCCAAAAATGAAAATTCAGTCATTAGTCATGAGTTTCACAGGAAAACAGTGTTGCAGAATCTCCCAAACAATGGAAGTGAATGGTGACCAGTTTTCAAAAGTAAATAAACAACAGAATAAAAACATAAAATGCCTCCATACTGCTCATCTCCTGAAGTCTCCTGAAGTCCCGACATGCTGTTTGCACACTGTCACACCACCCACACACAGTTCAGACAGTGTGCACGTGAACGTGGCTCCAAGCTAAAGATCTACAGTGAAGATTCAGGCTAAAAACATGGTGTAAATAACATTTTTTTAGTTAACTTGGCATGTTGGGGCTTTAGGAGACTTGGATTACACCAGACAAGCAGTATGGAGGCATTTTATGTTTTTATTTTGTTGTTTTTTTATGTTTGAAAACTGGTCATCATTCACTTCCATTGTTTGGGAGATTTTGCAACACTGTTTTCCTGTGGGCTTGAAGGCAAAGCATCAAAGCTAAACCACTGTCTGTGTCTACAATACAAAAAGCAAGGCAAAAAATACTCTTGATAAAAATTTAGTTCCTCACCTGAAAAGATTTTTTTTTATGTGATAAAATCCACGATGCTGCTCACAGAGACGTGCCACAAACGAAATGGGAGTGTACCATATTTGGTCAAACTAACCTGGCGTTACAACACTCCCTGGTCTCTCCCAAATCTACAGGATTTGTTTTTAATCTACATACTGCTTTGTGGGTTTCAGCAACACAGTCTTATGTTCTCAAGGGAAATACCTGTTTTAAAACTCAGTTCCTGCCCTTAAATGCCTCAAAATCCTGCTGCCTTTGATCCACCTTTCAATCAAGAACCAATTTACTCTTCATCAGCAGCGTGTGACAGAAAATAGCCGGTATAATAGGAACTATTGTAAGGGCTGACGGCTTTAAACCACAGTATAACACATCACTCTGTAATATTATTATCCCCTATAACTACACTAACTGACTCCAGCTAATTTGCACATGAAAGCACCGTCTTCAGAGACGTATATTTCTTTACCCTGAGATGAACTAACGCAACAAAAGAGCCCACAGCACCGAGGAGGTTCCATATTGTAGTTTGTGAAATGGTGTTAAGTGTGTTGTTTCCTGAAGGGATTGTTTTTATCCACTACAGAGGCTGCAGTAATTGGGTTGGGTAGAAGTGGTTTTCGTTTCTGTGTTTAATTACATCAGTGCTCAATAAAGCTACATTTGCAACTGTGATGTAACCAGGAACCTGCAAATACAACCATGAGATACTGTCTTTGTTTTTTAAATTTTCTCTTTTTTTTGGTCATCTGTTTGTTGACCGTTCGTGCTGAAATGTTTTTCAGCAGCACCTTTGTGCTACGTACCTTTTTGAAGTTCCTACACCTTTTCCAAAGTCAGATTAAAGCAGCTCTCAAGGTTTTTTTTAGCACCTTACTGCTGTGGTAAATTATATATTTATATACACTGGGGCTTAGAAAATCGATAGATTGATTTTTCCTTTGCATGGTCTGATATCGATTCATAAAATGCCAAAAGCGATCTTTTCATACATGTCTTTTCTCCTGCAGATGTGTTGTGCATCCTGCTGTTTTAACCTCATGAGTCATGAGTGACCAGCCTTTAGTGCGAGATCTCACTAATTTTAGTGTGTTGATTAGCTTATGTTTAATAAAAAATAGATGATTAATTAAAGTGCTTTGGGGTTTATTCTTAATGTAAGCAATAATATTCTTAATGATGCACAGGGTTTGAGATCAGTCCTTGTACAATCTACAGAATCAGTTCTCATATTCAAGCAAAACTGGTGCTGAAATATCCCAAACTGAGTCAGTAACGGACTGAACTGATTCATGAATCGAATCGAATCAATTCTGGAAATCTGAATCAATACCCAGCTCTAATATACACATTGTTCAAATTATTATTTCACTTATTGAGCACATTAAATCAGATGTTATTGGGCTATAAAATTATTAAATTCTGTTTGCATTCTACAGGATGACACATTAAAGGAAAGTACAAGAAAGTTTCATGTTTCAAAATGTGTGACCTGTCTGTAAGTAGACTGAGCCAATATCCAACTTATTTTACTTCTTTATCTAAAAAGCAAAACTATTCAATCAGGTAGTGATTTATTATGAAAGTGCTGCAATTGCAAGATCGCAGCAAATAATTAATTCATCTGAGATTTGTCTGTCAATTATTTTCTCGATTAATCGACTGATTGTTTGGTCTCTAAAATGTCAGAAAAAGGTGAAAACTGCCTGTCAGTGTTTCTCAAAGTCCAAAGTGATGTCGTCAAATGTCCCATTTAGCCCATTTATCTAAAAGGAGTAAAGAAACCAGAAAATACTCATATTAAAGAAGCTGAAATGAGAGAATTTTGACTGTTTTCATTTAAAAAAAAAAGCTCAAATCAATTAAGCTATTATCAAAATCATTGGTGATTAATTTAATAATTAATAATAATTAATCCTTGAAGCTCTAAACTGCAGTTTCAAGCACTTCATCCAAAATCCAACATTTCAAACCTTGAAAACACTCCACTACAAAATCCAAGTGTTATCAAGGATTTCCAGCACCCGTATGAACCCTGAACATTTAAATGTAATCAATCCAAAGAGACTGTAGGTGGATATAAAGCTTCTTAGTAAAGAACACTCAGACAAGTCTGTTGAAGGCAACATATGCTGTATTTCAGGTTTTACAGTGTGAGAACCGTAAATGAATAAATGAAATGTCAACACAAGTGAATATAAATGAACAGAAAATAGAGGATTTTCTTAAAAGGCTCTTTTTATACCAAACTTTTAAGTCATAAACAGAGTTCCCCTAAAAAACAGTATGTTTTTTTGGAATCAGCATTTGAAAAATTAACCACAAACAAGCCATCTTTTGTGTAAAAAAACAAAACAAAACAGTGATATAAAAGTAGCATAAAACAAAGTAAAAAGTATTTCTTACTAAAAAGGCAACACGGATCATAATCTAATGTTAAGTTAAGCAACAGCACAATGTACAGTAAACGAGCAGAAAACGTAAACATGTCTGAATATTCAGTAAAAAAAACAGCCGGAGCAATAAAACCATGAATGTTCTGGATAAAACAAAGTGCAGAACAAAGAAAAGAAGAGAATCCGCTGCGATAGAGAGAGAGATGCTCTCTGAGGTAAAGATGCAGGAGATGTCGGCTGTCAGGCGTTTTACTCCCATCTTTCAAACATTTAACGCTTCAAAGGTTTTTGGGACAGTACTTTCGCTCAAACCGGGGTACGTCAAACTTCCGCAGGCATCCTTTGTAGTTCATGTAGCGGATCTTCCCGAAAATGGGTCTCTCTGCCCAGCCCTGGTCGTGGATGCCACAAATAGACCACATACAGCCTACGGGAGGAAAGAAAAAAATGAATATGTGAGGAAACTACTTCAGTAAAATCAGCAGTACACTTGCACAAATGAGAATTCAATCTATGTCCTCACCGACAAAACCATTAGGGTCCTGGCCGTCCAGCTCGTAGCGATCGTTTAGGTACAGGGCGATTTTGAGCGCCTCATCTGGTGAAGACGTCCACTCCAGGATCTTTTTGGCCCAGTACATCCTCAAGAAACCATGCATCTTCCCCTCACTGACCATCTGGTACTAATGGAGACGGGCAATACACAGAGGAGTAAGAAACAAAGCTAAAAATGGTGGTTTGGATTATTTGATCTTGGGTTGTATGAGGTATCAATAGAAACGAAGCAATGAACTGCTATGGACAGGGTCAGCATCAACAGATATTTTTGCCACCTAAAAAAAGTCCATGTCTAAAAAAAATTGAAAATAAAAATAATATAATTTAAGTGTACACTATATTTAGAGTATTTTCACCACTTTTCATTGATGTCAGACAGCCTTTCATGACAGAAAACTGCCGTTGTACGAGCCAAATATCGCTTTCTCTGAACCAACCAAACTCTGAAGCCAAAATAAATAATTTTACCCTGCAGAACACAGCAGTTGCTGCTCTAACGCTGCCTCAATCTGTTAGTTTGTTTGTGCTATTGTGTGACTTTTCAAACTTTAATTTAGACTACTTGACTAATCTAATAAGAAAGCACTCAGAGAGCAGTTAAAATTGAGCACAATTTATTAATTGATAAAGTTAAACACTGTCTGAAAGAATACTGTGTGTATTAAGAGCCATTTGAAGCCATTAATCACAGTCTATAATCACCAAATCGTAGTTTGATGCTGCTGAGTGATGTGGCACTTTTCACCGTGCAATACGAACACTGAACTTTTTTTTTTTTTTAGTTATTTTTTGGGCATTTTTGCCTTTATTTGACAGGACAGCCAGAGGGTAGACAGGAAACGGGGGATGACATGCAGCAGAGGGCCATAGGCGGGAGTCGAACCAGCGGCGCTGCAGAGGACTAACAGCTTCCATACATGAGTCGGACGCTCTACCAACTGAGCTAAATGTCCACCCCTCGAACATTGAACATTAAACTACAAAACATGACGACAACTCAATAAATGCTTTATGTTTTCAGACCGAAGAGGATCTGTGGGCGAACGACATCGTTCACCAGGAGCTGACGTTAGCTGCAGCCTGACACACAGTGTGGCTAACTTTAGCAGAGCTAGCAGCAGCAGCAGCAGCAGCAGCTGCTCTGCTTGCAGGTTAATGTCCGTGTCTGTGCTGAATATGGTCACACATCACTCCAGCCTAGATTCAGCTTTATTTCCATTTTATATATCAAAACACGGACAAAATCACACTGGTTTTACAAGCTGTCACCTGTCCAACTTTGCTGATAACAACATCTGGGCACATACGTGCTCGGTGAGAGGGGCTGCAGCCCCAACTAGTGGCAGGTGGCTGCATAACATCTTAGACACAACTGTTAACTTGCATTGTACACAAATGAAAATATTGATAAATAGTTGAACAGACTAGTTTCTGGTGCCGACGTTTAATCGTATAGTCGACTAATGTGCACATCCCTAATTTGGACACACTGATATCTGGCTTATATAACAGTGGTTTCCAAAAGTAAAGTGGTGAAATTCTAAATATAGCGTACACTTAAACTTACTGATTTTTTTTGGTGAACCCATTAATACCTTCTGTACCTGACCCCATCAACAGCAGTTCATGAAAAATAAATTAAGGGAAAAAAAAAAAAAAAAAACGTAACAAAACTCCACCGTAAGTACTTAATACAAGCCCGTATCAAATAATCTGAACTATCCCTTTAACACAGACAAACAAGCAAATGTGTTTAACACTTAAATAAGAAGGAAACAGTGTGATCTGTTGTGTTTTTCAAAATAAATGTTGTACCTGAGCAGCGTTCCACAGTTTGTCGTGCGTCTTTGCTTTCTCCAGCTGCTCACGTGTGTAGATATACGGCCTCTTGTCTTTGGCGTGATCTTTCAGGGTCTTCTGAGCCCACTCATACGCACCTGAGTACCACATACACACACACAGACGTATAATTCAACACATTCAAAGAAACAAATCAAAAGAAGGAGCTGAATCATTTTACACACTCTAAATCAGTTTATACGAAGTAATTCAGCTTGCGACTCGTCTAATTGATGTCACTAATGGGACACGACAGAGTGAACAGGATGCAGTTTGTTGAGATCTACACTGACCCTCCACGCTGTCGTACTTCTTGTTGTAGAAGCAGAAGTTGTCGGTCAGCTCCCTGCGCACCACCAGCTCCTCAATGAAGGAGGCAACGGGCTGACCTGCCTTCCTCCCACTGCGCTGAACTTGCAGCGCCACCCGCTGGGCTGACAGGTGGCCTGATGGGAGGAGAAGGAGAGAAGGTTGAACAGGAAGAATAAAAGAGCCGCATGAAGATGGACAGATTGAGGAAGCGGTGATAAAATCCTGTGTTCCCCAGTTCAGAGTTTGTATGAGGAACTTTGAAAGTCTTTCTGTGATCTGGTGTCACGGCCGTTCACTTTGAACTCAAGTGAGGGTGCTGAATATCTCAGGAACTTATACAGCAACACAGATATACGGATGCTTTCTGGACAGACCATCCAAACTTTTCACATAACTAACAATTAGGGGTGCAGCGGCTCACAGTTGGCCCCCCCTTTCATTTTTGCTGATCCAAAAAATGATCTACCTCAAAACTGTGAATTTTGTGATCCCTTGCACCCCCTAATCACAATTTTAAAAAGTCTGGATACTGTACCAGACTGTAACTATTATGTTAACTATTTTATTTTATTAAAGAAGGAAAAGCACATTAAGGAAAAATCATAATTTTTCTTTGTTCTTGATATCACTGTAAATATCACATCCATAGACTTTTTGTTGTGGTATTTTTGTACCTTGAGTTTTTGCTTTTGTTACATCCCCACCATCCAGACTTTTCATATAACTCACAGCGCAGGGGTGATAGCAGTCTTGAAGAGTGAATCGAATGACAGTGGGGTTATAAATGAGTTACAAGGCTGGAGTTTCAGTCAGACTTTTGAATGACCAACTCCTACCCAACAAATTTTTTAAGTACTTATAATGATGTGCTGTATCGTATGTTTCCATTATGAGTGGATCAGATGATGGATCAGAGTAAGAACATCAGAGCTGTTGTGAAATGAGTACATTTAGTATTTTTGATGGCCTTGCCTGTAATAGAGCTGATGGTCAGTCTTATCTATTAAGCAAATATCAGGGGCTATTTAGTTTGTCATGACAGCAGAATTTTAAACTTCAATACAACACTGGTGTAAAATAACATACTCAACAACACAGTGCTGGTACAGAAAAAGTCACTGAACACCGTCTGGTTTTGCTGCTGCAAACTAAATTTCAGGCAATAAACTGATCTGGACTGAGGTTCTAAATAAACACTTGGATAATTTTTTTCATAACTTCAGTACTTTTGAGACCATCAAATGTTGGTATTGTGTTGTTTTTATATTGAAAATGTATCAAAACTTCAACACTTTTGACAAACTTAAGGGGCACTATTATTGATCCTTGTGGGACACCTTTATCAACCTTTTGGAACACTTGATTTTAAACAAGGCAGCACCAAACTATTATTCTCATTCTCAATCTGCTGATTATTTTCATGATTTATTGATTAGTCTATAAAATGCCAGAGAAAAAAACAAAAACAAATGCTAATCAAAATTCTCCAGATCCTAAAGTCTTGAAATTGCTTCTTTTGTCCAACCAACAGTTGAAAACACATTTACTATAACAAATGACAAAGAAGAGCAGCAAATCCTTCTATTTAGCAAATGTTTGACATTTTGTTTGATAAATCGATAATCAAAATAGAAGGCAACAAACTTTCTTTCCATCAACTAATTATTATAATTTACTTGACTAATTGTTGCAGCTCAATTTTAAACCTTCAGCCTGAACTCTGTAACAGTTGTTGTACTATGACCGGGTCTAAGGCCTGACTGATGGACTTTATCTTTCTGCAGGAACACACAGAGAAGTGAATTAATCTCTGACTCTAGGACAGACAGGAGAGCTTTGATGTTGGTGCATAGTTGTTTGGGTCACAAAAATGTGAAAAAGTAGTAAGAAAAAAGTAAATTTGGGCATGCATAAAATTTACTCCATCTTTGTTTTTTAGTGGTACTACTACCGAAGCGGATCCAGGGGGAGAGCTGGCTGAGGCGGCGGCGTTTGGGTCGTTGCGCTGGGTTTCAAACAGTTTAAGGCGTACATCGATGAAGGACTCCAACATGGCCACGCCCCCCTTGGTGCCTGGTTTAGCCCACTCTGGTTCTCCAACTGTTTTGTCAACCTGCAGGGAGGCTAAGGTTTGTTCCCAGTCTACTGGCTGTGAGGAGAAAACAGACAAAAGGAAAAAAATCAGCAGAGGTCACAGCTGACAGCAGTTTTTATAAAGAACTGCAAACTTCACAAGAGGTGAATAAAGTTCTGAGCTGTTCACCTCACTTATCAGTCACGGTACTGCAGTGGAAGTACACACTCTTGCAGCTTTAATATCTGGTGCTCGGGAACCAGTTGAACTTTTGGACGGCCAAAAAAAGTCTGTTTTTATTCACTCATCAATAAATAATGTGAAGAGGAGAGGAGAGGCTGAAGGTTGAAAGGAAGTGCTTCATTGCAACTTCCAAACTCCCCATCAATGAGCTCACTGACAGCCCACTTTCCCCTGTATTGATCTTAGAAAACACTTCCACACAGCAATGAATATTTTTTGGAGAAGACAAATTATGATTGTCTTAACCGATCCAAAGGTCCTTGAATGTGACATAAAAACAAACACATCACTTCTTTTTTCTCCTTACAAGAGCATATTAGCCCTTCGCCATTACTGCAGCACTTACTTTGGCAGTTCTTGTAGCCGTGTGGGGGTGTTTCTCTACCGGAGGAAAATCAGTGAGGAAATCCGGCAAAAGTTTGGTGATTTTCCCTCGGATGGTCCTGGCGGCGTACTCAAGTTTAGGTGATGCTACCCAGCAGGGAACAATATTGTGGGCATCAACCTATAAAAAGGAGAATTAAGTGTTTAACTGATATAATAATGAATACTGAGGGAGGTGAATTAAATCATTTTTCATGTTTGTTTCTTTATAAACCTTTCTGATGAGGACAACAATTAAAGCAAGGCAGTAATCAGAGAAAGACAAGGGAGAAATCAAACTCTGAGGTATCTCTGAGAGTGAGATTGCACCTGTATGAGGGGAATGTCCTTTGGAAGCTTCTTTTTGACGCCCTCCAACCACTGCAGCGGCTCTCTGAGGGGGGAGAAGTCCGTCACCACGGCCCCCAGGCTGCGGTCTGACACGAAGCCGGGAAGAACTTCCCCCGCTGAACCGCGCAGCAAGTGGAACTGGATGTCCAGCTTTTTGCATTCCTGTTCGGTGTCAGAGCAGAGCAACAAGGTTAAGCCTCGAATCGACTCGGCTGTGGGTTCAAGTGAAACTGGATCATGAACAGCTCAAAGAAGTGCCAAGAAACTGGACGTTGTGTGTGCAGTGTATTTGACTTGTGTGCCTTCTAAATGCACAAACCAACTTTCACTCATAATGTTACCTGTAATTACACATAAACTCTGTAAAGAAGCATGTGAGGGGGCTCTCTGACTCAACTGTGGATTGATCTTTTATCACTTTTATCACTTTTATTCGATCTTTTATCAACTGAAGCAATAAATTCCCCAATGCATGCAACATTAGGCTTGTTCGAGATGAACTGCGCCTCGTCTGGAAAGTAGACGAGATCAGGCGGCCGCAGCAGGAGGCCGTGACAAAAAGCTGCAGTCAAGTTGGACCGTTACCATCAGAATTCAGAGAATATACAGGAAGATCCCCTGTAGCCCTGTAGTTGCAGACCGCGTTCATAGCTGAGGAAATATGTTCTTGATCGCTGATTGAAGTTGAAAAAGAGGAGATCCCCCGACTCTCACATGATCCTCTGTTCTTTTATCTGTCTTGTAAAGCACTTTGTAACTGTTTGGTTGATAAGTCATAAGCTTTATTATTATCAGACACAAAATATATATGCTTGTTAACAGATTAAAACTTTATTGCACAACATAAGACTAATCTATCCAGCGTTAAATATTACATATACACAGAAAATCTGGATTTTAGCCAATTTTGAGCCAATCTTAACTGCAGCGCCTGGCTCCAAAAACTGCGGCCAGCCTCGATCTCGTGAGGTTACCATCGCCCACGTGTGCGTGACGTCAGAGACAAGTCAGGATCAAGTCGTACACAAATCTAACCAGCATGCATGGTGCGGCGATCGCCGGTGATCGATTCTGAGCAGGCCCGGCTCATCTCGAAAGCACCTAATGGCATTTTCCTGCTGCCGTAGCTCTTCCTGCTAAGTCTGGGTGGTATAAAGGTGCCAAGCCTGCTTCCTGCATCCAGTGATGTCACAGTGATGTAAGCTGGTGTTCAGGGAGAACTACAGGCTATTTCAGCTTGGATTTCTGGGCCCAATTCCAATGTCCACCCTCACAGACCTCACAGACTCTCACGCTGATTTTTGAGGCCCTTATGCACACTTTCCATAAGTCTGCATTTCTGCAGACTTAGCCTGTGGGAATTACCCACAGGTCATAGCATTGTGACGTTAAACACAGGGTTACCAGGGGAACCACAGAACAGTTAAAAAGAAATTGGTTGTGGATGACAGTGCTCTTGAATATTTTATCAATTTAATTATTCTGTGAATAGTGTTTTTTTAAACTCACAAACAGAAATGTTCTAAATTGCTACCCTACAGCTCACCTTTCTCTAAGAACTGAATTACCTACTTATTCAGTCTATTAAACATCAAATGTAATTAGCTTTTGAAACGTGGAACATTTTTCCCAGTAACCTCTGACTGAACATGTTTATATTTGTGTATATAGTAGACCTGATTTTTATTTTTATGTAACTGTCTTTTAATTTTTATTTTATATTCTTCATATGCATTGGTGTTGTTTGTATCACTTTTGATGCTGCACTAATTGTTGCCCCTGTGATGGAATTTTTACATGTTTGTTATACTCTTAACTTTTCTATACTGATGTATTAAACTGTTACTGCTACAATGACCAAAGAATGACCTGGTGTATCTGCTGTTATAACCTTACTGCAATTAACCCCCTGGGTATATAGCAAATGGCAGGAGGAGATTATACCTGGCTGCAAATTCCTGAGATGGGTCACCATCAGTTTTATTGTACCAATTGTTGTTCTTTTCCATCTTTTGAATAAGTTCTGTAAGGTTCAACCAAAGGAGAGAGTATAAGAATGGGGTGAAGCATTTGATCAGGGAGCACAACTCCCAACTGCTTACTGCTGTGTGGTTCAATGTGTGTGTCTCCTCTCTATAGAGAATAAACACTTGGTGCATGCTACCTTTCCAGTCTTGTTTTTTGACTCTCTGTAGGCAAACCGGGAAATTTCCACAACAGTCCCATTTCTACTTATACCATTCTGGGCCCTTGCAGCTTTTCACACTCAACACTACCTGACATTAGCTAGAATCCTTGAGGACTTGAGTCTTTAAAAAGGGGACATTGGGATTTGTCCTTGTCTCTACCTCTGGGCAGCCAGGGGATGTGCAGGATAAGTATTTCTGTCTCCTACTGCTGTGTTTTGGCCAAACAAAGTGATAGCTGGAGGCTAGGGCGGTGATACACAGCAACATGGGCGTGGGCATCAGTAGCTTGCGCACAATGCATCCTGGTACATGTAGGCACCGCAGATGAAGCTCCGCCAGCAGTGGGAACTCAGCTTTATTGGTTAATATCTCAGCACTGAGGAATTTACTGCTTCAAATGACGACATTTACTGGACATCTGCATAAAAAGTGCCAAACTTTCCCTGCAAATAATGACTTTCATTTCTGATGAATCTCTAGAATGTTTTTTCACTTTATCAACATTTAGTCTTCAAAACCTTTTTACAGTAATAAAAACTGCCTGACACAGAAGAAGCTAACAGTTTGATATAATAAAAAATAAAGCAGGAAGGCCTCATATTTGACAAGCGTGAACCAGACAAAGTTTGGCATCTGTATTTGTAACAGATTAATTTTAAGGTCAATAAATAATTGACAAATCATTTCAGCTCTATATTTAATAGATAAAATATCAAAAATGACAAATCTCATGTTACCAGATTCCACAAGCATTCGCTTTTTTAATTACATTAAATTTAGAAAGAAAGAAATATAGTGTTTGGTGATATTCAGGGTTTCTCTTTTAAGACCTTTTTTTTGGACCCTTTTTGATGCAATTTAAGACCTATTTTATGTCCATCTAGGAAAAACAGTACAAGCACTTTTTGTTGAGTGGTTACTGGGTCAACGTTAGTTTTGTTTTGTAGTTGTTACGGCTTGATTAACACAAATTCCCTCCCAAGAAACTGACCATTAAATGACTCTACAACCATTTTGATACTAGGTTCATCGTTCTGAGTATTTTTTGTAAAGAAAGAAAATGTAAAAATTCCCTGATTTCAGTTTTTCATATGTGACTATGTTCTGGTTTCTTTACTCTCAATATCTTTGAGTTGTGGGCCATTCTCTGACATTTTATGGACCAAACAACTAATTGATTAATCAAAAAAATTAGTTAGTTGCAGCCCTGGACATTTTAAGACGTCTTAAAACGCCTAAAATTCAGATTATTGGATTTTAACACTTTTTAAAGACCTGCAGAAACCGTGGATGCTGATTTATCTGGTTGATTTACTAATGTTCGACTTTTCTGATCAATCATTCCGGAGATCATTACCTTTGCAACTTCCTTTCAGACCTTTCAGCATAAAGGCGTAATGTCTCAGAGTGGACAGCTCTGATTTGGGGACGTGCAGGCAGACACAGACGTGCAGAGGAAGGTTCTCCTTCAGAGCAAGCCGCTGGGCGTAGATCAGTGCCCAGTTATCTAGAACACAAAAGACACAGAACATGTTGCCAATGAGGACATGGAGAAAATACAAACCAAAAACATGTCTCCCACTGCACTGCTGGGGGCTGTTTTAAGTGTTTACCTTGTACTCTGTGGTCTCTTAACATCCAGTACAGGACCCCCTCTGTGCCCTGCTTTATCTTTTCAGTGGCAGAGATAAAACGGAGGCGCTTTTTGCTGAATTTCATGTCCTTCTTGTCTGTCCTCTGCTGCTTGAGGACCTCCTGCAGCCAGCCCTCAGCTCTGTCCTTCTTCACCTCCTGCACGGGGGCCAACTTCTGCTGCTTGGCACTGGGCTCTTTAGCAGCAGGGCAGATGTCGCCTTACGTTTTTTGTCTGACATGATGGTTTTATTTGTGAATGACTTTTGGCTCGGGTTGCTGCGGGCAACAAGACTCAAGAAGAGCTGCCTGTGCGGAGGAAGGAAGAGACGAGCTGCAGGAAAACCACAAAGAAAAGCGTGAAAAACTCCATCTAACACCGTCCCCGTCTACACAACATCACAGAAACCAACAATTACAAGCAAAGTTTGTGTTGCACTGAGCTGGGAGGACACAATTCATTCAGTAACACAAGCCAGATGTTAAATAACAGGAAAAAAAACCCTCAAACTTCTAACTGAAATGACTTCACTTACCTTCTCCACATGCAGTGAAACATACAATGAATAAAACGTCGGTTGAAGGTTGTTTGAAACCAACCGACAGAAGCGACAGACGAAGAAGCGTCTCAACGGTCCTGTTACGAAAACACCGTATTTCCTTTTACACAACCAGTTACATGAGCCCGCCGGTGTTTAGGTTTTGTAACACTATTTTTGTTGCGTTGAACTTCATTTCCCACAATGCAGATGGAACGTCCTTACAGAGCATGCGCGGCGCCTTTTCGTCGTCTTCTTTTTTTTTTCTCAACTCTTTATTGACAAACAGTAAGCAAACATGGAGACAGTTTACAAAACAAACACAGAAGAAGCACCAGGGGTACATTAAAATACATTACAAAAAATATTAAAAGACATACACAAATTATAGGTTTTAATTTAATAGCCGTTTTGTTCGAAGAAAAAATAAATAAGTTTTATACATCTTTCAGTTTTCTTCAAGAAAACTGTAAAAATGTTTAATTTTGTGAATAATAAAATAAAAAAAAAAATTATAATGAAAAATATTGTATCTTTTTGGGGGTGTTTAAAGAAACCAAGCACAATGTCCTCCCATAATGAAACACATTCTTTGTAAAATATGGGCAATGATAAATCTGCAAGGGTGTGAGAACAATGCCAAAATAAATGAAATACACCCCTCTTAAATTTCTGCATGTAGTGACTGGCGAGGTAACATTTCATGAACAATTTATAGGACACCTTTTAATCTTATTTATGATTAGGTATTTATGAGGAAACATCCAGACCTTTTTCCATTAATGTAAAAAAAAAAACTGATTCCAAATATGCTGTAACGTAAGGGACAGAAACAACATCTCTTCTTCTTCTTTTTGTGTGTAACATCATGACTTTGCAATGAATTTCTAAGTGAAATTGATCTTGATATCTTTGCAGTTTCTTTTTCTGTATTGATCCATTTGGCTTCTGTTTCTCCTTTCATCCACTTCAGATTTTGTGCAGCATAGAAATAATTCTGCAAATTTGGAACACTGAACCCTCTTTCTTATTTCTGTCGCAGTAAAGTTTTAAATTTGATTCACTGTCCTCTGTTATTCCATATAAAATTTGAAGTCATTTTATTTCATTTATTAAAATACACTCATGGTATTGGTAATGCTTGGAATAGAAATAAGAACTGTGGAAGTACCATCATTTTTACTGTCTTCACCCTGATTAGTATTCCTTCTAATACCTTCGGTTGAGATTATTTCTGTCCACTCTGTTTTCTTGTCTAATATTTTCAGATTTACTTTGTGTTGTGGAAATATCCATGGAAGACTTCTCCTACTTATAACTGCTGGACTATGTTGTATAGAGTCTAATTGCTACTGTTTCACTTTCTGGTTAATTTCCCATCCAAACCTTTACCAGCAAATGTTACGTACTCCCAGCAGTTCTTCAGAACAGATGGAGCTATATTTCCATTTCCTTCTCCCTGAATCCTTATCCGGCATGTTAACGATAATTTAGTTCTTCTTCAGTACAATGGCAGTTCACCAGATTCCAAGCAATGCATTGATGGATGTGGTTTTCACTGCTCCGACTCTAAGTCTTAATGCTCTATTGCATCTTGTCTAGTTTTTGTACATGATTTTTTGCAGCTGTGTCATAGGTGGCTCTCAACAGCTGTATATGTATAGCAATGCTTCTCTTAACTCCTGCTCATTGTCTATTTTCTTTTTAGTGACCAGCATATAACATGATTTTGATTCAAAAAAATTCAGTCATTATTCACTCTTCCTCATGCTGACTGAAGGTCAGGTTTATTTTTTAGTCCACAAAACACTGCTGGAGTTTCACAGGAAAACATTGGTGCAGAATCTCCCAAACAATGGAAGTGAATGGTGACCAGTTTTCAAATGTAAAAAACAACAGAATAAAAACATAAACTGCCTCCATACTGCTTGTTTGGTGTAATCCAAGTCTCCAAAGCCCCGACATGCCAAGTTGACTAAAAAAATGTTATTTACGATTAAATTTAACTAATGCTAATACTTAACTAACTAACTAAGATTTAACTAACTAATTTAACTTTACAAATCTCCACCAGTTGCCTTTTGCAGTTGTGGTGGCATCTGTTGCCTGATGGGGATCTGCACTCTGCAATTTCTTCATTTTGCACCTCGCAAAAACTAATTATATAGTTCTGGTTAAAATCTAGGTTAAGGGACAAAAAACACCTTGATAGGCTAAAGGAAAGGGTCCTGTTCCACAGTGTACACGGACTGTACTTCCTGATTCCTGTTCAGGGAATATCAGTTAAACGTCATCATTCCTCCCATGATTGTTAGCCTATTAATGTTAATCTGGATACTGCAACAGTGGAAATTTTACGAAAACAAAAACTGATTCCATTACAAAACATATTCTATTGAAATTTAAGTAATTTGTAAATAAAAGCAATTTGATTAATTTACAAGATGTAGGGACCATGTCAGTCCTAAACAGTTTATAATATGAAGACTGACAGATTATAGACCTTTTTACAGCTTAATCATTGAAAAACTGCACATGCATTTCAGCAACAGAAGTAGCGGCCTCCCCCAGTCATCCAGGCAAGTTATCAGGCTGCAGATGTTGAAATAAATGTTTTACCAGCTCCAGAATCACCTAAATGTATGGTTGCTGCATATGTGATATGTCGAGTATTATGCACTGTTTTTCAGGCAACTGTTCGAGCAATCTGTGGCATCTATGGCTGCAAAACATCTTGACTGGACTGAGGACACGATCAAAACTGCTGGTGTTTAAGCATACTAAAGCTGTTGTATTAAAATAAAATTAAATATAAAATATTACAAGGATTATTTGATTAATTTAAATATTATTACATATAATTAGAAAACAAATTAAATGTTATTTAATTAGGTAATCGTTTAAAATTAATAAATAGATATAAATATGAAATGTAAAAATATCTGAGACATATCTCTGTGAGTATGTTTGTTTTAGGCCCAGTGACAGATGGGGTTGGAATCTGTGCAGTCCTCCCGTGATTTGGGTTAAAATTAGCACTCTCGCGAGATCTGGGGCTCCCGTCCAGCCACCAGACCTTACAGAGCATGCGCGGCGCCGTTTACGTTCGGAGGAGGGTGGTTTGTGTTGTAGCGTAACGTTAGCCTCAAAAGAGACGAGCCGCTGGCACAGTTGCCAGTGATTATTCTGTTTCTTTTTGCACTCGAGATTGTTTGTCGCGATTTTAAAGTATGAACAAAGGTGATTTTACAGCGGGGCGGGGAAAAGACCGGCAGTTCCCGATAAAGTCGACATGTCATTAGGTAAGATGGCTAACACAGACGTTACGTTAGCTGCTAACCTAGCTACACAGATTTAATCAGAGCGTTTGTTATCTTTGCTCCTGTGCTACATTTAACAGATGACATCATTCGGTTGAATAAAAAAGAACAACAGTTAAAAAGGAGACAGGCCACCGTGAACCGCAGACCCGGTCAAGAAGAAAGGCCGTTTAACGCGCAGGCTAAGGGGGTTTCGGTTCCGGGGTCTGCTGGGACCTGTCCAGGGGGTGTGGTGTCTGTGTGGTGTGTGGTGTGTGCCAACCATCCCTCCCGAAACAGCTCTGTACGTGTGTAATGTCGCTCATATTATCTGTTCCAGGAGGAGGCGTGGCCAGAGGAGGAGCAGCAGCACCTAAATTAAGAAACAGAAGAGCCCCCCCACCACCGGGTCGACGACGGGGTCAGGGGGTCATCACAGGACTGGCAGCCAGGAGGCCAGCTGCCCTGCTCAAACGAGTCGGCTACATTTAACAGAGCAGCAATCACCCAGGTAACAGGACACACGCCCCAGACCAGCACTGATACTCTGCCTATCTTACATTCATAATTAAAGAATAAAATAAATATTATTCAGTAGGAATTGGGGGAGGATATCTCTTTGCACTTCATGATTTGATTCCGATTCAGAAGACCACAATGTGATCATAAAACCATTATCGTGCATCTTGTGCAATATTATTAGTCACCCTGGTAACCAAAGCCAGTCTTGCTCGCCTTGTCTTCGAGCTCGGCGCACCAGCAGACCGTGATCCTCCTGCTTTAATGACCTGGATCTGCTTGACCTTCATCACACCCAGAGGCAGAGCTTTCTCCTCATCCTGTCGCCTGGCAACAGACATCAGCAGCCGCCGTCTGGTATCCAGGAAGCGCTAACTCTCTTCGTTAGCGGCCCCCGTTGTTGTCTGCTCCAGACAACCTCAGAAAGTTTTCCATTTTGTTTCCCATCATCTCAGAATTGTTGTTTATTCAAGGCCAGAAGGGGTCGATGAGAATCAGTGGATGTGATTGGAACTTGAAGTACCACAGCTCCCCTACAACACCCTTATCTATTCTTTCTTTTTCTATCTAACGTTAGTAAGTACTTCAGTCCAAATAGCGAATTGGAGCCGTACCCTGTATACTAAATAGGTTGGAATCCTTTTTAATATATAGGCTGTTGTTGAAGAGAGTTGTTTCCCCCCTGCCACGCCTCCCTAGGCTTGAGGAAACTCAGGCAGGCTGCAGAAAAAAACTGCAGGAGCACAAGATGAGTGCAGCATTGTAATGTGACAATAATAAACCATGATGAGTCCTACACTGTAAGATGATCAGCTGTTTATAAATGTCGATTGCCCGCCAATGTAAAGCCAACCCAGTAATCCTGAAAACAAAAGCCCACTGCTCTGAAAATACACACTCAAACATTTTGCTCAATTTAACTGTTATAAACATCCACTCCTCCTAAAAGATTATTAATGGTTTCTAATGACGCAGAAATAGAAACAAACTCATTCTGCATTAATGTGAACTCTAAACGAGCAAACAAAAACAGTTGTTCCGCGTTGAATATAAATTTCAAAGAAGAGCATACTGGCTGTATCGTTGTCAGGCGAGTATTTCAACTTAGCTACTGTCATTCATTTCTGATGACATACCATGGTCATTTTATGATTTATTACAGTAAATATATTACAGTTTTCTCAGTTTTACAGTTTAGTGTTTTACACACTTAATATTCAGGTTTGTCCGTCCACTTGAGGATTCATTAACTTTTACTCGTTCTTATCAAAAGTATTTTAAACTTTTAATTATTTCCAAAGCGCTCACCTGTCCTTTAAGAGTTTAATGATAAAACAACTGATCTCCTCTGTTTGAGATATATCACACTTAATTTCGTACATTAAGTATAGTATACTTATTTGTTACTTAAATTTTGTTGTTAGTTTGAAACCAAGTATAAAAGCTAATAAAAAGGGGGTGTCTGATTTGAACTAATCCTCTTCTTTAACATTATGATTTGCTTTCATTGCTTGTTTTGCATTTGGATTTACTGCATCTGTCCTCCGCTGCACTTCCCTTCTCAGAAAACACGACAGAAAACAAAGCCCTTCATTCAACGCCCTGAAGCTCAGTACAGGAAGCCAGAGGTACAGAGGCGGCCGTACAGGCAGCCCGATCCACAGAGAGGCCAGAATGCAACATCGGTCAGGAGACCGTTTCAGCTGCAGCGGCGGTGAGCCCACCTTTATAACAGCTGGTGTAATCCCACAGTCCACTGCTGCTGATGTATAATCCTCTCTGAAAACAGAGCGGTGCAAGAAGTCAAACTCAGGCTGCTTTTGAAGTATCTAATTACACACAAGACTGAGTTTTAAGAGGTGCAATCTCTAAAGTATACCTAAATGTGCTACTTCATGTGGTTAACTTTGCAGCATATGCAGCATCACATTCAATATACTTTAACAGACCCACACTGAATACACTGCTGTGTTTCAGTACTGTTTTTGTATTGCACTCATGCAGACCACTGCCGCCTGTCCAGCAGACTCAGAGGGAAGCACGCCAGGCCACGTTTCTTTTTCGCAGAGGACTCAAGGTACACAGTGATCATGTGATGCATTAGCCTCCTCTACACAGCCAGGAGTGCTGTGCCGTTATTCCCCTCATGTTTCTCTATAGAACGAATCACAGTGTTTGCTTACATTAACTTAAGAGTTGCAAACCCTTGACTCACTTACATGGAATTTAATGGCAGCCACGTGTTGGATGTCTTTTTTGAGGATCTTATGTCAAAGTATTCACATCTCATTCATGTAAAATACTTGTTTTATGCTTTGACTAATCAATTTCACAAGACCAAGGGGGCTTTCACATCAGGATCAGAGTACACTTGATTCCAACGTCCAGTTCATTTCGATTAGTGTGAACACTTTGTAGTGTGCCTGGGCCTACATGAAAAGATGGTCTCGAGTACAGATCATGTGTACTCGGGTACATCAAAAAAAATACCAATACAAGGAAGTGGACTGCTGTTGGGATCTTGTGATTGGCAGGCTTTTCTACACCATAGCAACAACATAAACAAATGCTGTGTAGATGGTGATGCAAGTGGGTACAGAACAACATTACTAAAGTGAAAGCTGACTGTTCGGGGAGCAGAGAGGGGAAGAAATCGTACTCACAGTACGAAGCAGTCATACCTAATGTGAAAACATCTAAAGAAAATGACAGCTTGTGTTTACCCAAAACTGTCAGTTAGGCTGTGTTCAGCGTCTCCTCATTCAGTCTCTTACCTTTTTCCACCGCCGCTCTGTGCTCTCTTTCTCACTCAAATGGGCACAAACCAAAGGAAGCTTCTTGCCGTCGCTGTTTTGTTGTATAAAGTGCAAGAGAGACCCCAGTGGTCAATAATTGTTCCGCCTTTCAGCCAGCAGCGGAGGTAGCGACGGAACTAAATCAATGTTTGTGTAAAAAGGGCGAGCCAGCAGGACAGGACAGGACAAAGCGCTGTTGTGTTACACATTCACTGCTGTTTGTGATTGTGTTTCATTCTCTTATTCCACATTTGTCCGTTCAGTCTGAGCAGTAGGGGTGTAACGATCAATATATCTTTTCAGTGTTCAACGATCCAAGATGATCGACGCAAAGTGAAAATATCGATCCGTGTCGTCATCTTTAAGATTCATCTTTATTTTGAAATTCTTACCACATGTCTGTGTCGCAAATGTCTGGAAGAGTTCAGTCATAAAATTGATCCTCATTTAGTTAATCTACATTGTCTCATATTGATGGCAGGCCGCTCAATTGAACCGAATCGTACTGTGGCAGACTTTGTGATATCAGCAAATTCTGAATCGATGTAATATTGTATTGATGAAACTTATGATTTACCCTCGTTCTAAACAGAGAGTGAGAGAGAGAGACGAGCACAAACACGAGGCAGGAGAGAAGCCCCTCCCTGCGATCCTTTGAGCTTCATCGCTGCAGAAGAGAAGCTTTACGTTATAAATTTATGAGGTTATCAGCTCTACATATGATTTGGAAAGAGCAGAGGAGCAGAATCGCTTGTTGACGGGCTTTGACACATCATGGAACTCTGAACCCGGCGTGACGTCTCTTACTTTCAGAAGGTTGCGTAAAAAGCAAAGCCAGTGTAATGACGGGTTTTCACTGCGGCAGTGTTGCAGGATCTCGTGTAAAAAGGACTTTGAGAGTTACTAAATGTTTTGTAGTTGTAGATGAAACCTCTTGCACTCCTTCCATCCCTACCTTATACACATTTTTGTCATTTTTAGGGGAAGACAGGTGACTTTTGGGGGGGATAGCAGGTCAAAAGTATATGCCACTAGAAGTGTTACACATCATCTGAAAGTTTGGAAGCTAAAGACATAAAGTCATAAATCTGTAATAAACATTGTATTTTCTCTAGGAGCCTATATTCAAAGTAGGAAGGTTTAGAGTATGTAAGGGCTTAGAACATTATTATTAAAGTTTATGATCTCCTTGCTCAATTATGTCTTATAAGTTGTTGCAGCAGGTTTTAGGTTAATATTACACTGATTTGATGCACAATTCAACCCCCTTTTTTTAACCACCTGAGGATTGATAAAAATGGTGAAAAATCCCTTCAATGCCACATGAAGACACACAGATCCTGAGGGGTCAGTGATTAGATGGTGAGCACTTCTGTTGTGGGAATTGCTATTAAAAAAAACCCTTATTGTCAATATACCTAGAAAAGCCACACATCCTCTGAATGCCCCAGGTCTCTAGTTTGAGGTTATGAAGCTTCATGAGGATGTGATTATCCTAGAGGTCATAGTAGGACTTCTGCTTTCATATGACATCAGTACTACTTTGCTCTAAGTTGCTACAGCCTCTGAAAGAGAGTCCTGTCTGCCGAGGACGTCCCCACAGAGCTGTAGAGGCCTGAATGTGTTGTGGATTCTCAGTTCTCATTTGTTGTATAACCTGTTTTATCTGGGCATTTTAAGACTTGCATCTTTTACTCGACTAAATCCAGCTGTCAATAGTCACTGTGTTTATTCTTCATGCTCCATATTCCAGGTACAGGCTCAGGTGCAGAAGCCAAATCCTCGTACTCCTCCAGTCAGAACTCGCCAGTGAGTATTCTGAGTGTTTTATCTGTAGAAGAGGAAATCACACTGAGGATGTGAATCATTTGAAGGGGGAAGAAGACCATTGTTTGCCATTTTAGGGTCAGTGTCTGTTGTTGCGTGTTTGATGCAATGCAATGTTTCTGTTTTTCCACCAGGTGGCGCACATCAACAACCAGCAGTGGAATCCTGACTGTTTCAATCGACAACCCCACAGCCAGGACCCAGCCTGAGTAAGCATCACAAACTCTGCAGGATTTTTATTTACACTACTCTACAAGCTCACCTTTTTTTAAATTCATAGTATAAAATTTGGAAATGCACATGTTGGTTTTGACCTTCACACCCCCCCGGCCACTGACAGACTGTCCGACCTCTTCACAGGCCTCCCACCGCGTGGACCCTGCATCCCCCAGCTGTCACCGCTGCTCTCGTCAAGGCGGAAACGGTGGAGAAGAAAATCCCAAAAGGAGTCCCTCTGCAGTTTGACATCAACAGTGTTGGGAAACCGGTGAGAGCGTCCTGCTTCATGGATTTCTGTGTTTCTGTTTTACTGTACTGTATTATCATTTTCAGTATAAGTGCCCCCCACACTGATTTAATTTTAGGAGCATTAACTGGGAAATATCACCCTTAAAATGGAGCTCAGATTGATACCAAGTTATGAAATGTTTGCCAAAGGAGTTGTGTTTATGAGAAATCATGAACAATCTTTTAGGAGAATATTTTAATGGAGGCAACAGGCCCTGAACTTTGAGCTGAAAAATAAATGAATGTACATGTTATTGAATCAGTCGACTTACAGAAATGATATTTACCGTGGTAGACTCTGAGGGATGGTGTGTTTTCAAGTGTCTTTTCTTTTTTCCTGCTCGGCTTTAATCCACAAGACTCTTCATCCTCATTGGGACACTTGGTCTTTCTTTGGGTTTTAATATGAGAGAAAAATGTCCACAGACAGACTGTCTCTCCTCTTTCTCTCACACTTTTCTACATTTACTAGTAACATTTGGGCTGCTGATCTAACTTAGGTTTCTCCATTTATGCTGCGGCTTTAATTTATAGTAAAATGACATCAACGAATAGTTTGGGCCAAAACTTTGAACAAAATTAACACTGCGCCGCGGCTGCAAGTCATGATTATTTTCATTGTTGATTATTTTCTAAATGAATAAATTCTGTAACAATCTGTAAAATAGGTCTAATCATGTTTGGACTACAGGTGAAACAATAATCATGATCGATTAATCGGTTGTTAAGAATTTGATTGATCATGTAAAATTTCATCATGTTTCATAGGCTTGCGCTCTTAATAAGGGTTCCAAAAAGGTTCTTCCCAAAGGGCTGTTGTTCTACCCCCGAACAGTCTGCTTCTTTCCATGAAGAACCCTTTTCATCCAAAGAACCTTTTTCAGAAGAAAGAGTTCTTTAAGGATCCAAGGGTTTGTCAAAGGTTCTTTGCTTGTTCTTTCCATAATATAAAACTGTTCTTGGTAGAACCCCCTGGGTTGATTCTTGTTGGAACCCTTAGAAAAGTAGAAAGGTTCTGGATAGAACCTCCAGAGAGAGTGCTAGGTGGAAGCATTGTGCCATAAAAGGGTTCTCTTTAGAACCTCTCACAAGGGGTTCTAAGTGAAACCTTTCACAGATGGTTCTAGGTATAACCCTTTATGTTGGGTTCTCGGTAGAACTCCTTGAAAGGGTTCCAAGTGACCAGGAACTAAAAATGGTTCTCCTATGGGGACAAGCTGAAGAACCCTATATGGTTCTAGTTAGCACCTGTGACACTGTCAGAGAACGTGGAACATGTTGCCAAATGAAAAATGAAATCAAATGAAACTTTGATTGAGGGGTTGTTTGGTAAATCCAACATTTCTAAGATTTTGTAATTCTGATTAATCGATAATTGATCGTTGATCGATGAAGGAAAGAGCTACAATTTGCAACCCTCGTTTGGACCTATTTTTCAAAATCTTCTCTCTAACGATTATTTTCATTATTGATCAGTTGTCTGTCATTTTCTCCACTAATCGATTAGTAGTTTGGTCCATAAAATATCAGAAAGTATTGATCAGTGTCTCCCAAAATCCAAGATGACGTCCTCAAATGTCTTGTTTTGTCCACAACTCAAAGATATTCATTTTCCTGTCAGAGAGTAAAGAAACTAGAAAATATTGACATTTAATCAGCTGGAATCAGAAGTTGGATTGTTTTTTTTTTCTTAAAAATTAACACAAACTGATTAATTAATTATTGATGAGTGCAACATTGTATTTTAAAATAAAAGCAACGAGGAGTCCCACTATAAGCCGATCAGCTGTTCATAACTGTCACTTTTCAATGTCGAGTGAAGCCCGTTATCCTGAAAACAAAAAGCCCGCTGCTCCGAAAATACACTCTGGAGTTTGACTGACTTCCTGCCAGACTTCCTTATCATATTGCTCAGTTTAACTGTTATAAACATCTGCGCCCTCTAAAAGACTATTAATGATTTCTTACAACTCATACACAGACATTTACTCATTCATTGAACATTTGGTGGTCATTTGAACTCTAATTAAGGTGAAACAGGGAAACAACAACAACACGAGTTACTGACCAGAGTAGAAATGGCCTGTATTTTAACTTGGCATGTTTCCTTAATCTCTGAAGACATATCATGGTCATTTTATGATTTTAATACAGTAAAAATATGACAGATTTCTCCTTTAACGCTGGTTAACATGTCTCTGGTGTATCTTCTCACTCCACAGCAAACGTCGATGACCTTGAATGAGCGATTCCGCATCCTGAAAGATCGGCGCACGGCCACAGCACAGAGCACTAAAGGCAGCCGGTTTGTCACCGTGGGTTAGTGGCAGGAAGACGGCAAATGGTGATGCTCGGAAGCCCTTTTATCCCGCTCGGACCCGCACAGCGAACGCCACCTTTCTGACGGATGGGACGTGCCGACCCCACTGACTTTACTAACGGGAGGACGGCCGCGACTGGGACACGAGTGCGACGCGCAGACGGCTCAGCTGTGAGAATGCAAACGTCAGTGGAAGAGTCTGTTTTAAAATGAGCTCCCATTCATTGTTTCATATCATTGTACTCCGCTGTTTGTATTGTGGATGTCCTAATCTGGGAAGGAAAGAGCGTTTCTTTCCCCCCTCACCTCTTTGGACTGGTGGAACTGGTGACACTACTCTAAGGACTGCTCGGAAGGTATTTCTTTTCACAGAGGACCGCTATGTATTTGCTGGGGTGGCACGTATGCTCTCAATACCCTTTTTTGACATTTTTGAGAATTGTTTTGTAATGTTTCTTCAAAATAAATGAGTTTTTACTCTTTAAATCAGTTTGTAACCTTCAGAAAATCTTCTCTTGTAGAGTCAAACAGCGCCATCTGGCTGTGAAACAGACACCAAGCCGCCTCCATGTTAATGTTCAGTGAAGTACTTCAGGTATCCAGAGAATTCATTTTACACATTCTTTGCATGTGAACCACTCTGTCCTGGTGTTGGGTTTATGAACGGTAGAAAGAGGATCCACTCACATTCAAAGTTTTATCGAGAACTTCCTGAAGTTGGCACATATTTCACATAGTTTTACAGCAAACGGTAAAGAAAAAGGTTAGACAGGTGTCATAATTACACACCTTTACTCAAGTGAAAGTAGAGATACTTTGGGAAAAAATAAGACTGGTAAAAGTAGACCTACTGATTTAACTTCTTTACTCAAGTCAAAGTGATAAAGTTACAGGCTTTGAAATGTTCTTGAAGTATAAATGTTAAAACCTGCCCTCAGAAGGACATTTTTACCGTCTGTTTCTGTGGAAAGCAAACAGAACTTCACTTTTTCTCCACGGTCGAGTCTCCCTCCCTGTTACGTCTGTAACTCCATGTTTTCATCTTTTCTTTGTCATTATTCATCTTGTCTTTTTGTCGTTTCATAATTTTCTTTTCTTGTTTGTCTTCTATGTTTTTGTCTTTTCTTTAAGTTGCTTTTTTGTCTTTCTATACCTTTGTCTTATTTCAACATTTTGTCCTCTTGTTTTTTTGTCTTGTTGCCTTTTCTGTCATTTATGTCTTTGCACTGATTGATATACCACAGAATTGTCATAAATGTATATACCTGGTCATACACCAAGAAAGGCAATTATGAAAATAATAATTTAATGCCCCTCAAATGCATTAAAATTAAAGTAACAGGCCTGTTTTGAAAATGTAAGGAGTATAAAGTAAATGTATAAAGAAATTAGTGTTAAAATATCAGGAGTAAAAGTAAAAAGTTGTCAAAGGACAAGTAATTAAGTAGTTGTCCTTTGTTACTTCCCACCTCTGGAGCTAGAAAATACTAACAATGTTTGTACTAAAACAGTTTGCTGGAACTTTGTTACAAAAGAATCAGACATGTTTTGGAATCTGAATATTGCTTTTATTTAAATACATTAAAATTTGCAATGTAACAAAACTATTGGCATATGAAATTCAAACACCATTTAAATGAACAAAACATGGCTCACTTCATTTTTCTGTGACTAGTGTCAGTAACACTAGGTTTATTTTTTTTTCTCTCTGCCGACTCTGCTCTGCATCATTTTTCCCCATTTACACTGTTCACAGACTATCTTACAATAAGAGTGCTGAATAAAAATGAGGTAAGAAAGTGGTTTGAAGATTACAGATCATGCAGAACATGCTGAACAGCAACAAAATATTTTGTGAAGGAGGAAGTAACAAAAAAAAAAAAAAAAAGAAATACATGAGTGTGCATTTAAAAATAATCAATTTACACAGCTTTGCATCTTTGGTTACAAAGTAGGTTGAATGATTTCACAGCTTTCCCCCCCCCCCCGTGGCCCCCTCAGGAAAAACATCGGGGGAAAAAAAACATGAAGGAGGAGAGGGGGGGTATGGCAACACTAATTCACTTTCAGAGAAAACTAGCAACAGAATTGAAACTTCATCCAATGCCTTCTCCAGACTCACGTTAAAGGGATAATTCGGATTATTTGAAGTGGGGGTTGCATGAGGTGCTTATTGATAGTCAGTGTGTTTCCTGCAGGAGATGGTGGTCGACACGCCCTCGGTTTGGAGAAGCAGAGAGGAGCACCAGCATAGACGCTACGCAATAATCTGCTGTGGACAGGGTCCGCAACAAAAGGTATTTTAGCTACGGAAAAAAATGAGTTTAAGTGTACGCTGTATTTTAAAGTTTTCACTGCTTTACTTTGCTTTTAGGGTTTGCAACTAACAAGTATTTTCATTATCAATCAATCTGTTGATCATTTTCTAGATCAATCAATTAGTTTTTTGGTCCATAAAATGGTGAAAAATGTTGATTGTTTCCCCAAGCCTGAGGTGATGTCCTCAACCAGATATTCAGTTTATTATCAAAGGACTACAGAAACCAGAGAATATTCACATTTGAGACGCTGAAATCAAGAGAATTTAAACTCAGAATGGTTGGTGATTAATTTAATAGTTGATTAATGATCGATTATTGTTGGCGCTCTATCACTAGACAGCCTGCTCAAGTGGAAAACTGCGGTTGTACTCGTCAAACACAGCTCTCTCCAAACCAACCAGACTCCATAGGCAAAATCTGTAATTTTACCTTGTGGAACACAGGAGCTGCTGGTCTACTGCTGCCTCCATATGTTAGTTTGTGTGTGTTGTTGTGTGACTTCAGTGTTTCAAAAGGATAGTTTGGATTCACTGAAATCACACAATAACACAAAC
The DNA here is from genome assembly GCA_034769285.1 of Lutjanus argentimaculatus. NCBI lineage: Eukaryota > Metazoa > Chordata > Actinopteri > Lutjaniformes > Lutjanidae > Lutjanus > Lutjanus argentimaculatus. Next base: position 552,288 of record JAWZSL010000064.1, read on the forward strand.
AAACTAAAAGATCGAGGCAGCGATTGACTGGCAACTCCTGTCTTCTGCAAGTTAAAATTATTGATTTTACCTATGGAGTTTGGTTGGTTTGGAGAAAGACGTTATTTGGGTTAAATAACATCGGTTTCTCAACGGAAAAAAACCTGTCTGAGGCCAAAGTAAAGCATTGAAAATATTCTAAATATAGTGTACACTGAAACATTTATTATATATTTTTTTAAGTTGCTAAAAAACCTTTTGTTGCCGACCCCGTCCACAGCAGCTGGTGCTCCTCTCTGCTTCTCCTGGACCTGCCGACTCCATCTGCTGTCGCTAAAACACTGACTATGATGAACACCTCACACAACCCCACTTCAAACAATCCAAACTTTCACTTTCAGATTTGATGTCAACAGGTGAGGAGTCACCCGTCAAGGCTCTTAATACTTTATACAATACAAAAATGTACATTCATACTGGATCTTGACTTGAGCTATGAATTGGCAACTGCAGAGTAAATTTTGAGTTAGTGTTAAACGTCTGTCAGAATTTCTGTTGTTTTTGTTTGTCTTGCCTACATTTTGAACAAATACAAAGCATTGCCTCTGGGAAGTGCGGGCCAATCTGTTGAAACACTGTCAAAGAAAAGAGGAAACGTGTCACTGGGCTTACTGTTAAACAGGTTTCATGAAATTGTTCATTTGTGAAAATAGCAGCCCCGTAATAAATAAAACACTTAACAGTAGAACTCAAAAGACCGATGCAAGGGTTGGACTTGATGTAAAAGTAACGGCAGCGGTGTGGCGCTCCGAAAAAAACCAAAAAAAACAAACAACAGACCTCTCTCCCACTTCTTACTTTACAACATGAAACAGCAAGGCTAAAAATACCCCTTTACCCACTCAATTATCTCTCGTTTAAAAAAATAATCGCTCTCTTTTTGACAATCACTCCCATTTGTCCCTTATGTAGAGGTGAAACCCCCTCCCCTTTCCACACCCTCAACGGTTTCAGGTCGGGTCGCAGGCCGGCCTGGCTCGGGCCCGGTCCAAGAAGGGACACCCCGATGTCCGCGAGCTTGGACCCAGCAGTCAACCGATCCGGGAACACAGCCAAGATGGAAAAAAAAGAAACAACACCGTGACCTTCCCTGACACTCTGCACACACTTTCTCCGTCTCTCTCTTGTCTTGATGATTGCATTAACACTGGAAAGGCCCACAGTACAGATGCACACACACACTTACGTTTCACAGTCGCACTTGCTAACTCACTCACACACACACAAGCACTGTACTTTGTGGTCAAGCTGGTGGCTAAGAAGACAAAGTTTTTTTTTCTTCTTTTTAATTTCACATACACTAATTGTAATAAGTTGTAGAGAAGATGCTCTTTTCTTTTTTTTTTTTTTTCCTGCTCCACACGGGGCAGGGCAGATGCACTTCAAGCGGAGGTGACGTTGGGTTGCGGTTGTTGTTGTTGGCCGGGATCGAGCTGAGGCTGAGTCTGGAGCTGCTGGGGTTTGGGGTGGTGCTGGAGCTGGGGGTGTGACTGCGGCTGGGGCTGAGGGGGAGGCTGGGCCTGTTGCTGAGGCTGGCTGAGTCCTTGCTGGGGAGGCGCGGCGCCCGAGCCGGCGGCCGACTGGGCGGACAGCTGGGACAGCTGCTCGCTGTTGGCCAGGGATTTGAGCACGGCGTTCTCCCTCTCCAGCACAGAGTTCCTCTCGTACAGCTCCTTGATCTGCTCCTTTAAGACCTCCACCTCTTCGCGCACTGCATACATCAGATGGCTTTTCACCAGGTCCTGCAGCGGAGGAAGAGCGTGACATGAAACAACATATAGGGTCTGAGCCGGAGGCAGCGGAGTCACAAGGAGGCTGATTTATCATGTTCAGACAAGGACATCAGAGTGAAGCTCGAAGCCAAAGGCTACACTTGTTCACGTATTCATTCTAGCTGTGTTTTCAGTGTGTTCATGCTTAAAGACAAACAGGAACATAAAGGCTGAGCTGCACCAACGAGGATTCATTTAAAAACCCAATTAAATCAAGGCTCAACTTTAAATTACAAGATGAAGGGTGGACATTTAGCTCAGTGGGTAGAGCGTCTGACCCATGTATGGAGGCTGTTAGTCCTCTGCAGCGGCCGCTGGTTCGACTCCCGCCTGCGGCCCTTTGCTGCATGTTGTCCCCTCTCTCTGCCCGTTTCCTGTCTACTCTCTGGCTGTCCTGTCCAATAAAGGCAAAATGCCAAAAAAAATAACTTTAAAAAAAAAAAAAAAAAAAAAATTACAAGATGAAACAAGATGAAATTTAAAGCTCTCTTCAATCCTCAATTTTGCTTTTACTCTAAACCTAGATTACATTTAATTCTGTTGCACCAAAACTTCAAACTCCAGTTTAAACTTTGATCCAGTATTTACTTTAAACTTACACTTTAACCTTTAAAATGGCTGCAGTATTTTTTAGATGGACTGCCAGATTATAAAGGGACAGACTCAACCCAGTTTTCTGATGCGTCTCATTATTTCACACCAGTTGAACCATTAAAACAGTCTCTTTACTGTGCTGTTGTTCATTTTTAATGCTGTATTATTTGGCCATATTACTCAACTAATTTGGCAAACAAGACTGTCTTTTTTGTTTGTTTGTTTTAGTCCCAAAGGTGATGCTTTCATTTTGTAGCAACAGAACTTGTTTCACATTCATTTTCATAAAGGAGGTCGTTGTATAATTGGACAGTTGTTAATTTTTTTTATTATCTATAAATTGTTAAGTCCCGATATAGGCTGTCTTGTGAAGTTGTGTTTGGAGGGATATAAACTTGTTGGATATATATTGTTTAAGGTAATAACGATGCTCAGGCCGAGACAGGTTCGTGCTTCTCTATGAAGCCATCACGTGCAGGCTAACCAGGCTACTTCACTTTTTAGCTAGCTCAAAAACAATGTAACGTTTTGTTCACTTTTTAGCCAACAAGCAACGTTTTATTAATTTTTTATATAGTGAGCAATTCCATTTCATAACAAAGTTATCACAGGGCACATGGAGTAGGTCCAGACTGAACTCTTTATTAATCTGATTGTGCACTACAATGGTCTTGGCGAGGAAAACTTCCTTTTTAGCTCGCAAACAATGTAACGTTAAGGAATACAGAGCAGCTGAAAGCGAACCCTTTTCTTCCATTTATACTTTCTAGGTCCTGACAACACTTGAATTTACTTCTTATTTATTTAGATTAATTTGGGTAAGCAAACATCTCCATACTGATTAAACTCTATTTTAATTTCAGTTTACATCATAAACTTAGATTTACTAAACTGACATTAGTTTTTAATTGTGCAACAGAACTCTGCTTAATTTTAAATCCGAATTTACTCACTTTTAAACCTAGTTTTGCTAAACTCTAATTGGAGCTAATCTTGGATTTAATTTATCTTTGTTGTTGCAACCCAGTCGAAGACCTTATAGTTATTAAAAGCAAGAAAATAAGTGAAGACAGGCGTGTGAAGCAGAACCCAAATGACTTGAATTCAGTACCATGATGCAGTAGTGTTTGTGTATGTGTGGAAAGATTTTGGTCCCTGATTTAACTGTTTTTCCATGTCACTGAATACCTTTATAACACTTGAGCTGCAACGATTAATCGATCAAAAGAAAATTAGTTGCCAACCGTTTTGGTAATCCATTCAATCAATCCACCATGAAAATAATCATCAGGTTAAATGATAATTAAAATAATCCTTCATTGCAGCCGTACATCATTTTAAACCAAAAAGTGAGACAAAACTTTACTCAGAAGCGTTATGATCGATGGTAAAGGGATTACTCACCATTGCCTGTTCAATTTTATTATCAATGGCAGCAACATTGGTTCCCGAGGCCCTGTGAGAAAGAAAAGACAGATAAGATCATGTTAGAATTAATCTTGTAAGGTCTCAGGATTCAAAATCTCCTGGGGAAAGTTATTTTTCTCCTCTCAGCAGACTTTTTTTTCCACCTTCTAATCTTTTCCCCACAACAGATGGCAAAAGCAGAAAACACACAAATGAACTTAAGTGGAAACACGATGAATGAAATAAAAACTCGAAACTTGGGAAAAACAGACAAGACACTCGTGCTCCATTAATCAAAGCACCCACTGTCGGCTCGCCACAGGAATCTAGGGCAGATCATATAAAATAACCTGTCACCACGCTCTGCCATACCATGTACATTAGAGCTCCAATGTAGGTCAGGTCACAGAGGGCACAGGAGACCGAGACGAGCCGGGCTGCAGGCAACGCGGCAAGTCCGGGTTGGTGCGAATATGCTTCATTTTGTGAGACTGCCATAGTCGGTGTAGGTGTGGGAATGTCTCCAGGGACCGCCAGAGATCCCAACAGGTAGAAACACACACAATATATTATACCATCTATGAATATGTATAGAAATGACAACCCCATTTCTTTGGTCCAACTGCAGCTGTCAAATATATGGACACCTCTGTAGTTTTTCAATACCACGTTTAAAACAACACAATACTAACATTCAGTAGTATCAAAGATACAAAACTATAAAAAAATAAAATAAAATAAAGTCCTCATTGAAGATCTAAGTTCAGTTTATGCTTCACTGTCCTGCCTGAAATTTAGCTTGCAGCAGCAAATCCAGACAGTGTTCAGTGAGTTTTTCTTTTTCTGTACCTGAAGAAAAATGATCCTACTTTGTGTGCCGAGGACTGTTTTTTTATATATAACACTAGTATTATATCAAAGTTTAAAATTGCTCATTCGTGATGGATTTAAGTTTGTTGAACCTAGAGTTGGCATGACAGCAACAGACTTATCAGCACATTTAAAACTCTTATTCTTAGAGCCAGGCCAGTATTATCATATGTCATCCAATATGAAAACTGTCAGACAACAGAACATAATGTGATTGTTTTCATTTGTTAGGTTTATATGCAGCATTTTGTGTATATTTGATCATTTTTTTTATTTAAGTTGAATATATACATCTGTTTTGCTCTATATTTTTATTATAATTATTTAAAATTATTCAAAATACTGCTTAAAGTTTATGGGTGTCATTTTGTCCCATATAGTTTATTGTTAAATTGTAAAAATCCTGCCTCCATTACATATTTTTGTCACAAGTGTTCAGTAACCACATTTAAAGGATTATACTATATAAAGAACATCAGCAAACATATCGATATGAGAATTATTTTACTCCCTAATATCACCAACGGGCCACACTCATTTTACAATAAAGTTTTAGCTGAACTGTTTGACATGTTATGCTTTAAAGACACATCAATAAAGTTTGGTGTTGCCTTCAGGAACATTAGGATTTTTGCAAATTTCAGGTCAGTCACATTAAACAAACTCTCCTTCTACTGAGTCTAATAAAGCACTGATGCCTCTAAGCGTTTATTAAATATAGACATCAGATCATTTATCACTCATCAAATATATATTGCTGTAGTCGCGGTGCTGTGCAGGCCGGGCAGGCAGCCGGTGACCGACTCCCGGTAACGTTACCGCGACGTTACCTGCAGCGTGTCCGGCAGGAGAGCAGCGGCTCGCCGGCTGCGTGCCGGCTCGGGTCCCCGGGGCAGCACGGTGGTTTGTAGGAGAAGGTGCACGGCATGTTGGCTCACTGCTGCTGCAACTACATCCGTGTTACCGCGGAGGGGAGGAAAGAAAAAAAGAGAGGGAGCACCGGAGAGCACCGGAGACGGTTCAGAGGAGCATCTGTGACCACATTTAGAATAATGAAACATGAAGCGACGGGTGGAGGAGCGAGAGGAGCTGACAGGAGGCGGAGAAACTCTGACATCTCTGCTCCGCCCGCTTCACACTGACCGACTGACTCAAACAGGCAGCGCGAAGTACGGAGGCCCACTGGTGCCAAGGTTACTATAGGTCACTACACCAAAAACTACAACTAGGTGTTAAATAAGGCTGCTGATTTTGTATATTTTCCTTAACTAACACTAACAAACTATCAACTGATTAATAATCAATAAATATTAAAGGGATAGTTCACCCAAAAATGAAAATTCAGTCATTATTTACTCATCCTCATGTCAATCAAAGGTCTGGTTTAGTTTTTTAGTCCACAAAACACTGCTGGAGTTTCACAGGAAAACAGTGTTGCAGAATCTCACAAACAGTGGAAGTGAATGGTGAGCAGTTTTCAAATGTAAAAAAAAAAACCCAAAAACAACAGAAAAAAATCATAAAATGTATAAAATGGTGTAATCCAAGTCTTCTAACATCCCAACATGCCAAGTTGACTAAAAAAAGTTATTTACACCATGTTTTTAGTCTGAATCTTCACTGTAGATCTTTAGCTTAAAGCCACATTCACGTGCACACTGTCTGAACTGTGTGTGTGTGTGGTGTGACGGTGTGCAAACGGCATGTTGGGACTTTAGGAGACTTGGATTACACCAGACGAGCAGTATGGAGGCATTTTTTTTTTTCAAGTTGTTCTTTTACATTTGAAAAACTGGTCACCATTCACTTCCATTATTTGGGAGATTCTGTACAACACTGTAACAAAATAATCCCGACCTTCAATCAGCATGAAGGCGAGTAGATAATGACTGAATTTTCATTTTTGGGTGAACTATCCCTTTAAAAAAATGTTATTTTTTATTTTGAGTGTCTTTATTCAACAAATAGCTTCACCAGATAAAACAAAGTCAAAAGAGGAGCAATTACTGACATTTCTGGACTGTCCACTGAAGTGTGGAAAAAAAATATATATTTAGGTTAACTGAAATAAAAATACTACATGAGTGTGAGTCACCTGCTTCCACACAGTGTTGTGTTTGTATTGTGATGCAAATGACAAATATATCCCATATTATTATAAATGAATAAACTGACTAAATAAACTAATACAGAAACTAATAAAAACTAAAGTAAAACTAATCATTTTTAAACAAAAAGTTTTACTAAAATGAGCAAACCCACTCTGGAAACAAACTGAAACTAAACTGAACTGAAAACAAATTAAAAACAAAATAAAATGAAAAACTAATAAAAAATTGTAAGAGATTCGACTTGTGCCAATTATTAATAAGTTAGCTTAGTTAATGAAACGGGTAAATACACGGGTGGTTCGATACCACAGATACATCAACAGTTCATTTCTATCAAATAAATCAAATGAAGAAAAGAACTTTTATAAATAAAATATTGTTTTATTAAAGTATGGATCTTTATGTTGAATTCATATTTAGATTATTTTTATATTAATTGTGGGATGATTACACTTTGGTGGTCAACTACTTTTTTTTAACAAAAGGATCTAAACTGCAGTGAGACAGTGACTACGTTCACATATATAAAATGTTTTTTTCTTTATTCAGAGAAGGAATATATTCTTACTGAGCTGTTTACACGTTAATGAAGATGAATATTCAAATATTCCTGATGATAAAAAAGTGGACAGGTTGGAGCCTCTTGAGTCATTCTGCTTCTTTATGTCAAAATAATATTTTTTAAAAGTTTTCCACCAGTCACAGGTTTGTTCGACCAGCGAACGCAGCCTCTCTCTTTCATTCCACTGAAAACCTGCAGATATCAAAGTCTTTCATAATGTTTAAAAGTGGGTGTGTTTCTCCTTCCAACCAGAAACGTGGGCTTCTGTTCTGTGCATGCATTTCTCTCCCAGCCCTGCAAACTGTTTGCCTGGTTGGTTTGTTTACAACGCACAGAGCAGCTGACAGTAAACAGGCGTGTGCATGTTGTGTGTCGCAAACTGCGGTAAGACCCCCAATCGAGAATCATATTCTTGTTGCGCTGCACACACGTCCAAAGAATTCTCCTAAAATCTGAATATCAGCATATCCCACATGTGTTAATCAGAAAAAGCAACATTCAGAATATTCAAACTGCGTATGCTGTTTATATGACCTGCATTAAAATCAGATTATTCTCATATTATCAGTGCAGTTGTGGGAAATGTTAGTTTGTCAAGACTATACGAAACTCATAATTATAGTACTGATGGATCAAATGAGTTCAAACCACATGCAGGCAGACTTATTCAGGAATTTCTCCTCAATTGTGTGTACTTGTCTATATGTCGTGCAGTGAATGTGGAGAAGGCTCACTGGATTATTAAAATCTCTGATCTGTAAGAGGATCAACAAAGTCCTTTGGATTCTTCCACTGGAGACCTTGAATATCTAAACGCGACAGTCCGTCCAATAGCTGTCGAGTCATTTAACACAAAACCTCAGCGTGGTGCCACAAGAACAGTCAGGAACAACAAAGTCATTACGGTTCATCATCCTTAGAATATCTATACAGGGTTCAACATTAATGTTCTTCCGGTTGGGCAGGTGGGTCAGAAAAACTTGCCCTGAGTTAATTTTCACTTGCCCCTGGAGAAATTGTTTTATTTATTAACAACAGGACTAAAGTTTATTGCCATGTATAATCTAAGGCTGAAACGTCTGTAAAATGTCAGAAAATAGTGAAAAATGTCCACCCAGAGGTCTTAAAATGTCTCATTTTGTCAATTAAAATCCAAACATATTCAGATTAATATGATAATAAACAAAGGAAATCTGGAAATCTCCAAATTTGAGAGGCTGAAAACAGCATTTTTTGCCATTTTTGCATGAAAAATGACTTTAATGACTAACTGATAATCAAAATAGTTTAATAGTTTAACTCTTTTGTTTTTTTAACCACTTGCCCAGTTGGGCAGGTGAATTGCCAGATTTACTCGCCTGACATGGCATATTACTTTTCCTGGGCAAGTGGGCAAACCTTATTGTTGAGCCCTGCAATACCAAGCTAACAAAATGTAAACTTAAGTGAAATAATATATAAATATATCCTTTATTTAACCAAGTAAAACCCTGAGATTAAAAATCTCTCAGTAGTGACCAGGCCAGGAGGGCAGGTTATATTAAGAGCATCAGCAAACTCTTGGCTTGTTGCCTCCCTCGCCCCAAATTTGGGAAACAATGATTTAATCATTGACAGATTAAACAACAGCGAAAAAAATTGTTAGTTGCAGCCCTTCTCTCGTTTGCAGTTAATTTTGAAAGCTTGTTATTGATTGTGACAAAATGTCAAATATCAGTAAGATCTCTCAGGTGTAAGCTGGCTGCAATGACTGTTGAAAAAAACTCAACTGTGGACGACCACTGTCATTTAGCGGATTTAAATGTGGAAACGGGGGCATCATCAGAATTTCATATGACTTGACTCTCATCACAATAACTTGAGACTTGCACATGTGAGACTTCCTCCCACCTCTGGTGAAACGTCTCACTTGATTTGCTCTCGATGCCTGTAAGTGGACATCAGGTTGACTCCTCCTGAGGACAAGATGTTCTGTTCCTCAACACCATCCAATTTATGTGTGTGAGGCCAGCGGAAGCGCTCAGTAGATTGTTATCAGCGGGCAGGACCGGGTGAGGAATGTTCCCCATACCTCTGCTGCTACGAAACACTGTCACTCACATCCCCCTGTCCTACAACCGCTGCCTCTGATCTCTGTCAGATATGACAACGTCTTACACGAGCTGCAGGCAAGTACATCGCACAGTGAACAAAGCAGACGTTGACTAAAATACACACGGTGTCACTCAGGCTGATACAGATAGACACACACACACACACCCATAACTTCAAGAATTTCAAACAAGAATTCACATTTCAGCCGTCAGTGCTCGCTCATTAGTGTCTCTTTCTTTCTCCCCCCCTTGGAGACCACATTATGTGACAACCCCCCCTCCAAGAGCGGTTACATAACCCAAAAAAACTGCACCAACCTCAGCTTCACCCTGTTCAGAATGTGTGTTTAATTTATACGAGGCGTCACACACAGGCTCCCCTATAGTCTTCCTCCCTAGCAGGAGTTTTCAATAGGCCTGTGCCCAGAGGAATCTCTCACTCTATAAAGTACAGATCCTGAACAGACTCTCTGGGCTACACCCTTGTTGCTTCACCAGTGACTTCAGACAGTACAGACAAAAACATGCTCTGCAGCAGCAAAACATATTGCACGTAGTATTTCGTGCACATGTATGGGCCTTCTGCATTACTATTCAGTTATGGACCAATATTAGCCAACCTATCCAACCTGGGGGATTTAAAGGAGACATCTGCAATATATTTACTGTAATAAATCATGGAATGACCATGATATGTCATCAGATATTAAGGAAACATGCCAAGTTGAAATACAGGCTACGATAACAACAATGCTGCAGTCGTGGTATCCTGCAAAACTTCTATTGGGGCCCATAACTTGTCTTATTGTTCACTTGTTTCAAGTAAATTATAGTTAGAATTAATGCTGAAAGTTCGCAGAATATGCCTGTTTAGGAGTGGTATAAAATCATTAATAATCTTTTAGAAGGAGTAGATGTTTATAATGGCTTTTTTCAGGATAACTGACAGAGTTATAAACAGCCGATCAACTTACAGTGGAGGACTCGTCAAATTATAACGGTGAGTTTGTCTTGTGCTCCTGCAGCCTGCCTGAGCTTCCTTGAGCTGGGGAGGAGGGGGCAGGGGGGGAAACAACTCGGTTCCACTACAGATTGCATATTAAGTCGGGATTCACCTCACTGTCTGCTTAGGACGTCTGGTGCATATCCAGAGAAAAAACAGACAACATTTCAAAGACAACAAAATGTAGCTTACTGGCTGTTAATTGATTCCATATAAACTAAATATTTAAAGAATATTATATATAATTTAAAAAATGTTTAAACTGAAAAATCAAATCAAATCATGACCTTAAAAGTCAAATCAATTTGGAAAATAATGACACCCTTAATGATGCTCTTATAGAACAGGAGGCATTCCTGTAGATAATATAACATATATATATATAATATAATATAATATAATTAAACTCCTGATGATGTGATATTTGTTGGGTTCTGTACCAAAAAAACACGTTTTCTTACATCTAGAGAACGAGATTTGTAGGCCAGGGAATCTCTGCAACACTGCAGTACTTCATTATAATGCTGCTTTGTCACACATTTTCAAAAAAATTGCAGCAGTATTGCAGTTTCAATCATATTCTGATTAATTGTGCAGCCATTAACGCCATACAACATGTGTAAGCTGAATATGTGGCTGAGCAGCTGAACATCAAGGACTGTCCTACTAAAGATGTACATTCAGCCATGACTGATTGGTTTACATAATTTAACTAATGAGAGCTCGAAAGCCAAACAAAGCAAAGCAGGGCAGAGATAGAGAGACATATGGGAAAAATTAGGAATAAGTGCAGTTGTTAAGACGTCGTAAAGGCAGCTGTTCTGGAGACACAAATTCTAGGTGGGTTCACACAAAAGTGTTTCTGGATGTTGTCAACAAAAGGCAGACGCTCTCTGGGTTAAAGGAGAAAGGGGCCAAAAAAAAGTCCAGGAAATGTCTGGCGAAGGGAAAATGGGGCCCGAAGCTCATGTGAACAGTGAAAAATGACAATTACGATTTCCAAATATGCTATTGAAACAAAACCCAAACATATTCTCGCATTGCGATTCTCTTTTGAAAGATTATGAATCAATGCAGTAAAGCTAATAATGGGAAATCTAAAATCCAATTTTATTTTGCAAGACCAATCGGATGGTGAAACATAAAAACATGTGCTGCGTTTTTCTCCAGTGTTACAAAAAAGCCTACAGAGACACTGGAAAGCAGCCAGAGGTCAGTCTATATACTGATGTCATACTACAAGTGTGCAATACATAATGAACTGGTATGTCAAAATAATGAAAAACTCTCCCACAATAATCATTGAATAGTAACTAGTTATTCTGAGAAAGTCTCTCAAATGAGTTTTTTTCCATCATATTGGGGAAAAAATGAGTTTCCATAGAGCGAGACAGGGCCTGGGCAGAAGCACAACGAAAACATAAACGTTTCAAGAGGAGACAAGCGTATCTAATGTGGATCTAGCTGTTTGTCACTGTTAACAGAGACTCCAGTCTGAAGTGTAAACCACAGAGATGTAGAGCAACATCAGGCTTCAGGGTCAAAGAAAGTTTATATCACGTCGACACTCCTGTCCATATTCGTTCACTCCCTTTCTCGTGCACATCCCAAGCGCTCTGTCTCTGCTACGATTGCATCGTACGCAAGTCGTCCAGTTTTCCAGCAGCTCACACCAGGCTCGAAATCCAACCCACCACGGGTTGTATGTGCAGCGTTTCACTTGATGTTACCTAATCTGAATCTCACCAAAATACACTGATGACTAAAAACTGTATTGACAAGACAGAGGCAGATGGTGAAATTAGCTGGGGCAGTGCAGGTGAGGCTACTGTGGCCGTGAGGCATAAAATTTCTTGAGGGGCATAAGGCCAAAGTGAGGGGGCACACTGGCCATGGTCGTCATGGCCCTCGTAAAATTCCTGCCCCTGGTATGGAAGCATTTTGGCTTCTTCTATGAAAATGAAAAGAACAGGTTGTTTCCAACTGAACTAATTATGGATCATTATGAATACACTTTGTTTTAAAAGTAGCAAGTAATTACATAGCAAGAAAAAAAATCTATAGAAATCCAAAACTTTTAACGTTTTAATGTATCAGTAATCGTTTTACAATCATATTACAGTCCTCTGAATCAAATCATGAGGTGTCAAGAGGTTCCCGCTCCTATTTACTAACAAAAACAGATCAATAAATTATCAAAATTGCTGCAAATATTCTGATAGTCAACAAGTAAAATAATCATTTCAGCTCTTTTGTCATCTAAGCTTGATGATGATACTGTGTTATAGTTTCTCAGTCCCTCCAGGACACTGTGTTGCTGCAATCGTACGACTTTGCAACTTTGTCCAATCATTGCAACTTTTCTGCAAATTTAACCAAATGTAATTGCTTCCCTGAGTTCCACCAATCATAGCAGTCCTCTGCACAAACATCTATACATGCACGTCTCAATGAACTGATTCAATGTTTTATTTGTTTGCATTTTTATTTTGTCACACGTACTCAAAAGAACTTTATGTTTTGATTGACTTTGAGCTCCAAAACGATTTTGCTTCTTTGTGGAACAACCACCAGGAGCACTTCTTCATTTACAAAGAAAGCATATTTTGTCAGAATTTTTCTAACTGTGAGCCTTTTTGGTAAGATGCCTTTGATTTGTAATGAATCATCAAACAAAAAAACTTTTCTTTTGCAATTTTCACTTGCTTCCACAATTTCATTGTAAATAAACACCAAAACATGTTGCAACATGCATCACAATCTTTTAGTAAAGCCGACATGAAATCAGGCATTTTAGTCAGTAAAATCCTGGAGGGAATGATTTCTTGGCCTAATTACTTCACTATTGAGGTTTTTGTTCATTTGGCTTCAGTGGAGGCAACAATGAGATGTACTGACTCTACTGAGATTAAACCACAGAATGAGAGGAGAAGAAAACTCCCCCAGTGCACTGTCATTAGGACATGTGACAGCCTAGTGATGGGTTTATAACTATGGAGACTGCAAAACATCAACAATGCAGTAATACTTCTCAAAGTGTCTGAGCTGGATTTTCACAGAGCTCCGAGCCAAGACGTGGATGATAAACTGTAGTTGTGCTTCCTGGAGCCAAAGATGATTTTGTTAAGTCATGACGTTTGGGGGTGGCTACTCTTTACTTCAGCTGTAAGGTTACATTGAAGGAATAACAATCAAGTCAAAGCCATATTAGGACACCATCTGGTGCCCCAAGTAGAACTTCCAAGAAAAACTGGCACTGGGGTGGGGGGGGGTGGAGGGGATTTTTGGAAACCACAACATGAGTGAGTAGTGTTTTGGGGCTCAAGAGTGAGTGCATGCCTGGTTAAAGCGCTGCTCCTGACACACATGATCTTGTTTAAGCCTCTAGATCTCGTGTCAAAGCCAAGAACTTGTTAGAGCGCCTGACTTCAATACAACACATGCTGAATGCATGCTAAAGCCATCTCCTGTTTCTCCAGCGTTACAAAGCAAACAGTAAATAGTGTAACTACTGATGTAAGTAAGGTCAAGCCCCGGAGGGCTAAGGGCTGGGCTGAGATGAAACAGAATGCTAATGAGGGTTTGAACTTACTCTGCCACCAATTATGCAACCATCACTTCTGTAAACTTCACCTTCTGCATTAACATGACCAGCATTTATAAGCCGCGGGTAGAGTTTGGCGTTTCCCATACAGTGTTTGCTGTAAAGTAAGAATGTCAATAAAAAGTCCATTAGAGGCAGAAAAGTTTACACTCACACGGAGCGTGGGCAACAGTGCAGCAGCGAGGGCGAATAACGCATCTGAACATGGAATAGTTGTCATTCCTCGCCTCTGGCAGAACTGTCGGCACATTTAAGAGCAGTAGGTTTCCTTCAGCAATGCAGTAAAAACAAAGCCTGAGTCTATTTATCTGGGCCTGAGACATGATAAGGCAAGTCGAGAGCTGAAGAGGCGAGGCCTGATCAAATGCCCAAGGACAACAGGTGCATAAGTCAATCTTAACTAAACATTTGTGACACATAAATTCCTCTAATCTTAAAGTGTAAATACAAGTTTTATAAGTCTAGATCTTATTTTTCTATCCAAGCACGTAGCTTTGTGAGCTAACTGGCAGTAAAATCAACAAAAAAAGTACACAGAGCATGTTTTTATTTCCACAGTCATATCAAATGTGCATATATATTAATACTGCTGCAACGATTAACAGATTATTAATCAACTATTAAATTAGTTGCCAACTGTTTTGATAATTGACTAATTGTTTTGAATCCTTTTTTTTTTTTAAGAAAAAAATCCAAATGCTCCGATTTCAGCTTCTCACACTGTTTTTTTTAAGTCACATGCATTGAAATTCATAGATCTGCTCAAATTTAAAACTGCAATAATTGTGTTTAAAGCAAGAAATAATTCACTTCCGGGCAACATTCAGAAAAATGTTTTGTGACAGGGAGGGGGGTTGTAACTTAAGAGGAGAATTTAATTTTAAATGTGTTCGTATAACTAAGAAGAGTCTGTGTATTTCAGCGTACGGGGTGGACGTGAAACAGGTTGAAACAAAGCACAAATATAAATCAACTTAAAAAACTATACAAAAAAGATATTTTTTGGCAGGTATATGGACGAGGAAAGGTTGTGTTAGGGGTGTTCCTATTTATTTTGTAACACTGGGGACTAAACTGGGGATAGATGTACATTACCTGTAAATAAATTTGGGAGTTTGTTGAAATAATATACGAGTTAAAAGAAGAAAAGTAAGAAAGGGGTAGTGATACATAAGTTTTACTTCTACCTACTCCCTTTTGGACACTGTTGCTTTTGTCTTGTTTATTTTTTATTATGTTGTTTTAATTTTTGGTTCAAACTAAAGTAATTCATCCATTCAAATGTAAATATTTTCTGGTTTCTTTAGTTCCCTTTGACAGTAAAGTGAATATTTTTGGGTTAAGGACAAAACGTCACCTTGGGCTTTGGCCTCAACATTTTCTACACACACACACACATTTATTTTCTCCAAATGTGGCACTTCCAAATAAGTAATTTAATAGGCCTGATGTACATTTGGCCACAAGTTCAAAAATGCTGTTTGATGGGCACTTTAAAACATTTATATTTTCTTTTTGAGAAAAACGTGAAGTCCAGATTGACGAGCAGGAAAGAAAAAAAAAAAAGGAGAGAAGGGGAGGATGACATACTACAAAAGGTACTCTGCCAGAAACACGTGCCAAGTGAGCCACGAGGATGCCCATGTGGGGGAGTTTTATTTGCAGTCTTCTGCACTGTCATTTGGGGAAGTTTAGCTGAGATAGAAACATTTCCCTGTAAACAAACCTGAATATAATACATGTAGTATTTCTTCACATATTGTGAATTCTTTTAAACACATTTCATTTTGTCTACATTATCATCTGGCCTTGTGGTCGAACATTATTCCCATATAGGGACTTATAAACAATCACATTATGATAAAAAGGATCTGTAAGAAATTTTAAGCCAGTGTCTTCTTTTGCTAAGGACATTTTCACTTTCACAGCCTCTTCTATGACTTTATCTAGGTGCCTCAGACCTGTTCCAAATCTTGAACACTTTATTGGGTGAAAGGTCATGGCAAGCACGAAAACAAACAGAATACTGGTGACACTCGCAGATGAATAGTCCTCTTGTTTAAGATGCCTATTCATCTGTGAGCGCCGCTGCTCTGTTTGTTTTGAACCTCAGACATGATCCCAAATAAACCTGAATAAAATAGACTGATTAAGGGTCAGAGCCAAAGGCCATCGCCAAGATCTACCAAGCGCGGAGTCTCAAACAAAGCCCTGGTTATCTTTGCTTCCATGGAGACAAAAGCAGCCCTTAGCAGAACCGTGTATCCACAACAGCACCATTTAAAAAAAAAAGAAAGAAAAAGAAGTGAAGCGTGGGGCCTATAAAAGTACTATTTGTGCCATTTTACTATTTTGCTGCCTTCTGCTGACAGTCGACCATTCGCCCATAAAGCAAAAATTCCTGTTTTTCCTCTTAACTGTAGTGCTATTTATCCATCTGGGTTATTTGGTGTTATTTGCAGAGTCTTGGAGATATCAGCCAAAGAGAAGTCTGCCTTCTCTTCAGTATAATAGGACCAAATGGCACTCAGCTTGTGCTGTTTAAATCGGCAAAAAACACATTTGAAGAACTCAACAGCAGTGCCTCTTTCCAGAAATCATGACCCGGTTACTCAAGATAATCCACAGACCTTGCTGGGGGGCAGTTTCATGTAGGAACTACTTTTTGTCTAACAGAGAGAAAGTAGTTCTAGTAGATTCTTCCATAGAGAAAATAGCTCCGACATGAAACTGCTCCTAAGACGGTCTGTGGATTATCTTGAGTAACCGGGTCATTGTTTCTGGAAAGAGACACTCTGTTAAATTTGTTTACATGTATTTTTTTGCAGCTTTGAGCAAATTGTTAGCTAGTTACATTACATTTGCGAGAAGGCAGACATCTCTCCCATATCCCCATAACTCTGCAACTCGCACTAAAACAATCTAGATGGATAAATAGCATTACAGGTAAGAGGAAAAATATGATTTTTTTTTTTATTGTGGGGTGAACTGTCCCTTTAAATTGGGCAAATAGAGCTGGCAACATTGAGAGTGAATAAAAATAAAGCAGATGGTGAGTTTTTAGGTAATAACAGTACCCACATCTCAGTTTAGATAGTGAAATTACAATGTTTATTTACCCGTTTGCATCTATAAACCAAGGCTGCAAATGGACTGAAATTATTGTGTGTGTGTGTGTGTGTGTGTGTGTGTGTGTGTGTGTGTGCAGTCCCACGGTGGCTGGTGATGGTGTGTCAGCTGTATATTTCTCTAAAAGTAGTTTCATTTCCTGTCACTCATATGGTTTCATGTGCTTCCCTTTTTCATTTTTGTAAAAGGGCATCATGAAAATGTTGAAGGCACTCGATAAGTTTTTACATGTCACAAAGTGTCTGCGTGAGCTGCACACTACAGTGTAGTTTCATCAGTTCAGAAGCTCAATGATGAATTTTAAAATGTGGCCGTGAATAAAAGTCATTTGACAGAAACTTATGAGAGAGAGTGCTGCACTGGAAACCAGGCAGTTATTTAAATTCTGTGTTACAAATATCATGCACACACTCTTCAGCATGCTTTATTCACTTGAATGCTGGATGTTTGGAGGATGTTTTGGTGTTTCGTTTCTAACAATTGTGTTATTTTTGCAGTTTTGGCCGTTTTCTATAAAGCATGAAAACATTTTACTAAACAAATTACCCTCTATAATGGAGTCTCATACTGAAAGCAACACGTGCAGGCAGATACACAGGTTGTGCACAAACCGTTTTACCAGCTTACTGGGAAGTGAAAATTCACGTGGATGATATAATCATTACCAAAACCGCCTGCTTCAGCTTTGATCATCCACTAACAGTAAATAAAGATGGACAAAGTGTCTCCACTTGCTCCCACTGTACAAAAATGAGGCCAAAGTATTTCTGATACGAGCGCTGCCATCTTCCATTTTGGAGCCACATTCTGCCACCACAGACGTATACTAAAACCTTGCTTTGCTCCTCAGCCTTGCTTCTAATTTCTAATCTAATCTTCTAATCTAAAATTACCAACAAACATCTTAGGGACAAATTCATTTAACATGTACTTAGATTTTTTTAATTGGGCCCATGTCCCATCTGCTAACATGGAGGGAGCAGGGTTACTGACCTATACTGCAGCCAGCCACCAGGCAGCGATCGAGATGCTTCGGTTTCAGTTTAGGGGAGCTCTCACGTTGTCTATCTCTGTAAACTGTATGTCATTGTGATCATCTCATCTGTACTAAAAGAATCTAAAGTTTTACAATACAGTGGACAAGTCGGAGGCATGTTCTTTGTCTTCAGTCTATTTTGATGCTTGAGTCATTTATTTGTTGTTAGGACAATTTTTTTTATACAGCACCTCTAATGATATTGCAAAGCAGCACAATACGGAATATTATATTGCGATTAGTTCGTGGGAATGATCATTTTTGCATCACAATTTTCATTTTCACTAAAAAAACAACAACAACAAAAAAAAAAAAACTAAAATCATGATGATGCAACTTTTGTTGGAGTCTGCACCAAACAAACGTTCTTACGATTTTGTGGGCCGGGGCAGCGTCCATGCAGCATTTCAATTTCAATTTTCTTGACTTAATCACAATTTTTTTTTTTTTTTTAAAGAACTGATCAAGGTTTATACTAAGTGGTAGAGATGGGAATCAAGACCTGGAACCGTTGAGAACCAGTCCATCAGAATCGTATGCCTCCGGGCTTATCTAATCTGTTCCCTTTACTGATGCCAACATTTTTGTCTGACAGGTGTACATTGCAGAACAGTCACGTCAAACTCATGCGTCATGCGATGGAATCACAAGCACTGTACTAACACCAACACACCTGCCATATAACAAAACATGACCTGAAGCATCTTTATAAGCAATATGGGCTTAAATTCCACGAACGCCGTGTATCTGACACTCTACAGACGAGTGTCACCGTTTCCCGTCCGAGCCATGAGTCTGTTACCGAGGGTTAATATCCGATGTTATAACAACTTTACGGCCCAAGTATCTGACCCATACACAGAATTGATAATGGTATTGGTATCAATAAAATCTTATCAAATCATAGCCCTACTAAGTGGGACCTTTTACAGTTGAAAAATCAACTAGTCAGCGCTCGCTGGTGGACAAACTCTGTAACAGAGACAGATTCTAAACTTAATATCGGTCGATGCATATCTAGCACTTTTTTACATCATTGTAAACTGAAAAGATTTGGGTTTTGGACTGTTGGTCAGAAAAAACAAGACATCTCAACTTTTATATATAGACATTTTAACAAAATTTTTATAGACTACATGATTAATTGATTGATTGTGGAAAAAAAATCAGATATTTGATTTAATTTCAATCATTTTATTATTTATTATAAATCGCGTAGTCTATAAAATTTTAGTTAAAGTGTCTATAAAAGGCTTTGGAAATGTCCTGCTTTTTCCCAACTAACAGAGCAAAACCCAGACCAAAAAGGATCACAGTGTCTGTAGGTTACCAACATTGTTTACGCGGAGCTGATGTTAGCCATCACCCTGCTCTGCTTGCAGGTTAATGTCCGTATCTGTGCTGAATGTGGTCACGTTGCTCCAGTTGAGGGGTTATATGCCAGTTTATTCTGGCACAGCCTACATTCAACCCCATTTCCATTTTCTACATCAAAACGCTGCCAAACAGCGCTGGTTTTATGAGCTGTCATCTGTCCGACTTCGCTGATAATGTCTGGGGCCGGGTGGGTCATCGGGGCATACGCCCTGGCCAAGAGGAGCTGCAGTCTAATGGGGCTGCAGCACAGACTAGTGGCAGGCGGCTGCATAACATCTTAGAGGCAACAGTTAATTGGCATTGTGCATGAATAAATTATTGATAAAAAAGTTGAACCAACTAGTATTTCTGGTGCAGACTAGCGAGGATGGCGACATTTAATCGTGTAGACGACTAATCGCGCACATCCCTATTACAGATAGAGTGACAAAGACAGCGTCAGACACAGAAGCTGAAAGAAAATTACAGACACACATTGAGATGTTGCTGGGAAGTCTATTGGCCAATCCTGTGCTTGCTGCCAGGCTTTGTTTCCAAACTCAATCCATGCATGTGGAGAAAAGCAAAGCTCACTGCTACTGAACACTGCACACATGTTGTTACACTCTTGCAGGCCTGTCCAGTCCAATCCAGTATAGTACTGTACCTATCACTGTGGGCCTTTGAGTCCCTTAATCTGCTGCCAGACTGGAAGGCCTGGTAGAAAGCCTTGGAGGGGTTCCTGTGTCAACCACATTCAGGGAAAAGAGAGAGGAGACAGAGATATATTGAAGAGCTGAAACAGTGAAAGCAGACGCAAAGTTTGATTCCTAGAAATGTTTCCTTACGTAACTTCTTCCCCATCTCAGAGAACGCCCTCGCTCGTATCATGCAGTTAACTTGGCTGGAGAAAAGGCTCTTTCAATAAAACACATGGGACATTTAAACACAGTAAAAAGAAGGGGCTGGGGAAAGGGAGTCTCGACCTCAACACAGGGAATGGTATGTTCAAAGGTGGAGACAGCTTCATAAACTTAAAAGGACCTCCCCTCCGGCCATTCACCTACAATATGTTGGCCATCAATCACACAACCAAACACCCAGTGTGGAAAAAGGGGAGAAAATCAGCCATAACCTCTCGTTTACAGCTAAGAAATTGGAATTCTTCTCAGTTGTTACCTGTGTTAAGAAATTACTGCTTCACTCGCAGGGTTAAAGAGACAGCTCACCGCAAAACCCAAAAAACACATTTTTCCTCTGTCCTGTAGCGCTATTTATCCATCTGGACTGTTTTGGTGCGAGTTGTTGAGTTTTGGAGATACGTCTGCCCTCTCTCCAATATAATGGAACTAGATGGCACTCGACTTGTGGTGCTCAAAGAGCCAAAAACGTCCATTTGAACAACTCAACAGCAATGTGTCTTTCCAGTAATTGTGACCCGGTTTCTAAAGATAATCCACAGACTCGTGAGCAGCTTCATAGTGAAAGAAAACAGTTCCAGTAGATTCTACCAAAGAAATAAAGTAGTTCCAACATGAAACTGCTCACAGTGAGTTCTGCGGATTGTCTTGAGTAACTGGTTCATGGTTTCTGACAGTGCTGTTGAATTTTTCAAATATATTTTCTAACTGCTTTGACCACCACAACCCTTCTAATCTAATCCATTTAATCCCATTATATTGAATAGGGGTGTCACAATTCCCAAAATCCTCGATTCGATTTGACTTTCGATTTTAAGGTCGCAAGTCAATTCAATCTTTCAATTTAAACTTTTTTTGTACTGACAGCTGTGCCACTGTTAGATTATTGAGTCATGTAAAACTCAACAGATCATTGTCATTAACATGTCATTTACATTTTTAATTCTTGGGCAAAAAGATATCATATCCAGTGCGACATAACAGCCGATACACTGCGCTGTGTCTCTTTTTTTCCTACCAAGATTTACCAAATGCCACAGGTAAATCTAATGTGTACAGCTTTTTGTACAGTACAGCCACCAGGCAGCGATCGAGATGCCTGGTGGCTGTATTTCCTTTCACTTAAAGAGCTCCTGCTTCCCTTTTTTAAATAAAATTCTAATAAAATTTAATAAAATAAAGTAAAAATAGCCAGCCATGACCTGAGAATGTTTAACAAATTGGCATTAATTGTCAACAGGGTGTAACAAAACAATGCAGCAGTAAGTGGCAGTCCTTTCATGAAAATAAAATACATGAAATAGTTCACCATATAATATCATGGAAGATATCATTACAGTCTGGTTTGGTATCGAGACATTTTATTAGTGCGATATTTGATATATTGTTACATCCTTGCCGGTATTTCCAAAACTTGGCAATTCACAACAAAACTATCTAGATGGATAAACAGCAGTACAGGTAACTGGAAAAATATGTTTGTTTGTTTTTTTAAATTTTGTGGTGAACTGTCCCTTTAAAGGTTACATTTGTTTATGTTGTATTTCTTATATTCATTATTTTATTGTGCAGCACTTTGGTCAACCTCAGATGTTTTAAATGTGCTTTATAAATAAACTTGACTTGACTTTTTTTTACTTTTTTGGTTCACATTGTGCCACATTATGGAATTTAACATTACCTCCCATGTTCCTGGTGAGCTACAAGTACACTGTGTTCTATGCCAAGGGATGTATATTCGGGAAGGGGAGAGGAAATCCCCAGACTGACCCCGTCACACACTTGTGCGCGCGCGCACACACACACACTCATTTAATCTACTCCAGGCTTGTACCTTTCAAAACTAACTGCTTCTCTCCCACATCCACACAGATACAAACGCACACTGACATGAGCATATGCACACATACACAAATACTCGCACAGCGGAGCAAGCCAACGCAGGCAGAGTCACACACACACACATATGCACAGAGAGCACAGGGGGAATGAGGAGTTGATTTACAGCATGTGTGTGAATATTGTAGCAGCCAAAGCTCTTTTCCTAGAAATCACTGGCACAAACTCCCTTTGTCACATTACCTCATGACTAAACACTCTCACAGACCTCCTCCTATGCCTCTGCTTAATTTTACTTTGCGGGCTGCGCCGCGAGAAAAAACCTCCACACACGCGTGGCAGGCACACACCTCCACAGAAAACCTCTCTTTTTCACTGAAAACTCCGAGCTCCGTGCAGGCCAGCCACAGGCTGAAATCATCGGGGTCAGATGACTCGGAGTCCAGCAACCTCTTCATGAATGAGGTAAGAACTGGAGGAGTCATCACTCCCTGTTTTCAAGTAGCAAACACTCGGCTCTCAATGGCTCTCTTTGTAACTCCAAAATGTGACATGTCAATATCCATTTATGAAAGCCCCTCTTTGTAAATCAGCTAGTCGATGTGCTCAGCACTGGTGAAAGTGCTGTCTTCCTCATAAACCCAGATGGTGTGTGTGTGTGTGTGTGTGTGTGTGTGTGAGGAGGACAGAAAGAGAGGGAGGAACCCACCAGATATGTACACACACAAGCAAAAATCCCTTTTCTTTTTCAGAACCTGCACATGCTCAAGCTTTGCCCGACACTGCCCCAAAGCAAACGTATGACCTGGCAGCAGACGGAAATAACCTTTTGGTGCATTCTTGCTGGTTGATGTCACACATGTAACTGGAGCATGACACATGGTTTTTCCTTCAGCCTGCGCTGCAAAACAGTGGCCGCGTCAAAGGTTCACTTTCACGGTGTCGAACCTCTTAATAGCCTTGCTAACTCTCTGAGCACGAGAAAAGCCACAGTGGCCTTAAGTGATGTGAGGAAGGAAGTGAGAGTAAAAGCGCGAGAAGAGAAAACGGGAGAGAGCGAAAAGCGAGAGGAAACTACACAGAAGACAGAAGTGTTATGACAGTCCTCTGCGCTAAGGTGCCACGAAGGCGTCATTTGTTGGTTTCACTGGAGGTCCCAGCAGAGCTGACACTTAACTACAGGTTGTAGCTGTGCAAGACACAGAGATACTATGTGAAGACCGAGTACTGTGATTGGTCGACTCGGTCTGCTAAGAGAGTGACTTGATAAGGATGCAAATCAACTTCACTGTTTTTCGTTACAGTTACAGAAAAAAAAAGACAGATTACAGATACATTTAGTAAAAATACAGATTATTAGCAGAATTACAATTTAATAATACATTTTAAAATAAAGCACAATGTGCTAAATGTGCAGTGCACTCACATTATAACACTCTGGTCTCAATGAAACCAGCTAATCTAACAGTTTCATATTCATTATCATGGCCTGTAGTGAAAAAAATGCTTCACTGGGTGGAAATTTCAACATTTTTGTCTTTAAATCAGAAAAAAACATCACTACTTCAGAAAAGCATGTACAGCAAGGCCAACTGCTAACGTTAGCTACACAGAAATCCAGTTAACTAGCTAACATGAAAATACTAAAAATAGATATTTCTGGACTGTAGGTGATGATGCTGGTGACTGGGATGGTGTGTGGGCAGTAGGCGATATGAGGAGGGATGCCATCCCTCCTTGTTAGCAACACAACCACAATGCATCCCCCTTGTTATGCTGCCAACCCCCCTCTCCATCCCCTCGTAGCAGAGGGTGCAGGAGCAGAGGGGTTGGTCTAGTCTGCCTGACTTATTGATCCTTTACTGATATTTCAGAGCCACGGTCGGGACCACAGATCCCCCCCCCCAGTGAGCTAGCAAGCCTTTTCCAGTGCAAACCCTCCCATTCTACCCTATTCAAGCAAGTGGTTGCTTTAGTGCGAGGGCCAAAGTGACAGCGGGGAAGTCACGATACGGACAAGGAGAGTAATCGAGAGACTAGGGGTGTAAAGGGGGGGGGTTAAAAAGAGGGCGCTGAGAGCTCTCACTGTTGGTGCTCAAGAGGCTTCAGGTTCTCGGCACCATCCATCCATCTGCCACCGCACAGAAGTAGGTCAAAACTATTTACATTTCAGCTGCCCTATGGGAGTTTCTTTCAGCGGGTTTTGGGCTGTAGACGAGGGAGATGGTGCACAGGGAGCACCCAGAGTCACTGTACAATTACAGAATGGCCACCAGAGGAGTTTGGGAGCTTGGTTGCTAACACTTCACTAGCGACATAGGTTAGTACTAAGGAACTTTCTCTCCATGATGACAGCAGGAACCTAGTACAACTTTCTGATCATGGGCCGTACTTCCCCAAAAAGTCCCCTCTTCCAAGGAACTTACAAGGTACTTCCAAGAACCGACGGGGTGGAAACTGGTCAAACACAAGCTGCTTTCTTATGTGCAGAATCCATTCATGCTACAAGCCAGCACTGTTTGTAGTATAAAAATATCAAGACCAGGATTTTTTTAAACTGAAAAGTGAACAAGAGGTATGCAGCCAACTTCCTAAAACTTACAAAGTAGAGCGATAATGAGAGGAACTGGGTGAGCAGGACAGCAAATGAGAGAGAAACTAAACTGAAACTTACATTTTATTTGCTAATTCTTTGCTAATCCTTCATGTGCTAAAGGGGAACTGCACCCGTTTTGCATTTCAAAGTCTGTTTACAGGTGCTGGGGAGCACTACTGCATCCACGAAAAAAGTTGTACTAAAGCCTTTTGTGTCTCCACAGGGAGCTGCATGAAGATAAATCACCTCAAGTAATGTCACTGGAGGCAGAGATGGGGCTGAAGACTACAAGTCTGAAAGTGAAAAATAACCCGTTGGTGTGGCGTTAGAAAGCTATGAACTTTCCAGACCGCCCTCATCTTTCCTTGAGGCAAGCAGCTTAAAAGGATATTCCATCCCTAGATGATAAGCCACTCAATATGTACTCACCTCTATACCGATGTGAAGATGGGTGAAGATCTTCAGTTCACAAAACAATCCTGGAGTTTCAGCAGAAAACAGGGTTGCAGCCAAATCCGGTACAATGGCAGTGAATGGCGACCACGGCTAAAATGTAAAAAAAAAAAAAACACAAAACAAACACAAAATGTCTCCATCCTGCTCGTGTGGTGTAATCCAGGTGTCCACGAGCCACTACATTAAAATTAACCACAAAAGACGCCATTTACACCATGTTTTTAGCTGAAATGTCAACTGTAGCCTCCCAGGTAGCATGTAAACATGGCGTCGATGTATCGCGAAACTTCATATATCTCTTAATGGATGCACGTGTGAAAATAGCGTGAGATATATGAAGTCAGATATATGAACATGGTGTAAATGGCGTCTTTTGTGGTTACATTTTAATGTCGCGGCTCGCGGACACTTGGATTACACCACACGAGCAGGATGGAGACATTTTGAGTTCTTTTTTTTACATTTTATCCGTGGTCACCATTCACTGCCATTGGCTGCAACCCTGTTTTTTGCTGAAACTCCAGGATTGTTTTGTGAACTGAAGATCTTCACCCATCCTCACATCAGCATAGGGGTGAGTACATACTGAGTGGATTATTATCTAGGGGTGGAATATCGCTTTAAGGCTACATTAGCTGCTACTATCTTAACACACCTGGTGTATCGAGTTTTATTCTCTTTGTTCATCAATGAGTCCAACAATGTGAGCAGTACAGGTGCAATGCTAAATCAGCGGAGTACTCATTTAAAGAAGAAAGAAAGATTGGGCACTGTATGCCTTCTTTGCATTGATTCAAACATTACAGCTGCAGTTATTAAGAAAAACTCAATGACTTTAACCTAGACTTTGAATCTGTTGTCTTTATATGCCCAAGTGACCCTTTGCTCTTCGGTCTAAACCGGGTTAGCTTAGGTCTTATCCTGGCTCTTTTCCTGGGGCGATTATTATACAGGTTGTATTTCACAGTCACATCAGTGTTTGCTGGGATGTAGCTTTAACCTCAGTCTTTTAACATTAAGTTTATATCATGTACGCAGCTGGTGAGTAACTTTACATGTTGAAGACCCTTTTTCAGGGTTCTCGTTTTAAAATTTGCCAAATGGAAACATTAAAACGTCAGCTCGAGACTAACTTCTCAGCTGGAGTTTAAGCATTAGCATTAGCCTACATTAGCTAGCTACACTTATGAAATCTGCTAGCGAGAGTCATCATGTTAACCGCCACTGTTGTCATCTAGTAATGAGAAGCTGCTTTTGTTTACTTCTCTGTGGAATCAAAGAGCTGGTGTTTCAAAAAGCACTGACAATTTCAGTATTAAATCTGCCACTGTTATCACTGTAAACTGCATATGTGCTATGTGAGAACAGAAAGCTTGACAGACATAGCAACAGTAACTAAGGAGGGCACGGTTTAGGGAAGGGTAAATTGGCCTATTGTGTTTTCAGCTGCAAGGCAAAGCCACAAATGTTTCTGAAGGCATTTTCAGTTCCTGAGTTTAGCTGCACCAAATATCACCAAGGACCTCATTTTTTAAGTAGATAATTAAATGAAAATAACTAACAGAAGCAGTGACAGTACCCAGTGACCTATGAGTTATTTCAGAAACAGCTACCTAGCTGATGAAAAGCCATAAGTGCAAAACATCTAAAAAGAGAGTCTCGGTACTGCTTCAAGTCACACAAGCACCACTTTCCAAGAACAAGATAAAGAGCGTATTCTCAGCTAAGCTTATCTGCAGCACAGAACAAGACAGCCCCACTCAAATAAGCCATTAAAACGTGGGACTGAGCCGGTGACGTTCTTCTGCTTGTCAGAACAATGGAGGGCCTCCATACCTGGGGTGGAGGTGATGACTGAAGAAAAGCCTACAGACATACAGACTAGAAGCCTTAGTTGAGACAGAACAATGCATCTTTCTTTGTGAAAACAGCTCGAAGGCTGCGGGGAGGCAGGAGGGGGACACTGAAGATGAACAACTTGACTGGTGTACACAGAAACACAAACACACACACACACACACTCACACACACACACCATATACACACACCATATACACAGTCAGCCATTAAAGAGCCCATGGCAGGAGTGAAAGATTAATTATTATTGCTAAATATACTCAGTTGCCACTTTATTAGCCACACCTAGCTAAAACAAATGCAGTCTAATACAACAGCCTTGCAATAAATCCTTCTATTACAATGGTTCATCTAATGCAAACTGTTTATCGGGATGTTTATTATACTCAGGATAAGAAACACCTTTCAGTATAATGCAGTCTAAACTAGCATGTAATAAGGCCAAGTGCAATATTCAAATCGCAGAAGCTGCCTTTTTTTTTTTTTTTTTGATAAGGGAAACATGTACGACATAGCAGCATTATGATGAAGTCCTGTAGTACTGCAGAGACGCCCTGGACAACAAATCTTGTTCTCCAGATGTAAGAAAACATGTTTGTTTGGTACAGACCCCAACAAATGTCACATCGTCATGATTTCACAGTATCTTTCAAAATAATCGCAAGATGATTTTCTTGACCATATTGTGCAGCTCTAGTCGCAAAGCTGTTGTCTTAGACCACGTTAGCATCAGCTATGTGGTTAACTTTTTAGAATGACCAGCATTAAAAATGGTGAATTGATAATTAAACTTAAGTTCATAGTTATTTCACAGTTAACAAACAATGAAACAATAATTAATTCTGTTTATGAATCACCAGCCATGTAATAATTTAAGTTATTTTATCATTAATTTGTGTAACATAAACAAGATCATAAATTATATATCGTATCAAGGTTGATAGTGATTATCACAATTACATTCTGATTAAATTAGTAAACTAGTAAACATTATGAAGTTGCAACTGATGGTTAAAATAACCTTGTGTAAATCAAATCGTATTTTAAATGCTGCTGAAATGTGACACACTTTGCATCATGCATTATGAACACTACACATTATCCTATGAAACCTGACAACAACTCACTAAATGTGTCATTTTTTTCCACACCAAGCAGGATCACAGCGTTAGCTGCCACACAGTGTAGCTAATGTTAACAGTTCTAGAAGCAGCAGCCTGCTCTCCTTGCAGGTTAGCGTCCACAGGCCTGTGCTGAATGTGGGTGCACGTTGCTCCGATCGAGTGGTTATATGCCAGTTTATTCTGACAACACCTACACTCAACCTTACTTTCATTTTCTAGATCAAAGTACTGCCAATCTGTGCAGCTCCAGCTAGTGACTGACTAACATCTTGGGGACAACAGTTCATCGATGATGTACATTAATAAAATATAAACATTATTTGGATGGCTATTATAAAGCTGCAACTGATGTTTATACAATTTAATTAATGCTTTTAAAACATATATAAGCATCATTTGAATGTTTGTTAACAGTAAAATACCTATTAACTTAAGTTTAATTAAGTATTAATTCACCATTTATTAATAATGGTGCAGGAAACTGTCTCGCTCCTTTACAGAAACAATATGTGGTGCTGTGCAACTCAAAAAGTAAAATATTACAGCATGAATGGTGGCAGCCAGGTTTAGAGGTCTGATTACTACTGAGGCCAAAGATGTCCAGTGAAATAATGAGTGTGCTTCTACCTCTGTGAGGCACTCTGGATAAAATGTGCCCACCAAATGTCATATGATATGAGCAGAGAGCCCCAGTGCGGAAGCAGGGAGGAGAGCTAAGGAATATTAAATGAATAGGAGGTGGAGAGCAGTGTGAGGGACTCTGACTGAAAACAGGATACAGCAGTAAACCAGAGGTCACAGAGGGGAGAGAAAGACCCTGTGGTGTACGTTATCTCTCTGTGTCACTCTCCAACACGTACACCCACACATCCACCAGGACTGTAAATCCATAAGCTGTGTTAAACTACATGATGAATTTACCCAAAAGTAATGGCTCAATTCAATACTTGTGCACACACCGAGCCAACCCATCCCCTTTTTAAAGACACACCCCTCATCCACCCACACAGACACAGGCTCTCGATTCACAGTGGCAGAATCGGCTCTGCTACATCGCAGGCCAGGAGTCCCCTCCCCTCTCCTGCCTCCCGAGGAGTCCAATTTTACATAAGCTCCCATTCTTGGAGGACAATAAACCATACCTCCCCAGCATGAGTCCAATTACACACAGACTACAGATGCAATACATTTATGCAAATAATCCCATGAAACAGAAGCAACTCAACAACTGTGAGTGCAACATTTTGACAATCGACCAATGTTATTTTACGCTTTCAGTCGCTGAAGCCATCTGGGAAACATTAAGCTGAGCGAATCATATTCTACGTATGAGAACAACATCTCTCGTCCATATCTCCACTGTTCTGCTTTAATTACTTGCAGGGGAAGCTGCAGGGTGGAGGAAGATGGGGACAAACGTTACCAAATAGCCCCAGAGAGAGGTTTTCCAGGTTGTGCAAGCTGTGGAAAGGTCTACAACCTTCCGTTACGTGCAGTCAAATCTGTGTGTGCATGCGTGGGTGCGAGTACATATCTTTCTGTGCTGTGCAAATTATAGATATTAGCTGCTGAAGGAGTCCGTTTGAGGAGAAAATGGAAGTGTTTTTGTTGTGTGGTGTGTGTGTGTGTGTGTGTGGTGGGCAAAATAAACAGTGCAGTGGAAATGTAGAAATTAAGCAAGAGACAAAAAAAGCAGGGGGGAGGGGTGGGGGTGTATCAAGCATAGCTAAAATGCCTGCTGAAGTGAGGCACAACAAGTTTCGCTCTGCAGCTTCCTGAGCACACTACAGTTGGTGCTGCAGAGGAATGTCATTCAGCACTTCATCTACACAGGAACAACTGTCAGGCCTCGTCTGTCAGTCAATCAGTGGGGTGGTAGGTAAAAAGCACCGACCGCACTGATGCTGCACCAGTGGTAAAAACTGTGAAGCAGCAGCAGAAGAAGAAGGAAAAGGAGAAAAGACCAGTCAGCCAGGGCTCTGAATGCCCACAAGGGAATGTGCACGCTTATGACACACTGAGGTGTGTGTTTAAGCACGTCCAAAGGCCCTGGACAGAAAACGCAGCAATTAAGCCCACGTTGTATTGCAAAAGAAAAGCTCCACGACGTGACAACAAGCACAGTTGGTTGACACACCCCACTGTCAGGTCTCTTATCGCCAGAATAGGGGCACAGTGGAAAGACTACTGCTCAATGTCTGATAGGACTTGGCTGTCGTAAGAGACCCCTGCTCTTATCAGCCTGAGAGCTGGGCCCTCTCACAAGCAACACAGAGGTACTACAAAAACACACTGTCTCAAGTCAACTGCATTGTCATGAACCTACATAATGTTTTGAATGTTATTACAAATTAACTGCTGGATTAAATCATCTGAATCAAGAGCTTGTTTTTTTTTTTTTGCAAATACTGCCTGAGGAACAACTTTGGCACTGTTTAAAGCTACTACAAGAAAGGCCACTGTGGACAGAAGTAGTGTTTCCACTGTAACCACCACAAAATATACCATCAAAATAAAGTTATCTGCATAAAATCTCTTCCTGCTTCTTTTTTAACTGGCTAACGAAGTGCTTACTGTAACTCTGACTGAAAAAATAAAAAAGCAAAAACAGGCCTGTTTCATCTGATTTCAAAGAGACTCCGACCCAGCAGCAGGTATTATGAACAACTACACAGAAATAATGGATTTCTTCTTGCAGATGGCCTCATTAACTTATATAGGTAATATATAGGCATCGGTAATAAATGGAGCCTGTTTCATAACCCATTAATAACACCTTGTAGTAGCTTTAAGGCACACAATAACTCTGCCCTAGTCTAAACCAGCAGTTGTGAGGGAGGGTGCGGGAGAGTTGGAGGGTGGACGCAGAGGGACGGACGTGAGACAAAGATACTGTGTGAGGTCAAAGGGACTGATCAGGAATCCTTCGCCTTTTCCAAAGTCAAATTCATGCACTCTTCAAAAATTTTCAAGGTGCACTGTCACACTTTTCCAGCGCCTTACAGTTGTGGTATATTACATATTTATATGTATATTTAACTTCTTCATCACATTAAATCAGATGTTACTGTGAGACAAACAACAACAAACTCAAGAAAAACATAACATTTCAAAATGTATCACTTGTCTGTATGTAGACTTGACATCATGAACAACCTGGCTGAGCTGACTTATTTTATTTCTTCATCTAAAAAGCAAACTATTCAGAGTTTGTCAGTAATGCTATTGCAATTTCAAGCACTTTTCAAACCTTGAAAACACTGCATTTAATATCAAGTGTTTTTCAAGGATTTCCAGCACCTGCAGGTTGTTTGGGGTGTTAGTTAGCGTATAATTCGGCCCGTTGATTTGATCCGCTCATCGACACGATCAACAGTTGGGAGCTGCAGCGGCTCGTGGAAACAATAAAAGTACTTAAAAACCCTCGGCACCTGATTGCCACAATCAGCGTCAAAAATCATATTCCTTCTCAAAGCCACAACTCTGAACACACAGAATAACAATAACGCTTAGAAATCAGAGGACAAACAAAGCTCCTTACAAATCCAGAACCTGCCTGAAAATCGTGATGCTTTTAAGTTTTCTTCAAAGTAATCCAGTGACAGTGTAACTGGGTACAATGCAAACAGGATCTGCTGATGATTAATTCAGCACAGTACCAATTTACAAAAGATGTTAACAAATACAGGCTAAAAAAAGTGTCAGAAAAACAAGTCTTAAAGGGATAGTTTGGATTTTTTGATGAAGGGTTGTATCAGGTACTTCTCAATAGTTAATGAATTACCTACAGTAGCGGTTGGCACGTCCCCAGTTTGAAGAAGCAGAAAGGGGCACCAGCATGGAAGCTAAGCAATGAACTGTTGTGGACGGGGTCAGCAACAAGAAGTTTTTAGCCACTTAAAAAAAGGTCCACCTAAAAAAAAAATTATCACTTTAAGTGTATGCTATATTTACAATATTTTCATTGCTTTACTTTGCTCAGACATGCTTTTCTGATGGGAAACGACCGTTCTACAAGCCAAATATCGCTCTCTCCAAACAAACCAAACTCCACTCCCCATCTACTGTAGCTAATCGACTGACTATCAATAAGTGTCTCACACTAGGTGTGTGTAAAGCCACTTAACAATGGATGTTTGGTTGGTTGACAGCACAGAAAAGAAGAAAAATAAAGTTGACATCAGAGACTTATAAGTGTAAGCTTCCCTAAAACACTGTTCAACAGGTTATCCACCCACACATGAAGAAAGAACGCCAGTGTTCTGCAGTCTGCACCCTGTCTGGCCTACGTTCTGCTGTATCTGACAGAGTGTAAATGAAAACCACAGAGATTTTAGGCACTGTATCATTTCCGCACATGTGTGCCATCTACTACAAGTGAAACAGAGTGCTAAAACTCAGGAATTGCAAGAAAGATTACTGTTGGAGAGGAAGCAAATGCCATGTGCCCATAATAATTCATAAAAAAGATGAGCATTATTTCTTCTGAGCCACATTTACACAAATGTAGTCATAAATATTGTTTACAGACAAAAGGAAACAACAATTTGACATAATAACTTAAATATCCTTAAAGAATGATCACAAATTTATGATTTGAGTTATATTTATTCATTATTTATTATTATTTATTTATTTATGAATTTTTAGATTCAGCGTTCAGTCTGCGCAACCTCACAGCTCATTCAGCAACATAATATCGACAGTACAAAGCTAAAACAGTTATTTCAGCCAATACTCTAAAATCCTCTGTAAACACATTCCTGAGGGGA
Source organism: Lutjanus argentimaculatus (assembly GCA_034769285.1). Taxonomy (NCBI): domain Eukaryota; kingdom Metazoa; phylum Chordata; class Actinopteri; order Lutjaniformes; family Lutjanidae; genus Lutjanus; species Lutjanus argentimaculatus. The sequence continues at coordinate 585,428 of JAWZSL010000064.1, forward strand.
GCCTGATGGGGCTGAGAGTGGAAACCATGATATCATAAATGTGGCAACACAAAATCAAACACTCTTCACTGTGTTTGTATTAGAAAGTCTTTTCCGGAGTAGGAACTTACTTATTAAAAGGTCAGACATGCAGCACGTTTACCAAGTGGCCAGGAGTAGCACGAGGCTAACAGAAAGCTGAGCTAACACCATGTAGAGTAGCAACTAGCAACACATATTTCATGTTTGTAGCCAAGGCCACCTCAGACACTGTCCTGGAGGGTGATATCTTAAAAGGATAGTTTGGATTATTTGAAGTGGGGTCGTATTAAGTTATTATTCAAAGTCAGTGTGTTAGCTACAGAGTAGAAGCAGAGAGGGGCACTAGCACAGAGGCTAAGCAATAAACTCCTGTGGATGGAGTCAGCCACTTAAAAAAGTTGCACCTAAAAAAAGATCTGTCAGTTACAGTATACGCTATATTTGGAACGTTTTCACTGCTTTACTTAACCATCAAACAGTCTTTTCAGATGGGAAACCACTGGTATATATGCTAAATATCACTCTCTCCAAACAAACAAAAACCCATAGGCGAAATCATAAATTTTACCTCACAGAACACTGGAGCTGCTGGTCTGCTGCTGCCTCGATTTGTACGTTTGTTTGTGTTATCATGTGACTTTGATGTTTTAAAAGGATGGTTCAGATTCATCAAAGTCACAAAATAATACAAGCAAATTAACAGATGGAGGCAGTGGTGGACCAGCAACTCCTGTGTTGTGCAAGGTAAAATTCCTGATTTTACCTATGGAGTTTGGTTGGTTTGGAGAGAGCGATATTTGGCTTATATAACAGTGGGTTTCCATTGGAAAGGTAGCTAAAGGGTAGGCAGCTAAAATACTTTTTGTTACTGACCCTGTCCACAGCACTTCATTGTTTATCTCCAGTGCTGGTGTCCCCCTCTGCTTCTCCAAAGTGGGGGTGTGTCAACCGCCATCTACCGTAGCTAATACACCGACTACTGACAGGTCCCTCATACAACATTAAATAATCCAAACTATATCTTTAAGTAGAAGGTAAAGCAGGTTGGAGACACTAGACCTTCATCAAAATGCTTTCACACACAGACCTCAAACACACACCCTCACACAGAAGGAATCGCAGTATTACAGGAGTCATGTGTACGTTTAACAAGTTGTTGCCTGCGCAGTGGAAGCCATGGGTGTTCTCCTCGACTGTGCTACACTCTACTTACTTCTTTAGACCCTAATGAGAAACAACAAACATTAAATTTCCTTCCTGTGTGTGCCACTTCTCTCTCCCTGCTCCACGCTCCCCTCCCTCCACAACTGTCTGAAACTAAGGGGAAAAACCCTGTTGTTTCATCTGACTAACCAAATGACCAACAACAGAACCGCACTGCCTCTGCCATGGCTTTCAAACTTTCTTGTGATCGAATGGCCAAACATGGCCACTGTAACACGCTTCTCTCCAACTGTGCACTGAAATAGGCACAATCAGGCCCTACACCATCTGTATGTGTTCTAATTAGAGCTGCAACATTAGGGCTGGGCGATATGGACAAAATCATATAACTGATTTCATAAATAATCCTTAGAAATGAAGATATAATGATTTAGCTGGTTTGAAGTGCAATGATTAATTGATTCTGAATCAGTTATTAAATTTAATCACCAACTATTTTGATAATCTATTAATTCCTTAATTTAAAAGAAAAAATAGTCTAAATTCTCTAATTCCAGCTGTGACTATTTTCTGGTTTCTTTACTCTTTTATGACAGTAAACTAAATATATTTGGGTTGTGGGTAAAGCAAGACAATTGAGGACGTCATCTTGGGCTTTGGGAAACACTGATCAACATTTTTCAACAGTTTCTGACATTTTATAGACCCAAACTAATCGATTAATTGAGAAAATAATCAACAGCTGCAACCCTAAAGTGGGTTAAGGCAAATAACAGGACAGCTAGAACTTTAAAACCAGGAAAAGACAACACTTATGTCACATCACATTATAATGACATCCAAAATCTAAGATGACGTCTAGTCTCATATTGCCCAAACCTACTGCAAAGAGTATTCAATTAATTGATTGGTTTATTGAAAGAAAATTAGTTGTCAACTATTCTAACTATTATTCTCTTATAATCAATTAATTTGGGCATTTATCAAGTGAAAATGTAAGACATTTACTGGGTGCAGCTTCCTAAATGTAAGGATTTTCTCCTTGTCTTTGTCATTTATGATAGTAAATGAAGTTAATATCAGTATCAACATCTGCCCCAAAAATCCAGTATCAGTCAGGCTTCAATTATTTATAAGCCATATCGCCCAGCCATGTTAGTTGTCAACTATTTTGATGATCAATTAATTGTTTCAGTCAAGAAAAAGTGTCAAACGTTTGCTGGTTCCAGCTTCTTAAATGTGAGTATTTTTCTCTTTTCTTTGTCCTTTTTCACATTTTTGGACATATTATAGAGTGAACGATTAATCGTGAAAATAATCAGAAGAGAAAATAATCGGACCTGGTTCAAATTGTTACACAGGCATAGTGATGATAAACAAGAAGAGAATCAAACACTTTGACATTAACGGTTACCTGTCCACATCCCCGTCGACAGGTATGTGGATTCCAAACAGGCTGTTGACGGTCGGAGTGGTGAGCTGCAGGCTCTCAGGCATGAAGGGCTTCGCCGGTTCCTTCCCAGAGACGACAGGAGACTGTGCATTGACGAGACCCTCTGACTTCCCTCCACCGCCACCAGCGCCGCCGCCCTCCACATGTCCAAATCCAGCTGCTGGGAGGCCCTGCACCCCCAAAACCACTGGTGTCTTGCTGTGGGGTATCTGACCGGGAGGCAAACTGGAGCTCGTCACATTTGGCATGGCTGCACTGGAGGCACTGGGCACAGCAGTGGGCACAGTGGCGGGCACACTGGAGCTCACTGCGATGGCAGGCACATTTTGTACAACGGAGGATGGAGGGTGGAGGCCGTGGGGTTGAGGCTGTCCAGCGGCGGCATATGGACTCACGGTCTGCTGCTGCAAAGTGGGTCCACCGGCTAGTACGGCGCCTCCCACACCTCCCACCCCTCCAGTCTGCTGCTGCAAGAGGCCTAGGGCCGGCTGTCCGGGAGGTACAGATCCCCCTCCTGCTCCTGCGACTTCTCCAACCTGACTTGGCACAGAAACCCCTCCAGAGACTGGCGGCAAGACCGAAGCGGCTCCTTGTCCCATGGGCTGTGGCGCCGAAGCGAGGCTGGTCACTGGGAGGGACTGGCCAGTGGCGAGCCCTGGCTGCTGCTGCTGATAGTACTCCGGCTGGCCAGTCAGATGGTGGCCCATAGGAAGCTGCTGCTGCTGCTGCTGCGGAAGCTGGGAAGGGTACGGGATGGGCTGGGCTGCAGGAGGCATGATGGGGGACTTCTGTATGTGGACACCAGATTGAGGCAGGCCGTTCTGTCCGAACAGGCAGCACGCTCTGCGGCGCAGGAGGCTGGAGACCTCCCACCGTTGGCAGAGCTGGGACAGCCGCGGGCTTGCTGCTGGAGAAAGCACTCTGAGCAGACGACACACTGACACCCTGTTGCCGGGCGCCATAGGTTTGATGCTGCTGCGGTAGTGATGACGAGAGGGAAGCATCCGCCGTGGAGCCCAAGCCCTGACCTGAATGTGTTGCCGGGGCAACCGCAGATCCTCCTGTATGCCCTAGCCCACTGTCTCTGTCTGCAGCAGGGTCCAGTGTTGCACTGGCATGCCTTAAGCTATCTACAGTCCTACTAACAGCAGAGCCCTCGGAGTCTTTCTCATAAAACTCTGTACACGTCCACCGGCCTCGTCGAAAGGGTTCTCCAGTACCATGATCGAGTTTAATCACCCTGAAGCGTGAAGTGCAACTCACCGTGGAGGTGGCAGGAGCAGGAGGAGGAGGAGCAGAGCTGGTCGCTGCTGCAGCAGCAGGCTGGGATGTGTTCACTGACACACTGGCCACTGGAGCAGGCTGCTGCTGCATTGCCCCAGGCTGGGCGAGAAGGGCTAAACCAGGTGCAACGCCAATCCCACCTTGAGCTGGGGCTCCAACTTTTCTGAACTCCCCAATGGGCTGCCCGGGTTGAGGTATGTGTGATGGCGCCTCTGGCTCTCCAACATTATTCAGAGTTCTTCAGATGAACTCCTGTCACACGCAGGCTCGTACTCAGCCCGGGACATGTCGTAGATCTCAGACGACACATCTTCAGTCCGTGACTCGTCTGGGTCGTCCAGACTCTCCGTGTCGTCGGCGGCACCTATAGCAGCCACCTGGGCCTGAGTCACACTGGTGATCTGGAAACAGCTCTTCTTCTTGGCCGGCATTTTCGACATATTGACAGCAGCCTGTTTCCAAGTCCCGTGTGGCTATGTTTATCCTCCGTCAGAAAGGGACGAGCTGCTTCCAAACGCTCAGATCATATTAAAACAGCACACTTTTTTCTATTTTACTTGCTATCTGTGATCAAGATGAATCTACGCCATCCATCTTCCTCTCTCGGCTCCTGTTGCGTTTCATGAGCTCATAACGTCTCGTCTCGTCCAGCAATGCGGCGGCTTCAGACGCGGTTCACCCGGGCAGCCTGTGTGCGACGGAGCAGTCCGGACCGGCCTGCTAACGTCCCGGCTGTGCGGTTGTCAGACGGCCGTTGTCGCAGAGTGTGCTGCCCAGCTGCAGGAGCTACTTTAGGCTGAGGAGGGCCCGCAGCCCTCCACTCACCGAGCTAGCTAACTGGCTGCTGCACACTCCCCCTACGTCGGAACAAGTATGCGAGACATCTTCCCGAAAGCAGTCCTTCGCAGCCGCTCGCTTCACCGGCTTTAAGTCATTCGGTGGCGACAATAACGTAACGGCCGAGGGAGAAAAACGCTCTTAAATCTGACGCTTTGAAACAAACGAGCGTCCAAACAGCGTCTACAGTTACCTCCCTCACTCAGTCACTCTTGACAAGATGGCTATGTTGTGTGCGACCGCGCTGCATCGTGGGTAGGTAGTGTGCGCAAGTGTGTTTACGTACGAGCCGTTTGAGAATCCCCCTCTCATGCTGCGTTCAAGGCACCGTCGGAAAAAGTGATATTCCTGTTGCGTGTACAGGCAGTCAAAATAAAATCTAAAAAAATGAACCTTTTTCTGAGACAGTGGGTGTCAGTCTCTGCATCTGCGAATCTCTTAATTCATTTTGATTTTTTTTTCCATTGAAAATTTAGATTATAGCTTTTCCACAATAAAACAGACACACAAGAATGACAAAAAACAATATTATTACACAGACATTACAGACCAGGGAAGACGGTGGGGAAGGGCTACAGTGTTTACTATTATTATTATTTGTTGTTGTTGTTGTTGTTGTTGTTGTTAACAATAATAATAATAATAATAATCTATGTTCTTTATTATTTATGTTCTTTTGCCTTAATCTCTCCTGATATATTTATTTGTCTCTTGTATTTTTGTGTTTTTATATTTTTATTTGTTTGAATTTTTTACTGTTTTTCATTGTTTACTGGCATTCACAGTGAAAGGCAAAGGCAGAACTGTATAGTACATAAGACTACTACTACTACTACTATTACTACCACAACTACTACGACTAATAATAATAAATAATGATAACAAATGCTGGGCTTCTTTTTACCTCCCTGTTCCTCTTGACTCCACCAGATTTGCTGTGAAGAACTTTTTTTTTTTTTAGGATTATTACATGGCTTTTGTTTTACATTTAAACAGCACAAACCCGATGCCAATCATGGCAACAAGTGATGGAAATAGTCATGGATTACATTATTATCAAGTATATGCAGCCCGTGTGAATATTTGATGTCACTCTGACTTTTCCCTTGTTGTTTAAAGGACCTGTGTGTGGGATTTAGTGCCATCTAGCAGTGAGCTAGCAGATTGCATTGCAACACCTTCGCCTCACCCTCGCCTCCCAAGCATGTACGCGGTTTGCACAAAACACTAAAGGCCGTATTTAGAGCCAGTGTTTGGTTTGTCTATTCTAGACTACTGGAGAAATATGGCGGTGCACCATGGCAGTCTCCATAGAAAAGAACTACCCTCTGCAGATATAAACGACTCATTCTAAGGTAACGGTAACACAACAATTCTTACTTTCAGATGATTATACACTAATGAAAAACATACTATATATTAAATTAAATATCTGCCATATTCTGCCAATAAAACCCTGTAAGTCTTATACACTGGGCCTTTAACGTTAAGTTGTCATGCATTTAAAGACTGCTGCAAATTTTCCCTGCATGCTTTCATTCTAAAACACAGTAGCTGTCACAGTACTACCATACAGCATACATTTAATTTGACTTTTGTCTTGTTTCTCTGTCCTATTCCCTTTAATCATAAAGGTCAGATTTTATTGAAGAGCACTTGAAGGCATCAACTCTCTCCCTCTCACTAGCTATTTGCTGCAGTGTTACTACAGTAGGTTATATACCAGCAGATATTCTCAGAGTATTCCTACAGGGGCATTTTGTGCTTTTGTTGAAAAATTCTTGTGTGCGCTCTTACTGCACTTTTATAGTTTTATAGTCATGGAATGGACCATAATACATATAGGGGAGACTGGGGATGGTCGCAACAATATTTCTCTCAGTCACTCAGAGACCATATGGACTAAGTCTCTATATATTAAACTTACATATGTCTGCTAATTACTTGTACCACTGAAGGAAGATTACATACGACATAGTGTTCACAGTATTTACTTGAAAGGAAGAAGTCACATGTTGCAACTGAAGACCCCAATCCTGGATACAGTTACAATACGATCAGGGGACGGTTGCAACATTTAAAAAACAAATAATTTCATTGTATTATTCAAACTGAGCATGTGCTGTATGAGTATCATCACTTTAGCCTTTTTCTGATTGGAGGAATAAGACTTGTTGCAACCAACCCCTGCTGCAACCATCCCCTGTCTCCCCTAATTCATTCTGATATGCACAACTACAAGTTTAAGTTTACAACTACAGGTTGTAAAGGAGGGTCGTTTCTAGGATACACAAACCAAATTAAACTTTAGACTATGAAGATTGCTGATGCAAAGCTATTATTCACAATAAAGCCTCGACCTTCCACACAGGTTACCATAACCTTTTTTTCAATTTGAATTGGAATGTCTTATTAATTTAGTTTGTACTGTGGTATTAGGGATGACAGCCAGTATACGACAGAGCTCCTCCAGTAACTCCTGTCATCACCACACGACTGTATTCTTTACCAATTGGTCAAACTGTATAAAAAACATTTTGAGCATGTTATAGAAAGCAATACGTTCTGAGGGAACTGACAAGAGGCTGATTGATCAGGCTGTGGATGGAGGAACAGTATGCATCATGCATGAGCAAGTCATAGCACTGCACTGCATTGCATCTGCAGCCTTTGGTGAAGTGAAAAAGAGAACAATGTGTGGGCTTTTTTTGTTATCTAGCAGTCAAAAGGAATTAAAAATAATACTTACAATGTGAGCTACTATGCTACCTACTTTACCTACTTACAGTGTGACAATGTTTAGATTTGCATGACATTTTAAATGCTGTATCGATCAATCAGTCAGAATACCAGCTTCAACTGTGTGTTTTTGTCTTAAAGAGGCATTTCCAAAAGAAATCTCTAAAAATCAACAAAGGGTTTTAAAGATGTGTTTTTCATAGCTCTGCACCAGAGAAATATACAGTGAACCAGTCTTGAGCCTTACAAACCATAGGGAACACTGCCCCTGGTGGCCAAGGAGGGAATTTTTCACTGTGACAGGGAACCCTGCTCGTTTTTTATCTCTTTCTCACTTGTTTTGGATGAACCTTGAACTCTCCACCATCTAAACTGGCTTGTATCCCTTAATGCAATTCACACATCACACGGGAATTTATAGGAATCAACTAATCTTTAGGATTCAAGTTGACTAAATTTAAAATCTTGTATATTTATTTCCAGAACTCTTCAGAAGTCATAAACACAAGTTCTTCTGAATGAATGTGCTGTACAAAGTTCAATCAGTTCTTTAAGATTCTAAAGAAGCATGATCAGTATATCAGCAGACTTCCCAGCATGCATTGTGTGACAGTTAAAACCTTCCTGAGACCCTTCTTTTTATGGTTTGAAGAAAAACATATGATGGAAACTTGCTGTGTGTGTGTCTACATTGTGAGTTAAGTCACCCCTGCTTGTTTTCACAATAATAAACTTAAAATGTAATAAAGTCACTGGGAGCAGAGTCACAAATTGTCTTTGTGCTTCAACAGGAGCAGCTGCAGCTGTAAGTCCTTTATGTGAAATGAAGAACGGATATTTCAAGCCAAGAAAATGTGAAAGGAAATCAAGTTTGTGATTTTCGTCAGTGTGACTGAACAGTTGTTTTTTCTTATTGAACATGTTTTCAACTACAACTGAATTAATAAATATATGTTTGTATATGAATTCAGTCAACTTAAAATCTTAAGGCAGCCCAGACACAAACTTTTTAAAGTTAAAACCAAGAGTTTATTTTTTACAGTTATTGTTTTATGCCAATTATTTGCCAGCATGTTAGCAGCAAATTCAAACAGTGAATTAGTTTGGGAACAGGCACAAAATTATTGGTCAAAACGTATCATACTGTATTCTTATTAGAAATATCATCATGCATTTTACACGCTGTACCTGAATGCCACTGATCTAAATCTGTAAAAACATTGCTAACTGCTTCATTTACCCTGCTCATGATTTTTTGATAATCTTTAAATAAGTGTAACAATGTCTGAAACAATGACACATGTAGCTTTACAGGTTCATGATGCAGTCATTTGTGGTGAGTTTTTGTTGCACTTGCAGAGGTGTTACACACTGGGACAGCTTGGACACTTAGAAGCTGTGCCAGATATTAAAATAAGTGATCCTTCCTGAGACCCCTTCTGAAACCTTGGTCGGCTTCCTGCTTGTTTCCTGTCAAAGAAACTAAACAAGTTACTTTTGTTTCCTGTACTTAGATTTGCTTTGTGCAGGGCTTGTTTACGTTGAAAAGACAACCACATTTTGAAGATGGCTAAAAGATGTTGCTGGGAGATCTGTAAAAGCGACATATGACCAAATTTTAAAGGGACAGTTCATCCAAAACAAAAAAAGAAAATTCAGTCATTATCCACTCACCCTCATGCCAATTAAAGGTTGGGTTTATTTTTTTAGTCCACAAACACTGCTGGAGTTTCACAGGAAAACAGTGTTGCACAATCTCCCAAACAGTGGAAGTGAATGGTGACCAGTTGTCAGATGTAAAAAAAAAAAACCAACAGAATAAAAACATAAAATGCCTCCATACTGCTCATTTGGTGTAATCCAGGTCTCCTAAAGCCTCGACATGCCAAGTTGACTACAAAAAAATGTTATTTGCACCATGTTTTTAGCCTGAATCTTCACTGTAGATCTTTAGTTTGGAGCCACGGCATGTTGAGACTTAAGGAGACTTGGATTATGCCAGATGAACAGTATGGAAGAATTTTGTGGGGTTTTTTGTAAGTTGTTTTCTATATTTGAAAACTAGTCACCATTCACTTCCATTGTTTGGGAGATTCTGCAACACTGTTTTCCTGTGAAACTCCAGCAGTGTTTTGTGGACTAACAAAATAAACCCGACCTTCAATTGGCATAATGGTGAGTAGCTAAAGTTAAAAATTAAAAAAAAAAAAGCTAACTAGCTAGCTAGTCTATGTCAGTCTTAGCTCGTTCCAACTACTGTTAACAAAACACTAGAACTAAACTAGCTAATTCACATAACATCGTTAGCATCCCCAACATCTTTTAACCATCTTCGTGTTTTCTAGACGAGCCTAGCACATAGCATATCTACTATAAGTAAACAGAAAAGGAGACAGTTAGCTGAGGTTGCCGTGGATACCAAGCTTGCTCAGCTGTTATTGGAGCACAGAGCTCAAAGTGGGCGGGACTTAGGAGGGGTCAGTCATTTTCTAAAGTGACGATCTTTAACTTGTACACTAGGGGGTTATTTTTTATGCACTTTAATTATTTTAACATATACGTAGCTGCAAAAACAAACAGCTGATGAGCTGCGTCTGGTATTATTGAGCTATTTCACACTAATAAAAAGATTTGGTTCAAATCCATTTGAACGTCTGTGTTGGTGTGAGAGACAAACCATGTGGTAAAAGTGACTTTTTGATTTGCATTGTAATTCATGAGTCGGTATTGGATCCTAGCTGCATTTACATTATTTATTCCAGAGAGTCATAAACAGTCACTCAGAGAGGAAGAGAATAACAGCGGGACTTTGTGACCAGCTTGCAGGATACTTCACAGAGTCTAAAATATTCAATGTTCAAATATTTTTTTCTTTTCATCTTTTCATCATCCATTAAAATCCAGTATATAGAAACTATTAAGTTGTAACCTCCACCACAAACTGGGACTGCACAATTAAGAGCAATGAATGAGCATAAATGAGCAAAAAGCATAGTTACAGCAACAAATCAGATCAGTTTTTATGTTATATGGCCATGCATGAACAAATTGCATTTTGCAGGGGTCATGTTTACCGTATTTATGTTTATGTTACAACATCATGAACTGGAAGTTAACTGAAAGCTCCAAGTTCACAATGTTGTGTACTCGACTTCCCATGTTGTACGAGTTCACAAGTTCCATTTAAATGCAGCATATATGAGGACCGGCGATATGTTAAAGTAAACCGATGAAACACTTTCACACATATTTTCCTTATTAAACAGAAAAATACAACCATACACCTTCTGAATTCAAGCTTCTCTCTGTTATCATCCTAAGATGAGCTTAATTGGCACGGTAACTCCTTGTGAAACAGACTGCATTCAAAACTCGAGCAGAAAAGCATGTAAAACTCACAAAAACTGTCTCGTTAGTCTTTCCACTGCCCCAACAATCAGCAACTCTGGTTTGGTTGAAATAAACCCTGAAGTCATCACGTTAGATGTTTAAAGAGGCTCTCACTCCTTACCCAGCTCAAGGCACTCTGCTCTGGCTGAGTGGGTGTGAACTGTGCTGCTGGGTGAGAGCACATCATGGAGCAGGGCCTGTCACTCTGCAGATCATTCTTCTGGCAAAACAAAATAACAAGAAGACCTGCAAGCCGGTTTTAATGGGATCCAAGAAAGCTGCAAAAAAGACATTTTTAGAGCAGAAAACCAGACGATGATACTAAAATTCATGCATCGACTGAGTCATGACCGAAATTGTGCAAAATGATTTTTGTACAAATCCATACAGCCAATAACGAGATTTACAAGAGATTACTTTTCGGATTTGTGGCGCCCCATAGAGGTGAAACACAATCCGCTTTAATATGCTACCTTAGTAAACAGTCCTGAACACGTGTCTCAGATTTCACGCTGATATCTCAATGTGTTCATGAGTTATTGCAAATGTTAGAAAATTAGCTATTTTGATGACAAATGACTGGCTCATAAAATCCAAACAAACTGACAAATCAAAATTCCTTTGATAACTTTTGATCAACAAATCTGTAAATGATGCTGACTCATTTTTAGGACGATTGTCCCAACGGTCCAAGACGAGTTTGCTAAAACAGGATTTTGATCAAACTGAGGAAAAGTCACAAAAATTGACATTTTTAAAGCAGGAAACTAATTAATTAAAAATGCAGCTGAATTGAACGATAAAAACTGTGAAAGAGTTTTTAGTCTACACCAAGCCATTTTCAAGATAATTGCAGAAATGTAATACCACCTTGAGGTCAGTGAGTGTCGGTTTTGTTGCCTGAGTAGTGGGTGAAATTTGCAAGCCACCTGCCAATTTTGGTGAGTTTTCATCTTGCAGTTTTTGCAGCATGAATGCTTTCAGCAGAGCAAAATAAGAAAAAAAGATAGAATAATCAGAACAAAAATAATAGGGGTCCACAGCAAGCGATGCTGCTTGGACGCTTAAATATCACCCCCAAAAAACACTCAAAAACTCACCCAACAATGGATTCACCCCAGGGCTCATCGGCGTCATATTCGTCCAATCACCCAACCCTAATCTATGTTACATAGTGATGTCACAAAGTAACGGAACAAAGGCTGGATTAGAAAAGAGACATTTCTGGCAGTTCAGGAGGAGTGTTTTCTGTGCTGTAAGAATGAATAACTCCATTTGGCATGGACTTTGTTCTTTGTGACTTTGCAGACCTGTTACACTAAAGATTTAAGATTCAAGACCTTTACTGTCACACCAGTTATCACACAAGTACAATCATGTGAAAAGCTTTGGCTGAAATGCTCCAATATAAAAAAAATAGCAGTAAGTAAGTCACAGAACAAGAAGTAAGTCATAAAACACAAAATTATAATAGAGATAAAGATAGAAATATACAGCAATAAGCATTTTTTTAATAATAATAATGTGTAATACTGAAGAAAAAAAAATTGACATATCATATATAGCAGATAAATATATATACAAAGCAGTGAAGATTGCATAATATTAGGGTTTTACACAGATTTATACTGCACTTGTGTGTGGGTCTGAGTGTGTGAGTGAAGCCTGTAGGTGTATGCGTTGTATATTGCATATAGTTATTATTAAAATATTGCACAGGGGTTGGGTTGCATTGTTGGGTGCGTGTTGTTGATTATTTAATCTAGTCTTATGGCCTGGGCTCCTCAACAAAAAAACTGTAACATATTAAAATAAAGGGGGGAAACAAAAGCATGATATAATAAATGCATTTAAAAAAAAAAAATCAGGTGGTAATTTTATGAAAGTGAGAAGATATTTTGGAATCCATCCTCAAACATCTCATACTATTCCCTGTATGCAGTAAACTGAACTGTCTGACAGTCCTTGTCATTGTTCCCTCAACATAAGAAAAAAATATAATCAATGAATGAAAGAATGATTAACTAAATGATTCAATCAGTTTGTCTGTATGTGTACCCCGGCATTCCCTCAGACAGTTGACTCCTTGGCTGAGCTGATAAGTCCCTCTTTATTCCGCCGCCTGCTGCTGCCATAAAAGCGCCGGGCGGGGAGCTCATTGTGCGGAGTGATCTGATGCGGACTACACCCAGCCGCTGCCTCACTGCCCTGGCTTTCTTTGCTGCCCCAGCCTTGACGTTGGTTAACGTCGAAGTGCGGGTTAGATCGGAGACTCTAAATTCGTCTGTAGGGTTTCTTCCGACTCGGCCGTCTCTCGTTTGGCGACCTCACTTTCAGCGCCGTAGGGATTTTTAATTTAGCGTCAGTTTCTTGAACATGTCTTGGCAGAGCTACGTGGAAAACCTGATGGCCGATGGCAGCTGTCAGGATAGCGCCATTGTTGGGTACACGGACGCCAAATACGTTTGGGCAGCACATGCCGGTGGTACTTTCAACAATATCACGGTAAGGAGTCAGAATTACGCGTCCGGAGGGACAGTGTGGTTCCCTTTGACATTGTTGTTATGTTTCACCCACGCAGACGCTCTCCACACTGAATAGCGCTAAAACCGTTACCTCGCAGGGTCTAAATGACTAGCAAGCTAACGGCACCGCGCTAGCTTAGTGGGCTAGCCACTTTGTCGGGTCTTGTCTAGAAAGGAACCCCAGATTTGCGAAACTCTCGTGAGAGTTGTAACTTAATTGCACATTTCGTACATACTAATACTCTTTTATAACGCACTGACGCTGTTGTTAAGATCAAATAATGCAGAGGCATAAACTCTTAGGTAGGAATAGGGAAAAAATAATGAATTTGGTTAAAAACGAGCAGTATCGCGAGATCTTACGTGGACCCGGGGTTCCCTTCTAGACACGAGCAGTTTATCGCTGGCCTGTCTCAGCTATTTCCTGCTAAGGAAACGTTGCGGGATTAGACCTCGTGTGGATCAGATAAGACTTCACTCATTGTGGTTCACGCGTACTTAAAAGACATGAAGCAGCTGTTTAACATGAACTGGCACTAATTTAGATTTTCAACGCACTGCTGATTTAACCTAATGCTAATTTTTAATTGGATGAGTAGACTGGTGTCTTGACTTAAGAAAACGTGCATGCTTTTGTGTGCACGGCCCCCCTTTGATTAGCTGACGTTAAGCTGCTGGTTTACCGGCTACCTGTGGTTAGACAGGCTGACTGACGGACCAGCCTGTTATCAAGCTTCCTTAATATGAAGACGAGGAGTCCAGCTGCATGTGCATACTTGTATATTTTTTGATGGGAATGACAGTGTGTGTGTTTTTTGTTTTTTTTAATTCATTGAGAGGGATGGCACAAGGGCCAGTCCGGTTCACAGACGTCACTTTACTTCCGCTACTCACTGCAGGCAAAGCTGGGATATAAAATTGTGGCACTAATATCAGTCGATTTGCAGGTTTTCCAACTTGTGTTCACAGGCCTCCTCTCTCTGAATATCACGCTGGAATTCTTAATCTTGCAGTTTTATATGCAGCACTGGTGCCAGCATAGCGGTTTCAAAGCTGCTGCAAGCTCAAATCCACAATAGCCTTCTAACAATGTAATTTTGGGACTTATGTACATAATAGTAAGCATCTAAAAAGTGTTAGATGGACATGTTAAAGTTATGAATTAACTCTACAGGCCAATTTATAGCTGGGCATATGGCTTATAAATAATACCTCTATTTGCAGGCTAATCTGTGATTGTTACATTTACTATATATATATACACACCTAGCCATACACATTTTCTCTAAAATAGCATAAATTCTCCGATAGTGCAAACATGATGATACTTAAGAATATGGTGCATTGCTGTAGATAAACCAACTACCTAACAGTATTAAAAAGTAGCTTAATTACTTTAATCTTAAACATATACAGCTGTAAAATGCAACATAGATATTAATTAATGCAGCACTAATATTAATCCTAAAACTTCATATATGATAGGAAAACACTGACTGGGACCATTTTACTGCAGAAGGGCTGCCTTAAGTACATTTTGCAATAATAATTACATACTTTTAAGGTTTAGAATGCGTGACTTATTAATTATAGTGGAATTAGGGTTGGGAGATATGAACAAAATCAAATATCACAATATTTTTCACCAAATACCTCAGTATTCATATTGTGACTATTGGAGAGATGACTAGAGGCTGTGCTTTCACAAACTATTAACATCAGGAGATTTTTGATAAATAAATCAAAATCAGTAATGTGGATATAATGACCAAGTGGGTAAAGCCAAATAACGGAACAGCTGAAACAGTCAGGTAGGTTCGGAAAATTAAAACCAGGAAAAGACAAAGTCCCACTCAAAGGTCTCTGTTCCTGCTGGCTTAATCTGCCAGCTCAGCGTCTCAGCCAACTCAACAACACTCCTTTGACAAAAACATTTTACCTGGCAGAAATCAATATCACTTTAAGCGTATGCTCTATTTACAACTTTTTTTACTTTGCCTTTTCTGATGGGGATTTGAATCCGCCGTCTGTGCTCCCCTCACAGCCACCAAGACTACTTTCACAAAAACAGTAATTTTACCTCACAGGACATCAGAGTTGTTGGGCTACCACTGCCAGGATCAGCATCAAGTAATGTTGATTTGGACCCGAACAAATGTGCTAAAACACCAAAGTCACACTAACAAACAAACTACCTGATGAAGGCAGCGGTAGTCCAGCAACTCTGGTGTTCTGCAAGGTGAAATTAGCGTCTTGGCGGCTTCGGTTTCCCATAGGAAAAGACTGTCTGAGGGCAAAGTAAAGTACTTGAAATGATCTAAATACTTGAATTGATGTTTTGTTTTTTAGCTGTTTCTTTTTTTTTTCTGTTTTTTTTTTTTTTTTTTTTTTTTTTAGGTAGCTAAAATGTTTTGCTGCTGCCCCCGTCTACAGCGGTCCACATGCAGCAATACCTTACTCAGATTTTTGTGGATGCTTAATGCGAAACTAAACTTTATCATATACGCATTTTTACTATTTAAAGCCACATTGACAGAGCCTTTAATCTTTTGAATTGGGCTGCAAAGTAGGAGATTAACACAAGCCACTGGTGAAGCTGTAGCTTCCCGGTAGATTTCACACAAAAAATGTGAGTGATTTCCCACCCTGGCTGCGACCAACATAAATTTTCATTTTCAGTTAATCTGCAGATTATTTTCTGAATAAGTCACTCTTGTTATAGAATGTCAAGAGTGAAATATTGTGACTGCAATTAAATGTCTTTAATAAGATTTTGACAGGTCTTTAAATTGATTGGGCTTATGAACTTAATGTTTTATAAAGTTGCATGAACTTCAGTCTCACTTTTAAAAGTGAGAAATTGTACTGATCACGCTGTAACAACTACAAAACAAAATCAACATGGACTCTGATTTTCCTTCATGTCCATCATACTTTTTAGCCAGTATGGACATGAAAGAGGTATTTCACTCAATGGTTTTAAAGTCTTAAATCTAACTTGTTGAAACTTGCAGAAAATAGCTTGTATTGTTTGACCAGCAGTGCAAAACTCCCACATATTCATTTTAATGTTAGGTGTGACAAAAAGAAGCAGCAAATCCCCAGACTTGAGAAGCTGGAACCAGCAACTGGTTGAAATATCATTTATAAATTTCTGTCAGTTGTTTGACTAATTTCTTAAGCTCTAGTTTAAAATTTGCTAAAAGGTTTTTTATGAAACAAATGTGGAAGCTTGTTTTTGATCTGACAGTAATGCTCCTGATGCAAGGGAAGGCAATGTTCACCAAAACAGACACACTGTTTTAAGGTACAAACTAAAGCTGCAATGATGAGTCGTTCCAGAGAAAATTAATTGCAAACTATTTCGATAATCAGTTAATTGCTTCAGTCATTTTTCAAGTAAAAAATGCCAAACATTTAATGGTTCTAGTTTCCTAAATGTTCGTATCTGCAGCTTTGTTAAATTGTCATTTATGATAAATTGGCCTTGGCTTTTGGACTGTTTGGACAAAAAAGCCATTTGAAGACGTCACTCTGGGGAATTGTGATGAGTATTTTTGCTTTTATGCCTTAAAACAATGTTATGATTTTTGTGTTCATGTCATTTCTTGTGAATACAAGTTAATTTATGTGCTAATTAATATTGTCATAATTTGTCACATCAGCTGAAACTCTGACTGACTTTGACCCAGTGTTGTGGTTTTCTGTGTGTTCTGTTTATTTCCTTCAGTCTCAAGAGATTGATGTCCTTGTCGGTAAGGAGAGGGAGTCCTTTTACACCGGCGGTCTCACTCTGGGCTCAAAGAAGTGTTCAGTCCTCAGAGACAGCCTCCAGGATGAGGGGGACTGGACAATGGACATCAGGACGAAGAGCCAAGGAGGAGAACCTACATACAATATCTCTGTGGGGAGAGCTGGAAAAGGTAAAAGTGCAGTTACACAACATTTCATTTAGAATTGCATTTAATGAAATGGGTTGAAACCCATAATGTTTTCTGTTTTGAGAGATACCTCACATGAGGTTTGTGACTTATGGAAAATCAGGGGCCGTTTTTATTCAATTTTAAACACAAGCTTATTTTTCCTGGCCAAACATTTGCTGGTTCCAGCCTCTTAAATTTGATATTTTGATGCTTTTGTTTGTCAAACATGACTAACTTTGTTTTTGTTTTTGTTTTTTTGTGACTGTTGGTCAGACAAAACTTGACATTTGCAGATCTCTCCCAGGCATGTATTAAATTATGCTGGGCATTTTTGCTATTTTTATAACAGACAAGATTGTTAAGTGCAAATTAATCAGGAATGATCAGTACTGAGGCCTGAGCCAGGGTTTCTGTAGGTCTTTAAAAAGTCTAAAATCCATCAATCTGAATTTTAGGCCTTAAAATGTCTTAAAATTTATGACGTTAATGTGCTTTTATAAAGTTGCATCAACTTTAGTTTTGCTTTTATGCGCTAGTGGAAAAATATATATTAGTCAGAGTGAAACAACACAAAACAAAACCAACATGGAACCATGAAAGGACAAGACGTCATATTTTACGATTTGGACTTGATTTTGTTAAAACAGGGTTTGTACAGATTCTGAAAATCTTTAAATGCTTGAATTTTAATGTAGTGTTTTTTAAAGGTTTGAAAAGTGCTTGAATTTTGGATAAAGTGTTTGAAAATGCTTGAAATTATAATTGCATTACTTTCTTAATAAATCACCACCTAACTGAATAGTTTGATTTTTCGTAGAACTGCAACAATTAGTCGATTTACCTGATTTGCTGTCAACTATTAAATCAATCACCAACTTATTATTACATAGTTTCTTTAGTGCCTCTATGACAGTAAACTGAATATCTTTGAGGGCTTTAATGAAAATCATTATTTGCAGCCCTTTTGTCAGATGTTGGCTCTGCCGGGTTGTACAGGATGCCAAAATGCACCTTGAAAGTGCTTGAATTTGACTTTAGAAAAGGTGCAGGAACCCTGTTAAAAGATGAAATAATATCAATATTCCTTTTTTACTTGGTAGCAAAGAGGGAGATGCATCAAAATAAAGACTACAGACCTCTTGCATCTTGTATCTTGTAATTAATATAATACAAGTGTGAAAGTGAAATAAGTTCCATTTATACTGGTCTTAAAAAGGTCTTGAAAGTCTTAAATTAATTGAAACCTGCAGAAACCCTGATGGCCAATGAATTTTGTCAAATGACTACTTGATTTATCTGCAGTTATTTTGATCTGCATGTAAGCAGTGCTCACAAATCGTTTTTATAAATCAGGGCCCCACAGAGTCACAACATCTCATGTTTCTCTCAAACAAAACTTTTATATGCAGACTTGTGAAGTTAAAATATTACATACATTTACCTGATAGTCAGATATTTGTTTTGTGTATTCATAAACCTCATAAAAAACCAGGGTTTGCCTATTCTAATCTCTTTGCCTTTGTGGTCCTCGATGTCTGATATTGCTCCAGTGTTTCTCACAGGTTGAGAACTTTCTGTGATCTGACATCTAAGAGTTTTAACAATTGGCTACGAAGCAGCGTTGCACAAGTCTCACCTCGGACTGTGTTTAAAGATACTTGAGTTTGCTGCCAAATTTTGATGTGGGAAACACTGATTGCAATCAAAACCAAACTGTTTTCCTTTCATTTTTCCCAACGCTGCTCCCTTTTCTGTTGAATTTTCCACCTGTCCCTCTTTGCATGTTGTTCTTAACGAAGGGCAGTCGAAAGAGCACAAATTAAGTGTTGCACATATTTAATTTGTACTAACAGGTGCAGTGAGATGCTACAGTCTTTACACATGGAAGTTGGGGTTTACCCACAATTAGTACTTGGCATGCATCTTTATAGTCACATCTTGATTTAGTGGAATGACCCTGTTCCTCCTTCAGCACTCTACCCTCTGACAACAACTGTTTTCTTTGCAATTTCGTCTGGCTCATTAACCTTTTACACCTGGTTTGCTGTTAAAAGCAGAGGTCAGCAGGAGCTGCAGCTCCTGCAGCTTATAATTATTATTATTTATATATTTATTTTTTTTCTTCTTAAATGGCTGTACTGGTGATATTCACCCATGTGTTATGGATGGTCTCGGCTGTGTGGGGCCCACAAATTGCTCACTTGTTCACTCGTTGACAATTAACCCTTCTTGAGTCCCGGCCCGTTTTGCTCTGTGCTCCAATAACAGTCAAGCATGGTACCCAGTAGAACCTCGGACAACTTTGTCCTTTTGTTTTTTTATGTGCAACACTCGCCCATGTTTAAGAGAGAACCAAATTTTCTCGCTTCTTAAAAGAAGCAACATATAGTCACATCTTTAAGTTAGCTAATGTTAGCAAAATGTCTTAAATAAAAACGTCAAAACATCTTATAGATAAAGTTAGGAAAATGCTAGCTAACCAGCTAGCTAATCTACATTTTTCATTAAAATTATATCTGACAGCTAATATTAGCAAAACACAAGCTTATTGCATAGCTAAAGATTGATGTAGATTAGCCAGCGTTTTGCTAATATTAGCTAACTTGTGATGTGACTGTGTCCATTTTACAACATCTTTTAACTATTAAAATTTGTTTTGTCCCCTCCCAACGTAGACAAACTTGGCACATAGCATATCAAAATACAGGAAAAGAGAAAGGGATGGGAACTTAAGAAGGGTCAATTTCTTAGTTTAAAAACACAAGTTAGTACTAAATGGCAATTTTTGGACACTGAATTCGTATCATTTGGCAGCCATCAGTGTCACAATGTGGGATAGTACATGTATGGACACCACATTTTGTCATTACTAAAATGAATGGCACACAGTTGAATATCCCTGGACTGCACACTTCTGGTGACAGTATTTCTTAATTGGAATGCCTTTCCTTTTTACCTTTTTACTTTTCTTAACTGTCCCTTTTTCTATCTCTTCTCTTTCAGTTTTGGTTCTTGTAATGGGCAAAGAAGGGGTCCATGGAGGCGGATTGAATAAGAAGGCTTACTCAATGGCAAAATACTTGAGGGATTCAGGGTTTTAATGTTTCAAGCTCACGTAGATAAAATTGAGGGACAAAAAGAAGAGAAAAGAAATATTGCTGTTAAGATTTCTCCTGCAAGCAGTCAAAATGTCTTGGAAACTTTTAATAGCAATGAAGAGTGGTAAGATACTGTGTCACCTTTGTCCCCCCCTTTCGTCCTGTAAGGGGGGGAGACTCTTCAACTTTGTTCATTTCTCTTTTTTTCCTTGTGTGCTCCAGTATTGGTTTTAGTCATGGGAAAGGAGGCGGTCCATGGTGGAAATCTTAACAAGAAAGCACATTCAATGGCTGAGTACCTGAGGAGGTCTGGATATTAAGCAACCTCTCCACCCATCCATCAACTTAGCAGCTCACTCCCACTCACCACATTGTGTTGACACTACTTCCAGGATTAGATGGCATACAATGTTACTTCCTCCCCAGTCTACTTTTATACACGGCCTTTTGTTCGCTCAACTCCCCCCCACCACACACACACACCGCTCCCCCTTTTTTTAAATAAAAAAAAAAAAGAAAAAACCTTTACCACTTTAACATTGTACTTCTCATGTTTTTGACACTACAATAACGGCATGTTCATTCAAATGTGTAATAACCAAAAGTGTGCAAAAAAATAAATAATTGCAAAATGTAACACTAATTTGGCCTTGCCTTGTGTAACATCAACTTAGCAACTGGCTAATATTCCAAGGGGAAGTACACATGTAACGGTGGCGACAGTTTGCATAGTTATGCTTTGTGAGCATTTATTAAAAGATGCCAGTTTTTGTCTCTGTTCTTTTTCATCAGCATGGTGGGCATTTAAAAGTTGCATGCATACCCTCTTTTAGCATAACAGGACCCCCCCCCCCCCCCCCCCCCCCCCCCCCGTCCCAGCGTACTATTCCAGCCAAAACCATCTTCTCATCTGCCTCCATTAAAGAAACAACAGAAAATTTTCCTCTGACAAAGTCCCGTACGTCTGTCTGTGTGTGTGTGTGTGTGTGCGCGGTGTGTATCAATTCGCCGCCCTCAAGCACAGCTTCTTTTACTCCTCCCATCACTTCATGCTTTTGCTGTTGTACCTGAATGTGGTCTTAAAAAAAAAAAAAAAAAAAAAGTTAATGATGTGGTGTTGGACTGTTGTTTGAGTGTAGTGTTAAAGGTCAGCATTGCTCATTGATAACTTACACCCACATCAGTCCACCTCTGTGACGGCTCGATCATTTGTCAGTCAGCTTCCTGCTGTTTGTAAATTCTCTCTGTAAATCACTACACACTCATGTTATGTGAAGTTATTATTTTTTCCCCCTGCCCCCCCCAGTTGGACCAATTGTCAATATAAGAGGATTATCAGAATCACTTCAGCTCATTCTGATTGATGATTGTTGGCATCGCCTGTTGACTGTAAATGGTTAAGACAACTTCAGATGACTGTAAAACATTTAACTGCTTCCTTAGACTTCAACACTACTTAAACTCTTCATCACTAATTGATTTGTCGCTAACTTCATATCCATTAATCAATGAAACGGCAATGTCATTTTACTACAGTATGAATGCATTTTGACTGTAAACCCAGGCTGTTGGGCTCCAACACCTTGGAATTATTTGCCTTGTGCTTTAGTCATCAAAGGTGTATTCACAAATTGTCATAGTACGGTACTTAGAAGTATATTTAAAAGAAAAAAAATGATGCTGTGTACACTAAACATATTGAAAATGGTGTTGGTTGGAATAAGAACATTTGTAAGTTGTCTTGTGAAAATTTTCTGAGAATAACTGTGTATTCTGTGCCATAAAAATCGAATCTGATCTGTTGCTACTACCGAGTTGGATTTTTAACTGCTGCCCAAGCAAGAAGTAACTTTCAATGGCACTCTCCTAAAGGGATATTTTGGCATCAGTAATCTCCAGACTTTGTGGAATATGTACAGAATTAAAACAGAAAAAAAAAAAAGTTTGCAATATTTTGTCTTCTTTTTTTTTTTTGAGTTGGAAATTTCCTTCTGCCACAAAATCTGCTATTTCAAATGCCATGAATTGATGAGACATCTTGTTTACAGACAGATCAAATAAAAGTTATTCCAACCAGAGGTAAAGCCACTATGTCCTGTCTGTTGCCTTGTGAGTACAAACTTACATATTGCCCGATTCAAGAGTTTTAAATTCTGTAGCTTTAATTCAGATATCCAGTTGCAACTTCCTGTATTAATGAAGCTCTACATTAGCGTCAAAGCATAATGATTTTGTGAAACTGAAAAGCACCCCTCAGTCATCATTCTTGAACTAATAGATTCCACTCGTCTCTAATGGGAGAATCTATGTGTCAGGGGATGTGGTCACGTTCTGTCTGCCTGTGGCCGTAACTGTGACTCAATCCCACAAATAACGAGCCTAACAAATTGTTTCTGCCCAGAAAACTTAAAGAAAATCCACATTTTCACTGTCACTGTTCAGAAATTGATTACTCTGAGCGGACTCGACTTACTCCAACAGTGTCAAAAAGTTGTCATAAACATAAGCACCTCTCAAAGGAAGCTTTGAATGGATGAGACCAGACAAACTATCTAATAAAGAAACTTCGATACTTCTTGATCAGACCAAAGCAAAGAAGACGTTGATTCGACCAAAGAAATAAACTCTTGGCTTTCATTAATGGACTGGACCCCATATGTTTATTTACCCAACGCAGGTTATTCGTTTCCCATTGTCATAAAAATTCTGTATCTGCTTGTTCCAAGTCTTAAAAGTTATCTAAAGTAAAATTCATTTGGGGGGGCTCAGGTAATTTTCTTTTGTTTAAAATATTTATTTGAAAACTTTGAGGAATTCTTAGCATTTTCAGATGAGGGTAAATACTGAATACTTCTGCAAGCCAAAATTCTGGGTTGGTACAATTAGTGCTGGGGGTGTAGGGGAGATTTGAGATTTTTAAAGCTTCACTAAATTAGTTTTCGTAGCTCGGTAATATCCCACTTTAGATTTGGGTGAGTATTGTAAACTTAGAGATTTTCATGTCAATTATTTGTGCTGTCATGGTTTTTGAAAATGACATTCACTCACTGTTACACTATCCTCTAAGAGCTTAATCTTTTCTTTTACCCAAAAAAGTTAAATTTACAGTGAGTGAAAACTTCAAACCCAAGAATTCATGTTTCTTATGGCTGCTCACTAGATATGTTGTTGATGTTCTTTATTTCAGACACATTTTCTCAAAAGTCAGACTCATGTTTGGTATCTTACATGTGGTAAACAATCCCTCCAGGAAGCTGCGATGTTGTGATCACGACAACGTAAATTCAGCCAGTCCCGGTGAATTCTGCATGATGTTGCCATTTTGTCGAGTCACTGCTTTTCTGCAAATATGACCAATCCTTGTAGTTTCCTGTGAGTTCCAGTAATCAAAGCAGTCCCCAATGCTAAATCATACATGTATGTCTCAGTGAACCAACTCAATGTTTATTATTTACTATTTTGTTGTATTTTTATTTTGTCATGGGTACTGAAGAGGTTTATCATTATTGACATTTATCACATATACATATATATATATATATATATATATATATATACATTATACATATATATACACACACACACACATATATATATATAGTGCTGGTTTTGAGGTTGAGCTCCACAAGATTTTGCTTCTTTGTGGAAAAACCCCCCAAGTGAACTTCATTTACATTTTAAGCATATTTTGTTCTTAATTTTATAATCTAACCTTTTTTGGTGAGGTTAGATACTCAGAGCGTGGTTTCATTCTCCCTGGAACCAGTTGCCTTTTATTTAATGCATTATACAAGAAAAATAATTAAAATAATTTAAGAATTGCAACTTTTTTGGCATTTTTTCTTGTTCCTGCAATTTCTTAGTAAAAAAAAAACCAAAAAACATGGCAACATGCATTGCAATTTTTTTTTTTTTTTTTTAGAAAAGCTGCTGTGAAATCTGTAACAATCCCCCAAAAAGCCAATGAAATCCTGGAGGGACTGGGTAAAGATGTTGTCCAAATAAACTTGGCAAGTCTGTTGAGAAGAATCTGACCATTATGTCACATTTGAAGGCCACAGAAAGCCTACATGTCAGTCTATGGGATGTTCAGGGCTACAAATTGCTGCCCCGCCCTTAATTACTCACATGGTAGCAGCTGCTGTGGACAGGTGTTTGATTAGTTGCAATTAGGACCTAATCTCACACCTCAGACTTGAAAACTGCCTGCTGAGAAGAGAGGTCAGCATTTGCTGCACGCTGCTGAGGCGACCTGCCTGTGCAGTGCTTTCTCTTTGTTCCAATGGAGTGTAGAGAGAGAGGGGGTAGTAAGATTTTATTATGTGTAGGACTTTTTTTGGTTGCTTCTTGTCACTGCAAACAATTGACAAAGCTGAAGGCACTGGATACACCGAGAGGAAACTCTACGCTCAGCCACGGTCAGGCTAAAGGAGGCGAAGTGATCCATGGAAGACTCTTAATTGGGACAAATTCTCTGCAAGGTCCCAAACTCAAAGGAAACAGGACTACAGAGAACTTCCAGGACTACCAAGCAGACATGGGTATGTAAGGTTGAAATTTGTCTTTCAAACCTGCACAAGATGCATTGCAGAAACTGATAATTGTAACTTTAAAGGGATAGTTCACCCAAAAATGAAAATTCAGTCATTATCTACTCACCCTCATGCAAATTAAAGACTGGGTTTAGTTTGTTAGTCCATAAAACACTGCTGGAGC
Organism: Lutjanus argentimaculatus; assembly: GCA_034769285.1. NCBI lineage: Eukaryota > Metazoa > Chordata > Actinopteri > Lutjaniformes > Lutjanidae > Lutjanus > Lutjanus argentimaculatus. The sequence continues at coordinate 610,578 of JAWZSL010000064.1, forward strand.
TTAACAGGAAAACAGTGTTGCAGAATCTCCCAAACCAGTGCTTCTCAATCTTGGTTTTCAAGTACCACTGCCCTGCATGTTTTAGAGGTCTCCCTGCTCCAACACACCTGATTCAAATGATCAGGTCATTATCAGGCTTCTGTGGGGGCTTGATGATGAGCTGGACCAGGATTGAGAAACACTGTCCCAAACAAAGGAAGTGAATGTTTTCAGACATTAAAAAAAAGGGAGGAAAAAAGAATAAAATCATAAAATGCCTCCATACTGCTCATCTGGTGTAATCAAAGTCTCCTAAAGTCCCAACATGCCAAGTTGACTTAAGAAAATGTTATTTACACCATGTTTTTAGCCTGAATCTTCACTGTAGATCTTTAGCTTGGAGCCACATTCCTGTGCACACTGTCTGAACTGTGTGTGGGTGTGATATGATGGTGTGCAAACAGCATGTCGGGACTTAAGGAAACTTGGATGAGCAGTATGGAGGTATTTTTTTTTAATGTTTTGAAGTTTTAGGTTAAGCTTGTTTTAAGAGTTGTGTGTTGGCCAATTTATGTAACAGCACAATGAACTGATTAATTGTCTTGCCTTGGAAATGGCTTCTTGATCATTAAAGTTGAACTTGGAGTCTAATCCCATATTTGCAATGTCCAGAAATGTAAAAGACTTAATGAACAATGATGTGCGGTCCTCCCTCCCCCTCCCTCCTCCCACTGGCATCACCTTCTAGGCCAGTGGTTCTAAAATAATGGACTGGGGACCTCCAGGGGTTTGTGGCACTCTGCCAAGGAGTTTGTGAAAAGTTGTCAGATTTATTATTTTAAGTGATCATGATATAAATTATTTTATTCATGAAAAAACCATCATTATAGCCTGAATTCTTTCTATAGACAAACTGAGTAACTGGCACAACTAACTCATATGGTTAAGAGATGAGACTTCCCAGAGTAAGTTTAATGTAGTGTGCATATAAAACACTGGCAAACACATCCAGCCCATCACCATACCTTTACCATTTTAATCATAAACCACTATAACTATCTTTAATGAAGAAACTGAAGGAAAGCAGTTTTGGGGACTTTGTTTTTACTACTGTTATGTGCTAACACTAACATAATACAAAATTAAAAAGCTAAAACTACTCTTGTATCAAGGAGGTTAAGTGATGCTTGCAGTCACAATCATACGTTATGCTGACTAACCAACACAAGGTGGCTCTAATGAAACAATGAACATATCAGGTAGCTAATGTTAGCTTGGTGGCAATGAAGATAACTAATATACAGCTGCCTAACTTTATCCCAACGGTGGGCAATATGCCCAGCAGCTTCTATAGGTAGTTTTATATCACAGTAACAATGTATATCAATACAATAATTGTTCTGTAAACAACTGAAATTTGTTTTAAATAATGGAATTTTGCTGACAGATGCACATACTTTTTTCCACATGCTTGCAGAGAACAACAAGCCTAATAATAAAATGCAATGCTTTGTAAAATATTCACATAACTAATAAATAAAATTAGTGCTGACATTGTTTTCTTTTTTCTTCATTTCATCATAATGATCAGAGTGACTGCTTTTAAGATGGAAAACTGAATTTTTAGTGTTTAAAGAATGTGAGTGACTCCTCCTCACATGACTGACATCGAGCAATCAAATGTTTACTTTGATATCTGCTTCTGAGACTTTAAAGGGATAGTTCACCCAAAAATGAAAATTCAGTCATTATCTACTCATCCTCATGCCAGTTGAAGGTCAGGTAGATTTTGTTAGTGTTGCAGAATCTCCCAGTGTTTTGCAGACTGTATTCCTGTGAAATCCAGCAAACAATGGAGATGAATGGTAACCAGTTTTCAAATGGAAAAAAAACGACCAAAAAAACAAACGGCATATTGGGACTCTAGGAGACTTGGGTTACACTAGAGGAGCAGTATGGAGCCATTTTATGTTTTTATTGTTTTTTTTTTACATTTGAAAACTGGTCACCATTCACTTCTATTGGGAGAATCTGCAACGCTGTTTTCCTGTGAAACTTTGTGGACTAAGAAAATAAACCCGACCTTCAATCGGCATGAGGGTGAGAAGACTGAATTTTCATTTTTGGGTGAACTATCCGTTTAAGCATAAGTGTTTATTTCTGGCCAGTATCATAATTCATTTTAAAGCCCTTATTGGCCATTATCAATTAAGTGTCAAAATATCACAGACACTGAAACACATTTCTACCATCACACGGTTTATATTTTTGGAAGACTAGGGGGTGTTCAAGTGGAGGGTAATTTAGCACAGAGGTTCTGCAGGTCTTTCTCCTTACAGTTTACTGGGCACCCCCTCATGTGTCCCTTGGAATAACTTAACATAGCCTTTGTCAAAAAACATTTTTATTTAAGTTAAAGAATAATAAAAGAAATGCGTTAGACATTAAGATATCAGACATGCATTAAAAATATTTGCACCAAGTCAACATAGAATACCCATAACATACTTAAAAATGCATGTTTTTAAATCGGATACATAAAATAAAATCCTCACTGACTAAGTAACAGAAAATACAAAGTAGGCCTAATAAACATTTGATTAATAACAGGCCTAGTGAAAAGAAAATGGTTTGTCTAATCATAAAATGAATGAATAGATGAATACTATACTATTAATCTTTTAAGTTAACAAAAAGTAGCCATTTCCAACGCAAGAGTGTGTGATTAGCATAATGAGCTAATAAATTGCCATTTCCAATGTAAGGCAATTTATTTGCTCATTATACTATCACACAAATTGCCCAACATGCAACTCTTGGCAACTAAGCTTAATTTCATGTGAAGCCAATAGGTGGCATTTTAATCATAAAGGTTCAAAGGAAAACATTAGGTTTCATATAGGCCGAATAGGAGTTTCCAGTAGACTATCAGGCTTGTAACTCCACCATTGTTTCAACACTTTAATAATGATGCACTTATTTGAACTTACAAGCCTTATTTTTTTTAAAGGGTGGGTGAAGTTCAAGCAAACTAAAGGGGATGACGACGAGATGATGAATTTTCAAAGTTGAAGCGAGATGATGTGGCAGTGGAACGACTCCTTAAAATGGAACCAAAGGTTGAATGTACGGGAGACTCGATGAAGCTTAAAGTCCAAGATGCTGCTTCTACTCCAGGATCTCTGCTCTTTGTGGACAGGGGTGAGTTTTAGTCATTAACTTAGTTACTTAGCACAATAATGTGTGTGCAGAGCAAGTTTGTGTAAATATTTTCAATTCCTCTTTTCTGTTTGACTTTCTCAGGGAAGGAGCTGTCTCCTCTTCCTCTGTCCAAGTTGCCATCAAGCTGTGGTTATACCATCAGGTCAACGCGGAGAGATTTGGTCTTAGTTGCACCTTATGACGGTTGTTTTGTCACTCTTCAGGTGGGACTCTGTTGTGGTGAAAGTGCTGCACCCTCAAACAATCTACACTTCTAACATTTTTCTCGCTGGTTTCAGGAGGATAGCTATGTTCTTCCATTGCGCTGGTGGGGCCTACCAGTGAAGATGTCATGTCCTCTGATGAGGCAGGCTTCAACTAACCCTCCAATGGTCAGCTGCCACGCTGAGGGCATGGTCGTGAAAACTGAATGGACCATCCCTGTCGCTAAAATCAAAGTAAACTGTAAGTTTTTGCCATTTTCTCAATATTTTATGCCTTAACCTCTGTTTAAGATTCCATCTGTTATGTTCACAAGAAATCAGACACTGAATAAACGTATAACATGTCTGCAGCACGGCCCTGCACACATGATGCCAAAACACAGGTGTAACAAATCACATAATGGCTGCTTCAGTTGAGTTGTCAGGGCCCTTGGATTGTATGTGTGTGTGCTTACTGCATCATTATTTAATGCTGTTTACACCAAAATTTGGCCTATTTAGAACTTTGCTTTCTAATTTTTTAAAGAATAGCTTGTGAATTCCTTTTGAGAGAAAGGAAGCCTCCTTTGTGGAGACCCTGAAAATTTATGCTCTAACTGTTTTAGAAAGTGTGGCTGGCAGTAATGTATACCCTTTACAGTGACTGGTAACTGGGAGCCACTGATGAAAGCCTCACCCAGATGTGGATTCAGTGTAGTTGTACATCCTGAAGGTGTGGTCATCTCCGTTAGCTATGCATCATGCTTGGAGATAAAGGTACAGTACAAATTTCACTCTAAATGGTCTCTTACTAAAAAATTGTTGGTGTAACCTACCGATGTTTGTGTTCCAGGATGGAATGTACACCCTGGAACTGGCTGGAGATGGAGAAGTTAAAATTTCTTGTCCATCAATGTCACCAGCTCAATCTGAACCTACAAAAGGCAGAGCAAAGACTCCAAAAGAGCAAACCGAAACCCCAGGCAAAGGGGTGTATCCCGCTAACCCTGCCCCCACCGGTGCTCCTGAATCACCTTCAAAAAACCCTGCACAATCTGCAGTTCCCCAGGTACCAGGTTTTCCTGAGAACCCAAAGCTACCAAACAAGAAACCAGATCAGGATATCTACCAACCTCAGTTTCCTTACTTCCTGTTCCCCCCTGACTCTTACCCTGCAAATCCAGACCTCAAACCTACACCTGCTGTACAGCCAACCCCACCTCCTGTAACCAAGAAAAATGGACAGCAATCCCACCATCCTGTCCCTCCTGCAAGGCTACCATTGAACCCTGGGGGACAAGTGCCAAATCCATATAACTATCTATCTGAGCCACCGCAGAACCCTGTAGAGGAATCTTGGGGACAAAAATACCCGCAATTCAACCAATATGCATTTTTGCCTCAAGGTCCTTATCAAATGCCTGTCCTACCCACACAACCAACACCTACACAAGCTCCAGAGGGAAAAAATGAACAACCTCTCAGCCCTTTGCAACCTGAGGTATCTAAACCCAAAGCCCCTGAATACTTATCACCTAGTAAACCTCCAGCTCCAGAGAGTAAAATGCCTGTAGCCCCCCAGGGCCAAGTACCCCAGCGATTCAACCCCTACTTCTACTACTATCCAAAGCCAGACGATGAAAGTCTACCAGCCTGAGAAACCAACTGCTGCTCCAGTGACCCCAGCAACTGAAAAGCTCTGCTGTTACAACCTAAGCCCCTCAGGGCCAGGTACCCCAGCATTCAACCCCTATTTCTACTACTACCCAAGCCAGATGATCAAAGTCTGCCAGCTGAGAAACCAACTGCTGCTCCAGCACCCCCCGCGACTGAAAAGCCTACTGCTGTTCCACAACCTCGACTGAAGCCCCCCAGGGCCAAGTGCCCCAGCAATTCAACCCCTATTTCTACTACTACCCAACACCAGAGGATGAAGTCTGCCAGCTGAGAAACCAACTGCTGCTCCAGCACCCCCAGCGACTGAAAAGCCTACTGCTGTTCCACAACCTCGAATAAGCCCTCAGGGCCAAGTGCCCCAGCAATTCAACCCCTATTTCTACTATTACCCAAGCCAGATGATCAAAGGTCCACCAGCTGAGAAACCAACTGCTGCTCCAGCACCCCCAGCAACTGAAAAGCCTACTGCTGTTCCACAACCTGAAAGCCCTCAGGGCCAAGTGCCCCAGCAATTCAACCCCTATTTCTACTATTACCCCAAGCCAGATGATCAAAGTCCACCAGCTGAGAAACCAACTGCTGCTCCAGCACCCTCAGCAACTGAAAAGCCTACTGCTGTTCCACAACCTGAAGGCCCTCAGGGCCAAGTACCCCAGCAATTCAACCCCTATTTCTACTATTACCCCAAGCCAGATGATCTAAGTCCACCAGCTGAGAAACCAACTGACTGCTCCAGCACCCCAGCAACTGAAAAGCCTACTGCTGTTCCACAACCTGAAGGCCCTCGGGGCCAAGTACCCCAGCAATTCAATCCCTATTTCTACTACTACCCCAAGCCAGATGATCAAAGTCTGCCAGCTGAGAAACCAACTGCTGCTCCAGCACCCCCAGCAACTGAAAAGCCTACTGCTGTTCCACAACCATCAGAACCTGAAGCCCCTCAGGGCCAAGTACCCCAGCAATTCAATCCCTATTTCTACTACTACCCCAAGCCAGATGATCAAAGTCTGCCAGCTGAGAAACCAACTGCTGCTCCAGCACCCCCAGCAACTGAAAAGCCTACTGCTGTTCCACAACCATCAGAACCTGAAAGCCCTCAGGGCCAAGTACCCCAGCAATTCAACCCCTATTTCTACTACTACCCAACACCAGAGGATGAAGGTCTGCCAGCTGAGAAACCAACTGCTGTTCCAACTCCAGCAATTGAAACGCCTAAGGGACAAATACATAAACCTTCTTACCCTCAACCATTCAAGATACCAGGTGCTGGAACAAATGATGCAAATCCTTCTGAAATGCCAGTCCCTAGTCAACAGCCTCCAGTTCTCAACCCTACAGAAGGCCAGGTCCCTTACCCCTTTAACCCATATTACTTCCCACAGCAGCCCAAGCACTCACAGCCTGTAACATTGCCCCCTGCTACCTCCATGCAGCAACCACCAAAGGCTACCACTCTGGCTAGTAGTCAAGCCCCTCAGCCAGGCTCCTCATATATACCACCTATGTACTGCTCTCAGTATTGCTCACCAGGATATACTAACTGCTGTCCACAAATTGCTTTTCATCAACATCTCCATCATATTGTTCCTGCTGGAACTGGCAGTGAAAAGTTACCTTCAGTCTATCCAGGACTGCCATTCCTCCCTTCAGCATATTCAGGGTTTGACAATGGCTTTGTTCCTAGTGCCCCTCCTCTAAAGCCAACTGAAGCTGCCACAACTTCCACCTCTGCACCCATTTCAACTCAGTCCCCTCCATCTGGAAATGAAAAGCAGCCATATAACCAGCCACCAGGTGGCAACCCTGCTGTACTACCTGGAAATAATCCCAGCAAGCCTACAAATCCTCAACAAATATACCCTTATTTTGTGCCTAATTCAGGATATCCTTATCAGCAATATCAACCACAGAATGAGCTGCAAAATTTGCCACAAAGGCAATCACCAGCTCACTACACTGTACCCTCTAACCCCCAGGCTCCAGGTTATGAACCAGTAAATCAAATGCTGTCTAACATACAACCCCCAACACAGCAAAACAACCAACCATCAGCTGGGGACATGAACCAGCCCTCTGGCCCAAATTTCTGGTCTCTTGTCAGCCAGGGTCTAAAACAGCATATAGCAAAAAGGCAAAATAGACCAGAAGGCCTCAACAACTCCACCCAACCTCAGCCTTTTTTGAGTGCCCAGAAGAAATCCACCAGATATGAACAGAATGCAAACCCTTATTTTGAACCAAAGAGTTATGTGCTGCTACAGCATGGCCCACCTGGGAGGGAGCCCAACAGTTTCAGTGAGTCTCCACTGCCTTTCAGAGGCCTGGTTCATGACCCAAACTTCCTGGCACAAAATCTTGCAAGGCATCAGGGTAGTAAACCTCAGCATCGTCAGACTGTAATGCATCCACAGGAAAAAACCCAGCACCCAAAATGGCAGGGCAAAGTAATGTCCAATCCCTTACCTGGTAATGTCAACCACATGCCAAGGCCTGGTGAGAAATCAGAAAGTTTGCCTTTGCTTTACTTGGCTTCAAATGCCCCTCATTTGGTGCCGTTGCCCCAGGACCCCTCGTCATTTCAACAAGGGAGCTCTGCAGCGAACCATCAAACAAATGGTATGCTGGGCACCATACATTTCTAAAAACCTCTTAACCCAGGCTGTTTTGACTAATGTTTGTCTCTTGCAGGGCTGAACCAACCAATTCAGAGGGAAGGTGGAAATTGGAAACAGAAATGAGTTTCGATGTGAATAAACCATTCCGATTACCTGTGCTTATTTTTGTTTTTTTTTAAGCTTAGAAATGCAGAACGAAGGGAACGAAGAGCAGAATATTATAGCAGTCCTTATCTTTTGTGTCATGGGCAGTCAAGGACGCCCCCCCCCCCCAACTACTTTCAAAGTTGATAGTTTACTCGGTACTTGCTGGCACTGTATCCTGTTTGGAATCAAAAGGTGCATTGCCCTTGTTGAACTTCATGTGTCTTGCTCATTGCTTTACCATGAACTGGTACTTCCTGAAAACTGACCCATTCATGTAAATACATTCACTATAATTTGCCCATTCATCATTGGCAGTGACCTCAAGTACAAATACATCCCCAAGATCTTTTAAAATGTTCTTTTGGGAACAAACAATCTAACATTCCCAAGTTCTACATGGTAATTCTAGTAGTAGTTTGTCTTTAGAGTTTGGTGAAATATTACAAAGTGTTTCTTATACTTTAAATGTCAAAACATTTAAATTTGAGACTGCTGATAAAATTAAGTTCATTCATATAACCTGTGAACTGCCTGACCTTTGCATATTCAAAAAAATCTGTAAACATCTGAGTAAACCAACTGAACTGTCTTCAACATGGAGTTGTACAGGACACAATTTTCGGTAACTTTTTTTTTTTCCTTTTATTAGTGGAAATGTCAGTGGGTTCACAGGAATGTCATTGGCATGAGTCAACACAATCAGCAAACATCCCTTCATTTTGCAATCGCCCAAAGATGCACCGTGAATGAAACCACGTTTTGGTACTGGTGTTTATTCAAAGCTCTGCGTAGAGAGGTTATCAGTGTATTCTCAAACTTCTAAAAGGCCTTGGGTAACTTTCCCTCATTGACCACTACTATCAAATGTACTGAAGTATAAGTGCTTTACTAAATTGCATTTCAATACATTTTCAAGGATGCATGATGTCCAAAAAATAAGAACACAAACAGCTTTGACTTGAGATTTATTCAGCAGCATCAAATACATATGGGGATCATTTTACAGAGTTCGTTAATGCCCTTCTGTGATTTGGCGATTTCAAATAATGGATGATTCCTTGTTTGTAGGAACTGCATTGGTGCATTGGTGGATCTACCTATCACAGGACCTGATCATTTATCAGTTAAGGTTGCAGATTACTCTAGTACCAGTGTAACTGGGGGAAGAAAGCATAGACAGTCTGTGGAACCTGAACACTTAAAAGAATCTGATCTTTCCTGGGCACACTGGCACAAGAGGAACGATGTTAGTATGAATGGTGGGGTTTTCGGCCGATGTAGGGCTGAGATCTAGATGTGCATCCCTCTTAAACCTAAAATCCATTTCTTTTGAGTTTTGAGAAGCCGATCCACTGTCATCGACCGGGGCAGGATCAGCAGCAGTAGGAGCGGGATCAGCAGCAGGTGCGGGATCAGCAGTAGGTGCAGGATCAGCAGCGGCTGGGGCGGCGGCAGCAGCATCAATCACCACAGGGACCACAGGTACATATTCAGCTGACTCAGCTGATTCAGCAGACAGAAGGCCGCTCATGTGAGGGTCGTGCATTGTAGTTAGTTTGTGGTGCCTCAGACCGTGCTTGCGTGACAGGCTGTCTGCGTGTACGTGGACCGCTGGTGGCGCGACAGGTGCGGTGGTGTTGGCATCTACAAGAGTCATCTGAAAAGGTGTATGCATCAACAGAGGCTTAGGAAAAATCATCCATATAAATATAGCACAGTAAAATTTTGACTTTGATTTTGGGCCATCAGAAAATGAGAAGTTAGATGGAGTATTTTACCAGAGTGGGAAACATCTTGCAGTTCACTGCGTGATCAGCACTCAGACCTTTGGCAGTGCAAATACCACGGCCCTGATAGAAAAAAGAAAAACATGATCTTTCCCTCAGTTTTGTGCAAATTTGGACTGTTTTATGGGGCGCTTTGGTGACCGGATTACCTATCTGCTTACAAGCAGAGCTACAAAAGTGTATATAATAAATCATTCCTATGGTTCTCAACCTTTTCAAGTTGCGACCCACCCAAAATAATCAGATTGTGATGCTATGATCCTTCCCCCATGTTATTTCACTGGTACAGGCAATGTAATGTATAAACTATTCCACAGCCCAGTTGATAATTGTCATTTTTGTGCTGGTTTACAGTTTTAACCTTTAGTGTGGTGGCTGTTACACGCCTTGAGGCCAGCGGGAGTATTTGTACCTTATGCAGACTGTCTTTAAAAGGCTGACTTCCTGGCTTTCATTCTGTGCTGCTTGTGAAAATATTTCATTTTATTCTCCACAACTATCTGGCAACACCCAGAAATCATCTTGTGACCCCCAGGTTGAGAACCACTAATTTAGAGAACAAGTACTCCTCCATTAGTTTAAAATTTGTCTTCTTCTTGTGGTAAGTTAGAAGAAGAAGAAAGCATACTTTATCAATCCCCAAGGGGAAATTACATTCTTTTCACTCTGTTGTAATTTTTGTACATACATACACAGGCCCAAAATGCACAAACAGGACCTATAGACATGCATCTGAAAGAGGTATCAGAGCGAGGGGGCTGCACACATACATATAGTCAGGCACCCGAGCACTAACTGCTCAGGCAGTGCTCAGAGTGACTGGCACCTCTCCAGCTACCAGTCCACGCTCCGTACTTTGGTCCGTGTGGGACTTGAACTGGTGACCCTTCGGTTCCCAAGCCAAGTCCTTACAGACTGAGCTACTGCTGATGCTTTGTGTACTTACAGCCATGGGGTCAGTCAGGGGCACGCAGGGATCATCAGTGCAATTAGCTCAACTACAACATATTCTGCCAGATAGATTGGCCCACCAGACACAATCTGAAACAACATATTGAGAAGTACTGATGATGAATTGACAGATTAAAATGTGCAGATGCATTAAATCTGGTTAAAAAAAAAAAAAAAAAAAAAAAAATTGATCTGAACAGATGCCCGGGCCCACACCTGTGATGACATCCTTCCAACCTCCACAAGAGTGTATGCTGTGTTCTCAGTAATGTTGTTGACGGTCACCAGAGAGGCATGGACAAAGTCCAGTGCGCCGGTGTCATTTAGGGGAAGGAGGGTTGGACAGCCCAAGCACAGGTCCTCTGTTGATTCTATATGTCATCACAGAAAGACACATGCAGGTTTTTGTGTGCAGGGTGACACATGCATGGCGTGTTTTGAATGCCTGGCTTGCGAGGAGCGTGGTGTGAAGGTTTTACCCTCGGTTTTACACTTGAAGGCTGTGACGGTCAGTGCTCCACCTGCCTTCTTCAGCACCACATCACAGTCTCCTTCTACTGCCTGATTGGGGGAAAAAGAATCAGTTCAAATGGCACAAGAGTCAACCTGGACATTAACTGTTCTCATTATTCTACATCCTTAAAATCATCATCTTTACATGTGGTTGAATTCCTGTAAGTACAAGAGCTTCTGTGTATTAATGGTTTGCAGTCTCACCGTCAACACTTTGGGTCGGACTGTGCAGTTGGCAAGAGGTGTGGGGTCCAACACATGGCAGTCTGTCTCCAGCAGGTCAACCTCCAGGAGATATGTCTCCTCTCCATCAGGCTAAGGACAGGTCAAATGAAACGTTATTTAGTGTTTATTTTTTAAATCTACTGCATGACAAGATTCTGCAGTGTTCATTGACCGCCACATAGACAGAGGCCCCTAAAATGAAATGTTCTGGCGCCATATTTGCTGTGATGAACACGTATGTGTAATTTCAACCAACACTGAAATATAGAGCAGAGTTGAGATGTTGATTCTTCATTTTTTGCTTGATGTTTGTGCAAATGTTTGCTTGCACAGGAAAGAAGGAAAGGCAATTTAGTTTTTCTTAGCATTGCAAGTTGGAAACAGGAGAAGAAAAAGAGTGACTATAACTCCACAAACTCTACACCTGCAGACTTACCTTAGCAAAGACCTTGATGTCTTCAATCCTGTTCAGTACATACTTGTAGCCATGGCTGTGCTGGGCATTGAGATAATCCTGAGCCACCAGAGCAGCCTCCTCCACCTCAGGGGAGTCGCACTCCGGCCGCAGCACGTTGACCTGAGCCCATGCGCCCGCCAGTAGCACCAGAACCACAGTGACGCCCAGGGGATTCATTTCTGTGAAAGATGCACACGCAGAGCAATTGAAGGAAGCAGAGGTATCGGAGCAGTCGAGCAGTTTAGGGTATATGCAGAGGCAGAGCTCATGCGGCCTGGGGTGTATATATCTCGTACTTCAAACAGGAAAACAGAGCCAAGTTAAACATCGTGATCATCCCTCCTGACTTCCTGCGTCACACGTGGGTCGTACTCTGTTTTAGGATCGCTGCCAAAACAAATGTAAGCTGACAAAGTCTGGAGTGAGATGAGCGGTCTCTAGTTTAAATCAGTGATGGTTCACTGTGTTTTATGGTGAGACATCAGGAAACATATCCTGTTCAAACCAAGGTTATTACAGTTAACTAAAATTAAACTAAAATAAAATAAAAAATAGACGGGAAATGTCTGTAGCAGTGGCGGACTCGGCCTGTTTGAGTGGCAGGGGCAAAAAAAAAAAAAAAAAAAAGAAAAGGGCACCAGCAGTCTGCAGTGGGGCACTAGTGTGCCAAAAGTTGTGATGTGAAACAGTTCCAACTCCTGGTTTAGATTAAAATTGTTGTAACATGTGACTCAAAGTGCTACACCTCTGTAATAAAATACACAGGGAACTGATCACTATTTAACTCTAGAGGGCACTTTATTATGTCTTGTCCACTGGAAGGACACCTTAAAGGTGATGTCATCATGTTTTGTCCACTAGAATGACACCCTAGGGCACTTCATCATGTTATGTCCACTGGTAGGGCACTCTAGAGGACACTTTATTATGTTTTGTCCACTGGAAGGATGCCCTAAAGTGCACTTTATCATGTCTTGTCCACTTGCAGGACACCCTAAGGGACTTTATCATGTTTGGTCCTGGGGAAGGGCACCTTAAAGGGCACTTATAATGTTTTGTCCACTGGAAGGACAACGTAGAGGCCACCTTATTGTGTTTTATCTACCACAGGATCATCCAAGAGGGCTTGAAAACTGGAAAACCCTTTTTCCCTGAAGTTACTGCTCTCTGCCTTTGTAGGGCAGCACATGTTTTTTGAGACTGGGACTTGTGTTTGTTTGTTAATACTTATTCTAAACTTCTTAAATTTCCCCCTGACAAATACCTCCCATCTTATTATAAAAAAAAACAACTAATGATGCTTTATTAAAACATAAAAACTAAACTTAAACAAGTAAACCCACTCTGGACAACTGAAACCAAAATGAACTGAAGAAAGAAAAAAAAGAAATAAAAACAATAGCTAATACAAAAATCCTGAAATAACTGTCTGAAACAGCCATATTGTGTAAGCAGCTGTCCCGATCCACAGAGGTCACACTGAGCATTCAGCTACAGCTGCAGGGCCCCACTGCCAGCAGGGATTCAGTGACTTGCTCAATGACACTTCAGCAAAGAGGACATTTGCCAACAGGGGGGACATAGTTGAGGGACAGGGACGCTCATTGCTGCCGCCCACATATTTGCTTTGTATTGAACCATCTGCACAATACACTAGTGTCGCTCCAGGTCAGGACCAGACTACAAACAGATGATGATGAGATAATGACTCATAAAAAAAGACGAGACTGTTTCTCAATCAAATGTAAGCAAAAAAAAAAAAAAAAAAAATCTCTGACAAACAACACTTTTGCTGCTTGTGGTTTATTTTTCTGTTTTTCAGTTATCTTGATACAGACGGTGTTGTGGGAGTCACGTTTTAGATTTTAAGGAAGAATTTCATGTCACATTTTACTTTCAAAACTCTCTAAATTAAATTTTTCTGCCAACTTTGTGCTGGTAGTTCAGTTACTTGTCTTCTCTTTACTTTATGAAGATTTTCTGTCAGAATATAAAATCCCTGTAACTCTAGGGACTGTGCAAAAGTCTGTGATGCAGTACCCTCAAGAGTTCATGCCCAACAAGTGCCCTCGTTATCTCCAACATACATTCCCATAGGTCCAACTGGGTCGCACTTTAATTCACAGTGCAATAATAAAACAGAACCAGCTGTACTTTGTATCAAATCAGACTAGAAAAAACAGAAATAATACTTTCTTTATTTGTCTGTATTTTACCCTTTATTGGAACTTCATTAGACATTATTAAAGGGTAATTAAGGTCACATTACTACAGAGTTGTACTGTCAACTAAAGTGTATTATTTCCCACTGTTAGACGCTGAGCAGACATTATTAGAGGGTAACTGGGGTCACATTATGAGAAATAAAAAGATCGAAAATGCTATTTTCTCCTTCTGAAATCTACAAATATTTTAGTAAAAATCGATTGATAAATCAGAAATTTACAGTCAAGTGAAACAAAAAGAAATTCAAACAACTTATAATTAGTTAAAAATGTTATTATTAGTAGTTTATTTTACTTATTTATCTCAATTTGCTTTAAAATGTATCGTTTTTGTTTTTATTTATTTTCTTTTGTGTATTTTATTATTATTATTATTTTATTGTATTTGTATTTTTTGCTTTTCTTTTGTAATTAAAGGGGGAAGAAATGCTAATTTTGTCTGCATCTACAAATCTTTTAACTGGTAAAATCTGATTGATAAAGAGAGATTTACAGGTAGGAAGCCATGTTTTATTGCATTAAGTAAGGAATTCAAGAAAAAAAAAACATTTATTCAATTTGGCCTGCTGTGAAACAAAAAGAAATTAAAAACAACATTAACTAGTTAAAATTGACATAAATTTTTGTATTTTATTTTACTTTTTACTTATTTACCTCAACCAGCATTAAAAATGTGTCTTTGTTTTTGTTTTAATTTTTTTTATAAGTATTTTTTTCTCTGCTCTCTTTTGAACCAGTTTTGTACATGTAAGTTCTTTGTATAAAAGGGTAAGAAATGCTGCTAATCTAAATGTAAATCTTTAAAGGTAAAATCTGACTGATTAATAGAAATTTACAGGCAGAAAGCCATACTTTTTTGCATTTAGTGAGTTCAAGAAAAACATTTATTCAGTTTGACCCTCTATTAAACAAACAACAATTAAAACTATAAAAGCTCGTAATAAGTTAAAAAATTAACATAAATGTTTATTTACTTATTTATCTCAACTGCAATGAAAACGTATGTTTGCTTTTGTTTTTATTTATTTTCTTTAATATGTATTTTTTATTTTATTCTTGTTATGTTATTGTATTTTTTGTTGTTAGATTTTCTTTCCTGTGGTGCTTTTGAACAAGTTTTTTTTTTGTATAAAAAGTGGAAGGAATTCTAATTTTGTGCGCAATCTATAAATCTTTAAAGGTAAAATCTGATTGGTCGGCGCTGGAGTGACGCATTTCGCAGGCGACTCTCAGTGTGGAATGGATTGTATACATGATGTTTAAATGTGCTGCAGGTTGAGAGGGTCAAACAGAGTGTCTTAAATAAAAGAAGACGTGCATTAATTGTCCAGGAGGAAGACACGGTGGACGTGTATCAGACAGTTGTCCATCAGTGAGGCAGCGCGGCAGAGACGGTGAGTTTGTGTTGATTCTGGTTTCCTTCAGTTGTTTAACTGTGTCAGTGAAGCTAACCCTGTTAGCTTATTTAGCTAAGAGGTCTTCGCTTGCTGGAAACACGTGTCAAGAAGAAATCATGCCAAACCGTGAGCCGTGTGTGGTCTGTGAGACTGAGAGGGAATCAGATAATAATGTTTGTTCACTTCGCTGTGTGGGACGTGCTGAGTCACACACAATAAGGTCTCAAACAGCATTGATTATCTCTGAGTCTCACAGCTTCACATGATGCTTCAATGTGAAAACATTTGTGAAATTAGTTGCAGCTGAGTCATCTGTGCACACATGACTCACATCCTTCACTTAAAGTATCACTAAAATAATATAAAATTAAAGTCCTGCATTCAAAACCCAATGAGAATCATGTCAGTAAAACATACATTAAGTATCCAAAATCTCTCTTTACAACAGAGACCTGGCCAAGGTAGCAGCCAATCACAACATATTAAACAAAAAATCCACAATAAAACAACAACAACAGGTATTAAAACATTGTGGGCCTCTCAAGAAAAACAAGCACACGTCTCCATCACCACATTCTTTATATGCCCTTAAATTTATCAGTGGATACGAGTATATCTAATTTGGTTTAATCTTTTTGTAGATTACTCCAAGTCGATGGTGCGTAGTAGGAAAAAGCTGTTTTTCCCCAGATCAGTATGAACCCGGGGTACATTAAAAAGTAAGCACTTGGAGGAGTGTAGCTGTAACTGTCAGAGCTGAATGGCTCCTGTCAGTGTTATGTCATTATATATCATTAATATAGGGTAAACGCATTCTTTGTTCTTGAAAAAATCTTTTTTCCCTTTTAACTTTCAGTGCTCCTGCTTGTTCCTTGTTAAATAAAATTAAAAAAAAGTAAAAGTAGCCACCACGATCTAACTATGCGCAAAAAACGGTCTTTGGTTGTATATATTTGGATGATGGATGCACAACTGAAAAACTAAAACAGCAGTCGTAATATCATGGTAGATATTATTGTTTATCAAAGTACTCAGTGTTAATATTTTGTGAAAGCACCCATAGTCCTCCCTACAATATTGTTGCAATATTGATATCGAGGTGATTTGTAAAAAATATTAATTAGTTTGATTTTGTCCATATTGCCCAGCCCGAGAGGAACTTAAAGGGATAGTTCACTCAAAAATGTAAAATTCAGTCTTTATCTACTCACCCTCGTGCCGATTTAAGGTCTGGTTTATTTTTTTAGTCCACAAAAACACTGCTGGAGTTTCACAGGAAAACAGTGTTGCAGAAAAAAAACAACAGATTAAAAACATAAAATGCCTCCATAATGCTCGTCTGGTGTAATCCAAGTCTCCTTGAGCCCTGACGTGATGTTTGCACACTGTCACATCACACACACACAGTTCAGACAGTGTGCATGTGAACGTTGGCTCCAAGCTGAAGATCTACAGTGAAGATTCAGGCTAAAAACATGGTGTAAATGACATTTTTTTGTCAGCTTGCTATGTTGGGGCTTTAGGAGACTTGGATTACCCTTTAAACTTGGAAAAAAGAGAGGAAAAATGTGCATTTTGAATCTTATTAATCATTAATGATCAATTGATTGTTAGTACTTTCAACTATAGGTTAAGGAAAAATTTCACAGAATTTGCAACCCCAGTGCGTATACTAACACATCCATTCTGTGTTGCAGCAGATGTTTCGACTGTACTTTACTCCACTGAGGAAGCCGCCGGAAGTGGAAGCGAATCTCCCTGCAGCTGAGTAAACTATGAAAATCCTGTCAAGGTGTCAGTGAGCCTGCAGATCCGTCAGCATCCAACACTCAGTCCTCACCTGTGCATTTAAAGTCACGCTGGCTCAGCAGAGGACCTGAAGCATCGTGGACGGACGATGGCGTGGAAAGTGTGCGTCCCCGACTCATAAAGAAGACAAAATCAAATCCAGATTCAGCACTGTTGCGTGTGAGCTTTCTGACTCGCACCTGCAGCTCCCACAACCCCATGCTCTCATGTGACCCTCTGTTGCTCACTCCAATCAATCTCTCCCAGATGCACCGAACACAGAGCCGCCAGCGCAAAGCGAAATGCCTCAAGAGGAAAAAGGGTTTCATGTCTTCCATCAAGGGAGTGTCTCATCTGTCCCGGCGAGCAAAGAGACGCCTGTATTGTAAATTACAGCTCTGGATGTGGAGGAAGCGGAGGGAGAGGTGCCGCTTTGGGATATTTAGAGCAAAGAAACGAGCGTGTGGGAGCTCCAGCTCCAGCTCTTTCCTCAGCGTGAAGACACAAGCGCGGAAAAACAAAGTCTTGTCGCCTCTTGGATGTGATTCTGCAGGTTCAGAGGACACTCTCAGATGGCAGAATGGCCCGCTGAAGCCGCATGAATCCATCAGTCCGTCTGAAGCATTCATCGCCTCCAGTTCCTCACAGAGCTCGGTTACAGACACAAACGTTTCGGCAGGTAACATCACCATGCCGATAGCAATGACACCATCTCAAAAAAGAGAAACTTTGGTACAGGGCGGTGAAATAACCGACCCTTCAAAACGTTCTGACGCTGTCAAACCCCTGCAGAACACAGACCGTGATGCATGTGGGCTGACTGCACATTTTAAAGAATCGCTGGTACGAGCTCAAAGGCCCGAGGCTGACGGCCCGTCGGGACAGTCGACCACTGTCCCTCCAGGTCAGGACCAGGCTGCTAACAAAGACACTGATGAGAGAACCACCAATAAAAAGACGGCGTCTCCTCAAACTGATGCCAGCAGTAAAGGACTGACAGAGGACATCCACGGTAGATCTTTTTTTTTTTTCATGATTTCTTCCACCATTTTTTTTCCAGAGCTGTACCAATAGTTTGAAGCTTCATTAATAACATTTGAATTCTTCTGTTTAAACTCAGTGTTTCTGCACAGTTGCAGAAATAAGGCTACATTAACCCCCCCTCTTTACACCGTGAATCAGCATGTGATTCATATCCAAATTGTATGTTAATATGATTTACCTTGATTACATTGACACCTGTTGTTAATGTGTGTCTCCAGTGTCCACGTTGAGATCCAATCGGGATCAGTGTTGCCAACTCTTTTTCAATGAAACCAAGCAGCTAGCGCCAGCTTGAGGTAGACACAAGAGTAGCCCTCGCCAAAATTTTGAGAAAAGTAGATGTAGGCTATGACGCACACTTTAGCTGACAAAATATTTAAACTTTTTTGATTATTTGGTGTGTAGGCTACACATTTTTACAATTTGAAAATGTAATAATCACTTGAGGGCTACAACAGTGATAAATAAAAACGAAAACATTATTTATTTCCATAAAATTTATTGTCAAAGCCACAGGGAGCCACTGGAGAGGGGCAACAGAACCGCATGTGGCTCCAGAGCCACAGGTTGTAGACTTCTGGTTCAGTCTCTTCCTGGTAATAAGAACATGAACATTATAATCAAATGTTTTCCTAATTAATTATTTTTAGTAGGGCTTAAATTTCATACTAACTTCCATATTATCATTAATACTTTTGCAGGTATGACTGTGAAGTTGGCAAGAAATTACATTGTAAGTGGTAAAAGGTTTTAAAGGGATAGTTCACCCAAACATGAAAATTCAGTCATTATCTACTCACCCTCACACCGATTTCCACAAAACAGGAAACAAACAATGGAAATCACCGCCCACGTTGTTGTGTGTGGATTTGGGTGTTTTTACACCCAAAATGTATTTTAATGCAAAGTGTAAAGGGGGTCTAATATCATTAGTTAGAATTAAATTCCAGTGGTGCCTGTGTAGGATTGTTTTTGACTGGTGTGTGGTCCAAACATTTCCAGTAAATTAGAGCATTTTAAAGTCCAAATGTCAAAATTTATTGAATAAAGATAGATGTAGTAATTTCCAAAATTCACATCATGTTTTTATCTACAAAATGTTCTGCTTCATTTTCGTATAGTCCTACAAAAACATGATTTTCACTGCAGGAAAACAAACCGTTTGCTCTCCTTGCTGCATTAACAGACTTCTCTAACAGCACCTTTATAATTTATGTTGACAAAACTGAAGAGTTATATTAATTAAAGAAAGTTGATTTAAGAACAAATGGCCGACTTGTTTAATTCAATGAATGACATATTCAGGATTTTTTTAGTTTTATTTTTTTGTAGTGATTGATGACGTCACAAAGCTTCGTTAGGAAAACCTCAATAGAAGCTTTGAAAGTGAAAATAATGACGTTTGGTGCAGCCCCAGTGTTTTGGTTCACATGTCTGCTCTTCCGCAGCTGTTTGAGACGACTGTTTCCATGTTTCTCTAGAATTTCTTGATGACTTCTGCAGAATATATGGAAGTTTCATCCCACTACAGAAGAGTGACGTGTTGAGACACCTGAAGAAGAAGTTTAACACGGATTTCAGTGACAGGTAAATCTTTTCTGTTTTACTTGACTCGACGGTGACACTTGGAGGAGTCCTCAGATCTGTGATGGTTTTATCCCTGAATCAGTTGTATTGTGTTTTCCTACCTGTGCAGGAAGAACATCATCTTGCCAGAAGTTACCAAGTGCCGAGCTGCGATCGCTCAGAAGCTTGTTCCCTCTTTCCGGGTCGTCTACAAGAAACACACGCTGACCCTGGATGACTTGTCGACGCTGGCGGACCAGAACTGGCTCAATGACCAGGTTATTATCTAACGGGTGGTGGGTGAATGAGGCCTCATGAAGCTTCAGGGCTTCAAACTCAGCAGCACAGTGACACCTGGTGGTTTGTTGAAGTTACAGCAGCCCTTTAAGTCTGGAGCTGAAGCACCACAGCACCTCTCTGATCGTAATCGTTCTAGTCTGGGTTACACCAACAAAGATTAATTTAATCTAATGTTAGTTCTAAATATTTTGTTTTGCTCAGTTCAGTTCAGTCCAGTTCAAAGAGCTTTATTGGCATGGGAGACAGATGTTTATCTTGGCAAAGCAAGTGAGAAATAAAAAACACAAAACATGTTTTTACACTGAAGAAAAGTGGTTTTGTTCTGAGAGATATATGTGTATACTCCCTGTTACAACCCCTAACTCATCGTGGAAAAGGGAGAGCAACATGAACCAGTTGCAAATGGTGAAATAAATTTACTTATTTAGCACAATTTTGAAAAATTGACAAACTTAACAAAACAACACATTGTTAAACTAGTTAAAGAGTTAACCTAACATTTAATTGTTTGCTAGCTAGCTGAAATTTTAATTAAACCCTACATTTTTTGTTAGCTAGCTAAAATGTTAGCAAAGCATAACATTTTTTTCTACCTAGTTAAAAACTTAGCCTACTCACGACGGCTCGGCAGAGATGCTCTAAATTCTCCTCTTTTGAGGGGAAAAAAAAAGTTGCCTGTCTATTGTAGGAATATGACCAAATAATAGAAGATTAAAAACAAACAGCGCAGTCAAGAGAAAAATTTTCTCCCTTTACTTTTCCAGAAGAAACTGATTATTTTCTTCAGTCCATCTCAAAAAGTCAAAAGTTAAACTCCTCAAGTGTAAGTTATAAGAGTGCTTTAAATGTAATCTTAATTAATAACGCGACATAATTTAAAGATGTAAACAGGTTTGAAAATGAATCCTCGTTGGTGCAGCCTGGTCTTAGTCTCTCATGTGTGCAATAAAAGTCCAAGACGCCTGCGTGTTATTAACTCTTTTGTGCTTTTGTTCAGAAGTGCTGCATTAAATGTAGATGGTACGATGCAGTGTGTTAATTTATTAATGCATTGTCCAAAAAGTTGGCATGAAACATGAAGGTACCTTCTTGTTTTTTGTGCAGATTTCTGATCGGAAAGATTTATGTGCTGAACAAAAGCCTGCGTGTCGATGCCGAATGTAACCCTAATGTGTGTTTTGTTTCTGCTGAAGGTCATGAACATGTATGGAGAACTGATCATGGAGTCGGCCCATCACAAGGTAACCTTAAATGCTTAAATGCTTTCTGTTATATTTTGAACTCCAGATGAAGATGAAGATTTTACCAGGGTTATTAGAATTAAACAAATAGTTTGCCATTGATGTTTTGGGTAATCCTGATATTTGCTTTCTTGATCTCTTGTGCGCTTTTCCCCCAAACGGTTCCTTTGAAGAAAATAACAGATTGAATATGCAGGATTGTTTGTAAACGCACCATTTAACGTTTGACCCTCCTGCTCGGCTCAATGAACAAGAGAGAGCGAGGGAGATCAGGGCTGAACAATAAGGGTTGCCTAAAATGCCATGTCAGGCAAGTAAATCTGGTAATTCACTAGCCTGACTGAGTGCTAAAAAAGAATGAAACTATTTTGATAATCGGTTAATCATTATAGTAATGTTTCCAGCTCTGGGTCAGAGCCTCTGTACACCCACACAGGTGTTTTACATGAACCTGGCTGATTATCTTCTTCTGATCATTCAGCCCTGTTTCACTCTGGCAGCTTTTAGCCCCGAGTTTAGTCGATTTTCAGACGATAACCCTGCAAACTCGGGGTAATTCTGCTCTGGAGCAGGGCCAGCTAGCCTTTGGCTAAAGTCTGGGTTAGCCCACTTTGGAACATGCCAGTATTATGCCAGTGTTAACGTTCTTTTAACCTTTTTGGGCTAACAGCTCCTTTAGCCTGGAGCTAAATGCAGTGTGAAAAGCCCTATAGAGAATGATCCCAGAGAGGGAGCAGCATTAGTGAGATCAAAACAGTTACGTTATAAAACACAAACACCTGTGCACAACGCCGGACAGAGGAAATAGACGGAAAATGTGACGTAACCGTTAGTTTCTGTTTTTATAGAGTCCTGACCTCAAAACCTGAAATGTCCAGAGCACAACAAAATAATGAGAAAATGAGAGAATGGAGGCAGAGAGCTGCAGGATGTCTGCAGACACAGACTCACCACTGGACACACAGTGGGTAACAAGTGATGATTCAGAGGGATCATGTTTTATACGAGTCTGTATTTTGTTTTTTGGTAAAATCCTGCATATTGTACAATTAATCACAAAACTGTAGCTCTTTCCTTCATCGATCATTGGTAAAATTAACAATCAATTAATCAGAATTACAAAATCTTAAATGTTGCATTTACCAAACAACCCCTCAATCAAAGTTTTATTTCCACGGCAACATGTTCCACGTTCTCTGACAGCGTCACAGGTGCTAACCAGAACCATATAGGGTTCTTCAGCTTGTCCCTATAGGAGAACCATTTTTGGTTCCTATTAGAAGTTTTTTTTTTTTATAAAAGGTCACTTGGAACCCTTTCAAGGTGTTCTACTGAGAACCCAACATAAAGGGTTACACCTAGAACCATATATGAAAGGTTTCACCTGGAACCTCCTGTGAGAGGTTCTACAGAGAACCCTTTTATGGTGCAATGCTTCCACCTGGCACTCTCTCTGGAGGTTCTATCCAGAACTTTTCTAACTTCCTAAGGGTTCCAACAAGAATCCAGCCAGAGGGTTCTACCGAGAACAGTTTTATATTATGGTACAAAGAACCTTTGACAAACCCTTGGATGAAAGAATTCTTCAAAGATTTCAACAAAACAAAAGAACTCTTTCTTCTGAAAAAGGTTCTTTGGTTGAAAAGGAGACCTTAGTCTTACAAAGAACTCTTGACAAACCCTTTCTTACAAACAGGGTTCTTAAGAAGCACATTGTTCAGGGTAGAACCACAGCCCCTCAGGAAGAACCCTTTTGGAACCCTTATTAAGAGTGCAGCCTATGAAACATATAAAGGGCTACACGTTTCAGATGTTTATTTGATAGTAGATCAATTAAATTTTACGTGCTCAATCAAATTCTTGACAACTGATTAGTCGATCATTGATTAATTGTTATCACCCCTGATCACAACACTCGTTTACAATCTAAACTCTGAGAATTGAAAAAAAAGTAAACAAACAGCGTCAGGCCCAGGACAGTTTTTATTTAATGTTAGTGTTTGTCATAATCTGATCAGAATAAAAATGATAATAACGTGTAATTCTTAATCTCCGTTTGCGTCCCCTCTCAGGTCCACTTTCTCAACAGCTTCTTCCACAGGCAGCTCATGACTAAAGGATACGACGGTGTTAAGAGGTGGACAAAGCAGGTGAGGACTGAGACGGAGGCGGCTGCGAGACGAGACCGACTGTAGAAATGAAGAGCGCGCAGAGCGAGAGGCTTTAACCCCCGTCTTTTGTCGCACAGGTGGATTTGTTTTCCAAGAGTTTGCTTTTGGTGCCCGTCCACCTGGAAGTCCACTGGTGTCTGGTGACGGCCGACATCATCAGAAGGAAGATCTGCCTTTACGACTCTCAGGGCAACGCACTCCACAAGGTTGCACGGGTAACAGCAGATTTCATGTGTTTTTTTTGTTTTGTCACTTTCCTGCAGTAGACGCTGTAAAACATGTTTTTCTTTTAATGCTTTGCTCATAACAGAACATCCTGAAATACATGATGACTGAAGCAAAAGAGAAGAAGCAAACGGCTTTTGAAAACGGTTGGGTCGTGTCGTTCGATGAGGTATGTGTAACGGGGGTCAGTCTTCTCTTGACTGTTTATACACAAGACAGTTTGTTTATTGCAAATAATAAGCAAATAATAATAAAAGGAAATGTAGAATACTAATGATGATAATAATTTCTGTGAACTGAATAACCATTAATGACAAGTTATAACAGTCTAACCAGGATTAAAAACTTCTTTTACAAGTGAAACAAACGCACAGACACATAATCACTCTGAATGTCACTACAGTTTCTGTCTCTCTCAGATAGGCCGTACATTAATATTTACAGGTTCTTATTTTTTGAGGAAGTAGGGCAGAACAAGAAATCGCAGTGTTATGAAAAATTGCAGTACAGCCAAGTGCGATGCTCAGATCGCAGGCGATTATTCGATTAAAGGGATAGTTTACCCAGAAATGAAAATTCAGTCATTATCTGCTCACCCTCATACTGATTGAAGGTCAGGTTTTGTTTTTTAGTCCACAAAACAGTGTTTCAGAATCTACCAAACAATGGAAGTGAATGGAGAAAAAACATAAAATGCCTCCATACTGCTCGTCTGGTGTAATCAAAGTTTCCCAAAGCCCCGACATGCCAAGTTTACTAAAAATAAAATGTTATTTACACCATGTTTTTAGCCTGAATCTTCACTGTAGATCTTTAACTTGGAGCCATGTTCATGTGCACACTGTCTGAACTGTGTGTGTGTGTTGTGATGGTGTGCAAACAGCATGTTGGGGCTTTAGGAGACTTGGATTACACCAGACGAGCAGCATGGAGGCATTTTATGTTTTTTTTTTTTGTGTGTTATTTTTTTACATTTGAAAAGTGGTCACCATTCACTTCCATTGTTTGGGAGATTCTGCAACACTGTTTTCCTGTGAAACTCCAGCAGTGTTTTGTGGACTAAAAAAACTAAACCTGACCTTCAATCAGCATGAGGGTGAGTAAACAATGACAGAATTTTCATTTTTGGGTGAACTATCCCTTTAAATATGGAATATAAAATAAAAGCATGAAATTAGGGCTGTCACAATATCAGATTTTCTTTATACGAATATCATAAACAAAATAATTCACTACATTACCGTGATATCTATGAAATATTTTAACATGATGCTAGAAGTCAAATTAATTTTTAACTTTGATTATTGTGTATTTTGTGTTTTTTATTTTGGTCGGGAGGTGCAGAGAGTCTGTAAACAGGACTGCACAAAAAGTGCACTTACACTTACTGGACAGTTAAAAGGCAACTAGATGAACTGAGAAACAAAACATCCACGATGCCCAACGATATTATCATATGAGGATTATTAACATGATATCAGTATTTCATTTTTTTAAATATCATGATCAGTATATCATGACACAATTACATGAAATATAAAAATAACACAAATATGTACACAAGAGATACTCGGCTTACTTTGCCTGAGGGTCGCTTTTGTAAAATTAGAGAAAGCCAGGGGCCAGATAATAAATAAACAAATATTAATAATGTTATTTATCAGATAAAATGAATAAGCATTAAAACTCAATGGATGCCTGATACAGTCTGCTATTTTAGCCCATTCTTATTTCTTTCATCCCCTGAGTTAGTGCTGTAAATTTAAGCAGCAACTCCTCTGTCTTAAAGTTAAGCCCCCATTGTTGTTTTTGCTTTATCATTATTATTTTTTGTATATAGAGGAAATAGATAAAAGATAAAATAAAAAAGATAGATAAAACAACATTTACGAAAGTTGTTCAGCTTGACAAGATGAGAAAAGTAGTGTTGGTTGCTAGGTAACGGACAGATTTAGATTTTCTAACCTGCGATAAGGGAGGATGAAGAAGATAAGACAGGATTCCTAAAGTTAGTCAGGATTTTTCTCTCTAATATTCAAATTGGGAAAAATACTTTGTTACACTCTGAATTCAAGACGGGAATTTTGTCTCTGTAAGAGGCCGTATCAGGGCTAGAAGTGCCACCTGCTGGAGTTTCTCTTGACACACTCACTAACGTGACGTCTTGTCTCCTGCCTGCCGTCCTTCACAGAACATCCCACAACAGACCAATGAAAACGACTGTGGGGTTTTTGTCTTGGAGGTACCAGCATGCTTTTCACGCCGAACATGCATGACTTCAATCGTTATTGTGTCTGCTTGTTTCAGTCCCTACATAACGCCCCTTCGTTGTTGTTCTCCTGTGCAGTATTCTCGATGCCTCGCTCTGGGAAAGCCTCTGCAGTTTTCACAGAAGGACATACCAAAGATACGCAAGAGGATCTACAAAGAGCTCTGTGACCGTAAGCTCCACGAGCAGGGCTGACCAGGACCTCACAGCTGAGCGTATGTCCCAGTGATATAATATGTGCTGTTTCTGATTAGGGTAGATAAAGAGCGGTCCACACACGCCTCTGTCATCAGCAGCCTGACAGCGCTGTGGCTGAGCCCAGCAGGAGAGTGTCAGTCTCATATCAGGTGCACTGTTCGTACTAAAACATCAATTCTTGTATGATTAATGTATTTATAAGATCGATATTTAATCGGGCATGTTATTTAAGATGAAGGGAGACCTTGACTTGGAGTTGACACACTACAGTGCACCAGCAGGGCCTTACTGAACAGACTGCCTGTCGAAAAGGATCTAATCTGTCACGGTCAAGTATCCGTACACCTTTTTTTTGTTTTTTGCACATTTTGTAAGTGTAACTTTGCCTTGTTTGACATTTGTTTGCATCAGTTTACCTGTTAGCACCGATGATTTAAAGGGACAGTTTTCCCCAAAATAAAAAATACCTATTTTTTCCCCCTCTGGCCTTTGGTGCCGTTTATCCATTTAGAAAGTTTTGGTGTGAGTCGTTGAGTTTTGGAGAGATGTCTGCCTTCTCTCCGGTGTATTGGAACCAGATGGCGCTTGGCTTATGGGGCTCAAAGTGCCAAAAAAAAAAAAAACAGCGGAATCTCTTTCCAGAAATCATAAACTGGTTCCTCAAAATAATCCACAGACCTTGTTGTGAGCAGTTTCATGTAGGAACTACTTTCTTTCTATGTTAGAATCTACCAGAACTACTTTCTTTTGTACCAGAAAGTACCATGACTGCATTGGAAATCATATAATTAGGATTTCTTAATACCCTGCTATGCCATAATATCTTTATACTGTCCAGGCCTGCTCCAAAACTCAGCAGCTCACATCAAAACAGACTGATAAATAGCACTACAGGTCAGAGGAAAAATATGCATTTTTGATTTTGGGGTGAACTGTCCCTTTAAGAGAAGCTGTGTGCATTTTGTTTGTGAAGAAAATAAAATAAGTCGTGTTAACTGGAATGACTGTTCAAATTATTCTTTTTTTTTTTTGTTTGCTGCATAAAATACATTTTTAAAGAAAGTTTTAAATAAAAGCAAACAGTTTCCAAACATTTCACCAAGTTTATTTTCTGTTTTTCATCGTACAGATCAGCTGCTGTATGCACTGCATGCAGAATAGCCTCCCACAGTTTATATTAGGTACATCCACGTTCATAAATACACAACTTCCTACCTACAGACAGGTATTTTTTTATTAATATCCAGGAGATTATAACTGTACGTGAGCGTGAACAGTTATAAAAATAAACACAGATGAGAAACGCAGAGCTCCAGATAAAAAGTGTTAATTTAAGGCACAGGACAAACTCTAATGTTTGGTTTTCAGTATGAGAACCAGATTAACTGCATTAATATACTGTAATAAATATGGTGGAATAATCATTACCAAACAAATCTGTTCACAACAGACACATTTCTATTAACAACCTTGTCAGTGCACTAAAAATAATCAAATACAGTTTCACAAGTAATGCATATTTATTGCAGCTGTTCCCTGCCTCCTCTGGTGTAGTGAACTCTGTCCTCTGTAGATCTTTCATGGGTGTAAGTTCATTAAATAAAGGATAAAGTGGCCACAATAGTCTGACTCTCATAGAAAGGACTGGTTTTGGAGCGTAACCACAAAACTCTTGTTCACTTTGTTTCTTGCAATGAGGATCCAGTTAATGCAAATTTAAAGGGATGGTTTGGATTATTTGATGTAGGGTTTTATGAGGTTCTTATCGATAGTGTTTTAGCTGCAGTAGATGCCGGTCAGCACGCTCCCAGTTTGGAGAAGCAGAGAGGAGCACCAGCACAGGCGCCAAGTGTTTAAGTCAGTTTAAGTGTGTGCTACATTTAGAATATTTCCTCTGCTTTCTTTTTCTGTCAGACAGCCTTTTTGGATGGGAAACCACCATCACATAAGTCAAATGTCGCTCTTTCCAAACCAACCAAACTCCACAGGCAAAATCACTCATTTTAACTTGCAGGACAGGGGCATTGCTGGTCTACTATTGCATCAATTTGTTAAGTTTCTTTGTGTTATTGTGTGACTTCGGTGAATCCGAACTAACCTTTTAGAACACTGAAGTCAGACAATAACACAAACAAGCTAACAGATCGAGGCAGCGGTACAACAGCAACTCCCGTCTGCTGTGAGGTAAAATTACTGATTTTGTCTATGGAGTTTGGTTGGTTTCACACATGTACACTTAAATTGATATTAATTCTTCTTTTTGGTAGACGTGCCTAAAATACCTTTTGTTGTTGACCCCGTCCACAGCAGTTCATTGCTTTGCTTCCATGCTGGTGCCCCTCTCTGCTTCTCCAAACTGGGAGTGTGCTGTCCACCATCTACTATAGATAATACATCGACCATGGATAGGTACGTCCTTGTGTACAAACCTACGTTAAATAATCCAAACTATTACTTTAATGTGATACACACTTGTGTTATCAACCTAAATCACACAAAAGAGAAGATGTAGGTAGATATATTTGCTCATAATGTCTATGTGGACCAGAAGAAGTGACAAAAATTAGTCACAAACACGTTGTGGCTCTCGTCCCTGTGGTATTAAGCATCACAGACCGGCTGATGTGCTGTGTACAAATTAATGATCAAATATTAGAGCTTTTTTGGGCGCTAAATTTGCCACATTTGTTTAAATTTACTCCAGGGTGACCGTCTTTCTAGACCACATTTAGTCCAGTCTGATCAGTAGATGAGGAAGGGTCTAATCGTTGACGTGGAACCCCCACTCTATTTCTGGCTCGTCGTCAAGGCGAATCACAAGGTAGGACACGAGCTGGAAGAGGTTCTGCCACAGGCCCAAGAAGAGGTACAGGTAGAAGTCGCTGACGTCCATTTGGCAGTGTATCCCGAGTAATTCATGTCGCACACACACTCAAAACTGTTGACGTAGTTGATGCAGAAGCCTCCGTTCATGCACGGGTCCGAGGCACATTCATCCACATCCTTCTCGCACCTGGAAGGAAAAATAAGGACAGAAGAGTTAAAGAACAAAAACAAGGAAAAGCACCATGTAAAACAACTAGAAGGTTAAGGCTAGCTGCAGCATTGAACATTCCCAAGTAAACTGAGATAGTCTTTATGTAGGACGATGAGCTTTTATCTGCCACAAGGGTGCGCTGTGGTCACTGTGGTCAAGCCATAGTGGTGGTGAACCCTTCTAATAAGAAAGAGGAGTGGTATTATGCCACGCATGTTTAAAAAAACTGTTCATAGTTTGCACAAAATAACATGCTGCTGAGGGTCTCTCACATTAAAACAATGACAAAAGATGTGGTTCAATGATGATGTGAAGTGGCGTGGGATCATGGGAGTTGTCGTCTTTACTTTTGAACAACCACCATAGCTGATGAAAATCTATTTGACGCGGCGCAGGCAGAAATCATGTTGACGGACAAGCTAATATTAAGTGTTTGTTCCTGGGTGGTTTAGTCACGTTCGCCGACTTCCTTCCTCGCTCTGCTGTGTCTGATGTATCCATTTGTTTTCCCAGAGGTTTTAGCAACTATCTTGCAATAGCTAGCAGGACCGTTGCCTTGAATAAATTATGAATTTCTCTGCATTTAAAAAGTTTTTGGAAACATTTGGGATAACGTAAGTACACAACTCAAAAAAATATGTAATATGTCTAGCGTTTTTGTGGACTAAAAGACTAAAGCTGACCTCCAATCGGCGTGAGGATGAGTAGATAATGACTGAATTTTCATTTTTGGGTTAACTATCCCTTTAAGTATATTTGAAATGCAACTATTATTGCACTAACAAAAGAACATTCAGAAGGCCATAAGTTAATGCTATTTGGGGGGCCTTGGCATAGTTTGGGAACAGGCCTGCAGCAGGAGTTTGTCAAACTTTTTCTGGCTCATGATTTTAGATTTAAGAGTCTCATATGTAGAGGTATTCACAAATCAATTTATTGGCAGTTATGGTTTATTTAACGCATAATTCCTGTAATTCAAAAAGTCAGATTGTCAACACATAAATCTTAAAAAATCTGATCGTCCCTGTATGGATATCGAGCGACCCCGTTTGGGGTCATCAGGCGCTGAGCCCCAGGGTTGACAGACCCTGCAGTCACAACCTATGGTAAAGAGGATTAAATATAATTATGCTTGTCTCACCACTGTCCTGTGAAACCAGGCAGGCAGTAACAGGTGTTGTCTGCTTCAGAGCAGTTCCCTCCATTAAAGCAGCTGTAGTTCCATCTTGTGCCCATGCACGTGGATACAGGCAGCTGAGGAAGTCTGAACAGAAAGAAGAACACAACGTGAAATGTCAGTGCTCTCCTGCTTGGCACCGGTGGATTTACTTTCTTTAAAATGTGTTTATCTGCAGTGTTTATTATATAAAAGCACTTACGGATTGATCTCAATGTACCATGGGATTTCAGGAACTTTCTCACTGTAAAAGACCAGTTTGTAAATCAGTACAGCTCTGAGTTCGCTAGTCTGTTAAATGCTACAGTTAGTTTGGTGTCACAGAAATATTAAAGGGATGGTTCAGATTATTTGAAGTGGGGTTGTAAGACGTACCCATCGACAGACAGTGTATTAGCTACAGTAGATGCCGGTAGGGACGCCTCCAGATTGGAGAAGCAGAGAGGAGCACCAGCACAGAAGCTAAGCTATGAACTGCTGTGGACAGGGTCAATAACAAAAGGTCATTTAGCCATTTATTTATTTAGCCAATGTCAGTTTAAGTGTATGCTATATTTAGAATATTTCACCACTTTACTTTGCCATCAAACAGCCTTTTCTGATGGGAAACCACTGTTATATAAGCCTAATATCTCTCTCTCCAAACCAACCAAACTCCATAGACAAAATCAGTCATTTTACCTCACAGATCACGAACTGCTGGGCTACCGCTGCCTTGATCTGGTAGTTTATTTTTGTTATTGGTAATTCATACTATCCTTTTAAAACACCAAAATCACACAATAACACAAACAAACTAACAGATCAAGGCAGTGATAGGCCAGCAACTCCTGTGATGTGCAAGGTAAAATGACTGATTTTGCCTATGGAGTTTGGTTGATTCAGAGATAGTGATATTTAGCTTATTTAATGTTGGTTTCTCACCAGAAAAGGCTGTCTGATGACAAAGTAAAGTGATGATAGACTGTCTATCGATAAGTACCTCATACAACTCCACATCAAATAATCCGAATTATCCCTTTAATAAACTGTGGAAGGACTCACTTGCAGTGTTGGCCTGTCAGATTATGAGGGCAGAGGCACGAGTAGCTCTCGAAACCTTTGAGGCACGTGGCACCATTGAGGCAATTGCTGTTTTCACACATGTCGACTTCCACCTCACACTGCTCACCGCTGTACCCCAGCTCACAGACACACTTGAACCCCCCCGGTAGGTTGGTGCAGTTTCCGTAGATGCAGGGGCCGGAGAGGCAGGTGTCTGTTGACTCCTGACACAGCGGCCCCGTCCACTCAGAGGGACATGTGCAGTGATGCAGGTCAAACAGGTCCTCACACTCGCCCTCGTTCTTACAGGGGTTGGGCGCGCACACGCTGGCTCCCCAGCAGCCATACCGTGGCGCGGCGTCACGGTTTATCCTCGCAAACTGCTCCTCCTGGGGTCTGGGGAGTTTCAGCTCCTGTGTCGTGGTGGAACGGGAGAGGAAGGCCTCCGATCTGCACCGGGCCCAGACAGCCGGCCATCTTCTCTCCCAGCGTCCAGGCTCAGTCCCCCCAGGAAGATGTCCGCCCCCCTCCCTGAGAAAATCCAAGTCCCCCGCAGCTGTTTTGGACACGCTCAGGTCCTCCTTGCCTCCATCCACAGCCATGATCCACCTGGATGTCGGGAGTGTCTGGTTCTCCATGCTGAGCTCCACAGTGTGCCACTCTCCATCACTGATTGGACCCTGGCTTTGAAGCGTCACCTTGGGGGAATCCTCATCAGCCCCAGCCTGGAGCTCCATGACCAGGTGAGAGTCCAGGAGGAAGATGGTGACATAGTCGGAGTCCTTTTGTGCATGAAGTAAGGTGGCAGCGGACTGTCTTGTGCGTAAGCTGAGAGAGACACTACTGAGTGTGCGCTGAATCTTCCCATTGCTCCGGTAGTGCAAAATGCTGCTTTCATCCCGAAATGTCACGTTAGAAAAACCTGGAGGAGGGAGACAGAAGAAACTTAACGAACTGAAAAGTTAAAGTGGTTTTCCCATTCATTTTATTTCTTCTAGTGTTAAGACATAAAGCCCATTTTTACTTTACTGCCCCTGCTAAACGCCTCTGGCAAAGCAAGGACAAGATTTTCAGGTTTTTTTTAGTTTGTCTCAATAACATTTAATACTCTGTACTAAAGTTAGGAGAAAACAAGTATCGCTCTCCCCAAATCAACCATAACTCCATTGGCAAAATCAGTAATTTTACCTTGCAGAACACATGAGCTGCTGGTCTGCCGCGCCTCGATCTGATAATTTATTTGTGTTATTGTGTGACTTTAGTGTTTTAAAAAAATAGTACAGATTCAGCAAAGTCACACAATAACCACTAACTAACTAACAAATTGATGTAGTGGCTAACTAGCAACTCCCCTGTTCTGTGAGGTAAAATTAGTGATTTTGCCTGTGGAGTTTGGTTGATTTGGAGAGTGATATTTGACTCATATGATCATGCTTCTTCTGTACTTTGTACTTTAACTTAAGAAATTTTTAACACAAGAACTTTCAGGCGATTGCATTTACTCTTGGAAAAATAAAAGTGATGCTCATTTGTAAACAAAACTGTAAGTATCTGAAACTTTTGTTCACCACAGAGCTGATTTTCCGCAATAATCCAAAATCAAATGACAAACTCCTGTTGGCTTTTTGTGAGAGGAACCAGAGCAATGCTAACTCACTAAACTATGTCATCCCTGCAGCACTCTATTAAAAACTTTAAACTGTTTATGTCTGGGGAATTTAAAATGTTATTGTCTGCTTTGTCTGTTGAAGCTAACTTCATATTGTCATTGATGGGTCATTGGCAGTGGATGCAGAAAAGTATGAAACATAATATGATGAGCATATGCACAAATCTAGGCACTTGATGGCATAAAAAACACACAAAGACAAGGCAGCTACTCTGCATCAGTGGCTCCCCCTCCTCTTCTCTTTGTGGACATGTGACGTCTCCAGGAAGACTTGTCATCATCAACTTCCACACAGGCATGTGGCAGTAGACTTAATCTGACCAGGGATTACCACGTCTTAGAGGAATCCTGTGTAGGATCCCTGCCTCAACTCTGTTCCCTTCTGTAATCAGCCACTCTGTAATTAATCAGCGCCTGCACCAGAGAGTGGCCTGAGGGGACCGCGCACTGCAGACGGTCCCTTCAGTGCATACAAACCAAGAGCAGAAACGGCTTAAACATTTTCTATGAATCCCTTTCTTGGCAATGTTTGTGCATGTCAGGAACAGTAATAGCAATGTGGCTGTACACATTACACTATTTGTGGCTCCTATTCCTAGAGAGTCTCTGAGGCTTTTTTATCCCACGGTCATGTATTTTTAGGCTCGTGTTCTTTCTAAGACAGGACCTCGGGTCCTCAGCTCAGGACACTCACACTCAAAGCCCTGAGAGCGAGGTTGACAAACAGCAGTGGCGGGGCAGGGAGACAGCTCACACCACTTCACCTCCTCACAGCGCTGCCCTGCGGTGTTGGGGGGGCAGTTACAGATGAAATCGTCCCACATGGAGTAGCACACTCCCCCGTTGAGACAGGGTTTGACCTGATGAAGAGAAAACAGCACAAATCAATCAAGTCCAGCATCCTGTCAGCTCGAGGTCAGGTTTATTTTGTTCGTCCACAAAACACTGCTGGAGTTTCACAGGAAAACAGTGTTGCAGAATCTCCCAAACAGTTGAAGTCAATGGTGACCAGTTTTCAAACGTAAAAAAACAACCGCAAAAAAACATAAAATGCCTCCATGCTGCTCGTCTGGTGTAATCCAAGTCTCCTAAAGCTCTGACATGCTATTTGCACACCATCACACAAACACACACAGTTCAGACAGTGTGTATGTACACATGAACGTGGCTCCAAGCTAAAGATCTACAGTGAAGATTTTTTAAGTCAACTTAGCATGTCGGGGGTTTAGGAGACTTGAGAACTGATTCCCTTGAGACACTTGAGTTAAAAATAAAAGGCTCAAAACAGTATAACTAACACTTATTTACAATTATTTCAAACGTGAAACTGGCCCAAACCCGCCTCTCATTTGCATATTTCAGCCCAAACCCGATTACAGCCCGACATTTTTCTTAACAGGCTTCCCTCTATGCACCAAACAGTAGGACTTTTACATGCGAATGAGAATTGGAACTGACAACAACTAAATTGGGGGTAAAAATGAGAATAAACAAACAAACAAACAAACAAATCAAATAAATAAATAAATATAGTACAGCCCGAACCCAACATGAGCCCGTAAAATATATGAGAAATTAGGCCCAACCTGACCCAAACCCGTCGGGCACAGATCTTAAGCTCTAATCTCAGCAATGGTTTAATTTGAACCTAGCGCAAGTGAGAAACTAAAATAGAATCATCATTTTTGGTTCTTATTCTGAATCGATTCATGATGCCCAACCCTAATCATAACAGCACTGATAGGACTCACAGCGCAGGCGTTGTCACTGCTGCATCCTTGTGCAACGTTGGTGAGTTGCTCCAGGCTGTAGGACTCCACTGGAGTTGCTATGGGATAGAACTGCAGCCGTTTGCTGTTAATCCTCAGATCCTGGACACATCCCTTGAAGTAGCCGCCAAACGATGCAGAGGCCCTGCGTCCGGTAGCCCCCCAACGAAGACCAGATCCCCAGGATGGGCCTGGATGGGCCTGATGTGCATAGAGCCCTGGCTCTGGGCCGACTGGAGCAAAATGGCTTCCTTTGCTTCCAGCTTCACAGTCACCAAATGGAAATGGCCGTCACTGACCGCACCCCGACCGACAAGGGTCTCAAAGTTGTTGATCTGAACTTTAATCCTGCCTTCTTCCAGCCACAGGCGGAGGTACTGACTGGTGCTGTTGGCCATGATGAGGAGCAGGCCGCTGGACTGTCTGGTGCGAATGAACATGGATACAGTTACAGTATCTCCTGGGTCATCGTCTAATGAGTACAAAGCATAACTCTCCAGGTCTCTGTTTCCAAACCTTGCAGTGATATACTCTGTGTGGGTACAGAGAAGAGAAAGAGAAAAAATCAAACTTAAAGAAAACCTGATCAAAAGAACATCTTAAAGGAATTGTATTCAGGTTGGAAAACACCCTTATTCCCTTTCTGACCAATAGTTGTTTCTGTGCATTAAATATTAAACTACAGCCAGCACCAGTTAGCCTAGCTTAGCATGAAGACTGGAAACAGCTAACCTGGGTCTGTCCAGATGTAACAGAAAGTGCCTACCCGCACCTCTAAAGCCAGAGATGTGGACGTCAGAATCATATGACTGGACCTAAGTCAGACAACTTTGATGACTTGACTTGAGAAAATCAAGAGACTGCAACTGGAATTGGACTTGACCCTTTTGACTTGCGACAACCAAAGATTAAAAAGTCTGTTTTAAAAAATCAGTCATTCCCTCAATCAACTAACATTAGCATTGTTAATTCTCAGAAAGTCTAGACTCAATTCCCAAGATTGACTTTGTTTGAACCAATCCGACAGCATCCAATCAAGTTGCAGAAGAGAAGCATGATGATGAACTATTGGTACGTTACTGAGCTCCAGTTCTAAAAAGTTATTCCGAAGATAATTTAATTCTTGTACAAAAACTGTGCAGTGGTGAACAAATAAACAACAAAGAACAGTAAGTGGAAGCTGTTATTAAAATGCCATTACATTTGGTGAAGAGTGTCTTCTTGACTTTTTAAGGACTTGGGACTTGACTCAGAACTTGCCTGTCTTGACTTGGGACTTACTTGTGAATTGCAAATGTCATGTCATGGACCTTAATCTGCTCATTAACTTCATTCATTGATAAAAGCTTTGTTTCATCAACAGGTGATGTATGAAGATGTGTTCTGTGAACACAAAGAAACTGCTGAGGATGCTGATGACAGTGACTCTGCGTGGCGTGCCTCTGCATGGCGTGTGTCCTTAAGACTCCCTCATTTGTCAAAGTGAAGACGTTCCAGGTGAGCAACTAAAACCCACGTTTTTTTAATCCTCACCTCAGGTGTTGCTGAATACCTCCTAATTGCATAACTCTGTGCTATTTCTACCAGGAGTGTAATCTCCTTTAAAGTCTACAGTACTGAGAGACTTTATCACCCCGCAGGGTGGCTCTCTTTATAGCTAACCACTGAGATTTCTGCAGCGACGTGACTGAGGTTGAACTTGACTTGACCTGTGCCTGATTTTACAGCATGTAATTCTGTCTAGAGAGAGTCATTTAGATGCTGCAGTTGATGAAAATGTCCAATGTTTGCCCTCCAGATTGCAAGTGGTATTTGTAGGAAATCTGACAAATTGTTATCATTTCACAGCTCCCTGATTGCTCAGCAACTGAAAAGACAATGGATAGAGAAAATCTGGAGGAACATGAAGCCATATTTCGAGGTAAATCAACTTTTTTGATACGCCAACTGCTAACATTAGCATTCAGCCATTTTCTAGCTAACATTACTGTTTGATAGTGTTACACAATATGATCGGAAAGGCATGAGTTAATTCTGAAATGTCAACACACATCATAAACATATTTCTTTAAGCCTACAAGTAAAATACACTCTATGTATTCAAGTTTGCAAAGTATTGTTAACTGTCTCCAAGTACAGAGCATTGAGCTAAAACAGGGTTAATGGTATGTTAGATTAGAACAAAATAAAAGTCAAATAAAACAAATAACAGAGCAAAAAAAAGTCTTATCTTACATTTTCCTCATCTTACTTATTGCACTTTTGTGTTGGATGTAATCTATGAACACTTCACAGAAATTTGTGTTCCAGTGAGTATCGTTTCACTTTAAGTTACTGACTTAATCAGAACTTTAATTAACTTTAATTTCTGAGGTCAGGTGAAGAGACAGCAAGATAGTTAACATTACACTGTTA
Organism: Lutjanus argentimaculatus; assembly: GCA_034769285.1. Taxonomy (NCBI): domain Eukaryota; kingdom Metazoa; phylum Chordata; class Actinopteri; order Lutjaniformes; family Lutjanidae; genus Lutjanus; species Lutjanus argentimaculatus. The sequence continues at coordinate 647,868 of JAWZSL010000064.1, forward strand.
GCCTGATTTCACCCGTTTTACTTCCAGGCTTAAATAAATGTGTCCAAGATGTGTGTTGATATTTCAGAATTAATTTACGCCTTTCCTATCATATTGTGTAACACGGTCAAAAGGTGACATTAGCCAGGAGGTGGCTGAATGCTATCGTTAGCGTTATCGTTAGCTAAATATTTCACTGTCCATTGTTTCTCAGGTGCTGATCAATCAGGAAACGGTGAAATTATAATGATTTGTCAGATTTTCTATGTTAATGCGACTTGCATCTTGGAGTGTGACGTCAGAGGAATATTTGCGTGTGTGAATATGGTGAATCAGCAGGGGCCGATCTAGAGAAATATTCATGGGGTGGCAAAGCGTGTCATGGACAATTCAAGGGGTGGTAAAAATTTATATGCCAATTTAATCACAAACAATCAATCTGTATGAGATAATGTACACTGAGGAGGTCATTATCGTGAAATAAATCCCAAACGGGATGAAACCCCCGGATGATTCAAGAACCCGGTCATCCTGTTGGGATTTATTTCAATTGCCATCCTTCTAGCTCCGCCCCTGTGAATCAGACCTATACTCTTAAAGCAATACACCGCTCAAACACATTATAAACAGTTTCATGATCTTTGGCTAAGTCTTGTTTGTCATAGTCCCGCTAAAGAAAGTTAAGCTAATATTGAGACCTACCTTAAGTTTAAAAGGTCCAGTGTGTAAGATTTATGGGGCTCAATTGGCAGAATATGGCAGGAATGGAATATATATTCATAACTATGTTTTCATTAGTGTATAATCACCTGAAAATGAGAATTGTTTTGTTTTTGTGACCTTAGAATGAACCATTTATATTTACAGGCGGTGTTCCTGCAGGGGCTGAGATGATACCTCCCAATTAATAGTGCGATTTATTGCAGTTTTTATTTTATTTTATATCACTAGACCAGGGGGAAAAGTTAGCATTTAGCTGTTCCTGCTCATTAAGCTGGTGCCATAAGGAAATAAATAACCAATAATAACCAAAATTAATAGAGCCCCTGGCTATATTTTTTAAACCCCTTGGGAATATTGAGTTTGAGTTTTGACCCTTTGAGGCTGCTGTTGCTGGTCAATGGAAAATTCAATGTGAAGTCAGCAGCTATTAGTTCGTTTCCACAGCACAGCGGAAACATGCTCCTGAAAGTTTGAGCACGCACATCATTTTATGTAAAGCATGTGAAGTAAAATGGATCCATTTGTTAAGATAATGCTACCATGATCATGATGCTAATTTCTGTTAGCGTGTTAATGGGAATTCCCATGATGTGTTAGCATCAGCTAACAGACTAAGCAGTAGTCATTATTATATTCCACTGCCAGTTTTTACAGTAACCCAGAATGGACAAACAAAATACTGGCTCTAGATACGACCTTTCGCGAGTTTTGCAGCCATCATAGTTTCTTCTACATGCATGGAAGGGGAGGGGGAGGTGAGCAGTACTCAGTTAGTTGCAACCTACAATGTCACCACTAGATGCCACTAAATCCTTCACACTGGTTCTTTAATGGAGACTGGTAGTACAGGTTTTGGGAAGCGACATATAATCTGGTTTTAGTCAGTTTCAAATGGCCTGCAGTGGCATTTACAGTGTGTGTGTTTGAGTTTTACCCTCTTCACAGTTGCGTCCCTCATGTGGCCTGTGGCACTCGCACGTGTAGCTCCTCCAGCCCTGGTTCACACAGCGCCCTCGGTTCTGACATGGGCTGTCATCGCACTTGTCTTTGTCGCTGCAGCCCACGGTGACGTTTGCCTGGGCGTCTGAATCTTCTGCCGCTATAACAGGCAACACCAGGTGTGAGTCCACAAACACATCTCTGAAGCAGCCCAGGAAAGCAGGCGGGGGGTCTGCCTCACCCACCGCTCTGCCCAAACCCCAGTCGCCCCCCGCCGCTCCTATGAAGAGGCTCTGACGAACTGTTCCTGGCTCGGGGAGAGCGTAGGCTTGCTCGAGCAGCTGGACGTCAGAGCTGGAGTCCCTGGTGCAGCTTCCCTCGGTGCAGAGCAGCCTGATGAGGCTGACCACGCCGCCCAGCGACGCTTCCACCGTGTGCCACCTGTTGTTGGACAAGTACTCGGGCAGCTCCTGAACCAGCGTGCTGGAGCCTTGACCTCTGAGGCTGCGGAGGCAGAGATGCCCGTCCATCAGCTCAATGCTGAGGAGCAGGTCGTCCACTCTGCGTTGCAACAAGGTGCTGACCGGTCTGGCTGACCTGAAGCTGAATGTCACATTAAGAGGAGCCTCTGGGTCTAGAAGCTGAGTCTCTATGTACATGTAGCCTCGGGACTCAAATGAAAAGACGGTGGATGTCTGGCATTTTGGGCCTGTGAAGCCAGCAAGGCAGATGCATGTGTAAGTGTGCTGACCATCGATGAATAAAGGGGAGCATATTCCTCCATTCTCGCATTGGTTGTCATCACAGCCTGAAAGTGCAGTTGTGCAGGTCTCTCCCCCGTACAGGCGCCCATCTAGGCTCTGCTGGGAGCAAAGGCACCTGAAACCTCCATTGTGGCTCTCGCATACACCACCGTTTTGGCATGGCTGCTGTTCACATCCAATGATATCGTCACCGGAGGAAGTGCCTGGGGCGAAGAAAACAATTGTTACTTCTTAAAACGATCCAAAATTAAACTGCACTCATATTTTAAACCCACATGTCAGTCAAGGTTATTAAAGTTAACAAAAACTAAACAGAAAACAAAAAACATTTTAGTTTAAGGTATATAATCTGGAACGGTTTCCTACAAAAATCATTATAGACTGACTGACTTGGGTGTGTGGTGGCATCTGTATTTTTAGAGTTCCTGCCCTTTGCCTTTATTTTCTTATCTTTTCTCATTTTTCTGCAGCACCTGAGACATTTCACCGACCCAAAACATTGGTATTTGATGTCCTGATGCATTTATGAACAGTTCGGACAAGTCCTACTGACTCTACCTATAAGTAAAATTAAAATAAACACCCAGAGACATTATGATTTTGGATCATCCCACTCTTGTGAACACAATATCTCAAGGCAGGGAATTTGTCCAAATGACCACTTGGACTTGGATTTTGGTGGTTAAAGGTCAAAGGTCATGGTCACTCTCATGAACGCAATATCTCAGGAATGCTTGGTGGGAAATTTCTTCTAATTTGGTAAAACGTCCATTTGGATAATCTGCTTTAGATATAGGTGGTCAAAGGTCAAAGGTCACTGCGACCTCACAAAACATGTTTTTGACCATAACTCAAAAATTCATACACTAATTATGACAAACTTCCACATAAATGTCTATTAGGATATTAGCAGTGTAACTAGTTACATGCAATGAAATTACAAAATAAATGTAATTGTAATCCATTACAGCCACTGCAACAAAAAAAGGTAATTAAGTTACAATCACTTATCAAAATATTGTTATTACATATTTTCAGGTTGCCTGGCTCAGATCTGCACTCTACTAGTTGAGACTGGGATGCATATATAATGTCTATTCTGAACTTCTTAAATCTGCGATTAATGATAATAATAATAATAATAATGATAATAATATAATAATAATAATAATAATAATAATAATAACAACAAACAATGAGAAAGAAATGGCATGATAACTTAATTGAAAGTTTGGATAAATCTAGAGTTTAATATTGTATAAACACATGTTGTGCATTGTTCTTTACACTTATTTAGGCCTTCAACAATTATTTTCATGGTTAATTAATCTGTTGATCTTTGTTGAAGTTGTTTGGTCCATCAAATATCATAAAAAGGGTGAAAAATGTTTCAGTGTTTCCCAAAGCCCAGGATGGCGTCCTCAAATGTCTCGTTTTGTCCACAACTCAAAGATATTCAGTTCACTGTCATAGAGGAATTTCAAAAAAACAGAAAATATTCACGTCTGAGAAGCTGTAATCAGAGAATTTGGACATTTTTCTTCAAACTCAAAATAATTAATCAGTTAAAAAAAATATTCTGCAATTAATTTAATAGTTGAAACTTAATCGATTAACTGACAAATCATTGCAGCTCTAAAATTGTTGAAATATGGACAATAATCAGATGACAATCAGAAAAACAGGCAATATATTTATAGCTACATTGGCTAAAATATATGATAAACATTTGCAACATTTACAACAACATTCATCTCTGATTACATATAGCATGTGTATGTATCCAAACATTACCTGCATAAAGCAACCATAACATCCACACATGACACGCTGAATTTCAACATTGTCCTTAACGAGTCCTCCGAATTACAAGATTTTTCTCAGTATCTTCATCTTAGGTCAAAGACAGGTGGCGAACACTCGTGTGTGCAGCTCCATGTTCAGCTCCGCTCCTCTGTGCATGTATGTGTTCACTGAACTGCTCGGCGTGCTGCAAGCCAGATAGGAGGGATTAAGCTAATGCACTTACAATGTCTTACACATTAAATGAGTTGGCGAAGGGAGGGAGGGAGGTGCATCCAGGAAGCTAATTTGAGCAACTCCAAACATTTTCCTTCAGCAGAACCCTGATGTCCACTTATATAAGTGACAACCGAGGTCCACCTGATGGAAACAATGGGATGTGAGAGTTTTGGAACCGATTCAAGGACACAAGGAGATTTATTAACAGGTTTGTATAATGAAAATTTGGTGTTGTTCCCTTTTTGATAGACTGATTAGATTGGCTCAAGAGATAAAATAAAATTATATAACTTATTTATATAGAAGAGTGCTTCTGATTAATTAAACACTGTAAAAAAAAAGTTGATAGAACTCATAATTGCAACTGTCTTCACTAGATTTTGGAGTTTTGAAATGAACTAAACAAAGTTTTATCAACCCATAATCTTTGGTTAAGATAATTTACTTTTCTTCTTTAGATAAAGTTGAAGGTTTAGTGTGTAAGATTTACTGGGATTTATTGGTCGAATATAATATTCATAAATATGTTCATAAGTGTGGAATCACCTGAGACTAGATGTGTTTTTGTTACTTGTTACAGAATGTTTATGTTTACAGAGCGCGAGGGTCCTCTTCTGTGGAGGCCGCCATGTTTCCACAGAGACCACTGTAGGTTCTCCTGCATGCTTGGAAGGGGAGGGTGAGGCGAGTGGTATTCAGTTGGTTGCAGTCCGCGACCTCACTGGTAGATGCTGCTAACTCGTACACACTGGTCCTTTAAATCGATGAGTTTTAAAAACCTTTAAAAAGTTGTGTTTAATTTTTCACAGTGAACTTGGAACATGATTTGTCATCATTTCGGTGCATGAAAATGAAATGGTTGCAATTGAAAATATTAAATTATTAACCATTATCATCACTTTTACCTCTATGAGTTTAGAATAAAAAAAAAAGAATAAAAGTAAATTATCTCAACAAAACATTATTAGTTGGTAAAATGTTTTCAAGACTTCAAAGTTGCTCTTTAGTCTGGTGGTACGGCAGCAGATACTTCTGTATCTCTTGCCAGACGACAGCAGGGTGAACTGGCTTTTGCTGAGTTGAGTTTTGTCTTATAGTATCCTTTAAGTTCTGCTGGCACCTCATCTCCCTGATACCAACAGATGCTCGGTAGATGGGTACCAATGATGTTCTGGGCGATTTTCATCTCCCACTGTAGAGGTTTCATGTCTTGTGCCATGCACAACACGTGCCAGTTTGAAGAATTCAATTTAAAAATTAAAATAAAAAAAAAAAGATGGTGAACCTACCAGAGCATGGGCACAAACTGAAATATTACAGTCTGTAGAAGGAAATATCCCCACGATTCAACTACACATACACACTCTGGAACGCTGACATAAACATAAAGGGCATGTGTGCACGTGTATGCACACACGTACTACAGAACGTGTGCTCAGTTGAGTACTACAGTATTTGGCTGCAGCAGCCGGCTGGACTGAGGCCCAGGCTTTGACAGAAGTAAACTCAGGCCAGTGGTTCTAATCTGGGAAGTATCTCTCTCATTGAAACGTCGCTGACGTCATTATGAGTCATTTCTCTGAAGAGCCCTAAGAGCATTCAATCTGCTCATTAGAAATACTAATGGCCTTACAGTTCTTTTTAGTGTTTCCTCTTGTACACTTGCTCCAGCTCAGGTTTTACAATGGCACCTATAGTTGTTACAGTCAAGAATTTGGGGCCATGATCCAACATATAAACTAAGTGTATCTTTATCATTAGAGCATGTTTATTTTGGAAATATGTATATGTATGCTGATGTAACTGATGTCTTTTCACCAAATCGATAGATGGAATAAACCTTGAGTTAAATAAAATTACAATAGTGCTGCAATAAATAATCAGATGTTTTACTAATGTAAAAGTAAAAATACCACAGTTTAAAAACCAAGTTTAAGTTGCACTCAAAATCTTAAAGTAAAGTAGATAAGTACTACTAACAGAATTTACTTAAAGTTTATAAATTAAAGCGTTCACTGTGTGGCCAAAATGGGTGCTGCAAGTGTTACATACAATTGAAATTATCATTAGTGATGCATTAACATGTAAGCAGCATTTGTAACTGGCTGCACTTAAGGTAATTCTAATTTGTTTTAATTAAATGTGATTTGTTTTATATAATTTTGGGGGCAAAACACTTTGCAAATGATCATAGTAGGTTTTTAAATTTTAATTTGTAATTTAAGCCTTTGGACAAATGTACTGTAATACAAAATACAATATTTTCCTCTGCCCTCCATTCAGAACTGCAGGTCACACCGTGCACACAAACCGTTCCAACTTCTCCCCTCTGGTAGGCGCTACAGAGCTGTTTCTTTCCTCCAGTTATCACTCCAATGGACACTTAAATCATTCGTGTCTACTGTCAATAACCCTGTAACACTAAAACATCCACTTACCTTAAGTTATAAACAATAAAGGTTATTTACAGTTTAAAACTCACACAGTGCTTTAATATATACGTTGTGCATATCATCTATAAATCCTGCATGCATACATATATGTATACAGTATACATGTATACATAACCATCCACTTCATGTACATTAAGCAATCTAGTACTTTACTCACACAGTTGCACTATTTGTATTTGTTTTCTACCTTGACAACAGTTGACCTATACATTTATTATTCTGTGGCTTTTCCTTTACCACCATGTTACTGTTTTTTATTGTTGTTGCTGCTTGTTATACTTGTATAATGACATGTCACAATAAATTTTGCATTTTGAATACAGAGGCCTAATAGTTCTTTGTCCAGTTTTACCTGTGTTCAGCTTTGTAGTCCTTGACTTTAGCCGTGTCTATTTCTGTCTGTCCTGTAAATTGATTTGTATGTAAGTACATTGAGAGTAATCCAAAACCAGTGTCTTGTATGTTTACACTTGGCCAGCAAAGCTGATTGGAAATATGTAGGAGTATTACTATAAAGGATATGTCAACTACACAAGTACAAGTAACTCGGAATTGTACTCATGTATTCATACTGTCTATGTAAAAAATTGGTAGTATTTAATGGAAGTACGCTATTAGCTTTCAGACTACATTACCCATGATACCCTCGACTCGTACAGCCTAGCGTGAACTTTAACTTGAAACACATCCTCCTCGTTTTATTCGTGTTTGACTTTTCATGCAGTTACACTCAAAATGACCCCATGAAGGTACCAGTGTTTCTATTACTCTCATTGTTTTGTCAGTTTTGACGTGTGTGCACGCCCCCAAACAAGAGCTTCAGAGGACAAAAGCGGAAACAGCCAATAGGCGAGCGGTTTGTTGCGGTGTCCGACATTTCTGGTAGGATGGGGTGGGTCCTGTCTATGAGGTAACCCTTAACCTGCGTAACTCTCGCGAGATTTGAACGAATTATTAATTTATCGTGGACTTTGTACAAACTAATTATGTTTTATAACGTGACAATGCTGTGATTGAAATTCAGATTGGTTATTGGACATAAAATACTTACTTTGGGTTAGGAAAGAATCATGGTTTGAGTTAAAAATATTTACTCTCGCGAGATCTTTCGCGGGTCTGGAGTTCCTTCTATATAGAACCGATCTGGAGGTGGGGCGTTATAGATATTCTGGAAATGATTATTCCTCGGTTTATTTTCCACATTAGGCATGTCAGCCGGATTGTACAGTGCTTTGTAAACGCTGCGCGTGTCTCCGAGGTAAGATTTTTATTTAAAAAACGTCCCAGTGTAAAGGTTAATTTCCGGGGTAGCAGTGAGGGTCGTTTGTCAACACTCTCCTCGGAGGGGGGCCCGCCGCCCGTCAGACTGATAACAAAAGTTGGGGTCCTTCAGGTGGAGAGCGAATTTGCAAAGACAGTCGGTTTTACCGGAATAGTTCAAAACAACAACACGGTTACGAGCTGAATTTCACGTTCCCGTCAGGCCCGCGATGCCTCCTGAGAGCAGCGTTCATAACAACTGGTAGAGACATAAACGTGACCAATGACCAGGCCAGGTGAACACAGAACGTTCCCACAACGTCAACGTTCCCACACAAACGTTTCCACTCCCAAACGTTAATTGTGCAAATGTTGTGTACGCAACGTTGCATTCACAAAACGTTCTAAGGAACCACTTAAAGTAACATTTGTTGGTGTCAATTTTTGTGACGTTCTTCTGAGGTTTTTGTTCAATATAACAAAAAAACAAAAACAAAACAAAAACAAACAAACAAACAAAAAAAAAAAAACACTTGCTGTTGTATCATGTAAGGAACATTTAGGGGAACATTCAAATAACATTCCTAGAACATGCTGGGACAGCAGACACAATGGTACTTTCACATCTTCGTTATCATCCAGGGAACATTTAAGGGGGAACGTGTGCGTAACCTCTCCTGAACGTTCAACTAACCTTCCAAGGATGTTCTAATGATGTCATATTAACGCTATGGTCTTTATGTCAGCACCTGCCTTTTTAACCAGTTTTCCCAGAACATTCTGGAAATGTCACCAAAAAATTTGGTTTTACATCAGGTAATATTATTTTAACTTCCAGGGAACGTTAAGGGGAAAACGTTTAAGTAACCCGCTTGGAACATTCGCCTAACTCTGCCAGAACGCCTGAAAATGTAACATTACTATAACATTATTTTTTACGTAAGGCAGACTTGCGATTATAACTCTGAGGGAACGTTAAAGGGAAATGTTTGAGTAACCATCATGGAACATTCACATAACCTTCCCAAATGTTCTAATAACGTACCATAAACGTTGGTTTTACGTCACTGGCTGTATTTTCACGTCAAGGGAACGATACAGGGAAACGTTCAAGTAACCATTTAACCAACCTTCCCAGAACATTCTGTAAACGTAAAAATAACGTTTTCAAGTAGAGAAGACTTGACATTTTAACATCCAGGGAATTTTAAAGGGAAACCTTCAAGCAACCTTCCTGGAACATTCAACTGATCTTTCCAGAACGTTCTGAGAACCTAACGATAATGTTGGTTTTGCATCAGAAAGACTTTTCAGCATCCAGGGAACGTCACGCAGGAACATTCAATCAACATTCCCAGAATGTTTTGGGAAGAAAATTTTGCTAGCTGGGAAGCTGTTATTGTGCATCTTTTCATGCACAATGTGTCCGCTGTTAATACCATTGTTGTGTTATGCTAAGCTCTTTGTCTAACCTCCTACAACCTCCTAAATTCCCAAAGGGGTCAGGACCCACAATTTTATTTGGGTCCCTCCAACTTCTATAAAGCATTTAAAATGTTTTACTGATGAGAGGAAATAAACAAGAACCTGTTAATTCTGTTTAAATGCACTTGATTTGTCTCATTTAGGCTAAAATGTCTTCCGTTGTTTTCCTGATAAGAGGAAATAAAAACAATGAGATGGCCAGTTAACTCAGACTAAATACATTTATTTCTCATTTATAAGGTTTTTCACCAGGAAAAAAGTTTGGGAACCGCTGCCCTAAATGTCACAATCCTGTCAGATCTGAATAAAAACCTGTTACTTGAGAGCACTGATGCAGCTTCAATCTCAGTACTGTTTCTCTCCTTCTGGTTTTCAGGAGTAACTCATGGTAGCCCAGCAGACACAGCAATGAAGAAGAAAACGTGTAATCCTCTGCGTCCCAAACGCAGCAGGCAGGTCAGTGCCGGTGGTGAATGTGCTACAGAGGCGGACACCTTCCTGTTCTCCAACACCCCATCAAACTCTGAATCTGTCTCAGAACGAACCTCACAAATGAGGCACCTGGTTATGTCGCAGCACAGTCACAACCTCCTCAAGTTCTTGAATGAGGACCGGACCCGGCGGAGGTTCTGTGACGTGTCGGTGTCTGTGGGTGGGAAGCTCTACAGCGCCCACAAGGCGGTGTTGGCTCATGGGAGCAGCTACTTCCATGCTGAGCTGTCCAAAAACCCCGCCACGGTGCATGTGACTCTGGACCATGTGGAGGACTCCGTTTTCCAGCACCTGCTTGGCTTTTTGTACACCTCTGAGTGTGTCGTCGTGGAGACGGACCTCCCGCTCTAACCGAAGCGGCCCGATTCCTGGACATGATGGACATATTGAAGCTGCTGTGTGAAGAAGGCGACAACAACCCACACGCGTGACCCAGGCACAGGATGAGATAAGAGGGTCTCCTGAGGTGGAAATGACCTCCAGCGACTCGCCAGCAGGTGACGCAGACATCCAGAGCCCATCTGATGTTCAGTGCACCGTGTGCAGTCGCCGGTTTAGCTCTGAAAACTCCCTGCAGAGCCACTTGGCTGAGAGTCACACTGACGTATGGCAGGAAACCTCAACTGAGAAAGAGAGGACGACGGGTCAGAGGCTCGCTACCACGCGGAGATCAGCTCGCAGGAGGAGAGCGCCCACCAAGTATCAGAGAGACAACATGGAATACACTGTCCACACTCCTGAGGACAAACAAAGGACTGTAGCACCAAGAGAGCTAAATGAAGAAAGAGCAGAAGAAGCAGGAAGCCTGGCTTTGGAAGAGCGAGCGCCCAAACTGGACGTGTTTGAGACATCCAGACCAGCTGAGGGGGATGACGTAGTGGACGAGGAGGAGGAGAGGAGGCGGAAGGAGACGTGAATGAAGATGTCGCTGCCCAGAGGAAAGCTGGTGACGTTTGTGCAGCAGACAAGAGTGCAGGTCAGCAGGGTTCATGATCATTTAGAATTTATTTAGGTCTGCAAATTGAAATTAGTTAATTCTGTGTAAAATATACTAATCCTTAATAATACACTAATATGCGTCAAAAAACACACTTAGCACTTCTTCAGCTGAATGCAGCTTATAAACCTACCCTTATAACAACACATCATTTTTATTAAGGTAAAGTCAAACAAAACAAGAAAAAACAAGCAAACAAACAGACAAAACAATACAACACAAAAAAAACAACTTACAAAAAGTTCCTTAACCCTTCCCCTCTGTGCCAGTGTTACTATCTGATTCGTATTGTAATTATACTTTTGTTTAAATCTACTTAATGTCTCACATGTTTTCAATTCCTAACTATAACTCTTCCATAAATACACTCATAAAAATAAAATAAAATAAAAATGCCGTTTAAATCATATACACTTTCTCTTTTTTTTAAACAAGTCTTTGATACGTCCAGGTCATACGTTTTTTTGGTTGTTTTTTTTTTTGCTCTGTGCATAATATAAATTGTACTAAAGACAACCAGATCTTTAAATTTCAGAGCCTTTAGTTTGATAAATAGTAAGTTTGTTCTGTGTAAGTAGTTTTGTTCACAGTTCTTAAAGCTTTCTTTTGAAGCATGAAGGTTGGATTGGTATTTGTTTTGTATGTATTTCCCCACAGTTCCACACAGTAAGGAACAGTTTAAATGAGGTTTGATTTAAAAGATCTTTAACTTTATATATATATTGCAATTTACTTTGACATTTTAGCTTAAATATAATTTATATTCGGCTTTGTTAGAGCCATTTATGGGTTACCTTCAGGTGCAGATGTGCATATGAAAAGATGTGTTTACTTGTAGTTCCCTCATGTGCACAGTGGGTGGTATGTGGAGTGTGTGGGGAATGTATATGTAGAGGAGGAAGTAGTCACTTCCACAGGTGTTGCTTTCCGGTGAAGCAAACAGTTTTTGACCGTCAGGTGTAGCGTGGCACAATGGAGCCTTTGTTTGTTTGCATGTAAGTTATTAAGGTATATAAGTACATGTAGTTCAACGGACGTTAATTGTGATGGATCAGAAGATGTGTAAATAAACACGCTTGAGGATTGCTGCACGGACGTTTGTGAGTCTGCATTAATCGACCCGCTGCACCAAAGAGACGCGTCAAATAGTAAAGCCGGTATAGCAGCCCCTCAGTGGCTTGTAGGTTTTTGTTTTGTTGAATCAAGTCACTACAGGCTTCCAGCATATTTTGTTATCTATTATTTAATTTCCACCACTCTTTCTAATTTCAACATCATTTATCATGAGTTTGCTCTTTTGAGTTAGCAAAACAATTTCCAAAGATATAAATTTGGTCACTTAAGTGCAGTCAGTGTTAGTTTATTAGAATCAGTCTCTTTAGCATTTCTAATTCTTTCCCCACTGTATCCAAAAGTTGTTTTAAGTTCTTACCGCAACAAAATAAATAAGCATCATCTGCAAATAATAAAACCTCACATATATTATTAATTTACAAAGTAAACAACGGTGGGCCCAGCACTGAGCCTTGGGGAACCCCACAAGCAAAATTCAATAGTTGTGAATCACAGTCCGACCATATTGAAGCCTGTACCTGTCTTATTCCATATTTTTGTCATTTCAGATGATGACAGGGCAGAGCAGCAGGCTGTCCGACAGGTGGAGGTGCGTGTGCCGGCAGCAGGAAGCTCCACCCAGAGTCCAGTGTACCCTGAGGGTCTGGCTCCAGTCATCATCCAAACGTCCAGCAAGAAGACTCTCAAGTGCCCCAAATGTGACAAGACCTTTGACCGTGCAGGTGGGAACCATTGAGTAAGGTCTAGATTATTAGTCATAATTTAAGGGGTAGTTGGGGTTATTTGGGGTAGCATGAGGTACTTATCCATAACCAGTGTACAGTTGATGGTGGTCAGCACACCCCACCTACAAAAAATCCACCTAAAAAAATCAATATCATCACTTTACACTTACACATATTTTTAATACTTTCAACGTTTTACTCTGTCACGAGACAGCCTTTTCCAAAAGGAAACCTCCGTTATATAAGCCAAATATCACTCGCCAAACCAACCAAACTCCATAGGTGAAATCAGTCATTTTACTTCGCAGGACACTGAAGATCTTGGTCTACAGCTGCCTTGATCTGTTACTTAGTTCGTGTTGTTGTGTGAGTTTTGAGAATCCAAATTAACCTTTTAAAACGCTGAAGACACACAGTAACACAAACAAACTAACCTGTCGAGGCAGCGGTTGTTCAGCAACTCCTGTGGTCTGCAAAATGCAAGTGAAAGATTTCGGTAATGGACGTCCAACTTTAATGCTCAAATGAATCTGAAGTGGAACACAGTGAGTTATAGATGTAAAGCAACAAACAGTCTTGCGTATTGAAATGTAGTGTGACCCCCCCCCCCCCCCCCCCCCCCCCTTCTCCCCAGGCATGGACTCATTAATTGGACTCATTAATTCTCACTTGCCCGATTGATTGCAATATGGCGAGTAAATCAATTTACAGTGATATGAAATCAGAAACAGCACATTTGAGAGGTTGGAACAAGCAAATGTTTGACATGTATGCTTGAGAAATATGGGTGGGTATTGTTAGATACTGAAACAGCTAATCAATATGATACCTATTGCTATAATTTCATGCGAAAAATAAAGACGTGACATGAAAAGGTTCAGTAGTTTCCTGAGTTACTGTATGTAGTAGCATTTTTTATAAAATTTAGTAAAATTTGCCCACACTTTTTTTTAAACATTTTGCCCTGTCAGCTGTTTATTTATAGTAAGACCATAAATACTGATAGCGGTATCATTTATCCAGGAGCTAACTGATGTTTTGGTACTCACCAGTCACAAACCAGTACCAGTTTAGTATCTGCTTTTGATATCCATCCTTACTGATAATTGACAATTAATTATCAGAATTGTTTGTTCTACCTGTTCTCTCTTCCCCCTCTTAGAGTTAGGATAAGAGCAAATCATTAAAAAAGCAAATTTCCCTTGGATGTGTCACCTGTTGCCACTGCCAGGAGCTCTCTCTACTGTAAAAGTTATGATTGTTTCCTTCAACTTCAGTGAGTGTCATGCGTATTGGCAGAACTTACACTGTGTTCTCAGATGTGTTACTGATGCAGTATAATAACTGATACACTTCTTCTGGGTTTTAAAGGGAAGTATGAGAGTCACACCAGAGTGCACACAGGAGAGAAACCATTCCAGTGTGACATCTGTCTTCAGCGTTACTCCACCAAGTCCAACCTGACCGTTCACAAGAAGAAGCACGCCAGCGACGCCCCCTTCCAGAAGAAGGAGCACAAATGCCCCTTCTGTAGCAAACTCCACGCCAGCAAGAAAACCCTGGCCAAGCATGTGAGGAGGTGAGACACCGCAGCATCGCAACATCCAGTGAAGAATAATCTACCTTTCCGTTTATTTAACAGAGATTAAGTTTACCTCTGCAACTGTCATTTACATTTTCAAATTCTTCTTCAAAAATATAGAAACCTACTCAGCCTTTGCTAAGTTGCCTGGCTAGCATGTGAACAGCGCAAATTGTGTGAGTCTTCCAGCAATCACCTCAGTTCAGCAAACGCTATGCTACCAAAGGCTTTACAGGGACGGGATACTCTCTATCGTTACAGTAAAGTAATCTAAGTAAATATTCAAGAAATCAGAAAAGAGACCACCATTGTTACCGTCATCGAGCTAACATTAGCTTAGCACTGGTTATCCATGGTCATTAGCATTTCACATAACTCTGCTGTGAAGAAATCGGAATCGAGAATTGTTAAAATCAAAACGATACGCAGCCCTATTCACATCGCTATCATGGCTGAAAATCTACTTAACACCTTAACGTAAGTGGATTATTTGCTGTTATATGGATGTAGGAATGATGGTGATGTCAGCAAAAAAAAAGGGGAAGAAATTTCTGGTGAAATCTGGAAAAATGCTGTATGTGTTCCCTCTGATTGTATTTGATTTCCAAGTTGATTTTGTAGCGCCAACTCTCCACTACATCTCCATGATGGCAACAGCTGTCGTTGCTGCCGTCATACAGTATTATATGATGATGTCATATCTTCGCTGTCCTGCCAGGTTTCATCCAGACCACATCCAAGAATTTCTTACCAAGAGGAAGAGGAAGAGTGAAGGCTGGAAATGTGCTGTAAGAATAAATTGCACTCATAATATCTTATGCATATTTTGCATGTTTTGATCTTAAGTACAGACCACAGATTTTCTTTGTAAACTTTGGATCTTCTGAACCAGATTTGCCTGAAGACCTTCACCCGCAGGCCTCATCTGCAGGAGCACATGATCCTGCACACCCAAGACCGGCCTTTTAAATGCTCCTTCTGTGACGAGTACTTCAAGTCCAGGTTTGCCAGGCTGAAGCACCAAGAAAAGTACCACTTAGGTGAGAAATGTACATTGACATTAGATTCTTACAGTATGTGCAAAGGAAACTGTGTTTTTCTTCTAAACTCATGATGCATATGAGAAAACAGTTGCTGAAAAAATGTGAAAACAGAGAATTATGTAGAACTGAACTGTGGAGTTAGACCAGTAGACTGTTGTCCAGGATTTTCTTGGGCGACACTGTATAAGCCCCATGAACTGACTCACGAACGACACTGCCCTCCCCAACCCCCATCCTCCCCAACAGTAAGTTACAATCATACCGTGATGTCTTGAAAGGTCGGGAGCTTTTCTCTTGGAGCTTTTGAGATGTGGGTGCAGGGAATGAAGACAGTTATGAGTCTTGTCATAACAGGATGACTTATTCTCAGAAGATAAACAAAACCAAAACAGGTATTTAAATCAAAACTGAAGTTCACTGTCTTCTTTTTAACAAAATAAAAAAAAAACTGCTGCTGTTTCTGCACCTTCACTGGGGCAATCAGCTGATCTGGTTCAGCTGGGCAGCAACCCTTGTCCTGACTGCCCTCCTGAAGATGGGTTTTGTAGTCCTTTAATGGATGCCATGATGGGTTGTAGTCCTTGCTGCAGCCATTGGGTGGGGATACAGCTCCCCTTTATGACACAGCTTCTCATGACATCACAGTACCTTTAGCGCCTCTCTCAGTCTAAATCAGCCCAGCAGTTCAGTCCAGCTCACTTCAGTTCCAAAAACCCAACACAGACGAAAAAAAAAACAAAACATCTGTCTCTGTCCTCTGGCTCTAGTGGCTCTAACATGGACATGTCCAATAAAGCTGCTCCATGTTTCAGGTCATTTTCAGGTTGTAGTGGTGTTTGACACTGAGGCAGCGGAGTGGACACGCCCCCAACGTTTCAGAGCAGAGAAAACTGCTCATTTTTTCATAATTTCGAGACCAAATTCTTACACACTTAGCGATTTTTTAAAATATACTGTAAAGCAATAATAAATATGTGCTTTGAGTTTGTCATACTAAAGAAATGTATTATTAACCACCCAGCCAAATTTGAATGATTAAAACAAATGCTGACAAATTCAGAAGATAAAATATGGAGAATTTTTACATCTGTCAGACCTACAGTACTCTGAATGGCAAAGCTGTCATTAAAACCTTAAAATGATGTCCCAGCTGTAACTGTGATATCTGTTAACAGATTACAGAAGTCAGGAACCAAGTTTCTGTAGCGATCGATGCATTGGATGTAAGAGTTTGTATCCTTTCTCATTTTCAGGTCCGTTTCCCTGTGAGATTTGTGGCCGACAGTTTAATGACACGGGCAACAGAAAGAGGCACATTGAGTGCACACATGGTGGCAAAAGAAAGTGGACCTGCTTTGTTTGTGGGAAATCCGTAAGGGAAAGGTACGTCTGTCCGTCCCTAAACTTTCCCCACAATTTCCTGATTTCAACAACTTTATCTTTGACACGCTGAGCCACAAGAACTCCTGCATGACCCCGTGCCTTCATCAAGCACTCTCTCCCCTTCCAGAATTTTTTGTTCCTTTTGAATTGTGTCATGAATTATACATGCAATGTTTGTTCATTTAAAAGATAATTTTTTACAAGACAAGAATGTCACAATTTGTGGTGGCTTTGTTATAGTTTAGTTTTGTGTGAAACCGCACAGTGAACTACTAATCTCTCCCACAATATACTGTACATCACCATCACCGACATTACTGTCCCGTAACGTTATCTTACCTGAAGCGTTTTATCAGCGCTCCTGGCTTTTTTATCAGCCGGGAAGAGAAAGAATGAGCAAGACCTACGGCTCGTGTGACTGCATCACAGTATGAAAACACGCTTCCCTAACTTGTAAAATTATCTTTATAATTGACAAGCTGTCATGTGTGTAATTCAAACAAGATAAAAAAAAAAAAAAATCCCATGGTTCCGAGTTCCCATGGTGGTCCATGGACGGGGTGTGACTTCACATCTCTGTTCGGTGTGTTTTTCTTCTTATAGGACCACCTTAAGAGAGCACATGAGGATCCACAGCGGGGAGAAACCTCACCTCTGCAGTATCTGTGGCCAAAGCTTCCGTCATGGCAGCTCCTACAGGTGGGTCTGCAGAGATGGGACCGACCGATCCACTAACAGAATCTGGGCCTGATATTGTCAGGCATTCATCAGGGATCGTACTTACAACACTGATCCTGCATTCTGATCTAAATTCCACAACACCACGTGATAATCAGTTTATAAACACTGTGCACAGCAGTGCAAGAGGTTACACATCTGTATGTGATAAAGGGGAGACTGTTCCAAATGACTGTGGAACGATACAGCTGCAGTGAAGAAAACCCGCCACCTCATGGTTTTACCAACAGAAACCACCGAGTTCTGAATGAACACATTACAAACACTAACAAGCGGGAACATTTGCATTTTAAAACATAAAATAGCTAATTTACACTCACAACAATGCATCATGGGAGATTGTGCAAACTAGGGCTATCTCTCAGACTATCAGCTGCACATGTGAATAGGTTGATCACCGCCGATAGCTGCACAATGCATGCCGCTTAGATTCGTGTCTGTCTGAGATCGAGGCGGCTGCAGTTTTCGGGACCAGGCACCGTGGTTGCTCTCCACCAACTGCAAGCACCTGGCAGTCACCTGATGAGCTGACAGGCTCCGATTGGCTTTTAGTTTTGAGAACAAACACCATGTGTTGTATAAAATACAAGTTTTCTGTGGAACTGTAATATTTAACGCTGGATACATTAGTCTGCTGTCGTGCAATGAAGTTTTAATCCGTCAACAAGCAGATATTTGTAGCTGATAATAATAATAATAATAAAACACAGTTACAAAGTGCTTTACAAGGCAGATAAAAGAACAGAGGATCATGTAACAGAAGGCTAATGTCCACTGTTTCAACTTCTGTCAGCAATTATGAATGCACTTTATTTATTCAGCTATGAACGTGGTCTGCAGACTACAGGTAACCTACAGGTGATCTAACAGGATGTTAGCGTTTCTTCCAGTATATTCTCTGAAATCTGCTGGAAACCGACTTGACTGCAGCTTTTTGTCACCACCTCCTGCTGCAGCCGCCTGATCTCGTCTACCTTCCAGGCGAGGCGCAGTTCATCTCAAATGAACCTAATGTCACAGGCCACGATCCTACAGCGCCCCACAGTGGTTGAAGGACTTCATTACACAAGTTACACTACACAAACTTAGAGACTGAAGTTCAGTTTCAGCTTCATGCAATCTTATCACCACTGGTAATAATAATATTAAATAATCATAAACATCAAGAGAAATGAGCGCTAGTATCAGTATAGTATCTGTATATATATATTTCCAAATTCAGATTTTGGAATCAGATCAGAACTGAAAGTGGATCGGTACATCTCTACTTTAAAGCTCAGGCTTTCACTGGCTGTGTCATTATTACAGTTGCATATAATGAGCATGATCTGTTCCTTGGACAGGCTCCACCTCAGAGTCCACCATGACGACAAGCGCTATGAGTGTGACGAATGTGGGAAAACCTTCATACGCCATGATCACCTGACCAAGCATCAGAAAATACACTCTGGTATGGTTATAAGACACACGGCAGGCGGTGGGATTCTCGTGTCTTTGCTTGGCAGTTTCTGTTTGCCTCTCTCACGCAGCTTTCATTTCGTTTCCTGTTCACAATACAAACCTTTCAGTGCCTCCAGTCAGTATTTACTTTAACTCAGCTCATGTTTATTCCAGGTGAGAAAGCCCACCAATGTGAAGAATGTGGCAAGTGCTTCAGGCGCCATGATCATCTGACGGTCCACTACAAAAGCATTCATCTGGGAGAGAAAGTTTGGCAGAAGTATGTTAACAGACAAATCAGTCACATTTATTGTCTTTTTTTTTTTTTTTTTTTTTTTACCGGAGGCATTATATTTTCCGTCCCATCCTCGTGAACATAATATCTCAGAACACTTTGACAGAATTTCCTCAATCTTGGCACAAATGTCCACTCAGACTCATGAATGAACGTATTAGATTTTGGCGGTCCCGTTCTTGTGAACTGGATATCTCAGGAACGCCTTGAGGCAAACGTCCGCTTGGACTCAAGGATGAACTGATTAGAACTTGAGGTTTGGGGGCAGACGTTTAGCTCAGTGGGTAGAGCGTCCGACCCATGTATGGAGGCTGTTAGTCCTCTGCAGCGGCCATGTTCGCCTCGCCTTCGGCCTTGCTGCGTGTCATCCCCTCTCTCTCTGCCCCCCGTTTCCTGTCAACTCTGGCTGTCCTCTCAATAAAGGCAAAAAATGGCCAAAAAAATAACTTTAAGAACTTGAGGTTTGGGAAGAATTTATATGCTAATCCTGGCAAAATTTCACAGAAATATCTGAAAGGATATAATGATGAAGTGATCACACTTTGTATGCAAAAGGTCAAAGGTCAAGCTCACTATCAGTCCAGTCTTTAAGTGACAACAGCATTTTCTCACTGGAAATTATTCACTGGAATCATACATGTCCTATATTAACTACAGTTACATTTGCCAAAAAATGCTCTTAATACTGGGTTGTAAGAAAATATCGATACACTTAAGCATTGCGTTGTTATATCTTTTATTCTGTAACGAGTCACACTGTGTTCTGATATCGTGATAGATGCAGAGATTCATGGCGGTGGTTCCTTTTGTGTTTTGTTTAAATCCCAGAGCCAAGATAGCAGTGTTTTTTATGATCAACTTTTTATTGTATTTTGCTTCAGGTATAGCAAAAGACAACACAACATATACATGAAATAGAAAACAAACAACAAAAGACCCATCCACGTGGCTCTCTGTATTCAGTAATCTGTGCAGGATATAAGAATCAAAAATTGAAGTTGAGAAGTGGAGATTAAGCGATTCCCCTTGCCATGCTGAAATAGTGCCAGCTTCAGCACCATGCACCTTTGCAACTGATGGCTCCATATTGATGATATCGAGGTGGGAGTGTTGTTATCGAACTTCACTGTTCTGATTGCTTAAAAAAGTAAAGTTTTTAAACTCAGATTTTATGCATATGGAGATGTGTTCTTTATACTATGACAGTTTTCCTGAAATCAGATTTAAAAAGTAGCAATACATCGAATCAGAACCCTTTTATATGTGTCGTATTGGCAGGTTCTTTCAGATACACAACCTTACTTCATATCTTTTATTAAATTCCTTCAGTCTTCACCACATATATTATACCAGTCTGGACAGACATGGATGTAAACTGGAACTTGACTGGTTGTCAGGGGCCTACAAACATGAGGCATTAATTCTAGTTCGGTAATGTCATAATATTTTCTTCAGCTGTCCCTTCAGAGTTTAGCAAACGCTCTTGGTTTCTGTCTCTGTTAATGAGGATTTTTTTTTTCCACAGGTATAAAACTGCTGTGCATCAGTGTGAAGTTTGCAAGAAAGAATTCAAAGGAAAGTCCAGTTTAGAAATGCACTTCAGGACCCACTCAGGTAAGGAAACAAAGAAGTCAATGGATATTATTGCTTGAAAACACATATGCGATGAGAAAAGTGGCAGTGAAACTGGGGGTAGGCAGTTTATTTTTGGCATAATCTTTCAGGATAATGTAATTCAAGTGGTCTGAGAGAAAATGAGACTTCTGCTCCTCCTCTTGGCTCTGTTTTCAGGCCTTAGAAAATCTAGCCCGTAACGGGAGACTTGTACCAATCACAGGTCATTTCAGAGCGAGGGCGTTCCTGAATGCTGTTTTTGCAGGGGGCCGACTCCTTCTGCTGCTGTTTGAACTTGTGGTTTTGGTGAGAATGACTAAGCAGAGGGATACAAAGCTCCAGAGAGAGAGGAGGATGGTTTTGCAAAAGTTTTGCGTGGAGCAGCTTTAAAGGGATAGTTCAGTTTATTTGATGTAGGGTTGTATGAGGTACTTATCCATAGTCAGTGTATGACCTACAGTAGATGGCAGCCAGCTCACCACCAGTTTGGAGAAACAGAGTAGAGGAGTACCAGCATGGAAGCTAAGCAATGAACTGCTGTAGACGGTAATTTTAGCTCGCAGAAAAGCAGGAGTTGCTGGTCTACCTCAGCCTCCATCTGTTAGTTGTTGCGTGACTTTGGTGTTTTAAAAGTTTGGTTCGGATTCACTACATATATTCACATTCCAAGTTAGCTAATGTTAGCAAAACACTAGTCAGCTAACCTCCATCAATCATTAGCTAGTGTTATGCTTATATTAGCTAGCTTTGATGGGACTATATGTTGATTTTACAGGAAAAGGAGAAAGTTGACGGAGGCACCAAGTTTGCTCAACTGCAGCACAGAGCAAAAAGTTACTGTTGCTACACTTGTCAAGCTTTGTTTTCTACCACGGCACCTGTGCAGTTTACAGTGAAAACAGTGGCAGATTAACCACTCCAAATTTGTTGTAATTTTTGAAACTCCGGGTCTTCGACTTCAGGGAGAAGTAAACAACAGCAGACTTTTCATTTCTAGTTGATAACTGTAGATTTTGTCGGCTGAATTGACAGCTGTAACAAGCAGATTTTATTTGTGTAAGGTAATGCTAATGCTACAGTTAATTGAAAACTCCATCCATATCAAACTACACTGCATAGAGGCTAAAGCTAAAGAAGCAGCAGTGTTTGTATATTGCAGGATAAAGCTAATTAGCCCTTAAAATTGCAATTAAAATGTTATTTGCTCTAACATCACTGGATGATTTGAATGCTTTCTATGGAAAACATACCTCACCAAACAATAAGAGGGGTTGGCCTTTCAGTATAAAATGCTTCACATTTACAAGAGAAAAGGATTTGAGTTGAAATAATGTAACGCTATGTAGTTTACAGTAAGTTTGGGTGTGCTTGCTGGAGTCTAAACTTCCCCAAACCAAATACAGAGCAGGAAAGAGCGACTAATCGCAATACAATGAATTAATCCCTTACATTATAGCTCTTGAGTTCCTGGTTTTGCAAAGATGACAACAAAAGACACCACCCTCCAGACTCTATGCATATTGCTCTTGTTAAATGGTAGAAATATTTAGTTTAAAGTAGACTGATGGATTGTTGAAATACATAGTGTTTAGCTAAATGTTTTGTTTTGTGTTGCACTTGTTGGAGCCTCACACATATTGTTTCGGGATGTGGAGAAATCCAATGCTTTTTTGACTCTCTGTTGTGTTCATGTGACAGGGGAGAAACCCCACAGATGTCCCGAGTGCAACCAGACATTTCGGATCAAGAAGACCTTGACAAAGCACATGGTGATCCACTCGGACGCTCGTCCTTTTAACTGCCCCCACTGCAGCGCCACATTTAAAAGAAAAGACAAGCTCAAGTACCACGTTGACCACGTGCACAGCACCCGGTTTACCGAGCAGCCCCTCGCCACGCTCAGCGAGGACAAAATGGTCTCTATTCCTTTCGAGGAACCGTCTAAGACGTACCGGGCTGAACCTAAATCCGCCCTCCAGAGCACCCCTCCTCCCACAAATATCTGTGTGCCTGTCACCCTAGTTCCTGTCCAGATCGCAGGAGGCGCGCAGGGCAACTTGAACGCTCACAGGGCCTCGTCTCTCACCTCGCAAACCCACGGCGTTGTGAGCATGCAGGCTCAAGGACAGCAGCAGAACTCCGGCTACCAGGCCGCCACAGACCTAGCGTTCTTAGAGAAGTACAACCCTCACCCCCCAGCCCGCCAACATTGTCCACCCAGTGAGGCCCGATCAGATGCTGGATCCCCGAGAGCAGTCCTACCTGGGCACGCTGCTGGGACTGGATTCGGCTTCTTCTGTGCAGAACATCTCTAACTCTGATCACTGATGCGCCTCAGCTAAAAACTGGGCCTCTTAAGCTCATTTTACACCAGACAAAAACACCCACTAACATCTGGCTTTTGTCCTCAATGGGAAAGGGTACAATTGGCAATCACTCCTGTGTCAAATGACTCTGCAGTGGTCATGGATATTTATGGGCTCAAGCTCCGATCGGCAGTGATGGAAACACCTGGCTGGACACACTAATTTTCGCCTCTTTTTGGTGGAGTCAGTGAAGGCTTGTCGCTAGGGATGCACCGATTGACCGGCCAGAGACCAGAACCGGCTGGTTTTCAGCATGACGGCTCTGAACGGTGACTGGCCGGTCAGCGCCACATATCCAATTCTGTGCCCATCATATTCGCACACATACTCTGCACGACGGTCGCGTCATGCACGCAGAACACACTGGCCGTAATGTCCCACCCACCACAGTGCTGATCATAGCAGCACACACTCAGACACATGCTCGCATGAAGTCACTGTTAGCGACAGACCCCAAGAACAGAAGAGAAGACAGAACTGCTGACGATGTTGCCAAACAGCGGTAAACTTTGTAGCTCTTCATGCTAATGTTAGCCAGCAGCAGACTGCTGTTCACAGACTGACAGTTAAAATCTCACCTCCCGTTCTGAAGAATAAACAACCTGTGTTGATGCGTCTCCTCAAACATTTTCTCATCCAGACTCGTTAAACTTCTTCTGTTTTTCTCACTGCAAAGTTTTACTACAGCAAACTGTTGCACTGCGTCTGTCTCCGGTTTGTTTACATCATCTTCTACACAAGATCACGTGAAATTGTGTCCCGCGAAATCTCGCGAGATCATGTTTCCTCTAGTACATAACATTAATTTAATCTTATAATAAGGCCTGGCTGTAATCTGGAGCACTTTTGGAGAAAATATACAAGTTATTTAATTGTCATTGTTTTATTATGAACATCCAATTTAGTTTTACAAGAAAAGTTGCAAAAATGTTTGTGAATGCTGTCAATGAATGAATGAAAATCGGAATCAGCAGGTCAGACCCTTAAAAAAATCGGAAATCGGAATCGGCCAAGAAAATTGGAATCGGTGCATCTCTACTTGTCGCCTCCTCCGTAACTTTTGGGGACCTTTTGCCCCCTTTTCATACACACATGCCGCTTGGCTTGACTCGATTTTATGTGTTGCATCAGCGTCTAGTGTCTGAACGGTGGACGAACACTTGCTAAAAGAACCTAGTTGCATGCAGCCCAGACCACCTCTGAATGTGCTCTGAGCGATCAGACCTCAAATGCGTTCACACCTGTGCTTAGAGCTGCCCACTTGTGATCGGATCTCCCAGGACATATGTTAATACCAGATCTGAAGACGGCCTTAGACACAGTCCAACAAACTCAAAGAGTCATTTAATAGGAAGATAAGATTCTACAGTATTCAGGACAATTATTGTCCTTCATGTACAGTGATTAAATTTAAGAAAAAACAACAAAACTGTATTTACTTTGGCTGTGGTGCGGCACGAGATAACCTCTTTGATGTTCAGCCTGATCTCGCACCTTTTCGCCAAATTAAATGTATTTTTCAAAAGACAAAAAACCCTTTAAACAGGTTCTTTTTGCTGTTGTAACTAAAGCAGAACTATGACAAATATCAGCTTAACTCTGCTAAAACTGGGGGGAAAAGATGTGGGAATATCTTTGTACCAAAAAAAAAAAAAAAAGAAAATCAACACAAGAGACTCTCGTTTTAACTGATGGCTTGAGTTTTTGCTGCCACAGATTATGATGTGTTTTAAGTGTTTCCCCACTTTATTGTATAAAGCAATTAAATTACTTTATTTATCTGCTGATTAGCAGAAAAGTAAGTGACAGTTTTGATACATTAATGAATCATTAAAGTCATTTATCCAGTAAAAATAGCGATCATGTGCAGGTTTTAGATTCTTGTCTCATAACTTATGATATACAGTTAATATTTAAAACATATTTCAGATTAAACACGTTTAGCAAATAAATAAGTATCCATAGCTTAATTTATAACAAAAAGAATCACTTGTGGCAGCCTTATAATACTGAGTAAAGTGAAACTGTGGCCTTAACATATGTTGTAATTTGTGTACTGCCTGTCCAACATGTCACTCGAAAGTTATGGGTTTATAACTGTGTGATGCAAAGTTAACATGAAGGGAAGACATTTTTATACTCGTGCAGCAAACGTATGAGCACAATGACTGAGCATCAGAAGTCGATGCACTTGTCCCGTATGTCGGCAAGAACCTTATTTTAAATACTTTAAATCATGTTAAATGTGATCTAAAAGTGGGAAAAACAGAAAAATCCCACAGTGGTTTCTCTGATGCATTTTTGCTATGTGGCAGTTACAAACATTTGGATGATCGTTGGGCGATTAAATTTTCAAATATCGTCTCATTCTGAAGTGATCAATAAATTCATATTTGAAAACACTGATGTTTGTGGGTTATTAGCCCTGTGACGGACGGCACACACGGGAGAACCTGAGCCGCCTGGTGGAGGAGGAGCATGTGTGGATGATGGATGAACAGACTGGTTTTGCAGGATGATTTTCAAAAACAAACCTCTGCAGACTCAAGTCAAGAAAGATTAAATTTGAAGACTTTATTCAGGCCCGTCTGTCAGACGTACACCATATTTATCTGCTCAGTTATTTTTGCAGCTTTGAGCATACAGACAAACAATTTGATCCCATGTTATGTAGGTATTCATAGATCAATGAGATGAGCCAGAAATGGTTTATTGTGTGGCAGCATGATTATAACCTAGTTGTCTCTCCAGGCTGTCATTTGTTTTCAGTCAGCGGTGAGCAAATCCAAAGGCAGCGGTGTCTTCTCGGGGATGCAGCCTTAACATATACGCTGGTTACAAAAGAAAGAGGTTTTTACAAACAATAAACAATTAGAGTAGAATATAATAAAGATGAAATGAAATATTTATGCAGAATCATAAAGATAAATACAAATTAAAGAGTAGCATTGCTTCAACATGAAAGACAACATCAGTGTGTGTGTGTTTCTTTAAAAAGTAGATTGAGGAGTAACACTCACCGTCCTTATTTGCAACCTGTTACAACCTGAAAAAAATCACACAGAGGCACAGCAGTGAATATGTGGAGCAGCTTGTTGGAATTAGAGGAATAATTCAGAACTATTAAATTTAGGTCAGGGCAATAAAAGCATACAAATCGACAACAGACACTTCATCAACAGCAGCAGGAAATGTGTTCAATAAAATGTTCAGTAGTTTCACTGAAATTAATTAAATGCAAACAGCAATGAAAGCACATAACAAATAAACCCTGGCTTTATCGAGCTCAAAAGTGAGGTTCTGGAAGTGAAAATCCCATTCACATTCTGACCAGAGGATTTAGATTATTAGTCATAATTTTCTCGCCTGTAGCAGTTGGACCTCCTATGAAGCTGATTGGCTGCACCGCTTTTGGATGCAAACAGAAAAGTCGAAGTCTGGCGAAATGGATTCTCGAGTGATCCTGTGATCTCATGAATCCAGCCACCTCGCAAGCTAAATATGTTCCTGTAAGAAGCCTCAAATCTGTTTTGCTCTCAACCTTGTTTCAAGACAAATATACAGGATACGGTGCTCACGATCCTAAAGCAGAATGTCGCTATATCTGATGTGTTGAGCTCGCTGTTTCTGCTTTTTATCCTTGTTTCTACATGAAACTGCTCACAACAAACTTCTGACTCAGAAGTTCATGACTTTTAGAACGAGACGCTGGTCCTGAATTTTACAATTGTTTTTTTTTTTGTTTTTTTTTTTGTGCTTTAAAGCTCCACAAGCCAAGTGTCATGTAGTTTTATTATGTTAGAGGGAAGACAGACGTCTCTATGGCCGATAACTCCAAGATAACCTAGATCATCGGTTCCCAACCTGGGGTTCAGGTCCCCCTTATGGGGGGCACCAGAAATCACAGGTGGTCCCTAAGACTTTGTCTGCTCTGAGGTCCTCAAAACCAGATTTGCACATGTCAACGAAAATCACAAGTTCTACAAAAGTCTGGATACAAAACTATTTAAAAAGCTGATGATGAACAGATGCTAATCTGTTTTTGCAGATAATATCTGGGACATAGTTAACACACGCAACATGTATCTTAGCCAGATGAAGAGAAAACAGATTTAAAAACTCTGATCCTACTGTATTTCTTTAAAGGCACATTAATATTCATTGAGATACTTACATCTGGAAATAGTCAGTGTTCCATCGGTGCACTTGACAACAGCATAATTTTTTGTCAAATATATATCCTCACATTCCAATTCCTCTTTTTCACCATGTGCTATATATTTAACTCCAACAGGTTTCAAATCAGGGTGTTCAGCAGTGTCCACAGTGCAGAAGGTGGCTGAAACAATAAAAAATGTGTTAACGTTTTCCAGCCGACATCTTTGACAGACTTTTGGACTTTTGATGTTTTCATACCTTTGCAGGTGGGAACTTCAGACCACGTGCCATCATTGTAACATTTCACTGTCTCTGGACCCAGCAGTCTGTAAAATGAGCCACACTGGTACTGCAGAAACATTTCATGAGTTTCCAGAACGTCACCATTAGGAAGTATGGGAGGTTTTCCGCAGCGGCTGACTGAAACAGAAAAAAATAAAAAGGTTTCAGGAATCAAATATCTCAAGCTGTCATAGAGTCAATCAACTTCAAATTTCACCCCACGCTTTGGACCCAATCTCCCCCCAAGTGAGAGCCACGACTACAGATTCAGCTTTGAATGAAACATTTAAATACCTCCACAAAAGGTCAGAGATATCACCTGTCATGTGTTGTAAAAGGAGAAATGAATCTACTTATCTACCTGCAGTAAACTGAAGATCACGGGAGCTGGTTGAAGATCCTGTAAGACATGGGGGACACAGTTAATATCCCACTGGGAGGTTTCAGAATGTCTGAACATTTTACCATCATGCTCTCTCACATTTAAAAATAGTCAGTTTGCTTTCATTCATATCTCATTCAAATCAAAACCCACCTCCACCCTCAGGCTGGGTAGTGTGTCCCCCCACCATGTCCAGTAAACAGCAAGATTTTGCTGTTGAGACCCCACCAAGACTCCCTGTATTTACACACCCTGATTCTACATCTAATTTAAAGAAACATTTACAGGTCAGACCAATCGCTAACGTTAGCTACACAGAAATCCAGTTAGCTTGCTATCCTGTTAATTACCACTCCTGCTACTACTGATAAATATCTGAGGACTGTGGGTGTTGGTGTTGGTGACTAAGGATGGTGTGCAGGTAAATACACAAGCCCTTAATGGCGGTTTAATAAGTCTATTTTTCCTCTTACCTGTAATGCTATGTACCTGACAGATCTTTTCATCTGGAAAACTGCACGTGATTGTTTTCCCAAATACGGATTGTTCTCCAGCAACATGCTTTCAAACGTCATGTGATCCACTACAAAAACACTGATTATTATTATTGATTGATTGATCCACTTACTGCATGTCGGGGGTTCAGTCCAGGATCCACTTATGCAAAAAATTGATTTTTTACTGTCTCGTCCCTCCACAGCGTAACCATCTTCACACTCATACGTCACTGATGAATCTGGGGGAAACACCCTCTGGTATTCTTGAATGATGACGGCGTGCGGGATTTTAGGTGGCTCACCACATGCATCATCACTTCCTGTAAAATAATACAACATAATAACATTTTTTCATCAGTAGGTGAAGGTGCTCTGATGACTACTTGGTTAACTTGGTTTGTGTAGCTGGTAAGAATTCAAACCTCAGATATAGAATCTGATATTATTCTGTTCACTGATAGTTTCACGGCTGATTGGTACAGAACATTTGACAGACTTACTTTTACAGCCCAGCTCAGAGGACCATGTTCCATTTGTACATGTGGTTGTGACTTGCCGGTAATCTTTGGGTTCATATCCATCATCACATTTTATCCTAATTATGTCTCCATTTTCATACCAACCAGTTGGACTTTCTGTGACTTTTGCGTTGGGGATAGTTGGAGGAATGCAGGCTTGCTCATCTGAAGGGAAAAAAAAAGAAACAAATACACCAGAGGTTTTTATTGATCATCAACAGCTAATGTTAGCTTCGCCCTGATGACTGTCTGAGCGCTCTGGGAGGTCCCATCCTCAACTGAAGGTTAAACAACCTACATGTAGGAAGTTCAGACCAGCCGATCTCATTAGCTCAAATCAGCAAGACAGCACACTGTGTTCATCACTGAAAATATTTCTCCACCAAGAGCGGGGATGCTTTTGAAACATTTTTATTCATGAAAATAAATCAGAACCACAGTGGGCTTATAAACTGTGACCTCCTGTCAGGCTGTTTCTTGCAGATGTTAAATTAACATTTATAGAATCATTTAGGAGTTGGAACCACAGACTGTATATGAAATAGGTTGTGATTTTGTTTAAAGTAAGTTGATCAGCTGTTTATTAGTGTCAGTTTTCTGTCCATGTAAGGTTAAGGCAGTCATCCTGAAAACTAAACCCTACTTCACTGCTCTGAAATTAAAAAAAAAAACATGTACGCCTTCTACAAGATTATTAATGATTTATTACAACACGTAAACTCACTCATTCTGCAAAAAATCTGCATTAATTTGAACTCTGATTAATATGAAACAGACACACAAAATGTTTTTTTCCTGCCAGGAGTGGAATTATTACAGCAAATATATTACAGATTTCTCCTTTAATGAATATAATTTATGGTGCTGTTAGGTTGTTGCTGCACCGCCCTTGTGATGCAGGTAAGATCAGATGAACTTTATTGTTCCCACACTGTTGAAATTCGCATGTTACAGCAGCTCAAATAGTACAGATAGAAAAGGGAGTGAATGACAATAGAATACTTAAAAACATATATCAAAGAATTAAGAAATATAAACTACTAATTTTGACAAAATTCTACACTGAAGACTATATACCTAAACACCTTTCATTTATACAGATATATGGAAATGTTTGGATATTTGGACATATATATGGGTATATATGGATAGCTGTGCATTGCACACAAGTTGTAATACACATGATGTGTGACATAACTAAAAGAAAAACAATGTAAACAGTGTTGTCTTGCAAGGCAGACTGCACAGAATGTTTGCAGCAAAAAAAAAAAAAAAAATCACAGTGAGAATTTACAGTGGAGCAGTATATATAACACAGAGAAAGATTTAATAGTGTAAATACAGTTTATTGCACAAGGTAAGATAAGTGAATGAGTAATGTAATGGACACATGTTGAGGTGTGCGACAGGCCAGAGAGCTTGTGACCGCAGTGAAAACGTTGATCTTTGAAAGGCTAAAGGCCAACAAATATGGACTGAAGCAGAATATTTTGTTGTGAACTTTGAAAGACATTTTGTCTTTTGGACATGACAACGTTAAATGTTTGGATCACACACAGCAACAGTTCAGCATCCTCCATCAGCTGTGAGTGTGGTTCCACGAAATACACACATAAAGTTTGTGGACGTTAGTGGGTAAATCTGTCCGTGTAAAATTGATTTTTTTTTCAGCAGATATCTTAGTTACAACAAGCCTGAGCTAACAAAGTTTTGTGTTTGCACGTGTGGTATTTATTCAGTCTGGGAAATCCCACAAGCTCTAGAAAGCATTAACATTCAAACTGCCTTCTGACTAAACAGGGACTAAAAATCTTCTCTGCTGCTCGGTCGTTACTAAGGGTCGGTCTACCTGCTGGAATAGTGAAATAGGTTTCATTAGTTTACTACTCACTAATGATTGTTTTCCAGTTATTAGTCAGACCCCATGTGTGTTCAGGGAAGCAGAGGTAGCACCAGCAAAAGATTTTTTGTCTTTGGATTTTTTATCTTTTACTTTGTCGATAACTGCTGTATAATCGCAATATTCACTCGAGGGTGAAGTTATAATATTGGTTAACTAAACAACCGAATGATGCCAATGGGCAGCGAGCAGATAAGAAGATATGTGATTAAAACAAATACTTCTGGTTCCAGCAGACGGCCCCCACCCTGAATAAAGAGCCTGGACCTGCTCGTGGTTTCTGACCCGTTTAATGGAAGTTTTTCCTTGCCGTAGTTGCCTCAGTGCTTGCTCTTGGTGGGAATAAAGTGCCCTCAGATAACTTTGTTTTTATTTGGTGCCACAGAAATAAAAAATTTATTGAATTGATATTAAAGTTAAATAATACAGTTGATAATATTTAAGTTGATGTTTTACTCTACGTGTTGTACGTCCTTTTGCAGCATTTAAACATGGAATAAATAATGAAGTTTTCCAAGGATTATAAAGAAACATAAAACATGAAAAGTGATATAAAGTTACAGCTAGAAAACACTTCTGCAGGTTTCATTCAAACAAACCAGTGGATATATTATGGAACTCTTACCTATACATTGTGGTTTATGAGACCATTCGCCATTCTGACATGTGATTGTTGCCCACCATCCCTCCACTGCAGGTTTGAATCCTTCTTCACAGGCATAAGTGAGCTTCGTGTAATTATGGTTGATGTTTTTGGGCTTGGGGACAAAATATCCTCTTTCCAGTGTGGGAGCAGCACAGGACTGCGCTGCACTTTGTGCTGAAAATAAATACACAAGTATTTATTAAGACAGACAATGTCATGACTGAAAGAGTAAATGAAAATAAATTTGTTGAGGTACGGGGCGACACCTAAAAAACCACCTGACAGCCATTATGCATCCTGCAAAAAAGAGCCATAATAATATTCAACAATGTTGGATATCAGGAACACAGTAATAACCTGTTTTTAAAGTCGCAAGCACTGAAATGTATACGTGTGAGGAATTTTAAAACTGCTGAAGTCATTTACGAAGCAAGAAATAACTTACTTCTGTGCAACATGCAAAAAAAATCTTCTTAGACAGAGAGAGACGGGGATATAATTGTGCACGTCAGTTTGTGGGGTGATTTTGTGGAACACACCGGGTGAAATAAAGATATCAAACAGTTTAAAAAGAGGTTCAGAAATAATCAAAAGGAATGTAAATCACGCTGAGGGTGATACTGAGAGGAGACACAAACACAGTGTTCTCTGAAAGGTCGTTCACAGGGTCTTACGTCACATACTGATTCAATCATTCCTTCTTCAGATGTTAACAATGTGTGAGCATATTTATTTTACACTCAAGCTTACTTTCATCTTCTTTCCTCACAACTTAAGACACTGAGAGTCCCAAAATCAATACATTGATTATTAATCAAAATTGTTCATCTTCCACAGGATAGACACGCATGTTACTTCTTCTTACTCCTTTTTGGACATTAAATATTAATTTATGTCTGTTCATTATTTATTGTTGGTTTTATTTTGTGTTATGTTTTTCTTCCTACATACAGTGCTTAATAAATTTATTAGACCACCACCCAAAGTAAGGTTTATGCCACAGCTGCCCTAAATTACCAAAATTAAAAAAAAAAAAAAAAAACAGTAATTACCAAAATAATTTTTTATGTTTCTGTAATGGTTAATACACCAGCATGTAGAAGCTCTTTAACCAAAATGATATTTTTAATGCTAAAATCTAATAATTATTATTATCCATGAATTTTCAAATTTAATATTGTACAAAAAAACAGAACAAATAGTAAAGCACATTATTATTTCTTTATTTAGATGTCATATTATAGTTATTTACTTGCATTCCTGAACAGAAAAATGAGTTTTAGTGGTTGAATGTTGTGCTTGATTAATTTCTGACTCCTCAGAGAAGCCCAGTGGCTCAAATCTGGGTATAAAAAGGTGAATTCAGTTTGAAATTCCTCATTCCTGTTCAAAACGGTAAAACGTGGAGAGCTCACTGAAAATGAAAGAGTCCACATTAAAGCACTTCATGATGCTGGATGGTCTCTGAGACAAACAGTGAAAGACATAAAGTGTCCTCACAGTGTGGTCAAGTATGGTTTGGAGTCATTGCCGAGACTGGTACTTAGAAAATGTACTAAGGAAGAGACAGGAAACGAAAGTTAACTGAAGCAGACGTCAGACACCTCAAGATTTGAAGTACAAGAGACAGAAGGAAGACCACTGCTGATCTTCAGGCAGAGATAAATGTTTCTAGATCAGAGACTGAGAAAGTCTCCAGAATGACCATAAGACGACTGACAGAACAAGGCTTAAAGGGAACACTAGCTGCTACGAAGCCATTAATGCCTCAGATTTGCCAGGGAGCACAAACACTGGACTGTTGATGATTGGAAGAAGGTTCTCTGGACGGAAGAGTCCAAGTTTGAACTCTTCAGTCAGCATCGTCGTGTTTATGTCCGCAGAAAAGCTGGAGAACGTTTTGATGCCAGATGCATTGAAACCCACAGTGAAACACGGTGGAGATTCCATTATGGTATGGGGTTCCATTTGTGGAAATGTGGGCAAATTAGTGAAAATCAACGGTATCATGAACAAGAACGTCTACCACAACATCTTAGTGCATCATGGAATATCTTCTGGACTAAATCTGATTGGTTGTGGGTTCATATACCAACAAGACAATGACCCCAAGCAGACTTCAAAGCTGTGAAACTATTTGACCAAGAAAAAGGAATCTGGAGTTCTGGAACTGATGGACTGGCCAAGTCAAAGTCTGGATTTGAATCCTATTGAACAAATTTGGGATTTAGTAAGTTCAAAGATTGATTGCACAGAAGTTTCATCTAAAGCAAGTCTGTGGGAACAGCTAGAAACTATTTGGAACTCAATAACAAAAGAGACGGTCGAAAAGTACATAAAAACAATGTCAGCAAGAACGCAAGCTGTTATCAAGGCCAAAGGAGGCCACACAAAATATTACGTTTTTTGTTTTTTATGCGTGAAAAAGGACTATTTATTTGTTTCAGTTTGTTATTTGCCAAATAAATAACAATAACATTTTTAGTTTTGAACAAGTTTTTGAAAGATTTCTAAAATATTTATGTTTTCTCGTTTTTATGACAGGTGGTCTAATAAATTTGTTCAGCACTGTATATTTAAATGTTTGAAATAAATAAATGAATCAAATCAAATCAAACAGTAGTAAGAAAGAGAGCACAATTCTTTTAAAACACTGAAATGATCGACTACAGAATTTAATGTTCTTACCTGGAAACCAAACCAGGAGAAGAAATCCAAGATACCTCATGCACATTTTGGCAGGAATTAAAATCACAGCAGAGCAGAGAGCCCAGTATAGATCAGAACTAGTTAATGATTATTGAAGTCATTTCCCCCTAAAAAGTTAAGAAACATCATCGCTGTTGCGTTGACGCCGACGCTGCATATAAAATGTGGCAGGTATTTACATTACAAACACAAGAGCAAAGACTTTTTTTTTGCATATTGATCTGGAAGACTCTTTGACAACTTTTTAAAAAAATGATAACAATACCTATCGTTCGTTTTAATGTCTCATAATATTTAAGACACATAAAGTGGTGTATTTATGTAATAGTACCTTATAATTAAAAGTTTCAAGTATAAGAAAGATTTATTATGTCACAATTCTGATATATCTCCATATTGTTATATTATCACACTATATAAAATTGTCAGTGTAATAAACACATGAACACTTTAATGTGATACTGTACATTTGTATTTTTTTTTACACTCCAGTAAATGTAGCAGCGTTCAGCGGTGAATCCTCCATGTTTGCTGACACAGAATAGCCTCAACAGCAGTGATTTGTTTGTTTAGAGTCCAGATTTCAAAATGATTTCCCGGACTGCTGCGATAAGAGGTCAGAATTATGAAACAGCAAACGCAGTCGGGCCTAAAGGTCAGACTGCAGTAACAGAGGGTTTCAAAGTGGGGCTCCAGAAGAGATTCAGAGGAGGCTCATTGAATGTAAGTGAAAAAATATGACATCAGTTATTACATTATTCATCAGAAGGGGATCACACAGAATAGCCTAAATGTGTGTGATTTGGTTAAATGGATCCATTTTACTGTTTCTCACACTTTCACAGAGTCAGAAACTAATAAATGCTTTTGGATATTTTCATTATCTCTGCCTGATGTAGCCTGGAGACGATCATGCGATCGCTTGTGTGTGTGTATGTGTGTGTGTTTGTGATAAACGGACCTGCAGCTTGTCTTCAGCTAACGTCACAGACTACTGGACTCACTGGTGTAGAGCAGTGTTGCTCAATCCTGGTCCTCAATCCTGAATCAAATAATCAGCTCGTCATCAAGCCTCTGCAGAAGCCTGATAACGACTTGATCATTTGAATCTGGTGTGTTGGAGCAGGGAACCACCTAAAACATGCAGGGCAGTGGGGTCCTGAGGACCAGGATCGGGACACGCTTGCCTGTAGAAAAACTGGGCCTTTTAAGCCCATTTTACGCTGGTCAAAAACACCCGCTAACACCTGGCTTTTGTCTTCAATGGGAAAGAGTACAATCACTTCCCCTTCCAGGTCAAATGACTCTGCAGTGGTGATGGATATTATCAACTCCAGCTCTGATCGGCAGTGATGGAAACACCTGCGTGAACACACAAATTTTCGCCTCTTTTTGGTGGAGGCAGTGAGGCTTCTCGCCTTCCTCTGTAACTTTTACGACTCTTTTGCCCCTTTTTTATACACATGTATCAGCCCAGCACAGCGGGGTTTGCATCTGCTGTAAGGTGTGTATTGCGAGCTCATCTTAGGTCTAGTGTCTGAATGGTGAATAAACACTTTATTACGTCTAAATACTTAACAATAAAAGTCACCCACTATTTTGTTATCTAAAAGCTTTTATTATGAAGTCACAAAATCAGGACGTGTTGTGTTTTCATTGTCAGTAACTTAGCACGACTTCTTTCCAGCTGAAAGTGAACACGAAACAGTAAAATAAAGCAGGTACCTGAAAGTACAAACAGCGACGCAGGAGAGAAACTGAACTTACAACTTCGAAGCTAAAAAAATTACTGAGAGCTGAACACACAGACTTTTAAAAACGTCATTCTCTCCGTGCTCTCCTTCACAGACACAAGTCTGAGACTCTGCCGCAACACACGTGTCACAATGTGTCGGCTATTTGTTCCTTTTTTTCAGTTCCGCGCCACACCGAACTCCTCTATCAGCCCATCATGAGTCTCATGTTTTACCTGCAGAAACACTCCACGGTGTGCTGGGAGGAGCATGCATGGATAATGGATGAACAGACTGATTTTGCAGGATGATTTTCAAAAACAAACCTCCACAGACTCAAGTCGAGAAAGATTAGATTTGAAGACTTTATTCAGGCCCGTCTGTCAGACGTACACCATATTTATCTGCTCAATTATTTTTGCAGCTTTGAGCATACAGACAAACAATTTGATCCCATGTTATGTAGGTATTCATAGATCAATGAGACGAGCCAGAAATGGTTTATTGTGTGGCAGCATGATTATAACCTAGCTGTCTCTCCAGGCTGTC
Organism: Lutjanus argentimaculatus; assembly: GCA_034769285.1. NCBI lineage: Eukaryota > Metazoa > Chordata > Actinopteri > Lutjaniformes > Lutjanidae > Lutjanus > Lutjanus argentimaculatus. Next base: position 684,616 of record JAWZSL010000064.1, read on the forward strand.
ATTTGTTTTCAGTCAGCGGTGAGCAAATCCAAAGGCAGCGGTGTCTTCTCGGGGATGCAGCCTTAGCATATATGCTAGTTACAAACGAAAGAGGTTTTACAAACAATAAACAATTAGAGTAGAATATAATAAAAATGAAATGAAATATTTATGCAGAATCATAAAGATAAATACAAATTAAAGAGTAGCATTGCTTCAACACTTCAACATGAAAGACAACATCAGTATGTGTGTTTCTTTAAAAAGTAGATTGAGGCGTAACACTCACCGTCTTTATTTGAAACCTGTTACAACCTGAAAAAAATCACACAGAGGCACAGCAGTGAATATGTGGAGCAGCTTGTTGGAGTTAGAGGAATAATTCAGAACCTATTAAATTTAGGTCAGGGCAATAAAACCATACAAATCGACAACAGACACTTCATCAACAGCAGCAGGAAATGTGTTCAATAAAATGTTCAGTAGTTTCATTGAAATGAATTAAATGCAAACAGCAATGAAAGCACATAACGAACATGCCCTGGCTTTATCGAGCTCAAAAGTGAGGTTCTGGAAGTGAAGATCCCATTCACATTCTGACCAGAGGATTTAGATTATTAGTCATAATTTTTTAACGATGCAAGGTCGATTTACTACGAGTTATGAGATGATAATATATGTGTTGTTAACCTGACATTCCAGATGGTTTCTTACACAGGGAAGTTGTCCTTAGAAACTGTTTGGAAAAGGGCAAGCACTTTTGAAAAACAATCGATCTTTGCTCTTTCAAATGAAGAAATACTCTCCAGTTCTTATCTATGCTACATATCTACCTAAGTTCTTCAGGAGCTGCCGTTGTTCAAAACGAATCGCTTCCATGGACGCTTCTCACTGTCGTCACAACAAAAACCACGCCCGTAGTAGTTGTCCCTCCTAGGACACTGATTGGCTGCACCACTTTTGGTTCAGACACTAACAGAAAAGTTGAAGCCCGGCAAGATGGATTCTCACGTGATCTCATGTGATCTCGCAAATTCAGCTGCCTTGAAAGCTAAATATGTTCCGGTTCTCAACGTTGTTTAAGGAAAAATACACTTTGTCCATGGTATCATGGAGAAGTACTACAATACCCACAATCCTCAAGGCAAGAACGTCACCATCTCTGATTGGCGGAGCTCACTGTTACCATGGAAATGTTTACTGACCCAACTTCACCGGGTCATGACTTTTAGAAAGAGACGCTTCCATGATATTAGAGAGAAGGCAGACATCTGTAAGGCCGATAAATCCAAGATAATCCAGATGGATTAATAGCGCTACAGGCCAGGGGAAAACGATGTATTTTTGATTTGGGGGTGAACTGTCCCTTTAAGGTTCAGCTTCCATGAGTTGAGGGATTAAAACTCTGTTTGGCTTGATCACACGAATGTTTAAACCTTGTGTCCTTCATCATCTTGGTCTGAGAACTGTGATAATCTGTTTTTGCAGATAATATCTGGGTCATAGTTAACACACACAACATGTATCTTAGCCAGATGAAGAGAAAAACAGATTTAAAAACTCTGATCCTACTGTATTTCTTTAAAGGCACATTAATATTCATTGAGATACTTACATCTGGAAATAGTCGGTGTTCCATCGGTGCACTTGACAACAACATAATTTTTTGCCAAATATATATCCTCACATTCCAATTCCTTCTTTTCACCATGTGCTATATATTTAACTCCAACAGGTTTCAAATCAGGGTGTTCAAAGGTGTCCACAGTGCAGAAGGTGGCTGAAACAATAAAAAATGTGTTAACGTTTTCCAGCCGACATCTCTGACAGACTTTTGGACTTTTGATGTTTTCATACCTTTGCAGGTGGGAACTTCAGACCACGTGCCATCATTGTAACACTTCACTCTCTGTGGACCCAGCAGTCTGTAAAATGAGCCGCACTGGTACTTCAGAAACATTTCATGAGTTTGCACAACTTCAGCTTCAGGAACTACGGGAGGTTTTCCACAGTGGCTGACTGAAACAGAAAAAAATAAAAAGGTTTCAGGAATCAAGAATCTATGGAAGCTCATTTCCATTCCAGTATTTCCATATTACCTGTCATACGTGTTGTAAAAGGAGAAATGAATCTACTTATCTACCTGCAGTAAACTGAGGATCACGGGAGCTGGTTGAAGATCCTGTAAGACATGGAGGACACAGTTAGTATCCAACTGGGACGTTGTTTTATGCATGTCTTCCAGAACGTCTGAACATTTTCCCATCATGCTCTCTTAAATTCAAAAATAGTCCATTTCCCTCTGCCAGAGGAAATGCATTCCTCACACAGTGACATTTAAAATATTATGTCCTTCATTCATATCTCATACAAATCAAAACCCACCTCCACCCACAGGCCGTGTGTGTCCCCCACCTGCAGATCCACCATGTCCAGGACCTGGTCTGATGCCTAAGTGTGATTAAGATATTACTGAGCATGTACATAGAGGTTAGATAAATTGATACTCTAAATTCATATTTAATGCAGATCAGTAGCCTACCTCCAGCTCCTGGTCGTGTTCCACTGCCACCAGATGTCGTGGGTCCCCCATCTGTTGGTCTCACTGTGGCTCCGTCGTGTCCAGTAGAAGGTCTGCTTTCTCTGGCTAAGAGAAAAAAAATGTACATACATACATTAAAAATATTTTAACTTCAATAGATGACAAAAGGAGGTGCTCATTCCTTGATCTCGGGCCAAAATCATGTGGTGGATTATCTCCAGGTTTGGGGAAAAATGGATACATGAACAGGATTGTTTAATTATGGTGAAAAAAAAAGAGGTAACTGTATTCCACTAATGTTACAGAAAAAAGGATGTAATCAGATTACAGTTACATTTAGTAAAAATGGAGATTATTTGCTCTCTCTACATCTAATTAAGTTTGAGTTTGCAGTATGAGTTCCTCTTACCTGTAGTGCTATTTAACTGACAGATCTTTTTATCTGGAAAACTACCCGTGAATGTTTTCTCAAACATGGATTATGTTCTCCAGCAACATTCTTTCAAATGTCATGTGATCCACTATAAAATATTGATTATTATTGTTGATTAATTAATCCACTTACTGCACGTTGGGGGTTCAGTCCAGGATCCATTTCTGCAAATAACTGATTTTTGGGTGCCGCCTCCCTCCACAGTATAACCATCCTCACATTCATACGTCACTAATGAATCTGGATCAAACAGCTCCTGGTCTCCCAGACTGAGGACAGCATGGGGGATTTGAGGGGGCTCATCACATGCATTGATACTTCCTGTAAACGAGAAAATAAATCACGAATAGGAACAGGAAAAGGTGTCCACATGGAGAACTACTGGATTGTTGTTTGTGGTGACATGAGCTCAAGATCAACACTGATTTTCTTGTCACTGCTATCGTTTGTTTCACAGCTTGCAGGCTGAGCACGTCTGACAGATTTACTCACACAGACACAGATAATCTGGTCAGACCGGGCTAAAATCGAGAACGCTGCTACGATTCTCAGGAGAGGTGAATCTGACCCAGAATCTGCCCTATTATCCTGTAGTGTGGGGCCAGCCTAATAGGAACGATCTCCCTCCTAGCGTCACATTCATGGACCTCTTTAGACGTGCAGCATAACTTGCAGAGTCGGGTGATATTTCTTTATGGGCAGCACTGGTCGGCCCTATACACACATTACACAAGTTGCATAGGGCCCCGCAAGGTACGCAAGGGCCCCACCTCTCCCTCGTGTCAAAGTGGGTATCAGTGTTTACAACTTGGATGGGAGGATGAAGCAGAACTAAAGAGAAAATAACATATCAAGAGTGAGCGAGGGTGAACAGTAATCAGGTAAACTTGTGTTTCATCCTCTCTAAGTTTGATATGTTCATTCACAGTAACGTTAATTGATGCTCCTCCCTCTGTCTGTCTGTCTGTCTGTCCATCTGTCTGTCTGTCTGTCTGTCTGTCTGCGTCGTGCACACAGACAACTATTTATCATGTTTGATGAGCGCCAACGTGCAGCAGCGTTTATAAACTGTAGCTCAGAAAAGATAGCTGCATTGCTCAATCATATGCATGTGCACACATTCCTACAGCAGCCTCTGTGGAGACCAGTCTGTCTGTCTGTCTGTCTGTCTGTCTGTCTATTTGTAAAAAGTGTTCAAATCCTTCACTTAAGTAAAAGTACTAACATCAAACTATAAAAATACTTCACTACAAGTAAAAGTCCTGCATTCACAAACCCTCACTGAAGTAAAAGTATGTAAATATTATCAGATAAATGTTCTTAAAGTAAAAGTATTCATGCTGCAGTAAAATCTTCCCTGTCTGATGTTTTTGGATTAATATTGTTGCATTAATGTTGCTGCTGTTTACTGCTGTAGATGTTTAACTTTAACTACTTTAAAGGCCACTGTTGGCTGGTTTAATCTACAGCAATGCATCATGGTCTATAAGACTGTTGCATCACCTGTGAGAACCATGTATCTCTAAAAAGTTTTTGGCTTTGTGGATTAAAAAGTTCAGTATTTGCCTCTGGGATTTAGAAGCATAAAGTTGAATAAAGTGGAAAAGTACAAAATAAGTACAGTACCTGATCTGAATCTGGATCTGATGATTGATTAAATATTGAATTTTAAATCAATTAACTGACTAATTTCTGTAGATTAACAACAACGGCTGCCTGGATTATGTTCTCCAGCAACATTCTTTTAAGTGCCATGTGATCCGTGGCAAAAAAAAAAATTGATTATTATTATCAACTGATTGATCCACTTACTGCACTTGGCGTGTTCAGTCCAGGATCCATTTATGCAAAAAACTGATATTTTGCTGTCTCCTCCCTGCACAGTATAACCATCCTCACATTCATACGTCACTTCTGCGTCCGGATCAAACCGCTCCTGGTATCCCTGACTGATGGCGGCATGAGGGATTTGTGGGGGCTCATCACATGCATTGATACTTCCTGTAAACAATGAAATTAAAATCATGAACAGGAACAGGAAAAGGTGTCCACATGAGTAACCACTTGATTGTTGCATGTGGGTTTCAGGGTTGACCCTGATTTTCTTGTCACTGCTATCGTTTGCTTCACAGCTTACAGGAGGAGCACATCTGACAGATTTACTCTCACAGACACAGATGATCTGGTCAGACCGGCTGAAATCGAGAATGCGTCACGATTCTCAGGAGAAGTGAATCCGACCCAAAATCTACAGGAAACATGTAACCAATAAGCCCTCCACCGGCCGTTTCATGGAAACTTTAAGTACCGGGCCATAAAACCAAAACAGGCAGCTGAAGGTTGCTACAAATCTTTGCAGAGCTGAGGGGAACTGTGAGTCGGGTGATAATTCTTTGTGCGTTTGTCAAAGAGTTAATTAATTCACCCTTGCAAGTCGCTGTTAAATTCAGTTCTGTGTACAGCATGCAGCAAACAACTTCTATATTGAATTCACTTGTTTTTTTACGTGTTGTTTTATTTTATATATTTTATATGGCCTGTTTGACATATTTCCCACCGCACAGATGTTTCATCTGGAAAACTACACGTGATAACAGCTCTGTCAGTGTCACAAACCTGTCTTATAATTTGTTTTCCCAAATATGACAAACGGCTGCCTGGATTATGTTCTCCAGCAACATTCTTTTAAGAGTCATGTGATCCATGACAAAAATATTGATTTTCATTATTCATTATTATCAGTTGATTGATCTACTTACTACACGTTGGGCGTTTGCTCCAGGATCCACTTGTGCAAAAAACAGATTTTTGGCTGTCTCCTCCCTCCATAATATAACCATCTTCACATTCATACTTTACTTCTGAATCCACAGCGAACACCTCCCGGTATCCCTGACTGATGACGGCATGGGGGATTCGAGGGGGCTCATCACATGCAAGGTTACTTCCTGCAAACAAGAAAATAAATCATGAATAGGAACAGGAAAAGCTGTCCGCAGGTTCACGGCTTACAGGAGGAAGACATCTGACAGACTTACTCTCACAGACTGGCAAAGAGGACCACGTTCCATTTATACATTTAGCCGTGGCGTTGTTGTCTTTGTGTGTATATCCGTCGTCGCATGTTATCCTGATTGTGTCTTCATCCTTATGCCAACCATTTTGGTTTGCAGAGTATTCTCCATTGGGGATAGTTGGTGGAAGGCAGGATTTTTTGTCTGAGGAAAAATAGAACAAAACATTTTCAGACTTTACAGAACGACTTTCATGAATGAAGTAATATCTGCTCATTCATCACAGGTTTCACAATAAAGAAGTTACAGAAGAAATAACTTTCTATCACATATTTCTGTTTTGTTTGTTTTTTTCTTATTTTTTATTTTAGGTTTGGAACCCCTGTTTAGTATCAATAAATGTCATTATAAAGTTACAAGCATGTGGTTTCTCCTACATGGCATTAATATTTGAACTTTTATAGCATTTTACAGGTGGAGCAACACATTTGATTTGCAGTTTTACCAACAGTGACTAAACTTGAATAATCCATAAATTTGTAGACACAATAACTCTTATTTCTCTAAGTCTGTGTTGGCGTCTGATTAGGAGCTGGGCAGCTTGTTTTTGCCAGTCTTCTTCTTTTTCTTTTTCTTCTTCTACTTCTTCTACTTCTTCTTCTACTCCCCATCAGTCTGGAACAGGGTAAATCTGGACTCATCAGACCCATCGCTCCAGAGTCCAATCTTTATGCTCCCTAACAAACCGAAGCCTTTTTTTCTGATTAGTCTCACTGATAAGTGGTTTTCTTAAGGCTACACAGCTGTTTAGCACCAATCCCTTGACTTCTCTTCACATTGTGTGTGTAGAAATGCTCTTACTTTAACCATTAAACATAGCCGTGAGTTCTACTGTTGATTTTTTATGATTTGATTTCATCAAACATTTAACTGATCTCTGATCACGATCATTCAAGACTTTTTTCCGACCACATTTCCTCCTTGAAGATGATGGTTCACCACTATCCTTCAGGTTTTAATAATGTGTTGGACAGTTCTTAACCCAGTTTTAGTAGTTTCATCGATCTCCTTAGTTGTTTTCTTTGCTTGATGCAGGACAATAATTTGACCCTTCTGAAACAGCGTCACATCTTTTCCACGACCACAGGATTTGTCTTCTGGTTGGTTGTTTAAGAAATGAGAAGCTGCTCACTGCATCAGTTAAGAGTTAAATAACTTGTTACCAGCTGAAACATATTAATCACTGCAGTAATTATCCAGTGGAGGGATCTTATTTATTTGATTAGTTAAATCCAGGTGGTGACTTTCTTTAGGTGAGGCAGTGTATATTCTAGATTTTTCAAAGAGGTGAATAGATGTTGGATGTGCGGTTTTAGATCAACACGGTCAGCTGTGAGCTACATGGCTTCTTTTTTGTCAGGAAGGGAGCAGCGGGTCGAGGCTGATGGGCAGTTATCAGCCTATCAGTGCCTTTTTTCATCTTCCTCCTCTTCTTATTCTTTCTTCTGAATCCAATCTGAATTTCATTTAGACACTCGACCCACAGACCTCTTGTAAAAACAAGCAGCACCATCACACAGAAATGTGACGTGTCAGTTTTACGCTGCTTGTTTATTGAAGTTCTGGAATAATCTGATGTCTTTATTGTAATCTCATTAAATCTGTTTACCTATTTTCAGTTTATCTTGTATGAACTGACATAATTTATTGGATGAATTCTTAGTAGCAAACACACCACCTTGAAATGAGAGGTTTCAGGCAGACCGGTAGAGATATTTCTGAAACACTTACCTATACACTGTGGCTTGTGAGACCATTTTCCATTGTGACATGTGACTGTTGCCCACCAACCCTCCACAGCTGGTTTACTTCCATTATTACAGGCATACGTGAGGTCTGTCCCGTGATCGTACGTTTTCTGGTCAGGGACAACATACCCACCACTCAGGCTGGGAGCAGGACAAGGCTGAGCGGCACTTTGCGCTAAAATACACACATAAACAATACACACACTTAGATAAATAAAAGCACATAATATAAACATACATTTACCAAATTACAGTGACAGAATTAAATGTTCTTACCGTGCAGCACTCCTGGAAACCACACAAATAGAATCAATCCAAGATATCTGAGGCACATTTTGTCTGGAATTAAATCAACACAGCAAAGCCGAGCTAAGAGACCAGCTCAAATCTGGACCGATTAATGATTGACAAGGGTTTTTCCCTAAAGAGCTAAGAGGTTAGAAATAGTAAACATTATGTAGAGTTACTGTCATCATGCTTTTGCCCGGAAGCCAACAAACAAATGCACAGATAGGCTTTATGTACTCGGGTCAGACCTTTCTCACTCACATGAGGCTCCTCCCAAATGTAAACAGAGTCACAGATCAACTAGCAACTGTTGCTTCATTTGCTGTCAAATTTTTTGCTTTAATTAAACAATTTTCCCAGTTTGGCTCTACACTGCAGTACACACCACCATGCACAAATTTAAGAACAGAGTTAATAGTACTCTACAAAACATTGTTCTTTGTGATTTTCATCGTTTTCACCAAAAAGATTCATTTGATTTCCCAGAATAGTTTGTACAAAAAAAATCTATGAGACTGTTTACAGTCCAGATTACACGCTGGTTTCCCGGACGGCTGCGACCAGAGGTCAGCATGATGAAATCAGCACAGTCGCGCCAAAAGACAGACTTCAGAAACAGAGGTGAAGTTCTGCCAAGTAACATTCAGCGGTGGGAAGAGCACTGAAATCTAAAATCTTCACTCAAGGTACAAAGTACTGTGTACTTGTACAAGGTATTAGGCACAAAAACTACTCAGAGTATTAGTTACTTTTAACCACTGATGTCACAGTCACCTCTCAAACTAGGGCTGCAAACTTTGTTTGTTTTCCTGAACCAGTTGTTGAAAATGCTAATAATCGATTAATCACTGATAATTTATAAGATACAAAACACATTTATTTTCCCCTTATTTTCATTTTAAGTCTAAGAGTGGCTGCAAATGTCTCGCCAGACAAAACAATGTCAGATGAGGTGCAGTTACTGCCATTTCTATTGATTAAATACACATAAATACTTTTTAATTGATTCAATTCTTAACAGCAATTAATCTGTTTGTGCTTAATCATTAGTTTCAGCCTTACTCCAAACCTGTGCCTGCAGGGTTTTCTTTTGTTTTTCGTTTGTGTGTCCTTGTTTTCATTGGCCTGTTTGTGATCAGATCATCTTTTTGGCTACTAAAATGCAGATGAAAGGTAGATATTAACATCTAGATTAAGTAGATTACATCTTGAAATGCCCTTTAAGTACCCTAAAAAAACTACTTAATTACAGTAATTTGAGTATTTGTAATTAGTTACTTCTACCCCTGGTAACATTTAAAGGGACAGTTCACCCCAAAATTAAAAATACATATTTTTCTGCTGGCCTGCAGTGCTACTTATCCGTCTGGGTTGGAAACTGGGGTGTCTGCCTTCTCTTAAATATAAAGGAGCTGAATGGTACTGAGCTTGTGGTGCCAAAAAATACATTTGAAAAACAGCAGCAGCAGTAATGTCTCTGTCTAGAAATCTTGACCTGGTTACTCAAAATAATAGATAAAGACAATATTTCCCACATGAAACTGCTCACAACAAGGTCTGTGGATTATCTTGAGTAACTGCAGTAACTTACAGGTGCTGGAAATCCTTGAAAACACTGAATTTTAATTTTAGATCTTATTAATTATTAATGATTAATCAATTAATCAATTGCAGCATTTTCAGCTATTAGTTAAATGCACAAAATTCACAGGAAGCCAGATTTACTTACAGAAAGGTGACACATTTTGAAACATAAAACTTTGTCATGTTTTCCTTTAATTTGTCTCCCATCTGTAGAATTTTATCACAAAACATCATAATGGCACAATAACATCAGATTTAATGCGATGAAGAGGTGAAATAATCATTTTGTATATAAGTATGTTGTTCACCACGGCTGTAAGGTGCTAGACAAGATTGAAAATGCTTGAAAAGTGCTTGAATTTGAATTTGAATTTGACTTTGGAAAAGGTGTTTGAGCCCTGAAATTGTGATTTTGTCGATATGTGCAAATCTGATTTTGAGGACCTCAGAGCAGACAAAGTCTTGGTGAACCCCCTGTGATTAATGGCGTCCCACCTAAGGGGAGCCCGGACCACAGGTTGGGAACCAATGTACTAAAGGACCTCTGTGGTTTTGAAGAATTTCAGAAAAACTTTTTTTTTTTTTTTTTTTATGGCTCCACAGTGGCCACAGGCATCAGGAATTTCTTCAAACTTGGTACGAATGATCACTTAGACTCAAAGATGAAGTGACTAGATTTTGGTGATCTCAATAAGAACACTTTTCTCCATAACTCAGGATTTCATGGCAAAATTACACAGAAATATCTAACAGGATATTCATCAGTCCTCTGTCCTCCTCTGTAAAAACAGTCTCTAAGTGAAGACAGCATGTTCTACCTGGAAATCATTCCCTGGAGTCACACGTGTGAGAACTTCCATTTTGTCAAAAAATACACTTTATACCATTTATTAAATTCCATCAGAGTTACAGGTCAGTATATTAGTCTTCACTACAGACATCATATGAGTCTGCACAGACATGCATGTAAACTGTAACTTGACTGGTTGGTGGAGACAAACAACTGCGAGGCAGTATTGACTTCTCACTCTTCTTTACTGGCCACTAGGGGGCGCAACAACTGATCAACAACTGCTTGAATCTGAAATCTTGTTTCAGGGTCACTGGCGACCCCGGAAATCTGAACGGCCAGCCTAAGTACCACTAGTGTGAACTTAAAATGAGACAATGTGCGTTATTTTCTTCTGTTTGTGGACTATTTTTAAATTATTTTTTTTACAAGGTTAATTTACTAAAATAATATATCATTAAATCAGTATTTTTCACAATGGAGTATGGAGGCTGAATGTAGGAGTCTCACAGCCTGAGGACAGAGCTAGAATGGAGTTACGACTTCTTTTTGAGGACTCTGAGTGAGGAAGCTTCTTATTATATCTTTCTGGTGCCACTCTGTTGTGTTGTGATTGATAAGTCTGCTTATCTTTTAAATAAAAACGTGCATAAATCAGTGCCCCACTTGGGCCACCCCCAGTCAAATAAGTCTGGAAACGCCTCCGGGCTGTGCATGACGGTGGGCACAGTTTTTTTTTTTTTTTTTGATGAAAATAAGTTGGTATCTTTCCACCTTTTAAAATGAACAATTACAATAATTAGACCATGATAGCATAAGTTTCAAACAAAACATTTTATTAAAGCTGTAGGCCTTTTTTGGGCCTCTTTGGGTGGAACAGGCACAGCGTGACATACTCGTGGCTACGCCATCAGCTGAAGCAGACCGTTATTGGTGTTGTTAGTGCATTAAGAGTTCGATCAAAAGATGCAAGCTGACGAACAATCAAAAAGCAAGAACAGTTCATTTGAATAAGTCAAATAAACTGTGACAACATTTTTTGGGTGCAGTCGTTTTTTTTGTCGCCGGTCCAGCGGTCCCTCCTCCTCTGCTGCACTTTACAGGCACGCACCCTGGTCACAACGCAGACAACAAACAACACAGTTAATTAATTCATTAATATGAAACTGCAGAATTACATAAACTAACACGTGATGAAACCAGTGGTTCCCAACCTTTTTTTTTTCCCCTTGAAACTTTCTGTCATGAAACATAATTCTGATTGATAAAAACACAATAACATCTGATTTAATGTGATGAAGAGGTGAAATAATAATTTTGTGAATAAATATGTCATTTACCAAAACTGTAAGGTGCTGGAAAAGTGCTTGAATTTGATTTTGGAAAAGGTGTATGAGCCCTGAAATTGTGATTTTAGTTGACAAAGCAGTCGTCAAAGCCCCCCTTGGCACTTCCTTTAAGGGGGGCCTGAACCCCAGGTTGGGAACCAATGCCCTAAACATTTCAACAATAATATAATTCTTTGAAAAGTAAATCAAAGAATAACACTTACCCGTTCATGGTCAAATTGATTACAACCTAAAAAGGATGCAGAAACAGCAGTGAATATTTCAGCTGATGCCCACCACACAGTAGAAGACTTTGAAAAGACTGAAGTCTGACACCCTCTCACACTTAAAGACAATTTGTCAGCAGTCACAGAGTTTTTAAGTCACAGAGTAAAATGTTGCAAATACAGCAGATCTTGCAGGGTCACCATTTACAAGATTACAGCTACATTATTTTGGTCTCTTCACCATTCTTGCATTTCATTAGCAAGATCTTTGCATGTATTTCCCAATATATTGATTCTGAATTTTCACTTTCCTATGATAATGCAATTTTTGGCATTTGTAAACCCAAATCCACTGTAGTCTTTTAACCATTTAATTTAGGGTGTTATCGGAGTGCGCCTTGTCTGCGACAGTGAGATCACTTTAAAAGTCGTTAGGTGTCAGGCCGGCACGATACTTCTGTATCTCTTGCCAGACAGGAGCAGGGTGTGTGGCTGTGGTGGATCTTTTAGTCCTCTGGGCTCTACGCAAACAGATCACCTCCCCAGTATCAGTGATGCTTGTTAGATGGGCACCAGTGATTTTCTGGGTAGTTTTAGTGATCTGGTGTAGAGTTTTTCCATTGTAGGCCATGCACATCCTATGATGATGATGATGTGTGATGTTTACAGTCAGGATATTTTCAATCACTTCTATGTCAAGTTAGCAAGAACATGGCACAGGAACTTTGCTTTGTTAAGTTTCCTTTCAGGGTTAGTTCAACCCATAATGAAAATTCAGTCAGTATCTACTCACCCTCTTGCCAACTGAAGGTCATGTTTAATTTTTTTGTCCACAAAACACTGCTGGAGTTTCACATGAAAACAGTGTTGCAGAATCTCCCAAACAATGGAAGTGAATGGTGACCAGTTTTCAAACGTTAAAAAAACAACAGAATAAAAACATAAAATGCCTCCATACTGCTCGTCTGACTAAAAAAAGTTATTTACACCATGTTTTTAGCCTGAATCTTCACTGTAGATCTTTAGCTTGGAGCCACGTTCAGTGCACGTGCACACTGTCTGAACTGGGTGTGTGTTGTGATGGTGTGCAAACGGCATGTTGGGACTTTAGGAGACTTGGGTGAGTAGATAATGACTGAATTTTCATTTTTGGGTAACTATCCCTTTCAGAACAAATCTGTTCATACGATGGTTCTTGCATGAGGCAGTTGTTTTGCTGTAATGTGGCTGCAGGTCTGGAGGTGGTTGTGGATTGAGGAGAATCTCAAGCGATTAGAATTTGATTATCTGTATATATGTTATATGTAGCAAGAATGGACTGCAGCTCTCATTTTGTTTTGGAAAATTGTGTTTCATAATGATACATTAATTACCTTCTTTAGGCACACAGGGAAATCCATGTTATGTTAGTTGGCAGCAAAAAAAAAAGGTGAAACTAAAAGCATTGGTGCAAATTTAAAATGCAGGGAGCTTATTTATATACTTACAGCTGGTGAAAGTTTATTCTTCCATTAGTGCACTGAACAGCACTGCTGTAATTAGGCCACAGACACGGAATCTGCTTCCTCTCTCCTTCCTTTACATGTTCAACTGCAGATATCACGACAGTGCTCCCAACATATGGACCAGGGCGCAGGACACAGGACGCCTCTGCACAAAATCAGCAGGAAACAAAAACTTGTATAATTACTCTGATAGACTTTTGGGATGAAAGATAGTCGTATTGACTTGTTTATACCTTTACAGATGGGGGGCTGTGACCAGCTGCCGTCGCTGTGACACACCACGGTGTCTGAACCGACGTGTTTGTAGAAGGCGGCACATTTGTATTTCAAAAACAGTCGATCCACCTCCACAGCAACACCGTTTGGAACAACTGGATATGCTCCACAGTGTTCAACTGAAAAAAACAAAAAAAAACAAAAAACAACAACAATATTTTGGCTAAGCTATCCCCAAACCACCCAGTAAAGCTGTAGTGAATTGATACAGACTTCTTCTGAATGATCAGTGACCATAAATTCAGCTTTTTCTTCATTACAGAAAAAGTCAACAAGAGAAGAAATATTAAAAAAAAAAAGTCACACCAAGTAAATCCACAAACCAAGTCTGATACATGTGATTTAAAAGGATCAATGAATGTGAGTGATTTACTTGTAGTGGTTGCAGGTTTACTGTCTCTCCCATCTGAGCCAGAGGTGGTAGGAGATCCTGTAAGATACAGAGCAGATAAAGGGGTCTTATATTCAATTTAATGTTCAAACTGACTAACTTTATTGTTTTGTGGAAATATACACTCATTCTGAATTTTGTAAGAAAAGACTGGTTGTGGACGCTCAAAAAACGCAGATAAACAGGTAAATTGGTAACAGGTGATAACATTATGATTGGGTATGAAAAGGGCATCCTCCAAAGGCTCAGTCGTTCTCAAGCACGGATGGGTTGAGGTTCACTTTCTTTGTGAAAAACCAAATGGGCAGATACTGTAGTCGAAGAGCGATGTTGATCAAAACACAACTGCCAGGAAATCATGGAGTCCACCTTCTACAATCCAAAATATCATTAAGAGATTCAGAGGATCCTGAAAAATCTCTGCACGAAAGGGTCAAGACTGAAAAACTGCAATATCCGATTCTCCGGCCCACCTCACGCTCCATTGTCCCCTCGCTTGAGACCCAACCCTCCTGTCCAGCACCTTAAAGAAAACTTTCCCAGGTGAACAGGTGATGTTTCACAGTGGTCAACATGCTCCTGCCCAAACTTTTTTTTTTTGGAACGTGTTGCAGCCATTAAATTCAGTATATTTACAAAAACACAATAAAGTTTATAAGTTTGACCATTAAATATCTTTCTTTTTACTGTATACACTTGAGTAATATATCGAAAAGGACTTGCAAATCATTGCCTTCTGTTTAATTTTTGTTTTACGCAGCATCCCACCTTTTTGGAATTGGGGTTGAATTTATACACACAACAGAAGATGCACCAGTTAGTATCATACCCTGAGACTGCTATATCCCAGGGTATGTGACAGATTTTTCACAAATGTTTTGCTGTGTACAGAGGATGGAATTACTGCATTTACTGAAGAAAAATAAAAATAACTTTTGTCGTAATGAAAACAACAGACTGGAGCCAGGAGCATGTCATCTATACTAATGGTCAAGTTAAATACAGTATTTGGTACAAACTCTTCAGATTACAGCCTCACGCACGCTGTTGCAGCATGTGAAGAAATCTAAAGCTCGGCAGGCCCACCGTGCCTACTTGTGGTTACTATAACTAGCCATGGTTGGCTGTTCAGAGGTGTTTAGTGAAGGGTTAAAGGTCTTTTACATTCAAATGTGAAAATGTATTTTTCTAAAAGCATATCTGTCCACTTACTGCATCTTGGGCCTTCAGTTCAGTTTCCAGCTGTGCAAAAGATTGATTTGTTGCTGTCGACTCACTCTATAAGCACGGTCACTCTACAGTGACTATAATTGTTTTTGTGTGTGAAAGTATTCAATATTCTTACCACGTAGCGCTGCAGGAAACCAAATCATGAGAACAAATCCAAGAAATCGGATGCACATTTTGTCAGGGATTAAATCATCGCATGCACGACAAAGTAGAGCTGAGAGCCGAGTTCAGATCAGAGTTAATGATTGTCGAGGACCTCCCCCCCAAAAAACCTTTGGGAGTAAACACTCAGGCATCATGCTGTTGCTCTGGACAAACACACACAGAAACACAAAAATACTCTCTCATGTCTTCACTGTCACATTATGTTACTTCAAAGAGCAGTACAGTTTATTGTATTTATCTGAATTAATTCCACATGAGTTCATATGTTTGGGAAACTACCAGACTTGATTTCCTGGACTGGTTTGGTCAGAGGTCAGTCTTGAGCCTGCCCTGATGCAGTCATCGATCCAGCCTGGTCTTCACCACATCTGGATTTACAAGATCGTGTCGTTTAAATCAGTCTTCCTCACTTTATTAGAACTCTGTAGTTGGAACTTCATACAGGATTTTCTTTTCAGTGGGAGCGGATATCAACTTAAGAATTTTTAACGAGTAAATTGAACTTTTTGTGCAAATTTCAAATCAAACAGAAACTATAATATAATAATATGAACATTATACCTGCTTAACATCAGCATTTTATCATCGCCATTGTGTACATGTTAGCATGCTGATGTTAGCATTTAGCTGCCATCATTTAGAGCATGAGTTAGGACGGCTGTAGACTGCTTTTTTAACCACAGATGTGTTTTCTCATTGATTTGTAATTGAATCAGCACAGCAGTGATTCTGTCAGTAAACCATCGTGTGTTGTGATTCCACATCAGTGTTGGTTACAGGTCGACTTGTAGCGTTAACAAAGAATAAAGGCTTCAGGCACTAATTCTCCAGACAGCTGTAAATAGTTTTTGGACGTCTCCGTTTTCTGTTTTAAAATATATTTAGTTATGACGTCATCATGAAGCACCGATCAGGAAGAACAATCACTGATATATCCATGTTTACTGGAAAAGACTTTTATAAACTGTCTGAGGACAAAATAACACAAAGGTCTCTGTTAAGATTTTTATTCAGTTAACTGTAGGCCATATAAACTTTATTCATGTATTCAAAGAATTGATCATGTTATTAGTGTATTAAGAGTTCCAGTCATAAAGATACATGTTGACTGTTTAAAGAACAATCAGCTTCAACATTGTGTGCATGTGTTTAACATCAGAATGAAAAAAGGAACAACTGGTTTGAAGAAGTCAAATAAAATGTGACAACATTTTTTTTTGGGACGTGTAGTTATTTTCTGATGGACGTGTTTCAACACTTGGCCTTTGTTGTTGGTCCAGCAGTCACTCCTCTGCTGTGCTAGTAGCAATATCTCTGGTTACAGCACAGACAAGACAAAGTTAATAAAATAAAGTGTTATCTAACATTAAACACACAAAAACATTTAATAATAATGAAAGTTTTTATAAAATGAATCAAAGAATCACACTTACCCGGTCGTAATCATAACAACCTAAAGAGAATCCAACAACAGAAGTGAACATTTCAGTTTAATTCACACAAACTTTAATTCATGAGGTCTAATTCTTTACATTTCTACTGAGGAAAATCTGTTTCAGTCTTAGAGGAAAAAATTCCATGAGATTTGTTGATGTTGATTTGTGTTTTGAGATATTTTACTCATCATAAACTGAGCTCTGTGAGGTTGTGGGGGGGACTGGACCTAGTGTGGTGACACAGGAGAGGGTTGTGTGACTGAAATGGTGTGAACTGGGGGCATGGAGGAGGATAAAGGGAGAAAAAACAAGCTTTGTTGGGTGGGTCGGTGACTGTCCAGTCGGACATGTTTGGTGCGTGAGATGGAGCTGTGTCTGGTTAACTATATTTGCATGAGAAGTGAAATGAGCTCAGCCAAATGAAGAGTGACGGTCTACTTCTATCTGGACACAGGGATGAAGGTGAGATTTAGTTGGTGCTGCTGGATCAGGAGTTATGGACAATACTGTGCTGACGTATGTGGATCATGGAGCAGATCTGGAGGTGGTTATGGATCGAACAGACTCCTAAATGATGGGATCAGTTGTATTAAGTATCACTGTCTGATGGATTGAGGAAGGCCTCACACTGTAGTAGGTGATGATGAGATAAGAACAAAGCTACAACACTGTGGAGATCAGTCAGTCTGAGTGCATGCTGGAGACACACCGATTGCAATTTCTGAAGTGTGTAGGTGTGTGTGTGTATGTGCACACACACACCTACACACAAGCACTGTGGCAAATGGAAGGAGTCTGCTTATATACTTACACTTGCTGATAAAAGTTATTTCTCCATTCCTGCACCGAACAGTGGCGCTGTAAGAACGGTAAACACAGGGAATCTTCTTTTCTCCTTCTGGTACATATTCATTAGAAGAGATTCTAATCTGGCCCCGAAGATATTCACCAGATTTCAGGATACAGAACGCCTCTGCACAAAATCAACAGGAAAAAAAACAGACATGTATAATTATTTGTTTAACATCTTTGATAGACTTTTGGAATGAAAAATAATTGTATTTATTTACCTTCACAGACGGGTAAAATGACCAAGTGCCATCGTTGTAACACGTCACTGTGTCTGAACCGACCATTTTGTAAAAGGCAGCACATTTGTATTTCAGAAACATTGCTTCATCTTCCACAACAACACCGTTATCAACATCTGGATGGGCGCCCACAGCGGGTGACTGAAATAAAAGAAGAGGTTATTTAACATTGTTAGAATCTCAGTGAAATAGTGATCACAGCAGCAACGTCACAACTTATTGTATTAACATGTTGTGCAATCAGCCTGTTGTTTGTTGTTTTTCAAATTGTTTTTTTTCCAGGCTCATGCAGGCGCCCCAACCAATCAGTAGGAGTCATTAGTTCAGAGATAAAGACGTGATCCCTCACTGAATCAGATTTCTTTTGAACGACCAGTGGCCATAAATTCAGCTTTTTCATTACAGCAACAAGAGAAGAAATATTTAGAAAGTTCCACCAAGTAAAGACACAAACCAAGTCTGATACATGTGATGTAAAAGGATCAATGAATGTGATTTACTGCGTGTGATTAAAGGTTTACTGTCTCTCCCATCTGAGCCAGAGGTGGTAGAAGATCCTGTAAGATACAGAGCAGATAAATGTATATACACAGAGCCGAAGACACACCAGTTAGTATCATTTTGGGACGTTCTTTAGCGTTACAGTACTTTCTGAGTGTGTTTTTGATGCATATTAAAAATAAAAGCCTGTAAAAGAAAAGACTGTCAGTTGTAAAATAAAACAGACTTCAATCAAGAATTATAAAATCTACTGTGAAATATGATTCTTTTCTACAATGACATTAAACTACCTCCACTTGCAGGTCGTGTCGTGCTGCCAGATGAACCTCCACCATGTCCAGTACCTGGTCTGGTTCCTGTGCCTGACAGGAAGAGAGAAAACTCATTAGACATATATAGAACATATTCTATAGAGGGACTGGATCGGAGAGATAAATGGATACTCCTGCATGTCCAATACTCCACCTGCAGGTTGTGTCCCACTGCCAGCAGATGTAGTGTGTCCCCCATCTTTTCCCACCTCTGCAGAACCACCCTGTCCAGTGCCTCGTCTGGTTTGTCTGCCTGAGTGGAAAATCATTACACTTTAGAGATATTTGATGAAATAAATATACCAACGATTCTTAAAGAAAGAACCAAGTCTTGACTTTAAACAGATTTAATCTAGATGCAGGTCTTTAGTCTTAACTGTCTTTGTTTTACAAGTATATTTTACACATAACATTAACATAAATTGATGTTAGATGTGGTCAGCGTGAACGTTGCCTCATAATTTAAGAGCTGTATATCCCAGGGTGGGTCTTTTCACAGTTTTTTTGGGGCTGGGTCAAAATCAAGTCTTTTATCCAAGTTAGTCAAAAACATCTGAAGTCCTCAAATTTGTGAATTAATTCAAGTCATGCAAGTCAAGTCCCCAACGTCTGCAAATCTTGTGTTTGTGTTGAGTTATTCATTTTAACAGACACATAAAGAATTGTTAATTTGTCATATTTCCTGAACATAGCTTGGAGTAAGGGGCGTAGAATTGGGTAGGGATGCTAGGGACACGTCCCTACCAATATCCAGCCACTAATGTGTGGTCACTATCAATACAACCGCTGTCCGTAGTGTTTAGTCAATGATTATAGCACACAAAGGGTTAACAGTCGGTCTCTGCTAGAAGTCCTGCCTCTAACCTAAATATCACTCTCCGATTGGCTCTGCCGGTTTCTCGCTAACATTCATGTGATTTTCCGTCCCCGCTGTCACTCCATCTGCTTGTAAAAGCTACTTGCAACCTTGTTAGTTGGACAGGACAGGAGGCAGTGCATGTATCTGCAACCGCGAGTGTAAGTAGGGAGGGCAACCGAAAAATTGATTTCCGGAAATCTACATGAATATGATGATTATAATATCAGTCTAACCTTAAATTAATGTGTTCTGAACAGTAATTGCCCTTACGTGGGATTTTAATGTGATAAACTGACTGTTTTCGTGGCTTTTAAACACACATTTTACCAACAGTCTCTCAATATTAAGAGTGACATAACAATGGCTCGTACTGATTGGGTTTACGCGGTCGTTTATGGCAGTTAGTGGCAGTTCGTTAGTTCATTAGTTGCTTTAACCTATAACATTGCAGAATGCATTAAATTCTTGTATTCTCTTTAGATATTCAGATATGCATTATAAACATGTCAATTACTGAATTTTTTTTCTGACTATGATTGTTTGCTTGTTTGATCAGCTCTACATGATGTGAAATTATGATTGCAAATACAAAAAAAACATCAACTTTCAGGAGTGCTGCCTTGGAGCACTTTTGTGTCCCCACCAATGTCAAAATCAAACCTACTCCCTTGCTTGGAGTTTTATTTTCCCCACAGAGTTCAGGGAGCTTAAGTTTAATTCAAACTGCTAATACTGTATATTTTAAAATTTTGTCACCTCTACAGAAACTACACAACAGGTTGCTTGTGTCCATTGTTTTAAGCTACTTTCTTAATCACAGAGCACAGAGCATGCACAGAACAGAACCTGAGAGAAAACAGCTCTCCATGCGCTGAGAGGCATGAGGGAGAGTCCACAGTTCGAGCACCTCAAATAACAATCACCCTGACAAAACACCTAATATGAAGTGTGTCTGTATACGAGTCAGAGGAAAATGAGACACATGCATGTAAAAACAGATGAAAGATAAATATATTCTCTTTCAAATTGAGCACAGATATGAGTGGAAAGAATTGTATTAAAACCTTTTTTTTGACTCCAACACACTGTAACCATTCTGTGATGTGTTCGGCTACTTCATTACACTTGAACAAATATTACTGGGAGCACTCGGGAATCTTGCAAATGAGCATTTAATATCCACAAATTCACATTATCAGTGGCACCACTGACCACCCCTGTAATATGCATTCATTCATTCTTCTTTAAACCGTCTTACTTTTAGTGAATCAGACCTGGAAAGTTAATATTCATATGGCATATAAATATGACAGTAAAAAGGCTGAAACTGAAAACAAATTATAGTGTAAGGAGTTTACTTATATACTTACAGCTGGTAAAAGTTATTTCTCCATTAGTGCACCAAGCAACGGCGCTGTAAGAACGCTGAACACAGGGAATAATCCTCGTTTCTCCTTCTGCTACATATTCAGTAGTAGAGAGTCTAAGATCACCCCCAACATATTGACCAGGACTCAGGACACAGAACGCCTCTGCACAAAATCAACAGAACAAAAAATAGATATGTATAATTATTTGTTAACATCTTTGATAGACTTTTGGAATGAAAAGTAATTGTATTTATTTGTTTTTACCTTCACAGACGGGTAACGGTGACCAAGTGCCATCGTTGTAACACGTCACTGTGTCTGAACCGACCATTTTGTAAAAGGACAGCACATTTGTATTTCAGAAACATTGCTTCATCTTCCACAACAACACCGTTATCAACAACTGGATAGGCTCCACAGTGGTTGACTGGAATAAAAAAAAAAGAGGTTATTTAACAGAATCTCAGTGAAATAGTGATCACAGCAGCAACATCACAATGTGTTGTATTAAAATGTTGTGCAATCAGCCTGTTGTTTTGTTGCTTTTTAATCTGTTTCTTTTTCCCCCATATGTAAAGTCTAATTCACAGGTCTGTGGTCACCACATCATGTCACAGACTGCTTGAAAATTCCACTTCAGATCCTCCTCGTGCAGGCGCCCCAACCAATCAGTCGTGACAAAGATGTGATCCCTCACTGGCTTCCCACCAACAAACACTACCACTGCTGAGAGCTTTAAAACCAGGTCTCTGCAGCAACAAGTGAAGGTTTGACTCAAGCTGTCCCCAAACCACTCAGTAAGACTGTACTGAACTGATACAGATTTCTTTTGAATGAGCAGCAGCAATGATAAATACACAAACCAAGTCTGAATCATGTGATGTAAAAGGATCAATGAATGTGATTTACTGCGTGCGATTAAATGTGGACTGTCTCTCCCATCCGAGCCAGAGGTGGCAGGAGATCCTGTAAGATACAGAGCAGATAAATGTATATACACAGAGCTGAAGACACATCAGTCATATATAGTATCATTCATAGTATTATTTTGGGATGTTCTTTGACGTACATGTCTCTCTGAATGTTTTTCTTTAATACAATTTGAAAATAAAGGCCTGTAAAATAAAAGACTTTAAATTGTAAAGTAAATCAACTTTCAATCAACAATTATAAAATCTACTATAAAATACTTTTTTTTCTACAGTGACATTACCCTGCAGGTGAAGGTAAATATTTTTATCAGTGCATATCTCAGTGCAGTGTCCACTTACTGCATGTTGGACCTTCAGTCCAGTTTCCAGCTGTGCAATAGATGGACATGTTTCTCGCTCCTCCCTCTACAGTATATCCATCTTCACACACATACGTCACTTCTGAATCTGCAGCAAACACCTCCTGGTATTCCTGAACGACGATGGCGTGGGGGATTCGAGGGGGCTCATCACATGCATAGATACTTCCTGTAAAAATGAGCGCATTTTTTCATCAGGAGGTGAAGGTGCTCAGATGGCTACTTGGTTAACTTGATTTGTGTAACTGGTGAGAATACAAACCTCAGAATTACAAAGTAGACTGATATTATTCTGGTCACTGATAGTTTTATTGATCCAGAACAGAAGTCTGAAACCTTTACTATTAAAAGAGCCATTTTTGTCCAAAACAGGAAAAGTGCTGAGCTGTAGCTGTAGACTAAGGTTGTGTTCGAAACCGCATACTTACCTACTGTATACTTCCATACCCATACTATCCATACTCCATACTGCATACCCAATCGATCAGACAGTATGCAAAGCGTTTACACTACAGCATGCTACATGATAACCCACAATGCATTGCGCTCCTACCCGAGCCGAAATCGACAGGCTGAAGCTGATTTCACTTTAGCTCTAAACTCTTTAAATATATCACTTTATTGAGATTTTTTAAAAAATCAAAAAAGTGGCCGTTTAGATCCCGAGTGTGTCGTTTATTTGTCCAAATACCAACCGTTTACAATTTTGTTCGGACGAATTCGGAGAAATTTAAGCTAGCCGCAGTGAGCAACGCACTTCCGGTTATTTTCACAAAATAAAACACCCCTTTCCCTTTCTCATACAAAAAAACCATAGTAATAAATCAGTGCTTTTACTATGAAAACAAGAAGCGAACCTACCCGCAATACTTGACACTGCCGTTTGGACTGATCTCGTCCCGTTAACGGACCAGTCATGATGCCTTACCGGCGGAGAGTCTTTTCGGCTATGAGACGAAGATCGGCCTGCCGTCTTCGGTACATCATGGTCGCTATCGACTTAGGCTTGTTGTCAGATGTAAGTTACTTGTATCTATTTTATTTTTTAAACTTTTTTAATCAATGTAAATCCAATGAGAAATCGCTAACATAACATACCTCCAAGCATAAAAATTGGAGGGAAAATTACTCAGCTTGGTAAATGTACATCATTAAGAAACAAAGTCATTGTGAACTGAATAAAGTTGATTAAAGTTCATTAAAATAAATAAATAATAAATAACAGATAACAAAATATAGGGTTAGGGTGAGGGTTAGATGTCACGTCGCGTTGCATCTTGGGTAATT
This sequence comes from Lutjanus argentimaculatus, assembly GCA_034769285.1. Taxonomy (NCBI): domain Eukaryota; kingdom Metazoa; phylum Chordata; class Actinopteri; order Lutjaniformes; family Lutjanidae; genus Lutjanus; species Lutjanus argentimaculatus. Next base: position 708,322 of record JAWZSL010000064.1, read on the forward strand.
TGCAGTATGCATCCGGGAACTTCTCGCATACTCAAAAATCACATACTGCCAGTGTAGACACACTGCATACTCAAAGAGTTAGTATGAATAGTAGGTAAGTATGCGGTTTCGAACACAGCCTAAGACCCACATTTTAGTCGATGAAATGTGAAACCTTTTTTTTTTTCTTAAATTTGGTGTAAAGGCTACACGTTTTCACAATTGGAGAATGTAAGAATCAGTTTAAAATGTAAAAAGAAAGAAATGTTATTCATTTTCATGTAATTTTTGTCAATGCCACAGGGAGCCACTAGAGAGAGGCAAAAGAACCGCATGAGGCTCCATAAACAAAGCTGGCCTGGATCAACTCGGGTTTGACTCGGCCCGTCAGCCCAGCACAGCAGGGGTTTGCATTTCCATTACAACAGGGCTACCTGCTTGAAGGTGTGTCTTTTGACCGAAGATGAGCTTGAGGAGGCTTGAGTCGAGCGGCTGTAAAGCGGTGGATAAACCGTTCATGTACGTCTCTGGGATAAACACACTGTTTCCTTAAATTCTTCACAATAAAAGTCCTTTGTTGTTTCATTATTTAAATGCTTTTATTATGTAGCAGCACAAACAGGAAATGTTTTTACTCAGTGGTTTCATCAGCAGTATCTTAACCACGATCCCAACAAAGCGAATATGAAACAGTAAAATAATGCAGATACCTGAAAGTACAAACAGCGACACAGGAGAGAAACTACGTTCCACAACATAACGTAACGATCCTGTAAGAAGCTGAACATATATAGACTTTTAAGAAACATCTTTCTCTTTGCTCTCCTGCACACACGTGAGCTGAGTGTCACAATACACAATACACAATACTGCCACAATAGCTCGGGTGCGGCTCGGCACGATACAAGTGGTAATGGAAATGCAAATCGGCACGGTACGGTTTGACTCGGCACGGCCAAAAGCGTCGGTGGAAAAGCCCCATGACAGACTTACTCCCACAGATCGGCAAAGGGGACCATGCTCCATTTATACACGTGGTTGTGACGTCTTTGGGATCATATCCTTCGTCACATGCTATCCTAATTTTCTGTCCCTCCTCATACCAACCAGTTGCGCTTTCTGTGTATTTTGCATTGGGGATAGTTGGTGGAAAGCAGGCTTGTTCATCTGAGGGGACAAAAAGAGACAAGACACAGTTTTATCATGGCCAAAGGTCTTGTAAAGCAAAAATAAATGTGTGTTCTGAATTTGTCATAACACAGAAATTTAACCACCCAGACAGATTTGAATGACATGGAGGGGGAACAGTGTCATTCTTGTGTTGGTTTATGGAGATTATATAGTGTTGGAGGACCATGGCTCTGACACATCACTGAGCCATGTTTCAAGTCCTCACAAAACATCCTGAACACAGAAATCATGAACAATAATTTAACAGTTTAACTCCACAATTCAGTACTACATAATTTTCAGTTTTTTTCCACACGTTTTCAGCTACTACTTTCTAATATTCTTAATTAATGTATAACGTGTTGAGACGAAAAAATCCCTTTTTCCTTTACAGGAAAGGAAAAAGATTAATTTACGCAATCATCAGCAGTGATGTTTTATTTGCATGGACATCATTGTTTCATCAGATTTACTGTTGAAGGAAATGCTTCACTGCCCATATTGTGGATATATGAATAAAATAAAGCTTAACAATGATGCTAAGTGAGAAGTCAGGGGATCACCAAAGTTTTCAAGTCACCCATCCAGTTCATTGAATATTTAAGTCTGGACCAAAGCAGTGGACCAACCACAGACTGGCGTAGTCATTCATAGAGCGACGGTGCAACCGTGGGGTAAAAAAGGAAAAAACTGTGAAGGTATTTAGGGAGCACTTACCTATACACTGTGGTTCATGAGACCATTTGCCATTCTGACATGTGATTGTTGCCCACCATCCCTTCACTGCTGGTTTATGTCCATCATTGCAGGTATAGGTCAGCTTCGTTCCATGAGAATAAGTCTCTTGCTTTGGGGAAAAGAAACCACCATCCAGTCCGGGAGCAGCACAATGCTGAGCTGCACTTTGTGCTAGAATACAAACATAAGCAGGATGATTCTACAGTGACTGTGTTTGTTTTAGAATGTGAAAGTATTCAATATTCTTACCATGTAACACTGCAGGAAAGCAAATCAGAAGAACAAATCCAAGGTACCTGATGCACATTTTGTCAGGAATGAAATCATCGGACGACAAAGTGGAGCTTATAGAGCCGAGTTCAGATCAGAACCAGTTAATAATTGTTGAAGACCGTCCCCCAAAATGTCTGTGGAGTAAACACTCAGGTTTCACGATGTTGCTCTGAGCCAAAAAAAAACAGAAGATCAGCAAATAGGCTACATGCAGATACACACACCTACAATCTCAGAAAAAAGGGTTCATTATGGTACTATATGAAATAACAAAGTTCCATATGGAACCCTATGATTCTGCATCCTCTACCACAGAACCATCTGTCTAAAAAGGTTCTAAAAAAGTTCTGTAAGCAACAAGCAACTTTTTTTAAAGAGTTCTAAATAAATAAATTATATTCTATGCATTTGTTCTGTGACTGTTGGTATATTTTTACCACCTCGGTTTCACCGAAGTGTAGGCTTTTTGTGATCTCTACCAGCTTTTATGAGCACACATAGTGCCAAATCTTACACTGATCAAAAGCACAAGTTGAAAGTGTGAGGTACAGTGAGTTTAATTTATTCAAGGTGTGTCCAAATCCACCTTTGCTGTCTCGCACCAGGGGCGTCGATGGATCCTGCCCAGTCTCACCCCTTGCATCAGCAGTGCACAGCAGGATACACCTGTCAGCTGTGCCCAAGTGCCTTGATTAATTCATGGGTGAATTTTAGACTGAACAGGCAATAAACCAATCAGAAAGTCAGCTCTCATCACCTTTAAAAGCAGGTTCATCAGGAGTGCGAGAGTTGGCAGCATGACACAGTGATTAACTGGGAGGAAACAAAGAGAAAAGATTTCCAAGCGTTCCTGGTTCGTGAAGTAAAAGTACGAGACCGTGAAATATATGGAGACAGCGGGGCATCTCCAAAGGAGCTTCATGTGTAAATAGTTTATTTTACATTAACGCCTGCAAAAACTAATACATACATGATAATACATACGTTCAGCTTTTACGTTTCAGCTGATACAGGCCGTATGACCTGATGCACTTGAATCTTACACATTAAAGCCTGATGCATCAGATGCATGAATGAATCGATACACCCCTTATCATCACTGTTTAGTCCTTGTTGTTCTGGATCCCAATAAACACGTGGACACAAACTCTACAGCTGCTCCAGCTGTCGTGCTGACTGATCTATTTAAGATGATCTGACATTTGAGAATTTTAAACACACATGCTGTTTAACATAAATGAAGTGTTTTGTGATTGTGGAGAAGTGTGTGTGCACCACACCAAAGGGCGACACCACACACACACACACACACGTGTATGTTGCTAAGTTAAATATTTACTCTTTATTGCAGATAGAAAATATGTTCAAATGACACTTTTCTGATCCACACTCTTGGGAAAGTGTTTTGTGATTGTGGAGATGTGTGTGTGTGTGTGCTTTGGACAAATTCGCTGGTTGCTATCTTGCGCAGACAGATCTACTGTGCCACAGACTTCATGCTTCAACCAGGTTTTAGCCAGTCGAAGGTGCAAGTGGTTTCAACTTGAATGCACCAGGCACAAGATAGGAAATGCACCTGGCCACGTCTTCCTTTTGCCTTCATTTTTAGACCCTTTGCCAGTGGCTGCACAGAGTAGGTACAAGTTCATTTGCTATCTTGCAGATGTGGCAAAAGTGGCCACTGTGCCGGTGTAAGACAGGGCCCTTTATTCTTAGTCCTCAGTTCATTTTTAATCCTGGAGAAGTGTAAAGAAATCCTGGAGAACCATTGTACCAAAAAATGACTGTCCACCCAAAACTTATTATATCGCCAAGTTTACAGTTTTGCATCACCACCCTCCTCGTATAAATTACGTACAGTCCCTTGGTTTGCATAGTGGCTAATGTTAACAGTGCAGTAGCAGCAGCCTGCTCTCCCTGCAGGTAAACACTGACATGCCTGTACAGAATGTGCTTACAGATTGCTCCGGTCGAATGATTATACATAAGTTTATTCTGACAGAGCCTACATACAACCTTATTTTCATTTTCGAGATCAAAATATTAAAACCTCGCTGGGTTTATGAGATGTCATCTGTGGTCAACTGCTGGATAAAAACATCCAGGTAATCCAGATGTTTTTATCCAAACCCTCTCCTCCCATGGGGAGCTGCAGCCCCCTCTGCAGGTGGCAGCGTTAGATCTTAGAGGCAACAGTTTTGTACATTCATAAAATATTACTAATTAATTTAACTCATAACTTTTTTGTAAATTTTAATTATTTATTAGTACATGTTTATCAGGAGCCACTTCGTTTATATCCCATTTACAGAGCCGAGGCTGTGTAGAAACATCAGGTTTTTACACCCCACCTTTAAAAAAGACAAGCTGTAAATAGTTTTTGGACGTCTCCGTTTTCTGTTTTAAAATATATTTAGTTATGACATCATCATGAAGCACCGATCAGGAAGAACAATCACTGATATATCCATGTTTACTGGAAAAGACTTTTATAAACTGTCTGAGGACAAAATAACACAAAGGTTTCTGTTAAGATTTTTATTCAGTTAACTGTAAAACTGAATTTAAACTTTAAACTTTATGTATTCAAAGTATTGATCATGTTATTAGTGTATTAAGAGTTCCAGTCATAAAGATACATGTTGACTGTTTAAAGAACAATCAGCTTCAACATTTGTGTGAAAAAAAAAAGGAACAACTGGTTTGAAGAAGTCAAATAAAATGTGACTTTTTTTTTTGGGACGTGTAGTTATTTTCTGATGGACGTGTTTCAACACTTGGCCTTTGTTGTCGGTCCAGCAGTCACTCCTCTGCTGTGCTAGTAGCAATATCTCTGGTTACAACACAGACAAGACAAAGTTAATAAAATAAAGTGTTATCTAACATTAAACACACAAAAACATTTAATAATAATGCAAGTTTTTATAATATAATGAAAGAATCACACTTACCCGGTCGTAATCATAACAACCTAAAGAGAATCCAACAACAGAAGTGAATATTTCAGTTTAATTCACACAAACTTGAATTCATGAGGTCTAATTCTTTACATTTCTACTGAAGAAAATCTGTTTCAGTCTTAGAGGAAAAAATTCCATGAGAAGATTTGTTGATGTTGATTTGTGTTTTGAGGTATTTTACTCATTATAAACTGAACTCTGTGAGGTTGTGGGGGGGACTGGACCTAGTGTGGTGACACAGGAGAGGGTTGTGTGGCTGAAATGGTGTGAACTGGGGGCATGGAGGAGGATAAAGGGAGAAAAAAACAAGCTTTGTTGGGTGGGTCGGTGACTGTCCAGTCGGACATGTTTGGTGCGTGAGATGGAGCTGTGTCTGGTTAACTATATTTGCATGAGAAGTGAACTGAGCTCAGCCAACTGAAGAGTGACGGTCTACTTCTATCTGGACACAGGGATGAAGGTGAGATTTAGTTGGTGCTGCTGGATCAGGAGTTATGGACAATACTGTGCTGACGTATGTGGATCATGGAGCAGATCTGGAGGTGGTTATGGATCGAACAGACTCCTAAATGATGGGATCAGTTGTTTAAGTATCACTGTCTGATGGATTGAGGAAGGCCTCACACTGTAGTAGGTGATGATGAGTTAAGAACAAAGCTACAACCAGGGGTGAAAGTAAGCCGGTACGGTCCGGTACTGTGTACCACTAAAAGATTCAGTGGCGGTACGCAGTACCAGGAAGATGGGAGAGCGGCTGCCTGCTATAAAGCCCTCATTCAGCAAAATGTCCCAATTAAAATCAGTAGGAGAGTAAGCAGTTGCGTTTTGTGTTATTTTGTTCAATTTTAATGATACAGAACAGCTCGGAAAATAAACTGCTCATGAGCTAACAACCGGAGATTTCACTCAGCAGTACGTGAGTGCGCATGCGCGTCTACTGCCGAAACACAGCGGTTGCTATGGGGATCGGTGCATTTGATTTAATGCACTGGGACATTTTCCACAACTGGTCCACAGATGTCAAGAAACGCTGCTTGCGCTGGGACAGGACAAACAATAAATTACACCAACGAAATTCCACACATTCTTGTGGTTGGCTGAAACACTTTCAACATGATTTAAATATCTGTCAGTTACCATCTACAGACATTTTAAATAAAAATGGAGAGAAACTAAATATTTTTGTCAAAGTAATAATGCAGAGAAAAATAACTTCTTTGAGACAGGGAAAGACAGGGACACTGAAGATGGGTTACCTCAGAAAATCAGAAAAACGTGTTTGTAATTCCTGCCTACTCCATAGGCCTACAGGTAGCCTACAGTAAAATATTGAAATGTTTTTGTTTGTTTGGGTTTTGACTTTGCTATTTTAAAATGCATGAAGTGAGAGAGAGATCAGGGTTTTGGTAATAGTACCGGCAAGAATTTAAAAACTACTTTCACCCCTGGCTACAACACTGTGGAGATCAGTCAGTCTGAGTGCATACAAGCTGGAGACACACCGATTGCAATTTCTGAAGTGTGTAGGTGTGTGTGTGTATGTGTGCACACACACACCTACACACAAGCACTGTGGCAAATGGAAGGAGTTTGCTTATATACTTACACTTGCTGGTTAAAGTTAATTCTCCATTCCTGCACTGAACAGTGGCGCTGTAAGAACGCTGAACACAGGGAATCTTCTTTTCTCCTTCTGTACATATTCATTAGAAGAGATTCTAATCTGGCCCCGAAGATATTCACCAGGTTTCAGGATACAGAACGCCTCTGCACAAAATCAACAGGAAAAAAAACAGATATGTATAATTATTTGTTTAACATCTTTGATAGACTTTTGGAATGAAAAATAATTGTATTTATTTACCTTCACAGACGGGTAAAACTGACCAAGTGCCATCGTTGTAACACGTCACTGTGTCTGAACCGACCAGTTTGTAAAAGGCAGCACATTTGTATTTCAGAAACATTGCTTCATCTTCCACAACAACACCGTTATCAACAACTGGATGGGCTCCACAGTGGGTGACTGGAATAAGAAAAAAGAGGTTATTTAACATTGTTAGAATCTCAGTGAAATAGTGATCACAGCAGCAACGTCACAGCTTATTGTATTAACATGTTGTGCAATCAGCCTGTTGTTTGTTGTTTTTCAAATTGTTTTTTTCCAGGCTCGTGCAGGCGCCCCAACCAATCAGTAGGAGTCATTAGTTCAGAGATAAAGACGTGATCCCTCACTGGCTTCCCACCAACAAACACTACCTCTGCTGAGAGCTTTAAAACCAGGTCTCTGCAGCAACGAGTGAAGGTTTGACTCAAGCTGTCCCCAAACCACTCAGTAAGACTGTACTGAACTGATACGGATTTCTTTCTAATGAGCAGCAGCAATGATAAATACACAAACCAAGTCTGATACATGTGATGTAAAAGGATCAATGAATGTGATTTACTGCGTGTGATTAAAGGTTTACTGTCTCTCCCATCCGAGCCAGAAGTGGTAGAAGATCCTGTAAGATACAGAGCAGATAAAGGTATATACACAGAGCCAAAGGCACACCAGTTAGTATCATTTTGGGACGTTCTTTAGCGTTTCAATCAAAAATTATGAAATAAGGGGAACAATAATATCAATAAACTACCTCCACTTGCAGGTCGTGTGTGCTGCCAGATGAACCTCCACCATGTCCAGTACCTGGTCTGGTTCCTGTGCCTGACAGGAAGCGAGAAAACTCATTAGACGTATATAGAACATATAGAACTGCTTGTAAAGTCACAAGCATTTCATGTATGAAGCAAGAAATAACTTACTTCTTGGCGACATGCAAAAAAATGTTCTTGGACAGAGAGTACAAGATATAACTTCAGTTTAACAATTTAACTTTTAAACAGCTTTGTTTTCGCACCACTCTTAAAGGCATGTGCACATCAATTTGTGGGGTGATTTTAGTGGAACGCACTGGGTGAAGAAATCAAACAAAGTAAAGATATCAGACAGTTTAAAAAGAGGTACAGAAATAATTAAAAGAAATTTAAATCATGCTAAGGATGATTCTGTTTCCGGTTTCCTAATTTTTTTTAAATATATGGGATAATACTGGTAATCAGGTGTTTAGAAGTACAGTGGTGTAAATGTGGGGTCGGTCAATGAGGAGGAGAGTGGATTTATGCAACAGATTGCAGATTGATGGGATTAGGGGTAGGGCCTGACAAGACATCAAATGTTTTTTTTTTCTCTACATATATTTCATTTGTTTTTATGTTTGAAATAAATAAATAAAATCAGATCAGAAATCAAGATCCACCTGTCTCTGGTCCAGTTCTTCCACCTAAGTGGAAAGAAGGAAATAAATTAGATAAAATAAAAACATATTCTACCTCCACAGACCCGGGTCCAGAACAAAAATGATTCAGGTGCATCTGAAATTAGTGGGGCGCACTAGTATCTAGCAACAGTAATGAAAAACAGTGTGGGCGGTGAGGGTCCACGTGTGGTCCCTGATGAACAGACTTTTGCTGGAGCACAACTGGAAAAAGTTGTAAACAGCAGTAAGTGAATACAGCGCGTCCTTTCCAGCAACTGTTTGCTTTATAAGTCAGATCGGAACCGATGATATGTCGATAAATCTCTGAGGGGTTGCTGAGAAGTGCCGTGCCAGAGCGATGTGCTGTTTCGCACGGCCACTCGCTGTGTTTAAATCAAGCACTATCTGCCTTTGTGTGCACATTCGTGGTGATGTGTTGTGACGCTGTGAACCATCCAGACATTTCGAATTAAAGCTCTCCTTTTGCTGCGCTGTTGCTATTGTGCTGAACTGCGATCGGCCCAGCTGTTTCAGCGCGAACGAAACCAGTGATGTGACTGCCTGAGAGAGTATTCAGTCATCACCGCACCTGCTGATCTATAATCACTTTTCACACCAGCGCCCTCCTTCACCCTGAATCTGAGCCACTCCCAAATGGACGCGAGCAGTGGTTAAAGTGGGATTTGACAGGTGGGGGAGCCCTAAAATTCGGTGCTGAGGCGCAATAGGGAAAATGACGTAAATGATTGCAAAAAACTATATTGGCTTTATTCTCAACTAGACTTGCACCGATTACAATTTTTTGGGCCGATCCTGATTTCCGATTTGCAGAGTGCTTGGATGGCTGATACTGATTTCGGCCGATTCCGATTTCATTTTTTCCAAACCACTTTACAGCACACAAGATATTGCAAAATTTTCAAATTTTCCTTTATTAGAACATTTTAACCAAGATTCAACCAGCTTTTCAATAATCATGTCTTTGCTAAAACACACTCTACATTAATAAATAATATATAACTTTTTGTCTATAACATCATCATATCATAGCATGTGCTATATTATTCTTAAGATTTTATTTTCATTCAGGGTAGTGTGTGTTTTCTGGCTCCTATTTGCTACCAGCTGAGTACACAGGGTGCTTTTATTAATTGGTTAACGATCACAAATCGCCATGAATTCAAGCATATCTGATTATGAATGCACTTAATTCAATAACTTTTGTCTCTACCATCTTAATGAGACACATAACACACTGTCTGCCACCAGCTTTGTGTGGAAATACTTCAAAATATTAAACAATGAAGATGCAAACTGTTGCTGCAACTTTTAGAATCTCAGATAAAATTCCCGGTGAAGCTCGAAGCTTCAAGGTCACTGGATTTATACTTTAATCCAAAACACGTCGGGGTGAAATACTGCATGTGATGGATTTACCATCAGCAGCTGGCTGTGGCAAAAAGCGCCCCTCACTGAAGAAAGACACCAACATCTCCAGGAAATGCATACAAAGCCCTAGAGTTTTGCTTTTTAACTTTCAGTGATAATTAACTTTAAGTCTACGATGTTGAACATCGCAGTGTGCGCGGTGTGAGCCGTCTGCTCCGCTCTGCAGCAGCCTGTGAATGCGAACGAAGTCTAGAACCTGTTTCAGCTCAATATCATGACTTTGAAAACACCAACTGACTTTTTTAAACGAATTTTGTTAGATTAAAATATGTAGAAGTGTAAAATATCACTTCCATGAGGTTGTTCAGTCAGACAGTAACAGATCACAGGCTGAACTTGGCATTTCATCCTCCTGTGCAGCTGCAGCAAACGTCAAGTTGCACGCAGCCTGCAGTTTATAATGTTGATTAATATTGAAATGGCGGTCTTCTTCCTCAATAATAATTATTGATATCAGCAGAAAATACACTAAAGTTGTCAGGTTGGGAACCTACATACATCGGGATATATAGCGCCTCTGTTTCCAGGATAGAAAATGTAATTTTCGGGAAAATATTCATCCCGACGCCCCCAAAAGGCTCTGTCAAACTACGAAGTACGAAACTGTGCAAAAACAACTACAGAGAATAACAGTAAAACAGTACCGAGCAAACAAATAAATCAACAAAGTCAGGATCAGCACCTTGGAAAGCGCCGCGGCATCCGCGCCTTGTGAGAGCGCAGTGGTACCAAACACCTGAGGCACAGCATGTTATAGCACGTTATAACATGGTGTGTTCGGTTTTTGTTTTTTTGTTTCTTTTGCTGCCGCAGCGCGATGGGAATTTGACCGGCGCTTTAGACCGTCAAATTTAGACTGACCGGCCGGTCGCAGGTCATGGATGACCACGTGAAAACCTGCCCGAATCCGAGCACTGCCGATAAATCCGTGCAAGTCTATTCTCAACAGAAAAATACAGGCCGGATTAACAGGTAAAACACACACATAGCAATCTAACATGGCTAACAAACAGAGAAACACAGCAAACTAACAGCTACTGGCTACTGCCAGTTTGAATTGAAAAATTTATTTATTTGAATAAGGTGGCGGAGCTGAGCTCCGGGGTGGCGGAGCTCAGCTCTGAGGTGGCGGAGCTCAGCTCCGGAGGGCTCCGGCCCACTTTAACCCCTGGACGCGAGCAACGGGGTGCGTGACCCACCATTGTGCGCTTGGCATTTGTTATTCGCATTTCAACTGAGGGCGCAAAACATTAAAATGAGGGTGAAATGCATGCTGTTGCATCTGTATTTCGTGTCGTGCTGCCAGATGTACCTCCACCTTGTCCAATGCTCACTCTGTCTCCTCAGTCTCCTCTGCCTGACAGTTCACACTCATCAGACATATATAGCTCTATACAGGGATTTGATTGGAGAGATAAATGGATTTGCTTGCGTCTCCAATACTCCACCTGGTTGTACCCGACCGTCACCAGATGTGTGTCTCCCATCTGTGGTTTCCACTGTGGATCCACCCTGTGCAGTCCCTGGTTGAGTTCTTCCGCCTAAGTGGAAAGAGATAGATAATAATAGATAAATGCATATTCTCCAGAAACATTAGATACATGGATACTCTACTTTATTTCATATTTAATACAGATCAGTGAGCTTCCTCCACCTGCAGGGGGTGGCTGACTGTCATCAGTTATAATGTGTCCTTCGTCTGGTCCAGCAGGACCGCCCTGGTCAGTACTGGTCCTTCTGCCTAAGTGGACAAACATTAGTTATACAAACAGAATACAGTCCAGCCAACAGTTCTCAGATTTGAACAGACTTAAACTAAACACAGGCTATGATTCTTAAAGGGATAGTTCACCCAAAAATGAAAATTCAGTCATTATCTACTCAAGTTATTGACAGCGGCCTCCGGATTCATCTGAACGCTCCTGATTTACACACTGTCAACCTCTGGGTGGCAGCAGAGAGCGACTGGCTCAATCTACATCTGATAATTAATATGTCAGAGGAGACGTGCTGATAGTTGGAGGAGTTTAGTGCATCAGCTGCAAGAATGGAGACGTAAAACTGAGTGACGTCACTGTAATAATAAGTCTTTTGAGAGGTTAAAGAACCTGGACCTGTTCAGCCCAACATCATAAACTAACAACAATCAGAGGAGGATGATAAACTCCGACAGTGTAATTCTGCAGCAGCTGGGCAACAAACGCCTCAGACCGGGACCAGGTGATCTTCAGATGGGTGAATAAATTATTCAGATCCTTCACTTCAGTAAAAACATTAATACCAAAGTGTGAAAATACTCCAATAAAAGTGAAAGTCCTGCAAGTATGTAAGGATTATCAGCTGTTTGCTTACTTTAGTCTTTCAGCATAACAATTTATACCATAAAAGATAATTATTATAAAGGATTTGCACTAACTGAGCTTAATATGCAATACAACACTCATACAAATAAAGGCCTTTTTGTGCATTAAAATACACTCGTGCAATACCTTTAGGACATTACCCGAAATGCATTAGTATATTTTTAGCTGTGCTGCTCTCCTGGCTGTTTTTTTTTTTTTTCTTTTGCAGAGATGGGTTTTTTGAGATGGGAGAGGGACGGATTTTATTTTGTGTGGTGTGTAAAATGCGCTAAATAAATAACAAAATATTTTAAATCAATAAAAGGTTCGATATAGAGAAGTTTAGTCTTATATTTTACAAAATAAATTACATTTTTTATGTTACAGAGAGAGTAAAGTAGCAAAAAAAAAAAAAAAAAAAAGAATTCCAGATACAGGTATCAGTACTGTATCGGGGTTCAACTGCAAACGGTACCCAACTCTAGTTGTACTGCCCACTTTTGTTGTTAGTCTTTTTGCAGTTCTTACATATTACACATGATTATATTTGTTGTACATCTGATCTTTTGTTATCAAACTACTCCCACTTCCCTTTTCAGAACTAACTCCTCCACCGTGGAGCCGGTGGAAATGTTGCATTTGCTTTGAGCCATGCTTGTTCTTTCTGTGTGTAACTGTGTCACGTTATTCTGTCAGCAAGTCTTAATATTGCCATTATTATATCACAATATACATTTTTTCTTATCGAAACAACACATTATGACGATATATAACATGACTTACTGCACTTTGGGTGTTCATTCCAGGATCCACTTATGCAATAGATGGATATTCTGTTGTTTCCTTCTACAGTATATCCATCGTCACATTCATACGTCACTTCTGCGTCCGGATCAAACTGCCTCTCTAATCCCTCAATGATGCGGCTGTGGTGGACATAAGGGGGCTCACCACATGAATGGACACTTCCTGTGAAAATAAGCACATTTTTCAGGTTAAAGGTGCTCAGATGGCTGCATGGTTGGCTTGGTTTGTGTAGCTGGTGAGAATTCAAACCTCTATGAGTGGTAGGGCTGCAACTGCAATTTAGAAATGCTGCGCTATTGAGAAGCCAACCACAGGGGTTTTCTTTTTTACTCCTTTTTTTTTTTTTTTACACTTTAATGTGCGTGAAATTAATGAATAATAATATCTCCTTTTTTCTGTTTCTGTCTGTTACTGGTAACTCCACAAAATAAAACAGATATAGCTCATGACTCCATTTCTCTGACTCATGCACTCTGTTTTTTTCCTTATTGGGATCCCCTAAAGTTTCCATAAAGAAAAGAAGAAAAAGAAAAGCTATATCGTGCGCTCGCACAAGTTACTAAAACGATGAGCTGAGTTCTTCTCTCCATTGTATCGTGTGCTGTGAATGTCTCAAGCGGTCAGTACGGAGAGCCGTATGCACGAACAAATCAAAGCGTGGGAAAAAATTGTATCTCAAGTGCACGATTTAGCTAAAACGAGGGAACGTTTTAGTATCTCGTGCGCTCGATTTAGTATCTCAAGCGCTCGATATAGCTTTTTTTTCCTTTATGGAACTTTAGGGGCTCCGTAGTTTCTGTTTCTGCGTGTGAAGAAATCCAAAGTTTGACAGACCTGCTACCTGCCTACTTGGGGTTTCTACAACGAGCAATGTTGAGACAACCGATGTTCAGAGGCGGTTAGCGAAGGTCAATTCTCTCTTCTTTTTTTTTTTTTTTTTTTCACATTCGGTAAATAAGTATTTTTGTCACTGCATATCTCAGTACACTGTCCATAGGGGTGAGCGATGTGGCCCTAAAATAATCGCACAAGTCCAGGTATTTCTGCAACAATGATATGACAAAATATAGAAGAAGATTTTTAGCCCTGTTGAGCTCTCCTCAGTCCTCACTGGGTTTTTGTTTCTCCTCATACGGTGTTTCTGGTGAAATATTTTGTTATTTTTAACCCGCTTCTTTTAAGAGTACCGACTGAATTATGTTGCTTCCCATTAAATCAATCTGTGCCAAATTTCAGTACCTCAGAGCACATCTGGGTAAGAGAGCGACGTTCCCTGTGCAGCTCAAGCCACAGTGAGTCAGGGCAATAGTGAGGTGAAAGTGCTTGCAAGTGTGGTTAAACTTGCAAAACTCAATGCAGACAACGCTCCCTGTGGTATTTGTAATGCAAAACGCAAAGCTGACGAGAGCAACGCGTCTAACCAAACACAAAATAACATTATATCTAGAAGCTGAAGAGTGTACAGCTAAAGTTAGCACGCCTGCAGCCTAAGAAGTTTAACCTAATCCTCCATGGGCGATGAAACTTTTAAGTGTGCCACCGACAACTTCATCAGCACCTTCGGGTAATTAATTAGCTTGTTGGATGAGTTGTTGTCGAAGATAAATGAGGTTTTTTCACCGTCATAGTTGACGTTGGCTCAGAAATTTTGCCAGCATTAGCCGGCACTACGCATGAAATATTAGCATGAAACTAATATTTGTGAAATGCATAGTATTAACAGGGAAATACTACTGGGAACGACAACAGCAACAATATGAGAGGACGGGTATCACACAAACAACAGCGTTGCCCTGGTGACTGACTGACAGGCTGCAGGTTGCGGAGATCGGTTTGAGACATATATTGTGTAAAATGCGCTAAATAAATAACAGAATATTTTAAATAAATGACAAAGCTGAAATAGAGAAGTTTAGGCTTATTTTTTCCAAAAGAAATTGCGTTTTTGATATTACAGAGGGAGTAAAGTACCAAAACAGGGCACTCTACAGTACCAGTACCGAATTCCGGGTACCGGCATCGGTGCTATATTGCTTCACATGTGACCAGTACCCAACCCTAGATTTATAGCCCACCTTTGTTGTTAATCTTCTCACACTTCTCATATATTACAGTGGTTTGCTGTACATCTGACCTTTTGTAACCAAACCCTAACCCTCTCTGAAACTAACTTCTCCACCGGGGAGCCGGTAGAAATGTTACTTTTGCTTTGAGCCACGCTGAGCCTTTGAGTCATAATATTGCCTTTATCAAAATATATATTTTTCTCTTATCATGAAAAACAGCATGACAATATATCATGAATGATACGATACGGCTCACCGCTACGGTCCACTTACTGCATGTTAGTTGTACATCCCAGGATCCACCGATGCAAAAAATTGATTTTGTTTGGCCTCCTCCCACCACAGCATATCCATCCTCACATGCATACGTCACTTCTGCATCTACAGCGAACACCTCCTTGTATCCCTGAATGATGACGGCGTGGGGGATTTTAGGTGGCTCACCACATGCATCATCACTTCCTGTAAAAATAAGCACATTTTTTCATCAGTAGGTGAAGGTGCTTTGATGACTACTTGGTAAACTTGGTTTGTGTAGCTGGTGAGAATTCAAACCTCAGAATTACTGATAGTTTCACAGCTGATTGGTACAGAACATTTTACAGACTTACTTTTACAGCCCAGCTCAGAGGACCATATTCCATTTGTACATGTGGTTGTGACTTGCCGGTCATCTTCAGGTTCATATCCATCATCACATTTTATCCTAATTACGTCTTCATTTTCATGCCAACCAGTTGGACTTTCTGTGACTTTTGCGTTGGGGATAGTTGGAGGAATGCAGGCTTGCTCATCTGAAGGGAAAAAAAAAAGAAACAAATACACCAGAGGTTTTTATTGATCATCAACAGCTAATGTTAGCTTCGCCCTGATGACTGTCTGAGCGCTCTGGGAGGTCCCATCCTCAACTGAAGGTTAAACAACCTACATGTAGGAAGTTCAGACCAGCCGATCTCATTAGCTCAAATCAGCAAGACAGCACACTGTGTTCATCACTGAAAATATTTCTCCACCAAGAGCGGGGATGCTTTTGAAACATTTTTATTCATGAAGATAAATCAGAACCACAGTGGGCTTATATAAACTGTGACCTCCTGTCAGGCTGTTTCTTGCAGATGTTAAATTAACATTTATAGAATCATTTAGTGAGTTGGAGCCACAGACTGTATATGAAATAGGTTGTAATTTTGTTTAATTTACTATCGGTGGTTGAAGCGAGTTGTGTCCCCCCGCCCCCTCGTCCTCAGACTTGGCAGAGACGGGCAGGCTGCAGGAGCTCGGCAGGAGTGCAAGAGGACATGAGAGATGAGAATAACTCTGTAAGTTGATCAGCTGATCGCTGTCAATTTTCACACACTCTGGATGACGCCAAACTCCACTAACGTTTTGCTCAATTTAACAGTTAAAGACATAGTTCACCCCAAAAATGAAAACTCAGTCATTATCTACTCATCCTCATGCCGACTGACAGTCGGGTTCATTTTGTTTGTCTGCAAAACGCTGCTGGAGTTTCACAGGAAAACAGCGTCGCTGAATCTCCCAAACAATGGAAGTGAATGATGACCAGTTTTCAAACATTAAAAAAAAAAAACAACTAAAAAACACAAACCTCCATACTGCTCGTCTGGTGTAATCCAAGCGTCCTTAATTTTAAATCTTCAGCAATCTGTCTATTTCAGTTAAAGCAAACAAATGGAATTTTCACTTGACAAAGCAGACCAGGTTTATTTTGATCATTATTACAAACCAAAGATATAAATATAACTAGTCGGGCTCAAGATTGATCAGTATCGTTCACAAATATAATAATATGTAAGATGATCTTTACGTGTTGTACATCCCTCTGCAGCGTTTAAACATGGAATAAATAATAAAGCTTCCAAGGATTATAAAAAAAATTCAGCATTCAAACAAACCAGTGGATATATTATAGAACTCTTACCTATACATTGTGGTTTATGAGACCATTCACCGTTCTGACATGTGATTGTTACCCACCATCCCTCCACTGCAGGTTTAAATCCTTTATCACAGGCATAAGTGAGCTCGGTGTCATCATTGTTGGTTTGAGGTTCAGGGACAAAATATCCTTTTTCCAGTGTGGGAGCAGCACAGGACCGTGCTGTGATAAGAAAGAAAGATAAGAAAAAGACTGAAATGCCTTTAAAACACTGAAATTATACATGATAGAATTTCTAAAAATGTTCTTACCATGCAGCGCTCCTGGAAACCAAACCAGAAGAAGTAATCCAAGATACTTCATGCACATTTTGGCAGGAATTAAAATCACAGCAGAGTGGAGAGCCCAGTATAGATCAGAACTAGTTAATGATTACTGAGGGCATTTCCCCCAAAAAAGTTAAGAACAATGACTCTGACGGCGGCGCTGCATTTAGATGCAACAGATATTTACATTACAAACACACAAACACGGGGGGAGAAAGACTTGTTTTTGTATATTGATCTGGAAGAACAGACAACGACAACTTCCTGACATGACACTTCATGTTCTCAGTTATGTGAAAGTAAGTCGATGTATTTATGTAACAGTGCCTTATGATTAAAAGTTTCTTCAAGAGTAAGAAAGTAATAATAGTTAGAATAATAGTTAGAATGAATGATATTATCACACAATATAAAATAGGCAGTGTAATAAACACATATGAACACCGTAATCTGTACAAATGGTACAAACAGCGTTCAGCAGTGAATCCTCCATGTTTGCTGACACAGAATAGCGCCCACGGCAGTGATTTGTTTGTTTAGAGTCCAGATTTCAAAATGATTTCCCGGACTGCTGCGATCAGAGGTCAGAATTATGAAACAGCAAACACAGTCGGGCCTAAAGGTCAGACTGCAGTAACACAGGGTTTCAAAGTGGGGCTCCAGAACATACGTAAATTATACACAACTCGGACTCCAGGGGGGTTAGCGCTGCCAAACGTAGAACTGTATGGAATGTCATTTGAAATAGATAAGTTGGCGAAACACTGGGAAAATGATAATCAGCTGGCATGGACTCAGATAGGAAATGAGCTTGCTTCCCCCTTTGGGCTGATAGAGGCAGTGCCACAAAAAAAATATGCCAGACACAGATACTGATCTGTTCCTGAGAGATGTGGATAAAATATAATCATCTTCGATTTGGAACAATCTATCAATTCAAATAGGGAAAAAAAACATACTGTAGGAGTCATGGTTGGATAAAAATATTTAAAAAGTCAGTGACTTATATAGAGCAGACATTTTAAGATCATTCCAGGAGCTTAAAGATGATTTTAACAGACAAAAGGGAATTTTGGCGTTATCTACAAATTAGGAGCTGTATTAAGAGTTTGGGAGTTATTTAGACTATTTTAGAGTTCACAGTCAGCCTCATTTTTTCTTTTTCTTTTTTTTTTTTTTTTTAATAAGGTGATGGCAAACACTCTGTATGATAACTGTGACAATTTGAGAAAAATCTGGGAAAGAGATCTCAACTCAAACATAGTAGAGGACATATGGAAAACTATAGCAGCTGATGCAGGACGGTCAGTCAGAGATTATACAAAATCATACACAGGTATTATTATTATTATACCCCAGTTAAACTTCAAAGGACGGGACTTATGGAGGATAATTACTGCTGGAGGTGTCGAAAGGAACCGGGGACTTTTCTTCACTTACTGTGGGTTTGTTCATTTGTTTCTCTTTTATGGAAGCGAGTAGTCAAATGTATTGGAAGGTGTCTGCATAAGCCACTGCCCCAGTCTCCGCCGGCTGTGCTGATTAGGGGCATGGAAGATGAACAATTTTGATCAATAATCAATGAACTGATTTTGGGACTCGCTGTATCTTAAGTTGTGAGGAAAGAAGATGACAGTAAACTTGAGTGTAAAATCAATGGGACATTGTATTCAGGAAGACTGCTGTGCTCACACATTGTTAATATCTGAAGAAGGAATGATTGAATCAATCAGTGGTGGACAAAATACTCAACGCCAGTACTTCAGTCAAAGTACAGATACTCCAGGTCAAATATTACTCAACTACAAGTGAAAGTTGCTCAGTCAAAACTTTACTAGACTACTTGCTTTTAAAATACTTAAATATTCAAAAGTACAAATTACAAAGTACATTTTCTAACATCCGGCGGCACGATGGCGCAGTGGTTAGCACTGCTGCCGCACAACAAGAAGGTCCTGGGTTCGAATCCCCGAGCCGACAGGGCCTTTGTGTGTGGAGTTTGCATGTTCTCCTCGTGTCCGCGTGGGTTCTCTCCGGGTACTCCAGCTTCCTCCCACATGCAGCATAATTGGTTAATTGGTGACTCTAAATTGCCCGTAGGTGTGAGTGGTTGTTCGTCTCTGTGTCAGCCCTGCGATGAACTGGCGACTTGTCCAGGGTGTATCCCGCCTCTCGCCCAATGTCAGCTGGGATAGGCTCCAGCTCCCCGCGACCCTCACGGATAAGCGGTTACAGAAAATGGATGGATGGATTTTCTAACATCAACACATTGCTGTATTGTTCTCACGATGCATTTACTGAACCTTGTAACTCTGAAACCACCTAATGATGCACTGACCTGTTTGTGGAGCCACGATGCTGCACAAAGTTTATAGAAACACCTGTAAAAACTTCAGTACAGAAATGAAATCAAAGACAAAAAGGACAGTTGTTGTCATTTTCTGATGTAACTGTATTAAAATCACCACATAAAATTAGACTGAAGCCGACTGTGAGGAGTTCTCCAAGTCTGTTAAATAACTGAGGTTTCTTTCTGTCTTCAGGGGCAGTTTATACATTAATTATGAGGTATTTTTCACCTGATAAAAACAATCCAACATTAAAAGCCTTCCTGGAATTATTTCTCTTTTTCTAATTATAATAACATCTTGAGATTTAATTTAGTCTTTCCCCTGCTGTCAACATTACTGAGTTTTGTTTGAATAAAAGAGGGAGAGCTTGCTCGCTCTTGTTACAGAGCGCGCCTGGATGACGTATTTCTGCTTTTACATCAGTCCCAGTTGAGAGCGGGTACTGTGATTGGTTTCCTTCTGTGGCCAATCACATTTTAGAAAAGAAAAAAAACAGCAACAGCTGACTTCAAAGCTATGCTTCGCCTAAAAGTAACAAGTAACGACAACCTTTCTAGAAAAACAGTCTCGCTACTTTACTTTTAATGCATTTGAGGGGAATTATTAATTATTTAAAATGATTTAGTATGGCACATTTCTGAAATTATCTCCATATTGTGATATTATCACACTATATAAAATAGGCAGCGTAATAAACATATGAACACCTTAATCTGATATTGTACATTTGGTAACATTAATTTTATATTTTATGTTACAATCCAGCAAGTGCAGCAGCATTCGACGGTGAAACGTCCATGTTTGCTAACACAGAATGGACCCCACAGCAGTGATTTGTTTGTTTAGAGTTCAGATTTGAAAATGATCAGAGGTCACAGCAGCCCGGGTTGGTTGGATGGTTGGATGGACGGATGGACAGATGTATGGACAGATGGATGGGACAATAAAACATAGAAAGGACAATTTCTTGGTGTATCCATCAGTGCATATTAGACACGACAGACCTAACGAGACAAAAACGACGTAAAAGACAAAACGAAACAGAGACCGGTGAGGTTCAGTTAGGTTTCCACAGAAACAGGAAGTAGAAATGTCCTTTGGAAGGCAACATTTTTTACTTTTGGATTTTGAATACATGTCAGAGTCTGTACTTTTTCCACTTTTAGTTGAGTTACTTGAATTTTATACAAGTATCTGTACTTTTCCTAAATAAATAATATGTGTACTTTTGCCACCTCTGAAAACAGCAGTATTAGTCTATCTTGGCTCAATTGTTGGGTGCCTATATAAAAAAAAAAAAGAAACAGAAACACCTTGAGGAAGACAATACCTACATCAGAATGCACTGCAGCACTCTACCACACTCCGAAACTGGATACTGGACCACCTCATAAACAGACCAAAGACAGTTTGGATTGGTGTCCTTCAAGGCTGTGTGCTCAGCCCCCTCCTGTCCACACTGCACGCCATGACTGCAGCCCCCGACAGGGACAGAAGTCCACAGATGACGC
Organism: Lutjanus argentimaculatus; assembly: GCA_034769285.1. Classification (NCBI taxonomy): domain Eukaryota; kingdom Metazoa; phylum Chordata; class Actinopteri; order Lutjaniformes; family Lutjanidae; genus Lutjanus; species Lutjanus argentimaculatus. Next base: position 729,493 of record JAWZSL010000064.1, read on the forward strand.
CACCATCATCAGCTGGGTTTCAAACAACGATGAGACTTCATATCTGGAGAACAGTCTTGCAGAATGATGCACGGAGAACAACCTGCTCCTCAACGTCAGCAAAACCAAGGAGCTGAAGAAAGGAGGCAAAGACGGACACCCCTGTCTACATCAGTGGAGGTGGAGCAGGTGAACAGTTTCAGGCTCCTGCGAATCAGCATCAGAGAGAACCTGTCAAAGACATCAGAAATCAAAACCCTGATCAGGTGATCAGGTAATTCAGTCATTATCTACTCACCCTCATGCCAATTGAAGGTCGGGTTTATTTTTTTTTAGTCCACAAGAGTTTCACAGGAAAACACTGTTGCACAATCTCCCAAACAGTGGAAGTGAATGGTGACCAGTTTTCACATGTTAAAAAACAACAGAATAAAAACATAAAATCCCTCCATACTGCTTGTCTGGTATAATCCAAGTCTCCTAAAGCCCCAACATGCCGTTTGCACACTGTCACAACACACACACTCAGTTCAGACAGTGTGCATGTGCACGTGAATGTGGCTCCAAGCTAAAGATCTACAGTGAAGATTCAGACTAAAAACATGCTGTAAATTTTTTTAGTCGTCTTGGCATGCTGGGGACTTCAGGAGACTTGGATTACACCAGACGAGCAGTATGGAGGCATGTTACGTTTTTATTTTCTTGCTTTTTTTTACCTTTTAAAAGTGGTCACCATTCACTTCCATTGTTTGGGAGATTCTGCAACACTGTTTTCATGTGAAACTCCAGCAGTGTTTTGTGGACTAAGACACTAAAACCGACCTTCAGTTGACATGAGGGCAAGTAGATACTGACTGAATTTTCATTTTGGGGTGAACTACCCCTTTAAGGAAACTTAAGAAGGCAAAATTCCTGTGCCATGCTCTTGCTAACTTCGACATAAGGACTGATTGAAAATAAACAGCATAATTGAAATTGAACACCAGATCACTAAAACTACCGAGAAAATCATTGGAGCCCATCTAATGAGCATCAGTAAATTTGGGGGGGGGTTTGCGTAGAACCTAAAGCACTAAAAGATCCACCACAGCCACACACCCTGCTCCTGTCTGGCAAGAGATACAGAAGTATCCGCTGCCGCACCACCAGACTGAAGAGCAGCTTCTTCCCTCAGGAGACTGCTTTATTCATCCTCAGCACTTCTTGTTCTATATTTTCATTTATCTCTTCAACCATTCAAATCAATCAACCAAAGAGAGAACAACATTAAAATCTCATGATCAAACCTTGTTGTAAATGATAAATACATCACCTCGTATTCTTGTTTCCTTGTAATAAAGATCCTGACGTGAGAGACTCCAGGTCAGTGTTTGATTGCCATCTGCTGGATCCTTGTGGGCTTTGCACTGCTTTACCCTCTCAATCACAAGCCCCTGGTCGTCGCAGAGCAGCACACTGTATTGTTTATGTTTTAGAGGGGAGACATGGACATGTAGTGAAGATCAAAATCAGTTTCATCATCAGAGATCAGTTAGTATCGACAATCATCTTTTTTTTTTCATGGCACGGTCTTGACACAGCTTATTGCTGCCTCTCTCCTCTTTACTGTTCATTCGTGGGTAACGTTTCTTCGTCATGCACAATCTAGTTTATATATTTAGTGTTTCAAACACACATTTAGTTCACCAGGTCTGCAACCACAGACTCATCTAGATGGTTTCAGAAAGCTTCTCCTCTCTGGTTCAAGCGAGAACTATAATGTCAACTGTTTGTTTCTTTTTCTCCATCCTAAAACTGTATCTGACAAATACACAGTCATTATTTGTTAAAGGAGCATTTCAATGAGGATGTATAATTAAATATTACAGGAACTGATAAATTGATTTGAACTTATTTTGCATACTGAGAGACGCTGCATCCTCAAAAAGACTTGTGTTTGAGTATCTTTGGCTCGGTTGTTTTGATGGTGTTGCACTAAAAAAATCATTTTAAAAAGAAAGCTCACACATTAGCACAAAACACCTCACATTCACACACACACACACACACACACACACACACACACACACACTGTTGATTTGTTGATTTCAGGGCTCAGAACTGCAGACCTTCGCAGTGTTTCGGAACAACAGGAAACGAACAAACACAATTTTAGTCTCTGATCTGCTTGTTTGTGGCAGCCTTTTATTTTTCACCCCAGTGAAAACATTTCAATGTGTATTTATTTATTCTAGTAAACTAAACTTAAAAATTCTAATATTTACTTTCAGAACACCAGTGAATAAATTCGTTTGTGCTGGAACAAAGCGGCTCTAACAGGTTTGAGCTGCAAATTTTTTTTTTGTGTGTGTGTGTGTGAAATGAAAAACTGACTGTAAAAAACTTTTCGTCAGCGTGACCGGAGAGTTGTTGGCTCTACATAATATCTTTTCATCTTAATATCTTTTGTCAAGTACAACTGAAAATATCAAGTTTATTTGACTAGAAAAGTTTATTTGTTTTGAATCATTTCAAAATTACCTCATCTTGGTTTTTGTTTTTTCAAATTCAGTCAACTTAAAAATTAAAGGCAGCCCATACACTAACTTTTTTAAGTTAAAACAATTTTTTCAGTCTAATTGGAGCTTAAAGTTGTTAAGTTTAACTTCAGTATAACAGTCTTGTTAAGGGGCCTCATAAACTATAACTGACAGCTGAGGCCAAGACGTGATACTATATATTATTATAACATAAAATGTTTCACATTAACTTATTTTTATAAAATGTTTCATGTCATAAAATGATAACATATTGTTAGCATATAAAGTGTTTCATGTTTATAAGATGATATTATATTGCTATAACAAGAATCTTTTCATGCCATAATGTGATAATATATTGTTTCATACTGTGATAACTTATTGTTACAACAAGAAACTTTTTTGTTACAACACTATATAATTTATTATAGCAACACACATCACCCCAAGCTTTGTTTTCTGTATCATATATTCTGTAAAAAACAAAAAAAAACCCAAAACAAAACAAAACTAAAAAGCCAACCAATATATCTTTTTAATTTTTTTTTGTTTGTTTGTTTAATTTGTGTTTTACAGACAGGTATCACCCTTCCAATGATGTAATGATGGAAGTGAATGGTGACCTGTTTTCAATGTAAAAAACTGAATAAAAAACAAACAAAAACAAACAAACAAACAAAAAAAACATAAAATGCCTCCATTTCGTTTTTATTCTGTTGTCTTTTATGTTTGAAAACTAGGTCACCATTCACTTTCATTATTTAGGAGATTCTGCAGCACTGTTTTCCTGTGAAACTCCAGCAGTTTTGTGAACAAAAAAACAAAAACAAAAAAAAACAACAAAAACCTGACCTTCAATCGGCATGAGGGTGAGTAGATAATGACTGAATTTCAACTTTTGGGTGAACTATCCCTTTAAGGAAATTGCGCTCTAGGAGACATTTTCATTCAGAATTTGTATCTTCTTTCAGTGAATTACACTTTTTACTGTGCCTTTTCTAAACAGTTCATGTCATGTGGCACTGCCAGGGTTCCTCAACATCACTGTCAGTTTGAGCTCCGGGGCCACGAGGTCTCGCTGGACATCATCATCAAAAACCGGCGAAAACCAATTATTGACCCACAAAGAGAGCTACTGTATCTTTTCCAAGGGCGACGGATGATGTGAAAGAGGAAGTTAAGAGTCTGGATGCAATTTGTCCCGCTGTCTGTGCTCGAGACCCTCGGCCTCCAGAGGTTTGTATTGATTTCTCTCCCGCCGTCCGCTTTACCAATCTCAACCTGCCCTCGCTGATTGATGAGGAAGCTCACCTGCCAGTTTCCTCCTGTTTTTTTTTTTCCCTCATTCATCATCTGTCTTGCAACACGACATCTTCGCCCTGGATTTTCTTCCCACGCCCTGTACCGTCCATCCAGCCCGATGCAGTGAACTGAGGACATAATGAGGACAGTGTTGTTGTGCAAAGTGTGGGAAAAAACGTCCTTGTTGACATAATGGAGTTCATTTGTCTGGTTTCCCTCAAGAAAACATGAATCCTGATATTTTTAGTTATTTCATTTTATTTGGGTCCTTTTAATTTGTGCAAACTGCCTCCAGTTTCTTTCCCCAAATTAATCCAGAAGCCCTGAAGTGGCTGTTTAATCAGCTGCTGTGTGGACTGAGCCGCGCTGATAAAGAGCTCATTACTCTTCATTTAGGAACCATCGCCTACAGACCTCATCTGACAATACAGCTGGAGAACAATTACTGGGGTTCCAACACTCAAGACTGCAGCCACACTCTTAGAAATAAAGATGCTGACTAGAACCATAAAGGGTTCTTCGGCTTGTCCCCATTTTGGTTACTGGTAGAACCTTTTATAAAGGTTTCACTTGGATCCCTATCAGAGAGTTCTACCTAGAACCCCACATCGAGGATTATACCTAGAACCATCTGTGAGAGGTTTCACCCAGAACCTCCTGTAAGGGGTTCTACAGAGAAGCCTTCTATTGTGTAATGGGTCCACCCAGAACCCTCTCTGGTGCTAATAAGAAGCCACCCAGGGGGTTCTACCTAAACCCTTTTATATTCTAAAGGTTTTATCTAGAACCCTCCCAAGGGATTCTACTTAGGACTTTATCTAGAACACACATTTTGGGAGGTTCTACCAAAACTTTTATTATATTACAGGGATTTATCTAGAACACTCATGAGGTTCTACCGAAAACTTTTATTTTAATATTCCCAGGGTTTTTGTCTAGAACACACTCAGGGAGGTTCTATCAAAAACCTTTTTTTAATATTCCATGGGTTTTATCCAGAACATACTCAGGGGGTTCTACCGAAGACTTAAAAAAAAAAAAAATATTCCAAGGGTTTTATCTAGAACACACTCAGGGGATTCTACCAAGAACCCTCTTATATTCCAAAGGTATTATCTAGAACCCTCACAAAGGATTCTACTTAGGACTTTATCTAGAACACACTCAGGGAGGTTCTACTAAAAACTTTTATTATATTACAGAGGATTTATCTAGAACACTCATGAGGTTCTACCGAAACTTTTATTTTAATATTTCCAAGGGTTTTATCTAGAACACACTCAGGGGGTTCTACCAAAGACCTTTCATATTCCAACAGTTTTATCTAGAACCCACCTTATGGGTTCAACTAAGAGTCCTGCCATATTCCAAGGGTTTTATCTAGAACACACTCAGGGGTTCTACTGAGGACCCTTTTATATAATGGTATAAAGAACCCTTTGTGAAAGAGTTTTTCAAAGGTTTCAACAGTCTCTTCCACAAAAGGGTCCATTGGATGGACAGGGTTCTTAATGGGATCCTTCTTCAAAAAAAAAAAAAAAAAAAAAAAAAAAAGGGGGGGTGGGGGGTTCTTCAGAAGCAAATGTTTCTGGGTAGAACCTAAGCCAGGAAGAACCCCTTTGGAACCCTTATTTCTGTAAGTGTAAGACACCCAGTTAGGAGGATCGGCTACAAAAGCCTTGCATCAGGCTACAGTTGCTGTCAAAGACTGTGGAAGGAACACATACAGAGAACGTTCCTTCACAGCAGAAGTTAATATATCAGAAGTTCATCTTGACCTTGCAGCAAAAATCTGTCAGCTGAAGTTAACTGAGAACGTTGTTTTTTTTTTTTAAGGCTCTAAACACTTTTTCTTCTCACCCTCATTACACACAGAGGTATCAGACGTAAAGACAGTCACATGGCGGCCATTTTTCTCTGATGTCACATTGAGGATGGGAAGCTCAAATGATTCGCTGCTGTCTTCAGGCTGCAAGTCGCATTACGTAGCAATCTGACGAATCATCATCATTTCATCACCTCAGGACTGATCGGCAACTGAAAGACGATAGATAAGGACGTTGAGCCTTATTTCAATTTTTTTTTTCGTCCCTGATGACACAGACATGTTCCAAGATGACAATGTCAGGATTCATGGGGCTCAAATAGTGAAAGAGTGGTTCAGGGAGCATGAGACGTCATTTTCACAGACTCACTGAGAATCTTTGAGATGATCTTGAGAAGACTTTACGCAGCGGTCCAACTCTCCCATCATCAGTACAAGATTCTTCTTGCATGTTGCATTCAACATGCAGTGACTCTGGGGACCCACTAGGGGGCCAAGACCCCCCTTTGAACACCTCTGATCTACAATACTCGAGGTATAAGAACTAGACTTTGACACACAGGCTCCTTTTGTTTGACAGGTCCACAATATTAAGTAATATTGGAAGAACCAGCTGTTGTTGTACTTCAGTGCTGCAACTTTAAAATAAATTTAGACGTGATAAAATGAGCACAAAGCAACTGACACACGGTAGAGATGGGACTTTCAGGCTGGTTTCCTGTCTCTTACAGAAACAGCTCCTCTCTGTCAGATTGCACTTGTACATATTCATTCTTTTATGATAAAAAAAAAAACCTACATTAAACTGAGAAACATTTTATTAATAACGTGAACACAAACATCTACAATAAGCAGTACACAGATATTTGTTTCTGAGGCTTTATTGTCTATTTTCATGTGATGACATAAAGCAATACTTTCCATCACTTCTCTCCTCTAGCACAACACCAACAAGAAGAAAAAAAAAGACTTTAACAAGGTCATTGCATGACCCAAGAAATGTGCTGGTCTGTCAAAAACTGAGCTAAGAACTGAGCTTTACTGAGCCAGAGCAGAGTAGTTTTCTTAAGTATTAACAAAATCACTTACCTGCATCCTCCTCTCTGCTCGAAGAGCTTTGGCTCCAACAGCTTTTATCATATATGTACATTCAGACCACAAACACCCGAAAAAAAAAAAAAAGAAAAAAAAAAAGATAAGTGTAAAGGAATTCTCTTTCCTTAAACTTGGTGGCTGTTCTGTTTGTACCGAGAGCTGTTTTCACATTTCTCTCAATCTACAACAATTCATGAACAAAAACGCAAACCACCTCTCCCTCCCAGTTATGTTGCTTAATATCTCATTTAATGTTTCCACAGTATGATGCCTTTTTTTTATATAAAACATATTTTGGTATTTTGTTTTTAACTACATGAAAACATTAGAAAACAACTACAACAAAAACACAAAAATCCCCTAAATCTCCCCGCCAGTGTCCGGAGCAACATATCCAGCGCATTGCATTAGGAGTCCTCGAGGAAGTGTTGGAGGAGGTCCACTGGATAATCAGTCCTCCTTCTCCTGTTAAAACGGGGATCATGTTGGAAGATGGGATGGCAGCTTGGATGAGCGGGGTTACCTCTGCAAAGAGGTGGTCTGAGGAGAGTCGGAAGGTCAGAGACGGACGCTTGTGATCTGGGCTCAGAACCTGAGGTGAGATTTGTGTTTCACCATGTATCTAATGAACGACAAAGAGAGGGGAACAAAGGGTTTCAAACACTTCAGAGAACTGCTGAATTAAAAAAAAAACACTAGTACAATAGACACACAAACAGATGAAAATAACAAACAAAGAATAAAGACAGACCTGTCGAGGGTTTCCCAAAAGCGCAGGAAGACGGGCCGGTCCAGATGGCGCCGGTGGCGGCTCAGCTCCAGGACGGTCACATCCCATTTCTGCACGTTGGGGTCTGTCTTTGCCTCATCATACTTCAGATGAAAGGCTCGAACTGGAGGGAAACACGAATGCACACGTTTATGGATGAAGGCCGGAGTCGCCGTCGCTGCTGTACAACCATCATTTTTAAACCACGGTCATGTGTGAAATGATTTTTAACTGAAAAAATGACCAGGAAAGATCCCGTGGAACAGAGCTTGAGATCTGAGCCCGAACCCGATGAGTTCGGGTTGGGTTGGGTCGGGCTGTATTATAATAATTATTATTATTACTATTATATTAGTGGTAATAGTAGTAGTGCATATACAGAGGTACATACACTGAAGCTTGTTAAGAACAATGTCGGGCTGTAATCGGGTTCGGACAGAATTTTGTCAGGCTCAACCTTTCAGGGCCGATTCAAGTTTTACCGTGGAACCTGTTTAAAATCATTTTCTGGGTCATTTTCTGAACTTAATTCATTAGTGGTTTGGTTCATAAAATGAACTTCACAGTCTGCATCACTCACTTTTGGCGAAAATGTCGACAGGAGAGCCATCAGGCAGCAGCCACGGCCAGCCTTTGAACTGCCAGGCAGGACCCTGCACGAACACAGCCACCACTCGATCCCTGCAGGAAGGAACATTCACAGGTTGATGCTCTGGAAACACCCTTGTGTGTTTGTTTGTCAACTGTGTGTTATTTTGTAGAGTTAATACACTTGATACTGTCTGGTTTGTGTACAGCCGGTTGACGTTGTAAAAATCATGAGGCGTGGAAACGTCTTTGATAACACACACCACACTGTCAGCAACTACAACAGCTGCGTGAATACAACGCAACTGAGAGGAAACTGAAAAGAAACCACAAACCAAACATGCATTCGGAAAATCTCCTCAGAAACAAAACTTGTGTTTATAACAGGCTGCATGTTGCACTCAGGCTGAATCACATTTGTCAAACATTAGTGAGTCAGTCTCGCAGGCTCTGGTTTCAACAGCTGAGCCATCTGAAGTACGAACCGACAAGTGGTCGTTGCATGTGATGATTAAGACCGACAGCAGGCTGTGCTCATTATTTTAAATTAAAATAAGATTCAATTTAAGCTCAAGTACTTTCCATACTTAGATAATAAACTAATGTCCTGTTTGTGATTATATTCTACAACCCCAATTCCAAAAAAAGTTGCTGTGTAAATAAAAACAGGCTGCAATAATTTACAAAAACTTTTCAACCTGTTTGGTGGAAAAATGTTAATGGATCGATCAATCAAACAGAAAATAGAAGCTCACCAGTCTTGTGGAGCCAGTTTGAGCGGCTGATCAATGATACGGTACGGCACAGTGACGCTCAGGGTTGTGCCTCCCGGCTGGATCTGGTCTTTGCGCCTCTGAAGCAGAACCTCGTTGTCGCGCTGGATGCCCAGCTTCTTCTTCTCTTCTGGCGTGACAAACCTGTTGAGGTGCAAAAAAACAAAAAAAAAAGAGATTCAGTTTTTAACTTCACATGAGGATTTTCTGCTTGTGCAGTTTTTTTGTTTGCTCTTCTCACTGGTCTGCTGGCCACATTTTTGAGTTGTGTTAAAATAAAGTTGTGATTGTTGCTTATTTACAAAAATACTTTCCCTCATTTTTCACGAGTTAAAGCAAAAAATCTAAGACTTCTTCTGTGCACACAAACAGTTTATTTCTCTCAAATCTTGACAAATTTGTTCAAATCTGCGTTAGTGAGCACTTCTCCGTTGCCAAGATAATCCATCCACCTGACAGGGTGTGGCATATAGAGATGTTAATTTAAAAAAAAACAAACAAACATGATTTTTGCACAGGAAGCTGTTCTACAAAGTCTCAACACAGCCAGGCTCTCTTTGCATGAGCTGGCTTGACGAAATCTAAAACCCCAGTAAGAGATAACGCGCATCGTGACGGTGGGTAGCAACTTCTTCAGGCTCTGTGCGCGCTCACATACAAAGAGGCGCTTAGTGCATCATGTGACTCTCCTTCTGCACAAAGTGGAGCGAGCACGAGCCGCCCACTTCAGTCAAGATGAACAACTGGTAGAAAATTATGAATTTAATTAATGTGCTCTTAATGTCTGTCTTTTATTTTTAATGTGACAACTGCACATTAAACAACTAACAGTATTTAAAAATGATACTGTCAGTCTGACACTGTCCCATGATGAAGGAGACGTGAACATCACTTTAGTTTTTGGCCAAATCAAAGTACTGATTGATTATTATCCATGATAAATAGGATATCAGAACCTGTAATATCATAATATAATATCAGAAGTACAAAACAGACTTGAAAGCAAATCAGTTTCAAGCTTAAATAAAAATCATTCAAAGTGTCTGTAGCTGCTTCGTCGTTCTGTTAGTGTGTGGAGGATCTGCTGTGAAGCGCAAACAGGAAAAAATTATTTTCTGCATCATCAAATTGAGGTTCCCATGGCAACGTGATGCATGCAGTTTGCGCTGCTGTAACACTGCTGGTTTTGCTCGGTGGCTTTACGAACGTGCAGCTCAGCAACTTTTCATATTTAACATGTCCTCTCATCTGAGAATCTCTATCGCTCATGAAGAACATCATCAGGAAAAGAATTAGTGGCGAGCGGTACTTTTTTACAGCCGATTTAATTAGAAACTTTGAACATGACCTGCTCCGGACCAGGTGATGGGTTCAGTGAAGTCACCACGGTGATCTAACCAGGTTAAAAGAGAGCCACTGAAAACTCTGACTTTAGTCTCAACGTAGCTCGCTAACTCATTAATCTCTCTTCGTAGTTCATCCCTCAGGCGTGTGACCACTCGAAAATGTGCAGCTTTATCTTGAATTTATTAGACACTGAACTCTATTTGTGTATATTTGTGTCCATTGTCCTCTTGTCACTCTTAAGATGAGTAACAAGTTTCCTCGAGCTGACATTATGTAATATCACAAAAACCAGTGAGAAATGTGAGTCGTATGCTTATGATTAATTCATGGTAGAGATGAAACAATTTGCAAATTTCCTATCAGAGATACAGTGACCAAAATTATGATGGTGATTATTGATTGTTAAAATGTTCAAAAAGGTGCTGGTACACCCACTGAAACTGTTTCACCAACTCTTGAAACTGCATCCTGTCCTTTGTGATGTCAGTGTTTCCAGTGATGCAGAACAAACCCACGTTGCTGCTGCGCCTGCGTCTGAGAGACTGTTGCTAACTTTGCTTGATGCTGGACAGTATTTACTGAGAGTTCTTCAAAGCATAGTAATCGAACACGGTTTAAATAATAAGTCAAATCTGAAATGGTAATTTTATCATGAAACCAGTAATCATTTCGTCTCTTAAGTTCACGGCCACACAAGCCAACATTATTACAGAACATTTCTCCTGTGGGCTCGAACCTCATCATAGCTGCTGTATTAAAGTAATTACAGCTCATTTCAAGCAGAGATAATGTGTTTCATTAACAAGTAAATCTTTCCCAGCCCTGATTATGTCACCGTCACATTAAAAGCTGGACGTTCTTCCTTTGTCATCCCTCGTTATTTCGCAGCTTACGGTAAAAAGTGTATCCGTCTTTTCCATCGGGGCTGCTGTGCATCACCAGCATCTTCTTATGCAGTTGTTATATAACCATGAACTGTCTAACTGTCACCGTCCCGTTAGTACATTACTTAATTGCTCTAATTATGGAGAAAAGGGAAATTGTGCCACTGGGTGTAACTAGGCACAGTGTGCACTGAGTACCTGATGTGCTCGTGTGCACTTCAGTTCATTCAATTTAATGACTAGGATGGAACACGAGAGGCTTCAGTTGGTACAATGAGACGCCTGCCACTGTTGTCAGGATTAAATTGGAAAAACTTCATGCAGCATCATTCTAAGCTGAGACCTTTGTGTGAGTGTGATGTAATGAATAAACATTTTCAAAATGATTTGGTGTTTTGACGAGATAATCCTTCAATCCCTGCACCTACACGTTCTAACTTACCCAAAACTGAAAGGAGACCGGTGTTCCACAGAGATCAATATTGGGCCCTATCCTGTTCACCATTTTATCCAAATAATAGCATCTTTCCTGACAGTCCACAATCTCAAGACTCTCAAGAAAACAGTGTGACTCAATAACTTTTATTACCTATTTAACATGTTCATTTCTATTGGTTTATATTTTTTAATGAGTCTTCTCTCTCTCTAGTTTCGACATGACGTACTAAAAAAGGGCAGAAAACTGATGGTACATGTGACTCCTCACCTTTGGTACTTGAAAGTGAGCAGATTAAAATAAGCACAAAGCTAAATAGAGCAACAGGTATTGGAAATTGCAATATCCTTCATGATTAGTGGAAATCATCATTTTTGCATCACAATTGTCATTTTCACTGAACAAAAATTACAACGATGTGACATTTGTTGAGGTCTGTACCAAATAAACTTGTTTTCTTCTTTGCATCAAACAATACTTATAATGTGCTTTTGCCACGCTTTTTTTCCTTTATCAAAAAATTGCAGCTTCTGCGATTTGGCTATAGCACTTAGCCATACTGTGATTTTGATAATATTTTGAGTGGCTGAATTGTGCGGCTCTAACCGTATGTAGACTCACTTTAGATCCTGCAGAAGATCCTTAGCATTGAGCATTGTGATGAGCGAGGTGGTGGCGGCGGGGATGATGACGATGGGTGTCCGGGACCCTGTGGAGAAAGTGACAAGGAAAGCTTTAAAAACTGTCGGACAGACGGTGAAATAGAGGCGGTAACGTGACAGATTGGTGTTATATTTATTATATTACACATTGCACTGTATTTTACATCACCGCCAAATCTAACTGAGTGAAAGTAGCGTACCTTTCTTCTGATTTGGTGGAGGTCTGGCTTGTGAAACTAGAGGGAAAAAGACAAAGAAAAAACAAAAAAATGTGAAAATTGTACATATATACACACACACCCCCACACAGACGGCATTAAATTTCACAGACAGCAGGGAAAGATGATCCGAAAGTGAGACTGCTTTGTTCTTCTACTGTTACAGGTTTCACCCATTCTGATTTGTTTTTCCACCAGTAAATTTTAAAGGAACAAGACTGTGCTAAAGGGCTTGACTAACTAACTAAATTACAATAACTAGTGTAAATATTAAATGTTGCAGCTGCACAATTCCTCAGAAATAATTTACTGCAGAAGGTTCACTTAAAAAAAAAAAGCTAAAAAATAAAATTAAAGACATAAAAGTGCTCTAGGCTGCATTTCTTTCTCTGGACCTTCTTCGTCTGTCAAGTTGAGCTCCTCTATTAATCTATATCACCGCTGTGAGGCAAATGTGTCACAGTCAACCGGTCAGGTCATTACTCACAACACACAGACTGATGCTGCTTTGACGAGCTCTCACATATTCTCAAAAAAAAAAAGAAAAAAAAAGAAAAGAAAAGCTGCAGAGGAGCACTTTGGGTCAGGAGTGAAACAGACATGTGATTCTTCTCACTGAACAAAAGTCCCTTTCATCCAGAAATCATGGGCATATTTTCTATGGGATGTTCTTATGTGACAAATATGACAGAAACATTGAGGTTCCAGTCTTTTGCTCGAGACCAAATGAAATTAAGTTTCTTGTAATTTTCCTCTGTGGGTGAAAGAAAAGAGTCCTCTAAAAATATCAGTCATGCATCTTGAAAGGACCACCCCGTCTTCCCTAATTCTGTTTGGACGTTTTACAGACAGTAGCTAATAATGTGAACACAGAACAACCACTAGAGTCACTAAAACTCAAATGTAGCAGCTGCTAGTGTCTGTAGAGCGTGACTGATTGGTTGGTAGGATAATGCGGTGTTTTCTCCTCGCTCCGTCCCTGCAGACGCTGCGGGTGGGAGAAATCCGAATGAGTGACACATGCAGACAGCTGGCCAACATTTACTGACAGGCAGCGCTGGGAAGGAAACCACCCACAGCCAGGACAGACGGAGCTTTGTGACACTTGGTTAAAAATTATCAGCAGCCTTGTGTCAGTCAGTTCAAGGTTACAGAAGATAATGACGGAAACATGAGGGTGCTATAATAAGACTAAATACATTAAATTTGGATTCATAATGGCAGGCAGTGATGCTGGGATACAAGAACAGTGAGATGACTGTGGCAAAAACATGTCCTGTTTATTTTTTCTCCTCTTTTTTTGTTGTTATGTGGTCCTAAGATATTTTTAACAGTCAGAAGCAGACTTTCAGTTACAAACAGATGAGAAACCCTGAACTGGTAGTTTGGTGATGGGTTGTGATTCAGTACAGTAGGTATTTAAATCGTGATACATTTCTATATCCAACCCTAATCCCAACCTGACAGGTAGCAGCTCCATTTAGTTGAAACAGACAGTAGCTCTATGGGACAACCTGAATAAAAACCTGAAATGAAAGTCTAGCACTAAAAGTAGTGGAAAGAGTAGGCCTGGGCGACAGAGCTGAAAAATCTATCACAAAAGTGAAGTTTCATATCATTTGATATCGATAATTATTGATCATGCAGGTTGTGACTAACTACATGTCGTGTAGTCGAGGAGGTGGAAGCAGCTAAGGTGATAAAATGAGTGAAAATCACAATATTTTTGACCAAGAACCTTGATATTGTGACAATATTGTACAGATGACTATTGGTGCTTTCACAAAATATGAGCTTTTTTTATAAATAATTATCAGTAATGAAAATTATATCATTTTACTGCAATGCAGCCTTTAAAATCAGGAAAAGACAACTTATACCATATCACGATAGAACGATATCCAAAATCTATCACGATATCTGCTCTCATATCACAATACGATATAATATTGATATATTGCCCAGCTCTAGGAAAGAGTACTGAAAAAATTTACTCAAGCACAAGTACTGTTACATTACTAAAACAGTATTTAATTGAGTAAAATTACAAAGTATTTGTCACAAAAACTACTCAAGAGTATTAGTTACTTTTTAATTACCGATGTTTAATGTATTATCACTCAAAGAGGTTTCTGTTTCTCCAAACCTTCAGTCTGAATGACTCCAAACTTCCTCTCTGCTCTGCTCAGTGCTCACAGTCACCTCCACTGCACTTCTTCTGCATTTTCCTTCACCGACAGTTAAAAATGCTCACATGGTTTCTTTCCTCATTTTCAGTTTTTTTCAGTTAAGTTTCCTTATTCAAAAATGGCTCCACCAGACAGACCAGCCATTTCTAGACTACTGATTAAATATGCATGAATTTCAGTTGATTAACTCCTCAAGAGCGATTAATAAATTAATGATTAATCATTAACATTCTCAATCCAAATCTGTGCTACTGGAATGTTGAGCTTTTGGTCCATATGTCCTGCTTTTCATTGGCCTGTTTACGATCAGATCACCTTATTGGCTACAAAAATGCAGATGAAAGTTTGGATATTAATTTAAATTGCACTCAGTGCTCAATTATGATTTTAAAAGTAAGTATAGATTACATAGTGCAAAGCATACTTAAGTCCGAGTAAAAGCACAGACTTGAAAAAAGTACGCCCCCCTTAATTACAGTAATTTGAATATTATATATTAACTCAAGTATTCTATTATTCTAACTCAACTGTCAATGTCACGCACATCTTCTGTTTTATAACAAACAATTCTGATGCACAGTGTTCTCTGTAGGCTCTGTAGTTCCCAAAGATTCTTCTCAGTTCCTCCCTCTATTACAGAACAAGAAGTACACTCCAATATAAAATAAAATATAAAATAGGTAGTTATTAAAACAAACCAGGATACATGTCAATGTAAAAAGACACTAACCTGGACGAGGGACAGGCTGCAGCGCTGGGGTCTGGGCCTTCCGAGCAGATGCTCCTTCCTGGAAAACACAAAACCACCTGATGGTCACGTTCACACGCAAAATTTTAATGAATTGCTGCTCAACAACCCTCATTAAGACTTGGAGACACAAGTTATTGCGGGTGATAAAACAGCCATGAGCAGTCGAAGAAGAAAATATAGACTGAGAATAAAATCTGAGGAAGGTCAATTTTGTCACTGTCGAGCATAAAGCTTGCACATCGAAAATAACTTTTACTTTCAGAAAATGAAAAAATCCCAATGGTTTTAAAGTAACTGAATGCTGCTCAGTCAGTAGTAGCTCTTTTTAATACTTTCTAAGGGCCAAATATTTGTAAAACCACAGACAGACATAAAGGTTGACCAGATCGGAGGTTTGTACCCAACAATTTAAAAACTGCGACCCTTTCTCCACGTTAATAGAAATCTACTTGAAAAAGTAAAGCGTGCGTGGTGGATGGAGAGATGGTTGGGGCTTTAAAGGGGACCACAGTCCAGCAGTAATCCATCATCCAGTGACAATCCCGCAGGCTGGAGCTCATGCTGACAGAGGAGCTGCAGAAACATGCAGACGTGGTTGGCCTGTGGCTCAGGTCTGTTCAGTGCCAGTGCTGTCGGGGCGTTCGGAGTCCACGCCGTCCCAGAATTCAGAAGTAAAGTTTTTCATGAGTGACTGATCAGTAACTCTCAACAGGGACGAGAAGGAAGCGACTACAAACTACTTCCATCATCAGCTTTGTAAAAAATGATTGCCTGGGCAACTGAGTTATTAGATTTATGAGGCCAACATGGCATTTTACTTTCCCCGGGCAGGAGGCGGGCGATGTCTACGGTGAAACATCAGCATGGATGATGATGCCGTTGTTGGTTTGTTGGCAATCCATACTGAGGAATCTTACCTAAGAAGAACAACAGTAGGCTTGGTCAGTATAAAGGTGTTACACTATACCAGGGTATGACGAAATCCAGACGGTGTGATTTTCAACACCGTCATAAAAACATATGCTCCTCTTTCTATTAAACAGATACTAAGATGCTGTAGTGTAGCGTGCAGCTTACGCCACCAGGGGTCAGCTGAGCAAACAAACACAGCTTTCATGTGAAAGAGAAACATGATGTTTTGGGAATAAAGTTAAAGGACTAACTAATTAAAAAGAAAAATGTATCTGCCCCCGTTCTGGATTATGTTCTGGATAACAAACACTGCAGACTGACTGGTCAGAGAAGCGTTTTGTCGTGTAACTTTAGCGAGCATCACAGAGGGTGAGGGGCAGACTAATTACTGGTGACAGAGTTCCGATGACTGCATGCTGAGCGAATGGAAAGGTGAGCGGTGTAGTTAGAATATGTACAGAGACCGTGCTGTAAATTCACAGTTCAGGTTTGAGTTTGTTAGTGAATATAGGCTGCATATTGTCAAGACCAAAGTAAAGCTCAGAAGAGTAAAGTGAAGTTGAGCCATTTTACAAGTTTTACGCAAATAGCCCTAAACACCACATACCCCAGTAAAATGTCAGGAGGCTATGAAGGCATGACAAAAATGCCCAAGCCTAAACACTAGCGCAAATGACAATAACTAGATTGCAAAGAACACACCAACAGCAGCTCACAAAAAAAAATCAACAACGCTGTCACCAATGTAACTGAGCATCTTGGGTTCACCTGACTGGGTGACTTTAATAAGAAAATAATAAATGAGACATGGAAACATAGCGCAGCGACCAGCACAACAGTTTCTTTTCAGTTTCTCTCCCAAATGTCAAAAAACTCAATGAGAAACTTCATCCAAAAACTCATCAACACAAATAAGTTACTGACATGACGAATAAATTATCAGATTTCTTTTTTAGTTGATTTTACACACTGTCTGTTCTACTACTAGCCACTTACTCTTATTCCACAGGAGGACTTTACCGTGACAGCTGTCATTTTCAAATCATACATAGTCTCAATTAAATTTAAGATTATGGGGCATATGTTTGAATTCTGAGTGCATAACATGTCAAACAAAGTAAAGTATGGCCCATACCCTTTCACTTATGAAACCAAAAAGATTATATTCATATTTCACTACTTTATAGGACCAAGGGGACAATATTGTAAAATATCATATGATAAAGAAATACAACAAAAATTTGTTCACAAAGTGTAAAAACATTTGGGTTGGGTCATAATAGAAATCTAAAAAAGCAGCTTCAAACTGTTAGATATGTAAGAGACGTGTGTGTAGCTCCTGTTATCCTGCTCAGGAGGTTTGAAATACATTATTCAAGCCATGCATCTTTGGTAAAAAATAATGAGCATTTAATATTTGATGAGATTCGTTTAGACTATCCTTCAGCATCAGCAAATGAAAAAATTCTTCTGAAGGAGCGAGTAGGCCTCGTCCCCACTGCTGTCCACTGATGCCAGGACAGCTCATCCCTGCCAATCCGAGCAATTCTGATGTCAAAACCACTGAGCACTGAGAAAACAAGAGCTCTGTGCCAAAGCTGAGGTTTAGAGGATACACTGTCAGCACTTTTGCAATAACGAGTAAGAAACAACCAGTACAAACTATTAATGTGCCCCTAGCTATCTTGATGAGAACTAAATTATTTTTTTCTCCTCCCATCCCGCTAGCTGGAGGGCAGCAGGGTCTATCAGCAGCACTGCAGGATCACTGTCAATTACAGATAAACTGCCTGTCTGCAGCTCAGCCGCAGCTTGGAGACTTGTACTTTCTCTCTGGTGATAGCGTACTTTGCACCATGAGAGGCTCTGCTCCACATAACAGCTTTACAATAGAGTCTTTAAGGGACTGTAAAATGAAAAGGACCACCCATCGGGAACTTTACAGGTGGATGGGAACCATTAAATTGATGCACAAATCCCCTAAATCCAGTTGAACTGCCCACAAGAATAACAGAAGGCACAGACCATGCAAAATAGTTTGTATTAGACAGCTGTGTTGCTTTCATGGTCCAAAAATCATCACACTATAGCAATTTACTGTATAGATAGTGCTCAGAAGAACTGAGGTAAGATTAAGTATTTGGTATCAGTAAGGCATGTCTATCAGCAGCTTAAACACTGTGGGAATTTACTCAAAATGTGTCAACACCTGAGTCATGTACTTCTGCTCAGAGTCTCAGTTTTCATGTGAATGGAAGACATGAGTTACTTTTCCATCAGTCTTACAATCAGCTTATAATGAGATTATGAACTTTCACATGTACAAGTGTATTTTTTAATAAAAAGGAATAATAATAATTCACAGTAAGAAACATGCTGTCTTCACTTAAACACCACTTGTATGGAGGCGTTCAGAGGACTGAGAGAGCTTCAAGTGTTTTTGCAGAACACTGATGTTACAGTGAATTTGACCTTTTTCCTATAAAATGTCATCACTTCATCATTTTATCATACTTATAAAGACATTTATGTGAAATTTAGCATAGTGAAAATTAGCAAATGAATTCTTGAGTTGGCAAAAAAAAAATGTGCTTCGTGAGATCACAGTGACCTTTGACATCCAAATTCTAATCAGTTCATCCTTGAGTCCAAGTGGATATTTGTGCAAAATCTCAAGGAATTCTTGAGATATCGTGAAAAATGTGAAAAGATAATGTTTCCAGCCACGGCTGTTTCCAACAGTGCCAATTAAAGTATCATCCATTAAACTATGAAGCCTTTATAAAAAATATAAATAACTAAAATACAATGTTTTTATATCATGATCATTTAAATGAATGAATCTGAAAAACCTTTCCTGGCAGAGTACCACAGACTCCAGGGGGGCCTGGGTAAACTTTAGTTTGGGCACATTCAAGTCTTTCCGCAGTGCATGCAGCATGTCACTTCTGAAGCAGAATTTCTGTGCAAACGTTACACAGATCTGGTTGCACAAGTAGCAGGAAGAGTGAGACTGCGCAATTTCACTGCTACCAATTCTGAGTTGATTTCCTTTGTTTCTTCCTCACACTGCAAGAGCTCAACTTATGAATCTGCCTCTTGCCAATAAGCCAATAAATAATAGAGCTGGGACAATACACTTATCTCCTGATACAATACTGTCACGATACTTGTGTGTGCTGTGATACACACAGCGGCTCAATTTTACAATTTATTATTATTTTTATTTGTTTTTTTAACACTAGACCAAGAGGAAAGAGTTGACTCATACATGTCTAGACTGTATATTGTGACTGATATCTCCAAAAACAGTGCACATCACATGTCAGCAGCATCACTGCTAAACTGCATATAGATGTAGCAAATACAAAACTTCTTTAAATAATCTCTAGCTGTTCCTGCTCTTTAAGACAGTGTGATAAGAAAATAATTTAGTAAGATGTTAGGCCAAAATGAACAGAGCCAATAAAAATAACACAAAGTACAAAGAGGCTTCATTGAGATAACATGCTACTCAAATCAGCAATCAAAAAACAGGAATCATTAAAAAAAAAGAAACATGATACTTCAAGTCAAGATGCAGTTCTTCCTGACCTGACGGACACAGCACACAACAACAACAACAAGTGCCAACAAGTGCTGAAGTCTGCCGTTACGTGCCAAAGGAAGAAGGAAACATGGTGAAAGAATAGCAACTACAGGTGTGAGACAGCAACGTGCAGCTGCAGCCACAGCTCTGCCTGGACTTGTCAAAATAAAAAACAGTAAACAGAATTGTGTATGAAAGTAGGTGACTACGTGTTTGAGGAGGATTATCAGGGACTAATAAATTTGCAAAAACCAGTATGACAACGTACTGGTTCATCTTTCAGATGAAAGGAGGAAACAGTTCCAACTTTCTAACTGAACGAAGCAGCTCACAGACAGAAGGTGAGTGAGTGAGTTTTACTTCATGTTAACGTGACATTAACAATATATCCAAAAGTGTTCTCTTGTTATCATCAAATAAACCTTACAATTAGTTTTGCCTGAGACAGCTGCACTGCTGTGTTGCCAGTTATGTTCCATGACGATTGTAGTGGCTAAACTCTAAAGGCTAATGTAATGTTAACATGGCTTGTGGGCTGTCATCAGTCATCAAAATCACAAAACAAAACGTTAGTGTTTTGTCTCGCACTATGTCAGTACATTTAAACTGCCGCTGCACTCTGAGTGTAATTTATCTTCACAGTTCAGCAGCAGAAATCACTGCACTTTGGCGTTACTTTCCAGACATGGCAACATGCTCCCCTGACAGTGCATCAGCCTTTTATCCTAGAATATCAGAAGAGTTTTGTAGCAAAGAAAAATAATAATATCGCCCCCATTCTTAACCTTGGCAGAATTAAAATGACGATAAAATGACGAATGCCTGAACATGAAAATTTGGGCGTCGCAGACCAGCATGGCTGAATGAGCGCTATCTTGTAATTATCTGTCTTCTGATCATCATCCAGTACGAGAGACAGAGGCAGGAGACAAATTAAAAGACTTAACGGGGTTTTGAGTTGCACTGCCCATCAAAGAAGATGTAATCTGCCATCTTTCAATCAGCTCAATTAGGCGATCCGCAAACCTGTAAGATTTGTGCAAGTGCTGACATGAGGGCTTCTCTCCCCTCTCCTCTCCTCTTACTTCATAGCACGCCAAACAGAGATAATGCTTTATTTCTTTTTCTGGAGAGTGGGCGTGAATACAAATAGGTCAGCAGCCCAACCCCCCACCACCCCCCAGCCCCCCAGCCCCCACCCTCCCCTTGAACAGAGCAGGCAGCAACAGCAGCAGAGACGGCGTGACGTGGTGGGAGAGCGTACTGCCACCAAGCCTGGAGCTGCCACACTACTCACAGCGCTACATCCTGTTCACAGTCCTCCTCCCCCGCTGCTTTCACCCCTCTAGCCCTCTCCCAGACACCACAGCGACAGCACAGAGCGGAGTGCGAGGGGCTGCTGAACGAGGAGGGTGAGAAGAGGAAAGTCGAAACCAAGGAAAAAAAAAAAGGAAAGAGAAGCACATGGGGGGAGGGACATGAGAGCATGTGAATCAAAGAGGAAGACGGAGAGGGAGAGAAAACAAGGATCAGCACGGAAATGGAAGAAAAGCTGAACAAACGGAGAGACATGCAGCTTATGCATCATCCAGAAATGATCACCATCTATCCAGTGCTGCGTTGATATTCACAATAGCACAAGCTAGGACAGCAAAAGGATCCAGGGCTGCAGCTAACTGCCAACTAGCGACTCTACAGTCTGGAAAAAAAAAGGCAGCAACGCAGTACCGTTAGCATCAAGCCTCTGGGGACAATGCGCCAAAGAAGATGGAGAGACTGCAACACTGGAGCTCTAACACATGTTCTGCCAGTGCATGCACACACAGACACACGTCTGCATGCATGTGGTAGATAGCTATCAGTGCCAGGGAGAGGAATACATTTCTCAGTCTGACTAACGGCCACACGTGGGTTGGGTTAAAAGAAGAGGAGGGTCGGTCACACGTTGTGGACGAAATAAAGCAGAGTCCTCAAGCACAAGGTGTGTTGTGATTTGGCTGTGAGAACAGTTTGAGCAGTGAGCAAGAGGGCGATCTGTGTGCGAGCATTGTAATTCATCACATTCTCGAAGGACGGATGCCAGAAATAGATGAGCACCTACATTGAAACGGGTGAGTTTATGCTGTGAAGGCTTAAGATGCAAACGCACACATCAACATCAACGCAACGCTACGCTGAAGAAGTAATTCATGCTTCCAAATCAGTCTGCAGTTGTTATTATACGTCTCAGGATGTAAAGGGTGTGCCTTTATCAAGGAAACACTAGTTTCTATTTCTGTTGATGCATGCAAGAGAGCCAACAGAAGTCTTTTCAGTGCTTCTGTGAGCTCTCACAAACCACTCTTTGTCTCGTGGGATACTTTAAGAGGGTAGTGTGTAATTCAGTAAAAAACTGAGAGAACACACTCCACTTCAGGGTGCTAGCAGGCCGCAAACATAGGCTGTTCTTCAAAAAAAAAAAAAAAAAAACAAAAAACATTCCTCAGCCAGATACTATTCAAGAGCAAGACTGTAGAGTTGCTATGGCAGAACAAAGCAATTTTTGATCTGAAAGCAACACAAGATATTCCTGGGACCAAATAACTGAAGATTATGTCTCTAAACAGAAGTTCAGTAAACAATCAGTAATCATAACGATGCCGAAGAAACTTCTAGTGAAGTACAGAGTGAACACGGTTTATTTTGTGCTACATTTTCCTGCCGTGGAAACAGTACTGCTGGGTCAAAGCAGGAAGTGGACTGGTCAATAATCAAGCTTATTTTGCTGTATTATAACTATATATAATATAAAATGTATACTAGGGCTGGGTAATATAGCTTGTAAATTTTAGCTTGATATTTTTAGGTTATGCTGTGATATACTATATATATTTATATATCACGATATACACATTTAAA
Organism: Lutjanus argentimaculatus; assembly: GCA_034769285.1. NCBI lineage: Eukaryota > Metazoa > Chordata > Actinopteri > Lutjaniformes > Lutjanidae > Lutjanus > Lutjanus argentimaculatus. The sequence continues at coordinate 752,229 of JAWZSL010000064.1, forward strand.
TTAGGGCAGGACAATGTGGACAAAAAACAATTTGTTTAACAAAATATGTCTGTCAATATTGCAGCGATGACTATAGGTGCTTTCACAAGATATTAACACAAAGATTTCTGGGCTAGGGCGATTCGTCGACATATCAATGTCATCGATTACGAAAATATGTCGATTTGCATATTGCGTGACAATGCGTCGTTATGAGCTGCTGCGCCCGGTCAGAGCACAGATTCACCCGGAGAACAAGCCTCGCCGTGATTATCAAAAGTGTGGGATTAATTTAACCAGAGATACAATAGTTTGGATGTCCTTAGCTCCACAAACTGGACAGGACTTATCTCAGCAGAACAGCAGCTCCACACGAGTGCTCGAAGCAAAGCACCGAGCAATCTGTCCTCTTGCAGCTGCAGCAGCAGTATCGCCCTGGTTTCACTTTGTAAGCACAATATGAGTATTATCAACACGTGGAAGGTGTTTCTGTTGGTAGAAGACACTTTGAATAGATTTTCTAGAAGCTTCTACATCACCATCGTGTTAAAAGTAATGTCTTTATCGCTGCTGTTAACTTTACACCATGCGTCATCTGACGGTGTTCTTCAGTCGTTTTATACTTTTTGTTCACTTCATCAGCCACATATGAGACAGAAATGGCTAAAAATAACGTTAAAGACTGCGTAATTCATTTCAGTTGACAGACAAAAATGAAAAGTATTTTCTTTGGCCCACAGTGATGTCACTGATGACACTGCCAGCGATCATCTTACCTGCATGTGACCGCAGTGATGAAATAACTTCATGTCATAACTAATTTTTAAGTCAAAATACTGAGGTTTCAGTTCAGTGAAGGATTGACAGATTAGTTATTAAATTAATATGCATCACAGCTCCTTTTGAATTTGAGGTCCAGTATTTTTCTGATCAGGCATCTGACACGGAGTCTATTAAAGAGGGTGGAAATTAGTCTAACCTTAAAATATGACCCTATTATCATTAAGATTAATCAAAAAAAAAAAATTGTTAGGTGCAGCCCTAGTAATGTGGAAAAAGGCAAATAATAGAACAGCCAGAACAGTCCAATCACTATACTGTAACTTAAAACCAGGAAAAGACAACACGGGCTAACATCGGGGCGAGGAAAACATTCTTTCACAGGGTGCAGAATCAAGAACCATAAATTCATTATACAATAACTTTTCTTCACATATTCTAAAAAACAGAGGAGGGACCTGGGTGAAGCACAAACTACAAGTAAACAAGAGTTTACTAAAACTAGCCCTCTCTCAGAGGGCGAGGGGCTGCTGAACGAGGAGGACCCAACTGTAACTAGGGCTGCAGTTAATGATAATTTTAGATAGTTGATTAATCTGTTGATTATTTTCCTGATTACAGTTGTTTTGGCCTATAAAATGTTAGAAAATGGTGTAAAATGTTGGTCAGTGTTTCCCAAAGACCAAGATAACGTCCTCAAATGCCTTGTTGTTGTCACAATCCAAAGATATTCAGTTTACTGTCCTAGAGAAGTAAAGAAACCAAAAAATATTCACATTTAAGAAGCTACAATCAGAGAATTTAAATACTCAAACTGATTAATCTACTGTCACAATAATTGGCAATTAAACTAATAATCGATTACTTGCTGCAGCTCGCCCTGTACTGTGATACAAGTCATATCGCCAGATTCTTGCCAATACTCTGCCCAAATTATCATTGATTTGAAGTTGTGTTCAGGGCCAGCTGACAGATGCAAGTCCAATACTCAATCTTCCTTTGCTAGCCTTTTAATTTCAGTCTCTACCAACACTATACATGTAGTTATTTTATCTGTTATCACTACAAAAATATTGATTATAGCAGCTTTAATTGACATGCTATAATATGTTCTCGCCTCTGTTTTCTAGGCAATCAAAAGAGATACAACATTACAGCTGGCATTTCAGTCAACAACAAAGTGATTTGCACACGTGGGAATGATATTTCAGCACTGGATCGAAGTCCCGTAGGCAACCCACTGTATATGCTTCACTTTGCCTCAGGGCATCAAAGGGCATCAGAAGCTGCAGCCGGCTGGCCTAACAAGTGTGACAACCGTCCGGGTGAATTACTCCTGTCCTCATCATGCAGTGGAGACGACGCCACTGCTGCACACACACAACTAAACTCTTCTATCTCCTCTCACTGCTGGGTGTGCTGGTCTTTCTGGTGCACCAGGTGTGGCAGCCGAAGTTCACCGGTATGCCATGGTGGAGAGGGAATCCCGTGGTGTACGGAGGTGGTGACCTTACCACTAAAGCCAAGTGGAACGTGAGCTCCCAACATTCAGCATGGAGGTTTGTCATTGTTCCTCAGCCGACTTTCAGGGCTGATGCCAACATCAGCTCCCATGAGAAGGAAGGCGTTTCCTCTCCTCCAGGAGACCCAAGTTTTGAGAACACTTTGGCGGCCAGTGTTGAGGGAGAAATTAGCGGCACTGTGACCCAAGGGCCCTTCACGTACATCATCAACGAGCAGACAAATGTGCAGAGAGCCGACCTACGCCGTTTCTGGTGTTGCTGATAGCCACAGAGGCTCGGCAGGTGGAGGCAAGAAATGCCATACGGCAGACATGGGGCAACGAGAGTGTGGCTCCAGCTCTGGGGTTCATTCGTCTGTTTCTGCTGGGGAAAACTGATGGGGAGCTGGGAGTTTTACAGCAGAGGATGCTGGCAGCAGAGAGCCGGAGGTATCACGACATCATTCAGCAGGACTTTATGGATTCCTACAAAAACTTGACCATTAAGACACTGATGGGAATGAACTGGGTGGCAATCCACTGCCCGCGAGCCAGCTACGTCATGAAGACGGACAGCGACATGTTCGTCAACACAGAGTACCTCATTTACAAGCTGCTCAGACCAGAAACTAAACCCAAGAAGAACTACTTCACAGGCAACAACATGAGAGGCTTTGCACCCAACCGAAATAAAAATAGCAAGTGGTACATGCCCCCCGAGCTGTACCCAAGCGAGAAGTATCCCACCTTCTGTTCTGGGACTGGCTATGTCTTCTCTGGTGACTTGGCGAGGAAAATCTATCTAGCATCACTAAGTATCAACCACCTGCATCTGGAGGATGTGTATGTGGGGATATGCCTGGCTAAGCTTCGGATCGAGCCCACTCCTCCATCCAATGCGTTCCTATTCAACCACTGGCGGGTGTCTTATTCCAGCTGCAAATACAGCCATCTGATAACGTCACACGGGTTTCATCCCAATGAGCTACTCAAATACTGGCATCACCTGCAGAGCAATAAACACAACGCCTGCATCAACACATTGAGGGCGAGAACAGGCAGGATGCATGCAAGTAGGACGAACAGAGAGACTCCAGCTCGGTAGCTGAAAACTCTCCTCGTTAGACACAAATAATGATTTATATCTCAGCACATTCTCGTCTTAATGTGACATCAAGGGATTAATCCACACCTGGGAGCTTGTGATGATTGCCAATTTTGTACAAAGAAGATAAAAAATGTTTATATGTGTGAGTCAAACCACTGGAGAGTTTATGTATACAGTTATATTTACAAAAGAATAAGCTGTGTTTCACTGTGGTGCAAAAGCTACTTTTTTTTGTAATAACGTACAATCTACTGTATGTGTTTTATAAATGCGAAGTGGACAGGGTACAGTGCCAATAAAACATTCCCATGCAAGCATCAAATAAATCAGTGAAGTCACTGGGTACAGCCATTTTTTAATGTATCAAATGTACCAAAACAACGTGCTGCTGATTTCTGGACATTAGATTTGGAGAAAGTACATGTGAGGATAGGCCTGAGCGATATAGCTGAGAAGTCCATCATGACAGAGAAGTTTCGTATCGGCAGATATCGATAATTATCAATCATGTAAGTTGTGACTGACCACATGTTGTGTACTCCAAAGGATGGGAGTGGCTAAGGTAATAGTGTAAGTTTGTCATATTACCAGTCTTATTTAGGAAGGTATTTCAGCAGTTTACACACGTCTTTTCAGATAGTTGTCCATGCATCAATATCTTCAGTCAGGTTGCTATTTTAGCTAGCCGAATGCAACATCCCTCTTCTCATCAACGTTTTTCCAACTCCCTCCACCTCACCGGGCTTCTTTCAATGAAATGGGGGAGCGTTTCTACTCCAAGCTCCCTCCAAATGTCCGAGCCCCTCACCTTCTGATAGCTCTTTGACTTAAAAAAAAAAAAAAAAAAGCCCCAAATCTACCACACCTGTGCGCTGGTTTGTCCCACTTTATCTGCACTCAAGTTTGTCACAATTGTCTTCTGTTGCACACGCTGTTCGTTGTCTCGTGCCGATGGGGCAACACATCTGTTAAATGATTGGCTGTTCATGTGTCACGTGTACTTTGCTCCGTTATCAGGGGCGTATAACTTTCTTATTGCTCGTGATGACGATCGTTTTATCGCTCAGGCCTATGTGAGGACTTGATGAAGCACAAACATTTATTCTTTCGTGAGGTACCTTCAGATGTAGGGCTGGGCCAGGGGTCAGCAGCCTTTACGATCAGAAGCAACATTTTTGGCCAAAAAAAGATCAATACAAAATATCTGTCTGGAGCAACAACTATTTGACTTTTCTTTTTTTTGGATTTGGCGTTCATAGGTAGCCTAGGCAGACAAAAAACGAGCCACTAGTAAAGTTTTGAGGAAAAAATGCTGAGCCGTAGATGCACATTTGAGTTGACAATATATTTTTTAAAATTCGGTTTGTAAGTTAAATTTTTTACAATTGGCGAATGGAAGAATCACTTTAGGCCTACAACAAAGATAAACGAAAATTAAAATGGTAAAAAAAAGAACCATCTTTTGTCAAAGCCACGAGGAGGCCCCAGAGAGAAGCAAAGGAGCCGCAGGTTTCTGACCCCCAGGCTGGGTTGTATTATCCCAGTATGATTTGAATTAGAGTCAGTAACTGTATATATCACAGTATATTTGCTTTTCTTAAAATTTCAATATAAATGCTTCTGAAGGGGTAAAGCACTGGTATGACAACTGCATGGCAGCTATTACTGTACACTTAACTGTATTACCAGGACATATCTCACACAGTACAGAAGTATTTTAAGAATATCTAATGCTCAAACTGGAATAATAAACACTGAAAAAACCCCACAAAACTTCTCCTTTTTTTTTCTTCTGAAGTACACCACTCCTTGAAACGATACCGTTCATACTGTCCACCATTAGTCAAATGGCAATTCCATTTCAAAGAGTTTCAGAAACCAGCTGGCGAGCAGTAAAGTAAAATGTAACATGATTTTAGATGACGCACCTTTAAAGACAGTCTTAAAATAAAATTTCTCTGGTTTATGCTAATTGTCTTTGAGATGGTAAAGTTGAATATGAAAAACCCGCAGACCACCTTTTTTCATAGACAGTTTCTTCTATTTTATTTCTGACACTTTAAGATTGTGATTATTTTGATTGACTAAATTTTACTTCTTGCCAAAGAGAGATTAAGTGAGTGCCAGCTGACTCACTGACTGATGCTGTGAGTCACCGTACGGCAATAACCACAGGCACCATATGTATGTTACACAATTTTGATTTTACTGCCTCAAAAACACAGAGGCCCTCAACAAATAGGTCACATTGAGGCGTTGGTGAGCTGCTGCTCTAGCAGATACTGATAATGAACGGTTAACTCCAGATGTGTTCAGAGTGAACTTCATCTTACAACACTATCAGCAAAAAGCAGAGCGTTAATCTTACCGTCACTGACTTCAGGGTCATGCCGTGGTACTGTGCCCATGGTGTCGATCTTGAAACCCTCCGTTTCTGACAAAAACAACACAAAATAACTTGCAGATTACTGGCAGAACAAAACGGATGATGCTAAAAAGTCTAAGTAAATAAAAAAAATAACGCCCAAATGTGATTTAACAAGTTTGTAACTGACCATTCTTCCACTAAATGTCCTCACTTTCAAATTCTCTCTGATGCATTATACCTTGCATTTATTAATACCAGGTATAATTGAGGTAAAATTCTTGGTGCAAGTCAAACCTAAGTTTCATTCACTCCCACACACTGATGTTCAGCAAACTCACTGTATCCCTTAATTACCAAACACAAACACACACACATTCCTTTGTAAATGTTTGTGACTAAAATTAGCTACAGAGACACAAATAAAACTCACCTTCTTTTCCTTTGAATCGCTCCTGATCGTATCTGTTGTAGGCAGCTGGGACAGGCTGCTTGTTCCTTAAGGACGGGTCCTGAAAACAACATGAAGACAACAAACATCACTCACTGTACATACCTGACAGTACACTGTGCAGCAAGCCTATGAAGTCATTTATAGACTTGCCGCTGCTTTTACGAACTAAAGGGTAACTTCAGTGTAGGTAACTGAAGGGGCAACAGTTTCGTTTTTGAATTTGGTCCAGTATTGAGTGAGACCGCTGCAGCCAGCGAAACAGGCGGCACTGTAATCCCAAAGTATGTCCACCACAGGCTCAGATTGTTATTGCAAGTGTCTGACAACATTTTCCCCCAAGATCTCTACAGAGATGGACCTTTTAGTTAGAGAATAAGAGAATAAGGTTCTGTTTAACTAGAAACAGCTGTTTTATTGCTCTCGCGAAAGCCACCAGACTGCATTTGCAGAAACAGTAATTTCAGCATCATAAAACGCACTTCGTTCAACAGAAACAAAATAAAGCTCAGCAAAAAATGTCTTGGTTGGTCTTTTAGCTGCTGCAAGATCACCAAAATAAAACAAACCCTTAATTCACTGAGGTAGATGTGAAAATATTCTGGCTGTACAGGCCGTTCCTCCCCGTCCTCCTCTCAGCTCCTCTCACGATATTTTCACATCTCACACACTGAATTAAGCGTTTATTTTGACCAAACCACAGCTGGTGATTGTTGAAACAGTGAGAAGATGAACCGAGACATTTCTGCTAGGTTATATTTTGTTTCCGGCTTGAATGAAGATGACGTTTCTGTAATGGGGCTTTTCCACTGGCACTTTTGGCCACAACCAGTCAAATATCCCTTGTGCTGGCTTGGGCTGACTCCATTTGACTCGGCGCGGCAGGGATTTGCATCTCCATTATGACAGGGCTACTCCCTTGAAAGTGTCAAATCAACTCGATTTGATGCAGCCAAATATGTCAGTGGCTGATCTGCATTTCCATTACCACTTCTATCCTGCCCGAGATGGACCTTCTACTTTGCTCATGTCTGTGCAGGAGAGCAGAGAGAAAGACGTTTTCTAAAAGTGTCTGTGTGTTCAGCTCTCAGTTCTTTAAAAATGAATCTCTGTGGTTTGAAGTTTAGCGTCTCTTCTGTGTCGCTGTTTTTACACTCAGGTATCTGCTGTATGTACTGTCATGTTTCGCTTTCAGCTTTTCGAGTCAGGTTACGCTAACAAAAAAAAAAAAAAAATCCTAGTTTTGTTGCTTCATAATAAAAGCTTTTAAATAACGCAGGACTTTAATTTGTGAAGAATTTCTAGGAAGTTCTGTGTTTATTTTCCATTTTAGAGCTGCTCGACTCAAACTAAGCTACTCGTCTTCAGCTAAAGACACACCTTCAAGCGAGTAGCTGCGTTGTAATGGAAATGCAAATCCCTGCCGTGCTGAGCTGACGTGCTGAATCAAACAGAGTCAAGCATGTGTGTGGAAAAGCGGGTGCAAATGGAGTCTTGTGGGTTTGGGCAAAAGCAATAAAACCGCTGTTTCTGGTTAAACGGAGCATATCTTACTCTTTAACAAAAAAGGTCTTTCTCTGCAGGGATCCATTTCATTATGCTGTCAGACACTGAGCCCGTTAGTGGCAAAACAAGCACTTTCACATGTACTCTGATGGTGCACAACTGTCTGTAAGGATTACCGACTCCAGCAGTCTCATTCAATACTGGACCAACATGGGAAAATAGGATCCAGGTTGCAAAATACCAAAGTTACCCTTAAATAACTACAGGACCTTGTTCTACGCAGCTACAGATGTACACACATAAACACACTTGTTATTTTGACCTGATGTCTGGCTAAATTTAAACTCCCTTCAAAGCTTTAAAAAAAAAAAAGCACAGAGGCTGTTGTTCTTACTGCTTGAGTCGGGTTCTGTGCTGGTCTCTGCTCCGGCGCTCGCCCTTCTTCTCTGGCTTTCACTGACTGCAGGATGGCAAAGATGTTCTTGGAGAAGTTCTATAATGGAGCAACACAGATTAGGATATGATGAGTTCTAGAACAAAGAACTATTGCTTTTCACATCTTTTGGGTAAGTAAAAGTATAGTAAAATACATCAAGGTTCCAGGGCAGTGAGCAAATGGCACAGAAATAGACAAACAGCATGAAAGTGTTCTTCATTTAACTGTTAAAACACATTTAAAATGATGTCCTGTGTGGTAATCAGCTTTCAAGCTGCGTACTTAATATTACATAAGAAAACATGGAATACTGCATAGTACGGGCACACTGGAGCTGTAGCCTGATATTATGGAGTCAGACACTGTACAGTATGTAGGGCTGAGTATTGTTTTGAAAAGTACACTGCCAGTTTCAATTCCAGTACCCTTAAAAAGATACTGATACCAACAGAGTACTTCATTAGAAACATTTTCTTTTGCTGTGGTGGCATCTCGGCATGCTGAACTGCCAACTCTATCAAATACACCGCACTGGACGTCACCATCACAGACTGCAAGTAGATGGTAGCTAACGGCTGTAGCTGCGGTAGAGGGCCAACCACACGTTTCATTAGATCAAAGAACACTTACAGTGATAGGCTGCAAGTAAAACCATACAAAGGCTAACAGATCTTTGAAGTGCCCACAAGTTCAATTCCAGCTCACCGCCTTTTGTTGCATGTTATCCCCATTCTCTACCCCCCTACCTGTCTATCTTTAGCTGCAACATAATAACAGAGGCAACTTTTCTCTAGATCTGGGTACAAAAAGGTATTGATTTGATTGGAGAAGTGTGGATACTACTTAGTACTGGGTTATTTTAGTCGATACCTTAAAAGGTATTTGTACCGATACCCAGAGGGGAACCCTGAGGACTTCTAGGCCTTAAGGGAAGGCCCAATAAATCTGTATTTCATATGTTATATTTAAACACATTATCATTTAATTATTAGGCCATTCTCTTATGATTCTAATTTAAACTTCATTTTCTATCAACTTTGCTTCAGAAATGAAAGGGTTACTGTCCTCAAAACAGTCAAATTGAATTATCCAATCAGATTTTTTTGTGTTGTCTCTAGGCAGAGAAAGGTTCGAGCTGGCTCACTTGTTGGTCAGTACTTCATCACTGGGACTGAAGACCACAGCCTGTGTGTTTGTTTAGAAAGTGAAAGGTGAACTAACCAATCACATTTTGATTTCCAGTGGGTGGGACCAAAAATAACCCCCTTAGGCCTTCCTGAGGGCACTGTTGCTAGGTGGCTAACTTGATGGCGCTGCCTTTTTCAAGCAGGACTTTTGCAGCGTAGCATCTGCAAAGGACTGTGTTATTTAGCAGAATGAAACTGCGCACGGCCCCGAGCCTGTTAGAAAATAGTTGAACTTCTTTTTTAAAGCTACTTCCAACACTGCAGCACAGTAGACAGAGGTATGCTGACAGATAGAAATAATATCACTGGAGATCTATATTACATGCAACTCTGTGTGTGTGTTGTACTAAAACAAAGACATAAGGATGATAAAAAGAAATTCAGAATGATTTATACAGATTAATACAGCTCTTAATATCACACAAACTGAAGAGTAAATGTAATTATCTACTGTTTAATACCAGTTTAAGTAAAGAAAAATCTAGAAAAAACATTACTTGTTCTGCAATTATTGTGTTTGCTGCCATCTACTGTTTTTTTTTTTTTTTTATATATGGCATCTACACACACAAACACATGTCACAAGCTACCTGACTGCCTGCCGCTTATTCCAGCAGCAACTTTTTCCATTTTGCCACATTTCTGGTGTCTGGCTAAGTTTTGGCCGAACTGAAGTCCCAGCTCTACCCAGTCCCAACTGTATGTAATGCTAATCTTAACCAACAGATTGCAGTCTTTAGAAACTACACCATCTTCCAGCAACACAGTTTACTGAACTCTAAAGTGTGCTGAATTATTAATCAAGATGCTTCATGACAACCGAAGATCACACGTATCATATACTGTGGCAGGGGGATTTAACTCTACAAAGCTGGACTGTTGTGAGAGTAAATATTAAGTGGTTTTGTGCTCAGTTTTAAGATGCTTCCACAGATGTTTCAAAAAGCACACTTTGTGCAAAATGCCCTGATTAAAAGGCCAAAACAGAGAGGAAAAGACACATTTTCAAATTTAGTCACCTTGGTGTGGACATTATATTTGGGAAGTGATTTATATTATGCCGGAATAAGCTGAGAGCTGATAAACACTATATAAGCTTTGAGATGAGCATGTCAGCCCTTGTATTTTGAGAGTGAACACACACGCTACTGCTGCCATCTAGTGGTTGAGATTTACACCTTGCTACAGCCTCGGGATATTCTGACAGTCGTGTTGTGTGGAGGTTTCCCCCCACACACCCAAGGCCAGCAGAGTTCAAACAGGTTTGGTGAAATATTTTGAACAGCTGCTTTCAAACTCAGGTATGTGCAGCGAAATGGTCTCAAGCAAAGCTCCAGAACAGCAGCCTGAGTTTGCCATGAGAGCTGTGCCTTGTTTGAAGCTGCACAGAACACGCCAGTGACTGCTTTTCATTGCTTGTTTTTGTTGCGGTGAAACAAAAGTGTTACATTTGAAAAGAGAAGGGTCCAAATTTCTCCATGGTTACAAAAAGGCACATTGAAACCCTTGAAATGTACATGGCCTACAGTGTAAAGTTGCCTGGCTGGAAAGATTTTTACAGCAAAGCCTCTCATTCCACTGTGACTGAATGACAATCCTATGATCTCAAGTATTTGGGCCACAAAATATTTGACTTGCAATCAACGTCCATACTGAGCCAATGTACATGTAACAATACAAGAAAATCCTGAAATTCAGGTGGTAATCTGACACAGCCTATTTTAAAGAACTAAGACTAACGATTTGTGTATTTGTGCTGAACAAACACAGAACAAGGAGTCACGGTCTGGTGCACGAAGACCACACAGCTCAGAGATCGCAGGTAATGAAGAACCAAACAAGAGTTGTGGGTAAGTCAAGGACAGTGTGTCACCACTGCTAGCACCGTAAGCAAAAAGAAACATGTCCTTATGACTTTATTTGTTTGTTTTTACCATTGTACCAAACTGTGACTCCTAAATGGGTGCGTGCTCCAGAAATGTCGCTGGGATTGGTTATCATTAGCTTTAAATGGACTCTGACCTTTCCAGTGCTCTGGAGAATGGTTGTCCTGGTCCTCCAGACCCTCTCCCTGCTGACAATATCTCTGGTGACATCCACCTCGGCGTCCACAAAGCTCCTCTGCTTCAGGGTTATGTCATCGTCCAGATCCGTTTTGATGGTGGAACGTTTCTTGGCCATAATCTTGGCTTTGATGGCTGCGATTTTCTCCACTGACATGGCCTCAGACAGTGATCTAGAGGAGGAGGAGAAAGTTTTTGATCACTTAAACAGCTTCTTCCATTGCTCCACGGTCCAGTACTGTCACTCACGTGCCCATTGTGGGCACTTTTGCCAGTGGACAGGGATCACCACAGGCTGGTCTGCGGCTACACAGCAGGCCATGATGCACTGTGAGTTCTGACAGTGTCAAGTTTCACAAATTTTGCTACAAAAGCTCTTCTCTGGGATCAGACCAGATAGGCTAGCCTTTGCTCCCCACACGAATCGGTGAGCAATGGACGACCCTGACGCCAGTTCACAGTTGTCTTTCCTTGGACCAATTTTGGAGATACTAACCATTGCATATCAGGAACACTCCACAAGACCTGCTGCTTTGGAGATGCTCTGACCCAGCCGTCTACAATGTAGGCCCTGACAAAGTAACTCAGATCCTTAAGGCGGTATTATACTTTGTGCTCACAAGTGCATGAGGGTCCATGTGACGTATATTCATAATCAGAGATTGTACACGTAGGTTCTGTGTGGACATCCACATACCTCCAGTTTGTTGTGACCATGCAGACTCATCCGTGTAGCCACAACAGACATCGATCTACTGTACATATGTGGAAGACATCCTCCAAGAATTATAAACAGAACTAACAGGCATACGTGGTGTTCGTGTATGCATCCACTCAGGACTATAATAGAGCCCTTATGCTTGTCTTGTTTTTTGTGTTTTGTTTTGTTTTGTTTGGGCTGATCAGTGTACATTAAAATGCAGCTGGTTCATATCCATTATACCTGATCTGGTCAGTCTGCACGATGCCCTCTTTGTGGCCCTCCAGACGGGCAGCCAGACGCTCCTTATCCAGACGCACTCGCTCCTCATCCTTAAAATAAAACCAGTATACACACCATTAGCAAACTAGAGAATAAGACATGATCTAATATCTGATGCCTGGGATTTACCAGGTCCTGTCAACAGCACTCATTGTGAAGTAGGTAGTTTGTGGTATTGCACAAATACCTGGACTTTTGTGACCCGTTACTGGACAGTAAAAAAATCAATTCATGCCTTGTTACTTTTCACTGACACTCACTTTAATGGAACTTGAAAATAAAAAGATCCATTTTATTTTCTGGTCGGTTACCAATGCACTTCGGGAAACATTTTGGAGAAAATGTAATAAGTTGCACTAACTATTAAATTGTTCCCTTTGGCTCACCAGGGAGGCAAGTTGGTGTCAGTTTAAAGTTTTGTAACGGCAACAAAATGGTTTCATTCCTTACTAAACTTACGCGCAGGCCTTGGAGACTTTGTTTTTTCAGAGAAAAATCAGATGGAAATTATGTTTAATTCTTTACGGCTTGTTAATTAAATTTCATTTAATCAAAACAGCCATCTTAAATAAAATTTTTCTATTCTTTTACACCATTGTGCAACCCAAGTCCAAAAAAGATGGGACGCTTCTGCAGAACAAATAAAAACAGAATGCAATGATTTGCAAAAACATGGTGAATCCCTAAATTCCTTGCAGTTTTACGTTCACAAAGTGGTGAACCTCACCCCATCCAAGCTTGTAAACAACTGAGTATGCAAAGATGCTGCTTTCATAGCCAATCATGATACTATTACTTGTTACCAATTAACCTGTATTTGTGTGGATTGTTCTAAACAGATGCTTTTTGAGCGTTCCACAACATTCCCAGTTTTTTGTTGCCCCTGTCCCAACTTTTTTGAAATGTGTTGCAGGCATCAAATTCAGAATGAGTATACATAAGTTACATTATAATATATAAGTTTATCAATTTGAACATTAAGTATCTTGTCTTTGTACTATATTCAACTGAATACAAGTAGAAAAGCATTTGTAAATTATTGCATTCTGCTTTTTTACGTTTTACAAAAAGTCTCAACTTTTCGGAACTGGGGCTGTATAATGTGAGTAGCAGCTTTGATACTATTAGATGAAGACATTTTATGTCAGTTTACCTCAATCCTTGGTTTTTTGGCTTCAGAGGATACCTCATCAGCTGCTCGTTTGACTAAAAAAGCAGAACAGTGGCGTTATTTCACTGCACAAAATCCATTGTTGTTGTAGCAACTTCCCTGAGTGCGATACTACCTCTTGAATAGAAAATGTGTTGTAGATAGCAGCAAGATACAGTTTATTAAGTCGTAACCAGTTTTCAATTACAACAATTAATCCATGCTCATAAAACTATAACAACAAATATGGTGTGACCTTACCTTGTGTTGGCCTTTGCAAACCTATTTCTATAGGTGCACTTCTGTCAATACTTGTTGATGTAGCTGTGAAAAGACAAAATTAAACTGCATTAGTGAGTTACCAATTAGACAAACTACACCTACTCTACTCCTCATAGAGCTTTATCAACAAAACCTGACAATAATGTCACCTATAATGGTTTAATCAATCAAAACCTGTACAAAATCAGGACATAGTATACATATAAGAACGACACACAAATTCTAAACATTCTGCACCAAATATAAACATAACATAAAATCAAAACAGATCTCCAAAGTATTACTTACAACTCTCGCCATTGAGATATGACAGGAGGCCTTTTCGATCAGGTCGTCTGACAACAGGGATGTTCTCTGTCTATAAACAACATACAGCCATGTCACCCAAAAACACTTTCAGGGCATTTGAGATTTTCTGTTGTATATGAGACAAAACAGATGCTTAAATAGGGGATTATCCTCAAATAATATTTAATTACTAACACTGACAGGATAAAGCAGTTAGTTAGTTATTTCAGAGCACTTACTGCGGCCCTTCGCACATAGGATGGATGCGGAAGATGCACATTGTTGAGCAAGAACAAGATTGAGTCCAAGGTATAGTACTCTTTGGGCTGGCCCTCTTTACCAGTACTGAAGATAGAAACACAAGCAAAGAAAAACATAAACATCAATCAAACCTCAAGTTAATTTGACCACCACAGCGTAGGAGAAAAAAGTACATCAGTCGATACTCAATTCGCGGCCTGCAGGCCAAATCTGGCTCCTGACAGGGTGCCACTTGGCCCTCAAAACATTTTCTAATTCACACTGAACAACAATTGACTCACATTGTTTTCTCCAGGAAGGAGAGACAGATGTGCCAGTTTTGCATTATGGGATAAATTAGGCCATTAGTAACAGAAAGCCTTCAGGTTGTGCAAAGTACAGTAGGATCAGATGGTGAGCTGTGCAGGGGAAAACAACTATTAGCTGCAGAGGAGAATTAATTACATAGAAATCAGGATAATTCTGATGAAAAGTCTTCAGATTCTACCAAAGATACAGTTCAGGCCTATCTGTCAGTCTTTGCATGAAGTTTATTCAGTTTATAAGTTAATATGTCAGTTAATTTCAAATTAAATCATTCCAGAGAAAGATAAGTTATGCATAGGGACACATTATATTGATTTTCTTTCAGGCAATACTGACAATCACCTGGTTCTCATAGTTGATACCAATATGATAACCAATAATTTCAAAAAATTTAAAACTTTTGCTTTTTAAAAAGTTCATATGACCTGCAGTTTACGCGTAATTGAGGGTAAGACAGGCTACAGCGTAGAGAGCAAAGGTGATGACGATTTAATATTACAAACTGACAGTGGCATCACTTCAAAGGTACATCAAAAACTTCAAATACACTTTCATTTTAACAGAGCATTTTGACTGAGAATTCAAATGAAATGCTTTGAGATGATCTGTCAAATCAGATATTATAGCCAATATTTATGAGCTAATATACAACTTATTTATTGTGCATCCCTAGTTAAGGGCCTCTTTATGTTGGATAAATAACATGGTAGGCAGGTACTGATGTTTGTTTATTAAATGGCCTACTGACATTCTGCAAAAGTGGCCACGGCGAAGCGAGGCTTGTGTGCACAGACTGCTGCAGGTGGCACATTAAAGTGAGTCTAAAGCGCATGAGTTTGAAATAAGCTGCAAATACTGTTAGTTTACTTGACTGAAATTAGGGAAACTGGTTCTGACCTGACACGACTCAAACACGGAACTATCAACAGGCTAATCTACAAATCCTTACGCGACTTCGTCTTTATGAGTTACATGTGCCAAGCTGCGTTTTTACCGTGAAGACAAACTTGCTTGTAGTCATGACAGCAGAAACTTAAAAACACGGGCCACTGGCCCCCCTGACTCCATGGGAACACAACTCAACGCTAGCTAGCTAAAGTCGCTAATTAGTTAGCATCACATTACTACTGCAAGTTTAGCTGTAGCTCCTCTGTCGTAATTACGTATTAAGTTCAAAACGGAGGCGGTTAACGGTTGGCTAAGAGGCTCTGAGGTCTACGGTACAGTACTCAAGTATCACGCAAAGTAACGCTCTCAAAAGTGTGCTTAAAGTTTGAAGCAGCAACAACAACGGCGAGAGGACTTAGCTTAGCATCGTGTAGCTAGCGAGCACTTCGCCGTTGCTCGCACCACAAGGCAGCTTCAGCTGCGGGCCTACACAAGGGTTTAAAGATGTTTTAGCGCCGACATACCCCCAGATTATGTAGTTGGTCTTGACGTTCTTCGGCCAGGAGAACTCTCCAAATATAACCTCATCTCCTTTAGCGACGATTTCTTTTTTCTGGATGTTGTACTGACGGAGAACACTCAACACATCCGCCATCTTCACTTGTCTTAATGTGCTGTGAGTGCGAGGCCCCCGGTTATCAACAGCGTGTGGCCTCGCAGGATGCCTGATCTGAATCAAACTTTCCCCCTTAGTTGCAGGATTGTCAAAGCTGGCAGCAGACATATTTACACGTCTGTTAAGTCGTATTAAATATCAGCCATTGTTAAACGTGGCTAATTCTTGATTTTAATTAGTTTGTCTGTCCACTGGCAGACAGTGTTTCCAGCGCCTGGCTCAAGGACACTTCAACAGGATGGATTCCATGGATGTGTACAGAGAAATCTGTAACACAAACCCCAGTTCAAAAAAAGTTGGGACATTGTGCAAAATGGAAATAAAAACGAAGATTTGCAAATCCTTTTTGACCTTTATTCATTGAAATACAGTAGAAATATGAGAAAGTGCATAATCAAACTGATCAATTTTACTGATTTTGGTAAATTCACACTCATTCTGAATGTGATGCCTGCAACACGTTACAAAGAAGTTGGGACAAGGGCATGTTTTAGTTTTGAAAGTGATTTTTTTCCATTCTTTCTTGATATACAACTTGTGCTTCATAATGCACCACACATTTCCAGGGAGAGACAGGTCTGACTGCAGTCTTGTACCTGAACTCTTTTACTATGAAGCCATGCTGTTGTAACACACGCAGAAGGTGTCCTGGTATTGTTTTGCTGAAATAAGCGGGGACGTCCCTGAACAAGACATTGTCTGGATGGCAGCATATGTTGCTCCAAAACCTGTATGAAGTATTTACCTTTAAGAAGTAATGGTGCCTTCACAGATGTGCAAGATACCCATGATACCATAGGCATTAACACACGATTTTACCCTCACAGATGCTGGCTTTTGAACTTTAAAGATCTGGATGGCCTTATTCCTCTTTAGCCTGGAGGACAAAATGTCCATGATTTCCAAAGACAATCTGAAATGTGGGCCCGTCCGCCCAGAGCTCACTTTTTCACTTTGCAACAGTCCATCTCAGATGAGCATTCCTGCAGCGTTCCTGGATGTTGTTGTATATGGCTTTCGTGTATCCTTTATACAATCATGTAAGCTTTTAATGCAGTGCTGCCTAAAGGGTCAAAGGTCACAGCCATTAAGTGTTGGCTTTCAGCCTTGACTCTTACATGCAGAGATTTCTCCAGATTCTCTGATTCTTTAACTGATATTATGGATCGTAGATGATGGTGAAATCTCTAACTTCCTCGCAGTTGCATGTTGAGAAATGTTCTATTTGCCCACGCAGTTTTTCACAAAGTGATGAACCTCAACCCATCCTTGCTTAGCAACATAGCCTTTTAAGGATTTCATAGTCAGTCATGATACTGTCGTGTTATGATTAAAGGGACAGTTCACCAATGAAACTTCAGTCATTATCTACTCACCCTCATGCTGATTTAAAGTTGGATTTCTTTTGTTAGTCCACAAAACACTGCTGGAGTTTCACAGGAAAACAGTGTTGCAGAATCTCCCAAACAATGGAAGTCAATGGTGACTAGTTTTCAAACGTAAAAAAAACAACCCTTCCAAGTCTCCTAAAGCCGCAGCATGTTAATTTGACAAAAAAAAAAAAATTTTATTTACACCATGTTTTTAGCCTGAATCTTCACTGTAGATCTTTAGCTTGGAGCCACGTTCACATGCACACTGTCTGAACTGGGTGTGTGTGGTATGACAGTGTGCAAAAGGCATGTTGGGGCTTTAGGAGACTTGGATTACACCAGACGAGCAGTATGGAGGATTTTATGTTTTTTCCTAGTTGTTTTTTATGTTTGAAATCATTGCATTGTTTTTACTTATGTTTTACACAGCGGCCTAGTTTGGAATTGAGGTTTGTACGTGCACGACAAACACTCGAGTCAGTCACATCCACAGCGAAGTAATGTTAACTTCAATAAAGTCAGTTAATTGTAGCACTGAAAGCCAAAATCACAACAATACTTGAAGAGCAGCAAAGTGTTTATTAGGGGTTTTCATTGCCACTACAGTCAAGTATTTGAATGTTAAGCAAAATGGATACAACAGACAATATGATGGAAAAGAAGTTAATCATGGTGGTAAAACACTTGTGAACTACCAAACCTCATAACTATCTCTCGTGTCAGACTTTCAACTACAAACGTTGTATCAACGATCATATTACACAAATATTTTAGCTTATAACATTTTGACCTTGTCTTAACATTGAAAATGACAGTATCAGCATGTGGGGACAAAAATCCTTCACAGTAACATGGTCAGAAATGTAGTTTTCTTCATAGAATGAATGATGAGTAACAAGTTTAGTGAATGCTGTCAGCAGTTGCTGTTGACTAAAACAGCATTTCCGTTTCACCAAAATGAATTGATCCCTAAAGCTCGGTAAGCCGTGTGTGTTTATTCTGTGTTTGAGGAAATATAAAGCGGTGTACTTTAAATCTCTACTGTTACGTGTTTTACAAAAGTACATTCAGTTCATTTTATTCTGGGAAGGTAGCAATTATCTGTTAGTTTTTGCATAACGAACATTCTTACATCAAAAATACAGAAACGTGTGCTAGCAGATTTCAGTCTTGGTAAACATTTGTTATTTAATAGCTATGATTTGTCCTTTCCTGGACACAACAATACAATGAAATCCAAATTGTAATGCATAGAATTCAGACTAATATATGAGAACGAGTCCATTTCCCCAACTTACAGTAAACTGACTTACAGTCCCAGACATTGGCATTATTGTTTCACAAAAGGAAAAAAATCCCAAATATTCCCCCAAAAATGTATCAGCACATTTAAGAGCACCAAGGGTTTTTTTTTTTTTCTTGTACAGAACAAATTCAACAAGAGCAGAACAGACAACTCTGTTTTAAAATAAAATTGGCTTAGGGGGAAACAAATGTTAATACGACAAAAAAAAAAAAAAAAAAAAAAAAATTGTAGCTACGCTAAAGGCAAGAGTTGGAATGGAATTCTAGACATTAATATTACTATTAAAAATGATTATAACTATTAGTATTTTCTGAACAAATAAACCAAAGAATTTTAAAAGTCAAAAGAATACATAGCAGTTTTTCAACTTTTGGTGCTTTGTCTCAGTTCCTCTCTCTTACAGTATATCTGTTAATAATTTATAATAATGATACACGTAAAGCAGAGGGACAGGCTTTCAAATTTAAAAATGCCTCTACCATCACTTCAAACCTGCTAAAATCATATCATAGATACACACTAGAAAATATAGTAAATTCCCATAAAATAAACCTACAGTTGCACTAAGCCTCTAATATTCTGACTCTTACACTGTTCCTCTTATTTAATTTGCCAACATCTTGTTATAAATTAGTGGAATTTACTGTTGAATGAGTTAGTGTCTCACCAAAGAACCATCAAAGCACTAAACAGCCTGTCACACTGCGCGGTGTTTGCCCTTTAACTCTTCCTCTTCATCACTTCCTTTTCACATTTCAGAAAAGAAAAAAAAAATATATGCACATAACATTTCCAGAGTGTTGTCCAGCCCGCTGGACACTTTGTCAATTGACTTGTAAGTGACATAATACAAAAAGAGAAACTGGAATTGTAAATGTCAACATCTTTTGGATTAGTGCTGTTTTAGGGCACCCTACATGCTAAGTGAGCCACGTTGGTCCACTTTGTGCCTTCTTTTTGTACTCTAACCGCTTGATTCGGAGAAAGTCCCAATACTGTATCAGATCAGATCCTGGGCGAGGTTACGGATGACGTTCAAAGCCCCGAGTCAAAGCCGCAGATGCTCAGTAAACCCCTGTCTTCTGTGTCTGCGATGGCGTGTCCAATCGAAGTCAGACCACACATCACCAACTTGGAATTGGCTCCTAATTTCTGTTGAGAAAATACACACTATTTTAGTTAATGGAGAAATACATAAGACCCTAGTGTTCAAAAATGAGTACTGCGGTCCTAATGGTGAATTGGTGCCATATGCTGAAAATTAAATTGACTGAATTCCTGCTTAATATATGAAATATGGTCGAGGAGAGACATTTCCTCCCGCCCCGTCCTCTCCAGGCTGCAGAAACACCACAGGAACAGAAGACAACAGTGATACTTTGACAATAACAAGGGACGACGAGTCCGAACACTGTGAGCTGATCAGCTGTTTGTAACTGTCAATTGTTTCAATTGTCTGTAAAATATAAAACCAAGCCCGTTATTCTGAAAACAAAAGCCCACTGCTCAATTTTACCCACTGCTGATTTCTTACGACTCATGAACAGACGCTTATCATCCGGCAAACATTCAGCATTAATTTGAACTCTTAATAAACCTGAAATGGGCAAAAAATAAAAACAGACTTTTCGCACTGGAATGGAAATTTCACGGAGATTGCTCTGGCTTTGGCATTGCTGATTACGACGCCGCAGTGGGGCAGTGGTTAGCAGACTACATGAGTATATGTTACCAACAAGACGCATGTTTTAATACCTTTTGTTGTCAAAAAAACAAAAAAAAACAAAACACGAGTGCTCGACTGGAAGCATCTCAGTCGACTGATGGGTCTCCAACTAATAATTCAAATCTTGGACTTTCAGCGGGCTGCCCTAATAAAGGTTAAATTGAATAATATGTAAATTGAGTCTGGCAGGCAGTCACTGAACTCCAACTCCAGAGTGTGTATTTTCAGAGCAGGATAATGAGCTTAACTTTACATTAACAGACAACTGACAGTTATAAACAGCTGATCTAACAGTGAAGGCATTGTTGCTGCTTGTTATTGTCAGTTCACAGTGTTGTGATCACCTTGTGTTTCTGCAGCCTGCCTGAGCTTCCCTGAGTCACAGACGGTGTATTATGACCTACTGAATAAACCGTCTGCAGCCTCAACTCACTATTTGGACGGCAGCACTCATTTTTGGATGCCAAATTGCTCCTTTAACGAGACAAAAAAACAAAATCTGAAATGGAGCAGATGACAGAGCTGCGAGTCTTTTGTCAGACAGAAATCTCAAGTTACACTTTGTCGGACTCAGGATGCGGACAGAGAGACGCATGCATGTGTTTTCAATAACTTTTATATAAAACTTGTGTGACTGTGTCCCATGATTCAACCGTTTTACAAGTGTCTAACACAGCAACATGACTAACATGATCTGTGACAAACTGTGTACAAATGACATTCTGTAAATTCAGACCAGAGGTATCAGCTTCAATATAAACCTGAAACGATCCTCATCCTATTTGCTTGATTAAAGAAAACAGGATTACTGTGAACTGATTCTACCTGGCGTTTGTGAGCCTTTTTTCAAAAACAATCTTTATCACAGAGGGACATTTTTCAGTTAAATCCCCTCCCCAAGCAGACATGAATGAGTGAATGAATGAATGAATGTACTTGTCTGTGATTCTTTAGAGACTCCACTGGGCTGGCAGTGAACGTCCACAACGGGTTGTTGGTCAGAATGATGAACACATCTACTGCTTTCTCGTTCTCTGTGGCCCATGTGATGGGAAGGGTGCAGTCTGTGCTCCCACCTGGGATCTGGAACATACAGTGGAAAGTTCAGAAAGAGTTCAGGAGCAGGCCACGTGTATGTCACTGATGGTTTGTGATGCGACGTGCCTGACGTGCCTTACCTTAACCAGTTCAACTGTTGCTTGCGCTAGAGTCATGTCAGCGGTGATAGAGCAGGGAACCAAGGCTCCTTCAGAGTAGGCCAGCACATGTGTGTCTGCCTCTGTCCTCGCAAAAATCTGCACCAAAAGAAAAGCATGGCATCACCGTTATAGAAAAAATTCATCTTTCTCATATGTGCACGCAAACCAGGGCTTTCCCTGCCTATCCCACTCAAGGCTAAAGGTTTATTTATACAACACCTTTCAGACATAAGGCAATTCAAAGTGCTTTACAGGAGCATAGAACATTAAAACTGCATTTAAAAGACTACAACAACACATGCAAAAGCAAGCAAATGAACAGTTAAAACTTGAGCTGCAACGAATAATAGATTATTAAATAAATCGAGCATCTTTTTAAGAAAAAAGTCAAAATTCTCTGATTCAAGATGTGGATATATTTTGGTTTATTTACTCCTCTATGACAGTAAACTGAATATCTTTGGGTTGTGGGCAAAACAAGACATTTGAGGGCCTCGTCTTGGGCTTTGGGAAACGCTGATCAACATTTTTCACCCTTTTCTGACATTTTAAACAGCTATTAATTGATTGATCAAGAAAATATCAAAAAATTATAATCAAAATAATAATTTCTGAAAGATCGAGGTAATCATGAGTCAGATGAATTTGTGTTTGAAATTAGGGATGCATGATAAATATTGGCCTTTCCAGCTATATCCATATTGTGTATAGTAGCCAATAAATATCAGAGCAAGTATGTAATTTGAATTGTTAGGAAAAATGCTCTACAAAAGTATATTTTAGAAGTTTTTTGATGAACTTTATCAGAAAAAGTGAACGAACACTTTAAGAATAAAAGCTGATTTGAATAAGATTTGGCATAAACTGCCAGTTATATGAACTTCTTTCTTAAAATGCAAAATTATCAGTCATCTTATGGTTATCAGCCACGGGAAGCAAGTGATTATCGGTTATCTTATCAGCTGAAAAAATACATATCATGCCTCCCTATTTATAATGAAAGCTAAGTTCGAACCTCAGTTGCATACTTTTCGAGCATGAGTACTAGACAGATCACTTTTTTTTTCTACCTGATCAGATGCAACAGATGCTGCAGAAACTTCTGTCAGTGCATTTAGGGACCATTTGAATGACGCATAATAAGTGCTGTTTTCAATACCATTGCACTGATGTGCCCATATTAGTGAAAACTACGATAAAAGAATTGTCTCATGTAGCACTTTTGATCGTTAATGTATAATTTATTTATTTTACACATTTATTTGAATAGGACATAATTGCATTCTTTCCAAAAACTTCCATGTTGTGTGACCCAGAGACTACAAATCAACACTGAATTATATAACTACTGGACCAACAGGACACACCCCTGTTTATTGGATTTTAGTGCTTTTATATGGAAAATTCATGATCTTATTTCAAGGTCAGGCTCTCCGCCTTTTGTCCTTTTTCTCTCCACTTTATTTGCTTCGAGTTGCTAAGCAAAAAGTGAAATTGTTATTTTTGTATGTACTCTAGAAGGTGTGCGCACCATGCACGTTCTCCCGCCTTTGCCACCTTTGTCTCAAAAAAGCCCTGCGCACAATGCTGCAAAACAACTACAGCAGCTACGAGTGTTACATTTCTCTCATCAAATCTGAGACTCATTATTGTGGTGGCATGTCTCAGAGCTAATACGCTGTGGAGGGCCTGTGGACAGATAATCACAATGTGGAAGGAATTTCTCAGGAATCCACAGTATGTATCAACAGACCAGTTCCTTGACACGGGCTCCCTCCAAAGATGGGGCGACCCGGGCTTTGCTTACAGACGCAGCTGTTCCAACTGGAGCGACAATCACACACACGCTGTGTAGCCATCTAGCTGTAGTGTCATCTTACCATGGTAATAGCTGCAGCAGCGACGGCAGTGCTGATTGACGTTCCTGGGACGATGCTGCTCAGTGATGTGCTCACGTCTACTGCCACTAAGAAGCGTTTACCCACAGGCTCCACGTTCTGAGGACAGAATTTCAAAAAATATGAGAGGTTAAGTGTTAAGCTGCTGGTTGCTGTCTCCTTTAAATATCCGTCAGAAGCTGTGAAAATAAAGAGGACCTACCATAAAACTCTTGTAAAAGGCAGAGTCCATTGCTTTGAGGATGCTGCTGTCTGGTTCCCATTTTGTTTTACCCTGATAGCCCTGGCCTCTTTTGTAGTTTTCAGAGGACAACAGTAGGCTGAACGGGTGGATCTTTGCCTGTCGGTTTCAACACAGACATTAAATACTTTTCAGCGCCGACTGTGGCGGTTTAATTAAAAGCACAGCTGTAAATGAATTAGTGGGAACAATGGGACCTACCTTCTTTAGTGCTGTCTCGCTCTGGATTCTGTCACATACAGCTTGCGTTTCTGAGCTTCCTGGTTCAAGAATTTTGTTTGCCGTCATCTTACCCAAGATCCTTAGCAGTGATTGGAGAGGCATTTCCTTCAACAAAGCTCTCCATACCTCCAGACAAAAACACAACATTATCAGATCCAGGCTGCATGTTGCAAAGCACTTAGGGCTGCTCAACCTGGCATATAAATAATATTGCAATATTTTTAGGCTATGCTGAAATACACAATATATATCTTGATGGTGGCAGAAAATTCACTTTACTGTTATATAAGCTTTTAAACCAGGAAAAGACAACACTTACACTATACCACGATAAAACAATATCCAAAATCTAAAAGGATATCTATTCTTTCACCACAGCATCATTATAATATTGTTATGTTGCCCAGTCCTAAAATGTCCCCACCCCAAATATTCTAGAGACGTATCAATCTCTTTTTTTCCAGTTCCAATCTGTATCTGATACCTGAATTTGGATATCTGCCAATAACGATCATGTACCGATGACAGCTGCCTTTTTTTCTTGATGGTTATGATTATTATCGTCAGTAGTAGTACGATTACATGAGGCTGAAACTGAACTTCAGTCTGGAAAGCTTGTGTAGTTTGTGTAATGTAACGTGTAATGGCGTCCTTCGACCCTGGTGGGGCGCTGTAGAATTGTGGCTTGTGACATTCACATGTGCAGTTGTTAGGCTGAGAGACTGGCCCTCATTTGCAAAATTTCCCATGATGCATTGGTGCAGCAGTGATGGTGGTAATCCAGTAGTCTTTTTTTTTTTGCTGGTTTTTGGTAGCAGAGTAATTTGGAACACTTTTTTTCCTTTTATTATATGCAAATGCAGGGTAAAGCGCTGCTCAGCTCTCACTTTACACTCGCTAATGTTTACGAATAGGAAACACACGGCAAACATGTGGCGTTGTGGAATTTACATCGGAATGTGGATCAGTGACACCAGTCCGATATCTGATGAATACCTTACGTCAGTGTTGGGCCCTCATACTGATATTGAATCTGACCCATTTCTACCATATTCATTATTTCTGCACAATTCTCAGTTGTACTGATAAAAAATCCAAAAACCCAATTCAATACTGTTTTTCGGCTGATTCTAAAGCACTGGAACAAATCTTAACTTGTGGGAAAGACTCCTGACATTACAGAGTATTACTGGTGTATAAAGCTCTGAATGTAATCCACCGGCTTAAATCTTAAAACAACAATGATGATTTTAAAATATGCATGCAGCACACTAACCTGTTTGGACTTGAGGTGGTCTGTCAGCAGCTGTTCCCTCTCCAGTTTGTGCTCCTCTATTAAATTGATGACCTCCGTTTCATCACAACTGTGCTTGACCTTCTCCACCACTTCAAGATACGACAGGACTCTGACAACCTCTTCTGAGTTCTCTTTGTCCGAGTACGCGACCTGGACTTCTTTCCATCCTTTTGTTACATATTTGCTGATCAAGGCAATTGCTGAAAAACAA
The DNA here is from genome assembly GCA_034769285.1 of Lutjanus argentimaculatus. NCBI lineage: Eukaryota > Metazoa > Chordata > Actinopteri > Lutjaniformes > Lutjanidae > Lutjanus > Lutjanus argentimaculatus. The sequence continues at coordinate 777,911 of JAWZSL010000064.1, forward strand.
AAGAAATGGCCATCGTCGTCTTACTTAAGTAGTCTTTCTTCAACTAAGTCACGAGGACTGAAACACACGTCTAACAGATTGTTATTCAGGACAGGTTCACAAATGTGCAGGGCCAGGTCAGACATAATAGATGCATCTTAGAATTGTCAGTTTCATGATATAAACTGTGGTTAAATCCCTGACGATCATAAAAAAATATTTGATTACCACACTTTTAAAAACTCACAATAAATACTGTCCACCATCAACCAAGGTCAGCAACAGTTTCCCCAGACACAGCAGCAACAGCGTGGGATTGTTTTGCATCAATAAAAACACTGACAACGCAAAGGACATGATGCCATTTCAAACAGTTTGCAGTATAAAGTCTGGTGAACTGATTTCGCTGTGTGTATCAGTACTTCTTGAACATTTTCAGCATATTTTAACAATACCACGATAACACTGATGACTGTCATAATTCTGGTCATTCTGGTGTAAATGCAGAGAAGCTGTGCTGCCCTTAACTGACTGCCAATGTTAAATAATCAACAATTAAATGATGCTCATGTTTATATCGCTATTTAGTAATTTTATTCAGATTGTCTGCGTTCATTTCTAGAATTGGTTAACACCGTGTTAAATTACTGCATGCATGATAGGTATTTAACTTAACTTCTGTTACTGAAACCTTGACTGTACCTGGTGATGGTCTAAGGACTGAAAAAATGAATTGTGGATAAAATTTATCGCAATAAATGGGGATGCTCAATATTGGATTTTGCCAATATCCAATACGTCAATATTTCTTACTCGTTTGTGCCAAAACATGCACATATTTTTCCAACTAATTGCAGAGAACATCAAGTCTCTCCTGAAATGAATTAACATATTCTTGTGCTAGCTCTTATTGTGACGGTCCACTGACAGATGCAGACACACAACGCAATGCTTTTCAAATTAAAACATAATGCTTTTCAAAATAAAATACAAAGCTACAAATGTACCCATTTACTGTAAAAAAATAAGAAAACAAAGTTTTTTTCCTCTTTGTTCTTCACAAATTCATCATATTGATTGGTATAAAGGCTTGTAAGATGGCCAGGCTCTTCCTCACATGACATATTGCCAGAAATATCATTATTTCGAGCTGATGCCTGTTTCATTTTAAAGCCCAAGTGCATCCCTAAACTCTAACATTTCAACATTCAAAAAAGCTAAAAACATTTTTCCTAAAATTAAAGCTACTACAATGAGCTTTTAACTGGTTATGAAACAGGCTTAATTTAATAACGATGCCTCTACATGAACTACGCAAGCAAACAAAACCACCCACAAGAGGCCTGGCTATTTCTATTATTATTCTTATAGCTGCCACTGGGTGGGATTCTCCTTGAAATCTGATTAAATGAAACCATGTTCATATTTTCAACAGCAAAGTTACAGTGACTCATTTGTTAACCAGTTAAAAGAACCAGGAGGGGATTTTTTTTTTTTTTATTGACAATTTTTTGGACATCATATTTTGTGGTTATTACGGAGTAAACACTATCACTTTTGTCCACTGAGGCCTCTAAAATCAACACAATACTAAAGTTTCTTGTAGTAGCTTTAATTAATAGCTCTAGTTTCCCAGGGGAAGCTGAAAAAAATTTATTTTTACCTTCACTAGTTATTTATTGCAAGGCAGGGATGTTGTAATATGAGATAAATGATATTTTTGCCCTTCCCCTCTGAGCAGCTGCGTACACAATGTGTGTCTGTGTAAACTCACCTTCATTAGCTGGTTTGGTGTGAGAGAGCCTGAGCAGATCCTGGTGCGACCATCCCTCTCTCTGTTTACATTTGGTCACAGCCGCAGCCAGACTCATGGCATCCTGCTCATTGTACCAGTCAGACACTGCTTTCCTCAGGGCACGTCCCCAGATCCCACACTTCATCCCCTCTTTCAATTCCTTCTTGTTTTGGATGAAAGCAAACAGGTGGGCGGGGTCCCGGCAAACTTCCTTCAGGGCTTTGAACGCCGCCTGTCTGGTCTTCAGCTCCGAGTGCTGGGAGCACAGAGCCAGGGCAAAAAAGGAGGGGCCGAGTCTGACGGCTTGCCCGTCCTGAGCGAACCTTTTTATCTCCTCCACCACCTCAGCGCCGCGACCCTCCTGCAGCAGGGAGAGCAGAGCTCCGGCGCTCTCCATGCTGACATGGCCCTCCTCTCTGGCAGTGTAGATATCCCCCTCTGAGCCATAGCAGAGAAAGCGGCACAGTCTGGCCTTGTCGCTGACCTCCCATGGACAACCACCACCTGTCGAGTTCAGGGTGTGGTTGCTCGATGAAGATATCGTAGTACTTCCCGATGGCTCCATTGTAACAACAGAGAAGGCCTGAAACAGAAAGTAGTGAAAAAGAAATTTCACTCACTGACCACAGTCACTGGCTGATACTTAAAGGAGCAACACGTAACAACTGCATGTCAAAAAATTAGTACTGCAGTCCAAATAGTGAGCTGGAGCATATGATCTATGGTTAAAGCAAGTTGTTTCTCGTCTTTCCAAGAGTCATGACCAGATGACTCAAGATAATCCACAGATCTTGTTGTGAACAGTTTAATTTAGGAACTACTTTCTTTCTACCGAACTACACCTGCAAACCATATCACTGTGCAGAAGGAAACCTGCGTTTACTCATGGGCAAGAGGCTTGTTTTCGTGCAAGTGCAGGATGTAAACATTAACGGCGTCCTCTTCATTACAGCTATAATGTTATCACCCCTGAACTAGCTAGCGGAGTGATATGGTTGGCTTGTGTCATTCAGTAGAAATAAAGTGGTTTCTACAAGGGCTGCCCTCTGAAAGTCGAATCATCGGTTGGAGATCAATCTGTCGACAGAGATTCCTCAAGTCGAGCTGTCATTTTTTTTGGTTGGTTTGTTTTTGTTTTCCTTTGTCAGTCAGTGCACATTAAACAAACATTTAAATGAGAAATTATAAATATGGGGACTCATTAATATACTTTTTTTTCAGTGCACTACTTAAAGAAAATCCATGTGACAACATGCACTGGTGGTTAAAACAGGTTAGCACAGGTGACAGCGATATCAGCACCCAGGAGACACCCTCTGCAGAATGTCAGGATTTCATACCTGAAATATTAAAGTTTTTAAAATGTATTTTTTTGGCTGTTTGAGCACCACAAGCCAAGTGCCATCTAGTTCCATTATATCGTAGAGAAGGCAGACATCTCTATGGCTGATATCTCCAAAATTCAGCAACTCATACAAAAACTATCTAGATGAATAACTAGCGCTACAGGCCAGAGGAAAAACAAGTAATTTTGATCTGGAGGCGAAATGTCCCTTTAATTTCCCTGTTTATGATGCTAGTGTGGTTTAGGACCAAGCAGCCATGGGACACAGTGAATAATGGAGCCTGCCATGCGTTTGAGCTCCAGTAAGCTGCTGTCCAGCTCACTGGACAAGCAGAGAGCCTCCATGAACATAACGTTGACTTCGTAGCAGTAGTATCAAGGGAACCCTTGATCTGAGAAACTCTCGCGAGATTTGAACGCGTTGTTTAATTTTGTGCACGCCGCACAAATTAATTGTGTTTTCTAACGTGCCAACGCTGGGTCAAAATCTGGTTAGGTTTAGGGGAAGTTTACACATGGTTACGGGTCGGAACATATCAGAAATTTTGATTGGAATTTTTCACTCTCGCGAGATCTTTCGCGGGTCTGGGGTTCCCTTCTTAACACGACCCAACATTTCTTACTCATTGCCCCAGTGCACCGACAGAAATACCTTAAAGCCGATTACAGGACATGATGATACACATGAGACAGATCGAAGCCACACCGAGCTATTAATAGAGGATGGTATAGAACCATATGTACTCCAAGTAAGCAAGCGTTACCAGTTTGCTAATTAGTTAAGCTAGCACAGGAGGGCAGTCTGGGCAAGGCGAAGTTAGTTATCGTTAGCCATCTGACTTCGCTGCAGATTTAAATAGGTTCCTAGCTAGTCATGAAGCAAAGTACACCCAACCTTCACACGGCGTTTCTCAGCTGCAGGTCTACAGAAGTGTTCGCCGTCTGGTCTCCTTTAAACACAACCTCAAAAGTCCCAAATCTGAGCTTTTTCCGAGCCGGACGGCAGAGAGCTGCGCTGGGCGGCTTGATGCAGCTCGCCTGGGATGGGCAGCTACGCTAACCTATACCTCACAATGTTACAACCTCACAGTGTTACAACCTCACAATGTTACAACCTCACAATGTTTACTAATCAATACATCTCCATCAACGATTACAGGATACACAACGCTACGACAACTTACCACAATATGTGTGCACAGTGCTCAAGTTCTTGATGTAACGTTAGCTGATGGAAAGAGGCCTCCCCTCTGACCGTCAGTGAGATAACGAGGGGCGGGGCCGCGATGGATGCTGGGATTCTGAGTACCATCGGATACTTTGCTAGTTCTACCTCAAACAGGGGTCAGCATCCTTCATTTCATTGCAGTGGTGATACTGCAACAACAGAACATTTCTTTATGTCGTGCACTCACACACAGTTATAATTTAAGCAGTCATTCCCAAACACTGGGTCAGGACCCACAGGTGGATCACAGGATATTTTGTCCCCCAAAGAAATAAAAGATTATGGAAGAATTGTGAAAAATGCAAGATTTCAAGCTAATGCTACTGCTCTCATTCTGTCTATATATGGGATATTGGTTGAGTAGGTCACTAAAACTAAATCACTGGGTGTTAAATTAGACAGCTTACTGTCTTGGTCTGACCAGATCGATCACATTGTCTCCACGATGGGAAAGGGCGTTGCCATGTCAAGGAAATGTTCTGGATATGTTCCACCTTCTGTTATGAATGACGTTGTTCGGTCACTCGTGCTGTCACACCTGGAGCACTGGCCAGTAATCTGGTCAAGTGCTGCTCAAAAACACCTTAAAAAGCTTCAAGGTGCACAGAACAGGGCAGCCAGATTAGTTCTTCGTTGTTCTTTCCATGCCAGTGTGTGTGAGATGCATTATCGACTATCTTGGCTGACTGTGGAGGCTAAACTGAAATCTAGTCCTTTGTTATTCATGCATACTGTCATCTTGAAAAATACACCTCAGTTCATTAGCGATAAACTAGTATATAGTGGTTTTTGTCATGGGTATGTGACACGCCAAGGGAGTACTGGTCTTCTGGTGGCACCAAGTCCACGAATAAATTGTATGATGAGAACTGTTCTTTATAGAGGTTCTTCAGCTTGGAATATGCTCCCTACCAACATTAGACAGATATTCCTTCAAAAAGTCATTAAAACTACAATTGATGAACCACATGTAAATGTTGCTATGGCAGTTTTGGAATGTTTTTTAGTTGGTGCAGTGTATATGTGACAATTTTCATTTGTTTTTAACTCATCTTTTTGTCTTGATTTTGGGCAGATATCGAACATTATTGTCTCATTGATACTGTGTGATTTTAAATTGATTTTTATTGTTGTTTTGTGTGTGGACCCCAGTAAGACTAGTGACCACTTTGTGGAAGCTAATCCAAATAAAAAAATAAAGAATAAAGAATAAGATTTATACTGTATCTAGGCAAACCTTTATAAAGCATCTGAAATATGTCATTTTACTGCTGAGAAAGAGCCTGTTAATTCTACCTAAATGCACTTATTTTGTCTCATTTAGGCTAAAATGTCCTCTGTTTTTTTCCCTATAAGACAGAATAAAAACAAGACCTGTTAACTCAGCTTAAATGCACTTATTTCTCATTTGGAAAGTTTTAACACACCACAGTACGTTTTCTATTTTTCTTTGGTGTTTTAACACCAAAGATTTGATTTGATTTTTGCACTCCTACAGTCTTCATCTCATTTTGTTTTTAAAACTACTATTTCCATAATCAAATTAGAAATGGTCAGTGGTACAGAGCACAGAAGGAGGCCCAGAGAAGAAGACAGTATGATGACTGTTTTGTCACTGACACTTTTATGACTTTGGTTTCCATCCTGTTCATGTTATTTCCATGTTGAAGTTTTGATGAAGCCAGGTTGTATCTGACAAATAAGGAAGAGACTGAATGGAGCTTATTTCAGTCTTATGTTTGCACGAACATACCTTTTTCACAGCAGCCATATTTACATGAAACGCTCTGTTCCATTCAGGACAAACAGAGTCTGGGTGCTGCTATTGTGAATGTTGTCACACAGGAAAAGCTCTGACACATTAAATGGAACAGGACCTTAGAGGGATAAGGGATAGTTCACCCAAAAATGAAAATTCAGTCAGTATCTACTCACCCTCATGCCGATTGAGGGTCGGGTTTATTTTGTTAGTCCGCAAAACACTGCTGGAGTTTCACAGGAAAACAGTGTTGCGGAATCTCTCAAACAGTTGAAGTGAATGGTGACCAGTTTTCAAACATATAAAGATTCAGGCTAAAAACATGGTGTAAATAACCTTTTTTTTCAACTTAGCATGTTGGGGCTTTAGGAGACTTGGATTACACCAGATGAGCAGTATGGAGGCATTTTGTTTTTACTCTGTTTTTTTTTTTAAACTGGTCACCATTCACTTCCATTGTCTGGGAGATTTTGCAACTCTGTTTTCCTGTGAAACTCCAGCAGTGTTTTGCAGACTAACAAACTAAACCTGACCTTCAATCAGCACGAGGGTGAGTAGATAATGACTGAATTTTCATTTTTGGGTGAATTATCCCTTAAATTAATTCCATTGATAACACCTATGTTTAACCTACTATTTCAAATCAATATGGCTGCTGTGAAAAAGGTCAGGTTCAAACAGTGACAACAATTAGGGAGTTCATAAATAATCACCTCATCACACAAATAAAACAATACAATTGTCAAAAAAAACTTTTATTGTTATTGCACACAACCTTTGTGACCTTTTTTTCTGCAAATCTTGACATTAACAGTGGCTCAAAATTAAATTTTGGTCATAAGTTTTCTCAGTAACCACTGGGTGGCAGTAGCACATCGGCAGTCCACAGGATGCATTTTCATAACAGCCATGACAACAAAGATAGACCAAGTTGTTCCGTGTATGAGTTTTTGCAACTGTCAGACAATATGTATGAATTTGCCACAAAACAAAGTCTGTAGCACTGCAGTGCTTCATGATGCGTACATGCCAAAAATCACTTACCGGCAGACTACAGAGCAGCTTCTTCCCACAGGCTGTCAGACTCCTGAATTCATCCTCTGTGCTCCGTCATGCAAAATAGTTTCAGTTTTATTTCTAAGACTTATTCTTTATCAAACCAATCGTTGTGACATGCAAAAAGGGAACTACACCTTTATCTCATTACACATGCCTGTGGTGTAAAAGGATAAATATTAACGTGGTACCTTGTATTTCTATAAATACTGTTCAAGGGCAAACTCACACAACAGTCCTGCAGTCATGTGCATTTCACTTACACTGAACCATAAAGGTTTACATTCCAGACATTGGCAGAAACACATGATTAACTAGAATCATCGCCTTGTGGTTGTGTGCCTCCTCGAACCAGTCAAGTTGCAGTTTACATCCAACATGTCCAGAGTCATATAATGTATTTAACAAAGACTTTGAAGGAATTAAAGAAAAAGTCCAGTGAATAAGTTCCAGTGAGAAACATGCTGTCTTCACTTAGAGACTGCTGTTACAGTGCAAAGGACAGAGACAGAGCCGTACAACATAATGGATGTCACAGTGAAGTTGACCTTTGACCTTTTGGATGCAAAATGTCTTCACTTAATCATTTTGATGATAATAATTGTGGGCAATTTAGTCATAATTAGCATATGAATGCTTGCAGTGGTGGAAGTAACTCATCACAAATACCCAAATTACTGTAATTAAGTCGTTTTTTGAGGTACTTGTACTTTTATGAGTAGATATTCAAGTATGTACTACAAGAAGTAATCTACTTAGTTACCTTTAAAATCATAGTTGAGTCCTGAGTACAATTTGAATTAAGATGCAAACCTTTCATCTGCATTTTAGCAGCCAATCAGGTGATCTGATCACAAACAGGCCGATGAAAACAAGGACATACAGACAGAAAACAAAGCTAAATGCTTCACATCATTCATGGATATTTAATCAATAGTCGTGGCAGTAATTGCACCTCATTTGACTTTGTTTTGTCTGGCGTGGCTAAACATAGACTTAAAATGAGAAAAGAAGTGAAAAGAATGTGTTTTGTATATTATAGATTATGAATGATTAATCGATTATTAGCGTTTTCAACTATTGGTTCAGGAAAACGCACAAAATTTGCAACCCTAGTTTGGAGAAGTGACTGTGACACCAACGTTAAAAGTAACTAATACTCTTACTTTTACTTAGGTATGTTTCTAACAGCAGTACTTTTACCTGTATTTGAGTAATATTTCAGCAGTGTAACAGTACTTGTACTTGAGTACAGATTTTCAGTTCTCTGTCCACCACTGAATGCTTGTAAGATGTCCAAAAACATGTTTTGTGAGGTCACCGTGACCTTTGACTTACAAATTTTATTCAATTCTTCCTTGAGCCCATGTGGACATTTGTACCGGACAACCCAAAAACATACCTACGGCTGTGTCCAGTGCTCACTGTGCACCACATGGCGCTACCTGCAGTATTTATGTCCATCGCACTGGCTCAGCTTTCAGTCTGGTCAGACTTCATGTCGTTGAGGGGACATTTTGAGGGACGGGGAAGTGCTTTCATAGCGTCTGGTCGTCAGCAGCAGTTTCTGAGTCTGTGCCTGTGCAGCACTTTCCACCATCAACATGCATGATGCCAGCCCTTGTGCACAGATAGAGCTCACTCTGCAGAATGATTGGTTTTGAATCGTGCTGTATTAGATCTCCAGCGGTCTTTATCTTCAAGGCCTTTCGGTGCTTCCCGAGGCCTCTCGGCTTAGACGCCGCATCAAATAGGACTTTGTATTGCTCGGATTGAATGAAGCGTGGGAAGGAGCAGTTCTCCATCAGGCTGTAGATTTTCCTTTGTGCCACAACAAAACATGATGGACTTGGTTGCTGGAGACTCTGACTGATGATGTCTCTTGTGTAGAAATCTAGGTTCACCTGCAAAGACATGTTAAGCTACTGAACAAGCTGTTTCAATGTAGACAATTATTGCATGCACATTATGTGCAGCCACCTGCATCATTACCACAGTCGCAGAGTTACTATTTAAAATGCTGGCAGCTGTGGTACAGTAAATGAAACAGGTCAGTGTTTTTTTTTTAGCACTTTAATTGCTTGAACCTTCTTCTCAAAATTTGCACCTGTTGTCACTCTTGCAACAAACACGCTGAATATTCATGAGCCAACCAGGCTTTTCTTTATGCCAGTCTTGTATTTGGGTTTGAACACATTCTGCACAAAGAGTTCTCCCATTTTTATTCAGTCACCTAATTCTCTCTTTGCACAACACAGTGTGACTTACATCCATTGTATGAGTTGAAAGTCTGTTTACTTCCTGTTAGCGCTATAGTAACATGTTTCTTTCTTAAAGGGACAGTTCACCTAAAAATGAAAATTCAGTCATTGTGCACTCACCCTCATGCTGACTGAAGGTCGGGTTTATTTTGTTAGTCCACAAAACACTGCTGGAGTTTCACAGGAAAACAGTGTTACAGAATCTCCCAAACAATGGAAGTGAATGATGACCAGTTTTTAAATGTAAAAAACAACTGAAAAAAACATAAAACACCTCCTTACTGCTCGTCTGGTGTAATCCAAGTCTCCTAAAGTCCTGACATGCTGTTTGCACACCGTCACAACACACACACACAGTTCAGACAGTGTGCACATGAACGTGGCTCCAAGTTAAAGATCTACAGTGAAGATTCAGACTAAAAACATGATGTAAATAACATTTTTTTAGTCAACTTAACATGTTGGGGTTTTAGGAGACTTGGATTACACCAGACGAGCAGTATGGAGGCATTTTATGTTTTTATTCTCTTGTTTTTTTTACATTTGAAAACTGGTTTACTCCTCTCTGATACTAAACTGAATATCTTTGAGTTGTGGACAAACTTAGAAACACTGATCAATATTTTCAACATTTTATGGACCAAACAACTAATCGATTAGTGGAAAAATTATTGCCAGATGGATCACTAGTTGAAAAATAGGTCCAAACATGTGAAAACAGGTGGAGCACACGGACGTACGTCCGTGTGCTCCACCTGTTTTCACATGTTTGAACCTATTTTTCAATTGACAACGCTGTGACGGGATTAATTAATCAATTTTCATTATTTTCTGACATTTTATGGCTCAAACAACTCATCAATTAGTGGAAAAATTATTGCCAGATTGAAGATATTTTTTCACCACTTTTCACCAACAACCGATCGATAAATCGTGAACATAATGAACAGATTGATCTGCAATAAATTATTTGCAGCCCTAATCATGTTATTTGCAAATATATACACATGTTTAATACTTTATAAGTGAGAAATAAATGCATTTAGTCTGAGTTAACAGGATATCTCATTGATATAGAACATTTTAGACTACTGATTTTTTTTAGAATATATTTAAGTTACTATTAAATTTCTACCAAAGTCTTTTTATTTATTTGGTGACCCAAACAAAATCTCCTGCGTCCCACCTGTGGGTCCCGACCCAGTGTTTGAGAATGACTGATTAAAGGCACATACATATAAGGTATAAGGTGATGTTCCTCATAGCATTAACAGGAAGTAGCAGCTCTTAAAACTACACATCGAGAGCAGAGTTTTTCATTCACCTGTTTTGGAGAGTCAGCCCTGATGAACTCCTCATAAATTCTTGATGCTCTCCGTTCCAGCTCCTGTGGACTGTCAAAGGTCTTGAACTCCTGACAGGCGAGCCAGAAGTCCAGATTTTCCTCACAGAACTCTGTTTGCAGAAAGTCCCGGAACGCTCTTTGTCCACCTTTTCACACAAGGGAACATAAAAACTTAATTATAAATAAAAACAGTCACCGACCATGATATTAGTTCTGTATTGCCTGAAAGCAGATGAAAATTACGTTTCTGGGAAAGAAGTGTCTCCAGAGATTCTCCCAGTAGGCTGGCTTCATTTGTCTCCTGTCTGCAGGCGGAGAAAAGGAAAGGTTTTTGAATTTGTTCACATTTTAAAGAAAACATGAGATGACACAATATTAATATGCAGTGTGATTAGATTAAAAAAGAAAAAAAAAGCACCTGTTGATTTTCCTCCATGGTAATGGACTCTGGATGAGGTTATGCATTCTGGATTTCCATGCGTTATGTCTACAAGAGAGGATAATAGTGGGAATATTAAGAAGGTCCAACTGTCCCACATGCATAAAACATAGAGACAAAGACTTTACACTGTAAAAAAATCATGCATAAATTTTGTGGAATCAACTAATTTTCCCATTAAGTTAACATAAATATACAAGTTAATTTCAATGTAGTTCAATCAACACATTAAATTGAGCTTCTGAGGAAACATGATCAGACTTCCCAGCATGCATTGTTTGAGGGTTAAAACTCTCCTGAGACCCTTCTTTTTTTTTATAATTTGAAGAAAACATGCTTCCTGTGTGTCTCTCACACACTTCAAGAGAAGTCACGGTTGTGTGGTTTCACAATAACATACTGAATTCACTCACAAATTTAACACAATATCATCTCTGTGCCCATGCTGGAACAAAGTAGTAAGTTAATTTGACTTAAGTGTATTTGTTTTAAATCATTAATTTGTTTTTTCCTAAATTCAGTCAACTTTTTTTTTTAAGGCAGCATGGACACTAATTAAAATAAAGATTATCTTTAACAGTGTACTTACATTCTCTTTGTGTACTGGAGGTCCAGGGGTGTCTTCGAGTGCCCGTTCATTGTTGAATTTGAATTACTCTTCCTCCTCTGTGAATAATAATTTGACAGTATCTCTAAGCATGCATGGCGCTCTGATCCTGATCCTGACTGCCTCCTCTTCCTCCCGATGAGGGTCAGAGCCAGAGTGGAACGCGGCCGAGATGTCGAGACACCACGTTTGTCCCTGCAGAGCTACAAGTCCCAGCGTTCTTCTTCTCCCCCTCCTCTTCTTGTTGTCTCGCTATCTTTAACCTCTGTTGACACACGGCCTGATTCTTACATAATTACAAGGAGCCACATGAATACTCAAACTGCGTCAAACCTTGTGCAGTTTCGTGATGTATCACAACCCCCATCACATTCTCCACAGTTAAACGCATTACACAGCCTGCTGGAAGTCATTCGGCCTCGAAGTTATTTAGCTCACCATTCAAGCCTGTGCTATTCTTAGTCACAGGTCAAGAAGTCATGAGTTTCTTTTAGCTGTTTGACTCTTTGTATGTCATTCCTTCTGTGTGTTCTTTATTTCCCAGCGTGTTTGTGTATTTGAAGTTTCTTTTTTGTAATGATTTGTTTATCGGTGAAGATGCAGGGAGCTTACAGTTGTTCTCTTCTTTAACATTTTTCAAGAATGTTAAATTAAAAAACACAAACAGCAAAGTGAAAGATAAAAGAAGAAAGAAAAAAGATGTACCGTGCACTTTCTTTCTTCCCTTAAAATAATAATGACAACACAAATAGACAAGCAACCCCCCACGCCCTCAAAGCCCCTGTATTTAATTTGGGTCTTTGCACTTAGAGTAGCACAAAAATGATCATGCTAATGATGTAAATATGAAAATATATTTGGATATAGAATAAAATTAGGTCCAGTTGCAAGTCAGCCATCACATTTGAGACGAGGGAAGGCATCTCTGAAGGGGTCCCGAATCTTCCCTAAACGTTCTGGGCCTTTCTCTGACGTTATAGAGGATCCTCTCTGTTTTTTCTAACACCAGTACTTTGACTCGTAATTGAGTACAGTTTTTCAGTACCTTTCCACCACTGCTCAAGACTGTATTCAGCTCTGTCATCTTGGACCAAATGTCCAAGTTCACATTTTTTGAGACCAGCAAAGTCTGAAAGCAGTTCAAAGAGGAATTTATCGTTTTACTGGCCACACCTGAAGCACACGTATGACACAGGGTCGTGGAAGCAAAACAAGACAACGAGCTTTCGTTTCTGGATGATCAGCTTTTGCCGTTAGTTTTGGACCCGACACGCACCGTGAAACTTCAAGTTTACAGTGATATAAGGGATAAAGTTAAAGGGATAGTTCATCCAAAAAATGAAAACTCAGTTATTATCTACTCATCGTCGAGCCAGTCGAGGGTCGGGTTTATTTTGTTAGTCTGCAAAACACTGCTGGAGTTTCACAGGAAAACAGTGTTGCAGAATTTCAACAATGGAAGTGAATGGTGACCAGTTTTCAAATGTAAAAAACAACTGGAAAAAAACATAAAATGCCTCCATACTGCTCGTCTGGTGTAATCCAAGTTTCCTAAAGACCCGACATGCTGTTTGCACACTGTCACAAACACACACACAGTTCAGACAGTGTGCACGTGAACGTGGCTCCAAGCTAAAGATCTACAGTGAAGATTCAGGCTAAAAACATGGTGTAAATAGCTTTTGTTTTGTCAACTTGGCATGTTGGGGCTTTAGGAGACTTGGATTACACCAGACGAGCAGTATGGAGGCATTTTATGTTTTTTTTCCAGTTGTTTTTTTACATTTGAAAACTGGTCACCATTCACTTCCATTGTTTGGGAGACTCTGCAACACTGTTTTCCTGTGAAACTCCAGCAGTGTTTTGTGGACTAAAAAATTAAACCTGACCTTTAATCAATCATGAGGGCGAGTAGATAATGACTGAATTTTCATTTTTGGGTGAACTATCCCTTTAAGCAACTGCCAGCTGGTACTGGCAAAATAAACACAGACACAGTGATCATCATCGCATGATCGCTCTTTTTATTTTAAATTTACTTTTATAATTTCCCTGTCATTCAGTCTCCTTTGTCAGCTGTCATCAAATGAAGCAGGTTAACAGGCAAATAATAACAGAAACACCTCAGTGTAGAGTCACATAGAAATGGTTTAATAACCCACTTTATGACCTTTTTCACCATAAAAGGGCTGCGCAGACTTTGTGTAAACAATATAAATAGAAGGTCTATTTTTATGTTTGTGGAGCAGGTTATTTGAACACCTGTAAAGCAAAGTGACACATGCAGTTAAAAGTCCCAGCGCTGTTTGACTCTATGAGCGCTCATGGAACGGCCTGCACACAGTTTAAGTATTTGGTGGGAAACCAGCTGTTGAGTAATTGGATTCATCGTCTGGGAACAATGAACGTCTGTGCAAAATTTACTGAAAAAAACAAAAAAAACAACAACATTTTGTAATAGTAACCAAAGATGACATTTCAGTCCCTTCAGCCACGCCAGCAGCAGAGCTAAAAATGTCTGGTCACAAGCTCAGATAAAAAAAAAAACTGCAACCTAATTGTTAGATAATGACAGTTACAGTTTTGCGTAAGAATCTGAGTCTTACAATTACATCCTGTTTTGACCAGATCTTTATCAAAAACTATGTCATCTCACCTGTCGCTTTGTTCAGATACACAGGATGATTAAAATCTATATGTGTAAAAACTGTTCTTTTAATAGGCTCTGAGAGTTAAAAATAAAACACGGTCAGTGAATGAATGCGGTCTTGGAATGTGAACATGAACTGGTGAACAGAACGACATTGTGAGCGAGCACGCAAACCAAACAAAAACCGGTCTGGACGAGATTGAACTTGAACTCGCCACTGAAACAAGGACCTGATGCACATGACCAGGAAGTGGTGGTGAGGTGGAAAATTTGCAGCTTCATACACATCCAATAAGTGAGCTGTAAAGTTTTTATGTCCTGTAATTTGAATGGGAGAAAAAGTACAGTTAACCCAATGTGCTTTGAGTATGCTTATGTCATTCCCAAACACTGGGTCGGGACCCACAGGTGGGTCACGGGAGATTTTATTTGGGTTGCCAATTTTTCAACTAGTGATCAATCAGGCAATGATTTTTTTCCACTAATCAATTAGTTGTTTGGTCCATAAAATGTTAGAAAATGTTGATCAGTGTGTCTTGTTTTGCCCACAACTCAAAGATACTGAGTTTACTGTCAGAGAGGAGTGAAGAAACAAGAAAATATTCACATTTAAGAAGCTGGAATTAGAGAATTTTGACTTTTTTTCTTTAAAAATGACTCAAACTGATTAATTGATTATGAAAATAGTTGGCGTTTATTGCACAAATTAAGTCTAATAAGGTTTATTGTGGATTGGGTTGTGATGGTTTGTCATTCTTTGAAAGTGGGTCTTCAGTCTGGGAAACGGTCTCTTAGATGACTGTTGGCAATGTAAGTTCGCTAGCTAGCATCATCTTCATTCTCTTCAAACTCAACAGAAATGAAATGAAACTCATCTTGTCTCGTCTTTCCACCACTCCAACAATCAACAACCCCAGTTTCGTCGAAATAAACCTTTAATCCACTGCGTTAGATGTGAAAATATTCTCTCTGTGCACCCTGTTTCTCCATGATGCTTCTCTGATGCCCGACCTCCCTCTCGCTCCTCTACCGCTGTTATTTCTACATCTAACCTGGTGGATGAATGGTTATTATTATTTCGACCAAACAAGAGTTTGTGATTGTTGGAGCAGTGGAAAGAGGAGCCAAGATGTATTTGTTGAGTTTTATTTTGTTTTTTGTCAAGTTTTAATGAAGATGACAAGCTAGCTCACCCCTTAAAAGTGATACACAGTGCTTGTCTTCTTGTTTCAGTCTAATTTTTAGAGGCTTAAAAGCAAAAAATTAGCCAGTAATTCATAAGAACAAACAACAAAGAGTCGAGTAAAGTAAAAATGTGAAAGCTCATTACAGAAAATCTCTCTAATCACAACTCTCCTGGCCATTACAAGGAAATAACTTGATATTTTTGGGGATTTTTTTTTCCTCCAGTGGCAGAAAATGGGCTTCCTATTGTTCAGCTGCGGCACTATGCCACTATTTAAATGAGTCCAGACATTTATCATTTTTCTAAAAGCAAATTAAAATAAAGGTGAACACACTGAGTTTCAAAATGGAAAAAAAAAAACTAAGGATGGGATTATGTGAGTTAACGTAGAAGTTTTACAGCTCACATGATTCATTATTAAGGTCACTGGTGAGGAAGTAGTGTAAACAGAGGAAGTGCAGAGACGCAAAACAGAATATCTAGGTCTGCTTTCACATGAGTGTTACACCATTACCTAAATAAAACCTGTGTAATCACACTTATTCAGGCCACGGGAGACCAAAATACGCAACAGATGTATGAATAAAACTCAGAGTGGGTCACCATCATCTTTGATCATCGCTTCATCACTTTAAGCTTTTAGTGTCTACGTGACTATCACAAATAATTCAGTAACATTTTGCAGCACAAAAAACTGTGTTGTTCTAAATTAAGAAGTTATATAAACCTTATTATACTGTAGATATAAATATAGAGCCTGGATTTGCATGATAGGCTTTGAGCTTTATAGTCATCGGGGTATACTTTTTTATCACATATTTGTTTTACATATTACAGCTCTAGCAGCCAAAACAAAGGTTGAAAAAAGTTTTACATCTTTCCATTCGCAATTCGCTCACTAGTTAGCAGGTGCATGTATCAGCA
Source organism: Lutjanus argentimaculatus (assembly GCA_034769285.1). Lineage (NCBI taxonomy): Eukaryota > Metazoa > Chordata > Actinopteri > Lutjaniformes > Lutjanidae > Lutjanus > Lutjanus argentimaculatus. The sequence goes on from JAWZSL010000064.1 coordinate 794,485, forward strand.
ACATGTTAAAATTTGCAGAGTCATGTGTGCTTTCCCAGCTTCCTCTCAAGACTGTCGACTGTCAACTCTTTTTGTGTTCAGGTTGTTTCCCTGTCTTCTAGCCGATGCTTGCTGGGATAGATTTGATAGATTCAAGACCTGATCGCAAGACTGAATTTTGCCATATGGGTGAAAAATACTAAAGAGTCATTAAAGAGACAGTTCACCCCTAAATGTGTTTTCCTCTGGCCTGTAGTGCTGCTTATCCATCTGGTTAGTTTGAGAGTGAGCTGCTGAGCTCTGGACATATGGGGAAGAAGAGACGTCTGCTTCCTCTTGAATATAATGGACCTGGATGGCTTTGGTGGTGCTCAAAGCACAAAAACCAACAAACCCCCCCCCCCAGAAAACTCAGCAGCAATCATGACCCAGTTACTCAAGATAACCTTCAGATCTCACTGTGAGCAGTTTTGTGTAGGAACTCTTTTCTTTATACCACAGGAAGAAAGTTCTAGGACTGACTAAAGACTTTCTTAGTCGACACGTAGTGGTTAGCTCAAGCCAAACAATGGAAGTGACCAGTTTTTAAACGTAAAAAAATGTGCTGCTCGTCTGGTGTAATCCAGGGCTGCTGCCTGATAATACCACTGCATTTCCCAAACTCATGGCTTATTCTCAGGAGTTAAATTTGGATTGGTTATGGGGGGGTGGGGGGTGGGGGGTTGAGAAGGAGGAAGTGGTTCAATGCAGAATCAAAGTGGGCCAACGATGATGCATCTCTCTCTGGCTCTCTAAGCCAGGTTAGCTTAGCTCTTATCCTGACTCTCTTTCTGGAGCGATCGTGGTCCACCTGGTCTGGCTGGGCGACCGTCTCACAATCTGCTGCACTTGCGCTTCTTTTTTCCACTTTATTAGGCATATTTCTGTCGTCTAATGTATGCATGTGCATGTCGTATTTTATGTCTGACCGATGTTTGCTGTCACAGCAGCTTTTCTAAAAAAACCTGTGATCTATCTTGCAATGTTTGTAGACTGTTTTTTGCAATGAAATTGCGCGAGCAAGTGAAAATTGCAAAAGGAAGTTGCATTTTTTCATATATAATTCATTATGAAGAAGATGAAGAAGTGCAAAAAGCACTGATAAAGGTCAATAACAATGACAAACATTCTGGTTCTTCTCAGTACCTTTGAGAAACTAAAAAAATATAAATGCAAAAAACTAGTGAATAATAAAACCAAACATTGACTGGGTTCATTAAGACTAAATGTGCGATGCTTAATTTGCGGAAAAGTTGCAGAGTTTGGACAAAATTGCAAGGCCGCGCAGAATTCACAGGGATTGTTTTTGATTTGATCGATAGCAACATCGTGACTCCCTGGAGGGGCTGATATCACGTACGCAGCTGTTAAGTAATGACACTTTTACAGGGCTTTCGTTTTAAAACGCGTCAGACGGGAACTTTAAAACCTCGGCTGGAGATGGATTTAGCATTACCATTAGCTTGCATTAGCTAGCTACACTTATGAAATCTGCTAGTGAGAGTCATAGTCGACAAAATCCACAGTTATCAGCTACAAACAGGAAGCTGCTTTTGTTTACTTCTCTGTGATCTTTATCGCTGTTATACTCAGGTACAATGAAATTGATTATATCACTGGTGGAGAATTTTAACCTCACGTCTGCCTGAAATAGACTTTTATGTTACCAAACATTTTCCGCATTGGAATATTTTTCACCTGGCCTGAAACAAAGCCTCCCTTGTTGAGCTGGCCGAGCAACATCACACACTAATCCAGTGACCTCCTCTACACGGCCCATGTGGTTGTGAAAGGCTGACTCCTGTCTCATGACACACATCACGCCAGCTTAACCAATAACTCTGACTTTCGGTCTCAGTGGCTGAGAAGTTTATGCAGTGGACGGTCGTCTCTAAGATCAGCGGTTGGCAGATATGCGTCCTACATTGCGTGGCAACTCGAACATCCTGTCTCTGAGACGTGATATCATTTTTGTTTTTTGTTTTTTTTGTTTTTTTTATAACTTCTCACAGTCATATGATTAATCTGTCACAGGATCATGCTATTACTAATAACGAGAGCAGTGCAAATAAGGAAATGATGACCAGGTCCAGCCACGTCAGTTTAACACCTCAGCTGCATCTAACAACAAGATAACGACCTGCGTGAGGAATAAAAAAGGATGTTCTCATCATGCTGAAAGCTCTTTTGGCAAAAACGCAAAATTACTGTGGTCCCGTTATACTTACAATTTCTTTTCTATTACTCCCTAAAAGCACAGGAGAGCTTCAGAGACATTGTAATTGTGTGTGTGTGAGTCTGCCTTTGTGTGTGTGTGTTGTGTGTGTGTGTGTGTGTGTGTGCGCTTGCGCTTGCGCAAACACCAGCGTGCGCGAGTAGGTAAAAGAGGATGTGGCAGAGCAGTTGAATTTTAAAACTTCTTCCTAATTTCTGTAACCTTTAGCAGAGTGATACTTGATGGGTTCCCTCAGATAAACTTCCTTTTTGGGTTTTTTTTTTTTTTTTTTTTTTTGTTGGTTACATAAATGCAGTTTCAGTTTTAAACCTTTCTGTTTCATGTAGAACAATGTCTGCTGCACTGATGTATGGAAAAGACTGAATGGTAAAGCAGCGGCTGAATGAATGGTGGGAAGCGCTCGAGACACATTCAAAAGCATGAAAGGCCGATGACACATGAAGGCTGATGTAAGAACAGATGCTGTGTAGGTGGGAGCATTTAGCGTCTTATTAGTACAGCTCTCACTCGTTGTTAACCCTTGAAAGCTCACTGATCTGTATTACAACGTTGTGCTGTTGTAACAATGTTTTTTTCTTATTTTAAACTGTGGTCATAACCTCAAAATTACCAAAAACACCAGGCGTGCAAGGCTTAACTTGAGTAAATGTGCATGAAATAATGTAGGAGACATATAAATATTTCAGTTAAACTCACTCAGTGTAACATATTTTAGTTTACATTCTCAGAAATAGTGGAGTAGAACCACACAGGGTTATTAGGCCTGTCCCTATGAGAGAACCGTTTTTTGGTTTTATAAAGGTTCCACCTGTGGCCCCTTCAGAGAGTTCTACCTAGAAAAGTACACTGGCTCAACAAAACATTATTAGTTGGTAAAACTTTCTCAAAACTTAAGAATCTGAGCTGGGATCAAAACTCATAAATCTACTGAAGTAAGTTGTGAACTGTTCTACAGAGAACCCTTCTATGGTGTAATGGTGCCTACCCAGAACCTTCCCACTTTCTAAGGGTGCTAACAAGAACCCAACCAGGGTGTATAAGAACCCTTTTATATTCCAAGGCCTTCAGCTTAGAACCCAGGAGGATCTAAAAGTACATCTTAAAAGGTTTCAGCTATAACCTTCTTGTTGTCCGGGTTCTGTGAAGAACCATATTGTTTTACAGATGAGACAAGAAATCATCAGAATTATCATCCATGATTTTCAACAATCCTTGAAGAACTCTAAGAGTTCTTTAGCTGAAGAGGGTTCATATGGAACCCTTAGTCTTAGAAAGAACTCTTGATGAACGCTTTCTGCAAATTGCTCTGGGTAAACCTCAGAGAACCCTTTTGGAACCCTTATTTCTAAGAGTGTAGCTTCAATGAGGAGGAGAGATAAGCTGGTGCAACATAAAGCACATGTGATGGTGTCGGACACTGTGAAGAAGAATTTTTCAAACCTTGAGGCTGTTTAAGGAGAAAAAAAGGAGGAAATCTTCTTGCTGAAAGTTAATTAAGAAGACTGAGGCCCTGTTGTGCAACTCTGAGAAAGAAAACGAGTAAGCATATCCCCCAGAAATCATTTGGGAAAAAAACTCAGACACGTGAAACACTGTACGCTGCTCAGTACTGCAGGTGCATGAGTAACTCACACTCATACTGTGCTGCTGTAGGCATTTCTAAACTCAAAAAACCCCACCAGGTGGTGTACATCATAACTGTGAGTAAATATGCGAAAGAAAAACATGAATGAATGGACGTATGAATGAAGTGATGACTAAGTTACTTCCAGGATTCTTAAATTGATGTGTATGTGAAGACTGATGGGAATCTGAGCCTGTCTGAGGCTGTGTCGATCTGATAAGAGCAGATTTTAGTCACTGTGGCATATTTAAAAAAAAAGTTTCGTACAGTTCAATGTAAATGTAATATCTTGTTTATTAAATATGTACAAATCCATCTTATTATTCACATTAACAACATTTTCCCACAAACTGCAGAATACATATACAACATATACAACATATAGCTTATAGCAGATCAGAATACACTGTAAAAAAAAAGTTAGACAACTCAAAGCTTCAAGGCAATTTACCACTTTTTGACTTGTGAACAGACTCAAACTTTCAAGTTTCAAGTCAAAAAAGAAAAGTTTTTCTGACCTGTAATCTTTATTTGAGATAATTAAAGTTTCTTCTTTAGAGAAATTTTAAAAAACATTTCAAAAGTTGGTCACAGTGAGCTGTGAATCTTATTTGTCATTATTTGGGTGCCTGAAAATAAATGTATTAATGGAAAATATTAAAATATTAACCAAGTTTTTTGAAATACATTTTCCTCTAAGAAGAAACAACAAAACATTAAAGAGGTTTTGTTGGGCTCAAAACTCAAAACTGTCTTGTTGTAAGTTACCTTGAAATTTTGAGTTGTCTTAACTGTTTCATTTTTTGCAGTGTCGTTGTAACATTATCAGTCATTTCAGTGTGACTGATGTCAAAATGTAAAACTTCAAAATGCATAACGTGCACATCTGGAGAGCGTCTACATCTCTATTGCCTTAGTGAGATAACAATAAACTTCAGGTGGTGTGCAAATGTAGATACCAGCTCATGCACTTGCACGCTGGGTGGAAGGCGTTGTTTGCACCACATACACTTCCTGGCGTCTCTCACAGAAAGTCCCCAGCACTTTCATGACATAATCGTGGCATCTTTGGAAAGTCTTTTGCTTTCCAACAGTTATCATAGCATCTGCTGTACATTCATGTACAACTGTAGCCACTTTTGGCCTCGACTCGATCTTTTCTATTACAACAGCTGGTTCTGAACAGACCCTCTTTAGCTTTACTTCTCATCTATAACTCCCATGTGGCCATGGCACGCCTCAGTTCATGTCCAACTCAGAAGGAAGGTGTCAAAAATGAGTTTTTTGGTGTTTTTGGCGTTAAAGAACCACGCCAGCGATCCCAGGACAAGCAAACAAGCAGCACAGCTTCTCTCAGGTAGTCCAGCATTCGGGCTCAGCTTTACAGTCCAGCATGTACAAACACAATGTCTCTGGCGTCTTTACATCTTCACTGTCTCTGACGTGGAGTCCAGCAGCGCCTGATAGAGGTCAGACCTGAGGAAACGTGGGTAGGAGTCCCGCTCCATCAGGCCGTAGACGATCCTCTGGGCGTCGTCGAAGCACACCGTCGTGGGCGCCTTGATATTCCTCCTGATCGAGTCTCTGGTCTTGTGATCGATGTTGATCTGGAAGCAGAGGAAAAATAATAAATGCTAAAGTCGTAGCAGAGGTGGAACATATTGCAAACAAAAAAGAAAACTGTAAACCTGCATCATAATAAACCTCTGCACATACCTCTCTCACAGCCTCGGCTTGAATGTAGCGTTTGAAGATCTTTTTGGCCCTGGAGGACATCCTGAAGGAAGACTTGATCTTCTTATAGTCCTCACACACACCAGCCAAAACTCAATGTTTTCATCACTGAACTCTGACTTCAGGAAGGCCTGGAATATCTTCATGCCATCTAAACAGGAAAAAGGAAAAACGAGCAGCAGTTAGTCAATGTTGAGGAAGAATACCGACTAGGAATCTTGAGTATCGGCTAGGTGTAGATGAACTTACATTTGGATGATAGCAGTATCTCTAGTGACTGCGACCACTGGGACATCTCCTCGAAACAAAGCCTGCAAAAGAAGGGAACAGTGTCACTCACATGTGCAACAACTATGTCAACAGTTTACATGTTTCAAGCAGAGATGTTTTCTTCACTTACCCCTCAGTGTTAAGGGGTTGAGACGATCTGCACCCGAACTTCAGGTTTCCTCCCCTGGTTAACCAAACAAACACAAAGCAGCAAGATTTATTTTACTGATATGTTCGTCTTGTACTAAAAAGGTTGAGTCAAAGGTTGAATGCATCAGTTATAATGAAATATTTACCTGTCTTTGCCCCTCTTCTTGTTGTCAGCGTTCATGTTGAGTTGCTGCAGCTCCCTTGTTGGTGATGGGACTAGACTTGGCATGGCAACGGCGTGTGAATGTGTGTTGGATTCGAGAGTTGTGAGATCTGCGAATGCCTCTGCGTCTGTTTGATGAACCCGCTCGGCGTCAACTTTTATGTACAGCAGGAGGCTGAACTGAGGTTGGTGACAACCAGCGTCACAACATCATTCTGAACTAACCACAGAAAAAGAGGAAGTTGGGTGTGACGCAAACATGCAGAGACTGATAGGTTACTGTCTGTTCTGTGCTTATACCTGCATCTTTAATTGTTTTGTTTAAAGTTTGGCAATGCAAATAAGGCAGTGGAAACTTTTGTAGCAGATAGGCAAATGTTTTAGTCCAGTATGTTCCAGTATGCACTGAGAGCCAGTGTCACAGTTTCAGGGTTTGGAACCATTTTGTGAACTACATAAATACTTAAAGTTATTTTAACTCTCACCTAGTGAAATTGAATTAAAACAGGTAAAGATATCCTCTTTGCTTTGTGGAGCATGTTTTCATGTGACTACTGTGGGTCAAGCAACCCAAAAATCAAGCCTATTGATTGCATCTGTGCAGCAAAGATGGAGTATCATCCTGACTAACAGCAACTATCCTCTCATGACACTGTGTCTCTTTACAGTGAGACGGTGTCACTTCTGGCTAAATGAATCAGAAAAATAAATATCTTTTGATTTTTTCACAACGGTTACATTCTAAAGTACAAATAAACACGCCTACATCTCTGCATAACGCCAGGTTTTGTGAGAAAACCACCAAAGTGACCCTCAGTCTGCTCTGTCTGTTTGCGTGTCTATGTGTATATCTCGCGAGGCGGCTCTCACAGACGGAGAGCAGAGGAAAACGATGTAGAATGCGATGTAACTGTTGGTCGCGATATTTGTATTGATGAGTTCCTTCCTACTTCAAAACGGGCTGAAGACCAAAAACATCCTGAACACACGTTTGGAAACATTTTATGAACTAAATTCACCTTTGCACAACACCACAATGCACTGTAAGAAAACCACCAAAGCGACCCTCAGTCTGCGCAATAACCGGTAACCGCTGGTACATGGTGTTAAGGGCTGAAGACCAAAAACCTGACCACAGGTTTGTAAACACTTTGGGAACTAAATTCTGAGGTTATTTCAGCACCCACAGGGTGAAATTGAATTAAAAGAAGTAAAAATATCCTCTTAAGCTTTGTGGAGCACTTGCATTAGGCAGTGAAAAACATTTTCACGTGACTACCATGGGTCAAACAACCCCGAGAGCTCGTTTAATGATTGCATCTTTGCAGTGATGAAACAGTATCATCCTGACAAAAGCAACTATCCTCTCATGACATTGTGCTTTCTTCACGGTGAGGGCTGTTTGCGGTGTCAGTTTTCTGAGGCGAAGACAGACAAAAAAATAGAACGATTTGAACTGTTTCGCGATAGTAGCAGTTACTTCTATAAAGTAGACCAAACATAAATAATTTGACTAACACTTTGCACAACACCACAATGCCTGTTAGAAAACCACCGAAAGCGAACCCTGGTCTGCCGATAACCAATAACCGCTGGTACATGGTGTAACGGGCTGAAGACCAAAAACCCGACCACAGGTTTGTAAACACTTTGGGAACTAAATTCTGAGGTTATTTCAGCACCCACAGGGTGAAATTGAATTAAAAGAAGTAAAAATATCCTCTTAAGCTTTGTGGAGACTTGATTAGGCAGTGAAAAACATTTTCATGTGACCACCATGGGTCAGATAACCCCGAGAGCTAGTTTAATGATTGCAGCTATCATCTCATGACATTGTGTTTTCTTTAAAGTGAGACAATGTCACTTTTAGCTAAGCAATAAAATGAATTCTTCTTCAATTCAGTACAATCAGGAGCTTTGTCTTTAATGTCCCACTTGACCTGCTACAACCACTAGCTTTTGGTAGCTAAATGTTGGCTAGCTAACTAACCTGAAGCAATAGAGCAAGTTTTTGTTGCCCTGAGTGGCAGAGGAGAAAATAAACGTCACTGTCATGTCAGTCTGCTAATTATGAAGGTACAGTGTCGTGGTAGGGTGGGTCATCTAATGATCACAAGGTCATGGTTCATCAGTGACTCTGCCTGGCCACATGTCAAGAGTCCTTAGGCAAAACACTCAACCCCAGGTTTGCTCCACAGCCACTGAAGATTCACAAGCTATCGCATTCCCAAATTCCTGACCCCCTTTTTGGAAAAGTTTAACTCTGGCATTTTGGAAACATTTGGAATGATGTAAGCACGGGAACTCAACAAAATATATAACTTGTGTCTCACATTTTAAGATTTTTAAGGCAGAAACAAACATATTATACATATTATAGCTTTAATGCACCAAGAACAAGACCACATTGTTTATTTCATGTTTTGTTCACGTTCAGATCAGCACCTGCCCGTCTTTGGTTTGGATGTGCGTGCGTACTCCTATTAGCATGAGCTGGCTAATAATATTAGCAAAATGAACAAGCAAATTGTTGAACTACTCCTTTGATGAGTTCACCGGGTTCACTTCAGATGGGTATTGCTCTATGACGGACATTACTGACGCACTGCTCTGACTTCCCTCTTCGTTACACTGTGTTTTTAGCGTTAACCATTATCCTGTCATTTCCACTTCACAGCAGCTGTTCAGCAAAAGTCTCACTTTTCAGATGTTCTGACATTACGGTGCAATCAAATTAAACACAGTGTGGTTCTTTGGTTTCATAAATCTCTCAGCTCCTGTCACTGAACCTGTCTTGAAATGACAAACTGTTGATACAGATGACTTCTCATTTACCGTCTGTGCTCTCACACTCTTGACTTGGTGTTGTCACATAAGAACTAAGTGCAGTTCTCACAAGTTTGTATTTCTGGCCTGCTCCTCTGGCTTGTTTTTTTTGCTTCAGACAGAATCATAACACCACAAAATCTTGCTTTGGGTCAGTTTGAACCTCCTCTTTCTACTAATAACATGTTACACAACTTTAATAATGTCTTTTTGTTTCCATTCTCTGAGCTTCTTGCCGTTATGTGATCTTTGACAGTGGAGTCAGACAGGAAAGAAGCCCACAGGGGGAAACAGAGAGGGGGACGACATGAAACTAAAGTCACCCACCAGAGTCAAACCAGAGACACTGTGGTTGCGTGGTTTAAGTCTTATTCATTTATGCCACCCCAGTGTTTCCAATTTACACACATAAAGTACGTCCGTTTCATTAGTTAAATAAGATATCTGGTGCTTAAAGCTCTGGTGTAATATCAGGATTTTTCTTTTTTAATCTAAAAACAGTTTTAATCAGTTTGTTCACAATTCTTCCACTGTGTTGTGATCTGCGACACTGAAACACCCGCTTGTCCGTCTGTAAATACCCTCTGATAAGATGCACTGCTTTATTTCCTTCCTGCTTCAGTGTTGACAGGAAGTTGTGACAAAACCAAAGTTGTCATCTGGGCATTTCTCTGGACTTTTTTAAAAGAGAACATGATCAGTCTTCTGTTTGGTTTATACACGTCTCAGGTGTAGTTCCTTCCCTTTCTGCTCCAGGTCAGCACCAGTGATGTGAGCAATGTGACACTGATCTGAACTTTTTAGGAGGAATGAAATTTATCTTCACAGAAAATTGTCAGGTTTCAGGAAATGAAAAAAAACCCTGTTTTTAAAAATTAATTGAATCCTGCATAGTCAGAGTCAGTAGCTCATTTTAATACTTTTCAAAGGTTATATATTTGTAAAACCCACAGGCAGACATAAAGGGGGACCAACAGCATTTTTATGAAAAATAAAAAATAAAGATATGGAGGTACGAGCTTTGCACCTGACAGCAACAATTTGTAGACTTGTCTATGTTTTTGATGATGGTTGAAAGATGTCGCTGCGGGACTCGTAAAAGTCACATCTTTTATTAGCTAATGTTAGCAAAATGCTAGCTAACTTAAGACGTGACCATGTTCAGTATGTCGCCTTTACAGGAAAAACGAGAAAGTTGACTGAGGTACCAAGTAGTGATGCACCAATACCACTTTTTTTCAGACCAAGTACAAGTACTCACATTTGGGTACTTGAGGTACTGAGTACCGATACGAGTACTTTAATAATGCCATTACAGTTCTTACAGTAACTTTAAAAACATGTTTTATTTTCATCAGATGTTCCTGTCATTATCATTTACAACACTTTAACTAGTATTTTAATCACACATTTACATGTGTTGTGTTTAAAGTTTCTTCTTCATGTCCCTCTTGTCTAAGAGCTAATTAGTTCCTACCTGCCATTGTTTAGGGGGGACAGGTAGGTGGTGCAACAGTTTTGTTGACCCTGCTGTGAACCTCAAAGAGTGAAGTTGAGTGAACTGTGCTGTCATAGAATAACAAGAGAATAAAGAAGAGTACATAAAGAGAAGTTGTGGCAGCTTATTACGAAGAAAAGAGGGTTACAAACTGGTGGCAGCGGCGTTTTTTCTTCGTCTTTGGATTAATTAGTCGAGGCATTCAACTAGTTTATGTCCGCCGGGACTTATTGGACCGCGGTTGTGGTCTACAGGTGCACTCTGTGAGGTTGTTTCAGTTTTACACGGACTTACATTGAATTTTACGGACAGTCGCCGAACACGCTGCCGTCATTAGTGGAGTCTCTCGCTGATAATGACGACGCGACCGAAAAAGAGTGCGTTCTTTACGTGTTTTATCAATTTGTTTGTCTAGCGGCTCTTTTTCGTGACGTGGTATCGGGTGTTGGGTATCCGAGTAGTTTTATGAGTACGAGTACATGAGGACAGTATCTGACTGATACCCGATGCTGGTATCGGTGCATCCTCAGTATCAAGTTTGTTCAACTGCTTTCGGAGCACAGAACAAAAAGAGGCGGGACTTAGGAAGGGCCAATTGTCAGCTTTAATCACAGGTGTGTCAAACGTTAAGGGTCTTATTTGGCCCAATGAATGGCTTTGCAAAGTGTTAAAATTGCAGAAGAGACAAGAAATACAGTCCTCTGAAAAAAAAAACAAACTATGAATGTGTCCTCATTAGCTTTCACTTTAGTGTTTTGGTGTCGGAATTACTGGAAATCAGTGGAAAATCAGAAGAATTCGATTTTGGGTCAAAGTTGTTTGAGTCGTAAAGAAATAAAATAGTTTATTATTGAGAATGAATTTGGCCCAGAAACTAAAATGAGTTTGACAGCCGTGTTTTTCATATGAAATTTGAGAAATTTCCAGTGTGTGTACATCTCAATACAGCTTTTGGCACAAAACAAACAAACAACAACAAAAAAAAAAAAAAACATCCATCACAGAGCTGCTCAAGCTGCGTCCTTCAGAATTCAATACTTCTTCTTCTTCTGGGGAAATTGTATTGCCTGATTATACAGTATGTGGCAACTCTAACACTCACCATTTGTTGTTTAAGAAATACACTGTAGCAGGCAGCAATGGACAACATGTCCATGACTGAATGTCCAAAAGCCTCATGTTAATTCTTGATCCCCACATGCAGAATGCTTGAACTCCCATATTTTCAATCAATCAATCCAGGCATCAATTTGTGACCCAGCCGAGTTAAAATCTGAGGTTGGGAAACCGGCTTCTTTCAGCTCATGAAAACTTTAAATTTAAAGTGATTTGAAGATGCTCTCCCCTCACTCGCCCTATTCAGTGTGGAATAATTTACTGTAATTCTCCACTCAGACAGGTAAAATGTTGGTTGGAAAAGTTGTTTTTTTAGTTGCACTAAAAACTGATCCATATTACTCTAACTTTTGCATCCCTTTAATACACTGTAAATAAAAAAGAAAACTTGAAAAAACTTTAAAAAGTAAAGCAACCAGCAACCTGCAAAGCCATTTTGAGTTAACTAAAGGTTAGTTTGTTGTGTCAACTTAGGCTAAAAAGTTTCTTACATTTGTCAAACTTTACTATTCAGATCTACAGGTGTACTTAGGTTAAGAAAACTTAAATGATTACCTCTGATGAACTGGAAACTGTGTGTTCTCATAGACAAAGAAAATACATCTGCAGCACTGCAGCTACAACGAGTGATGTTAAGTTTGACAAAGTTTAGACAGCACTGTGAGTGAACTTCTTCACCTATGTTGACATAACTACATTAACTCTTATTTGATTAAATTCAAAGAGGCTTTGCAGTTAACATTTCTTTTCTTTCTTTCTTTTTTTTAAACTCTGGTGAGTTACCTGTAAATCTAAGAATCAGTCTGAAGATTTAATTATACAATTCTGAAGCAGATAAAAGTCTGGCTCTCAGCTGAACACCGTTGGTTTGCTCCGTGGCGTCTTCACACGCTGCTTTTCTGATTGTTTAAAGGCCACATTTCGGTCTTTTCCACTAATACAGAGTTGTACCCATTCCAGTTCAAGCGCCTAAATTGTTCTGAGCATTTCCATACAAAAAAAAAAAAAAAAAAAAAAAAGCTGGTTCAGAACTGAAACAAAAAGGAAAACCTACCATCATTTGGTGGAAAGCGGCCTACTGAGGAGCAGAGTTGACTGAGCCTTAGCTGTCAGGACCTCTGCACTCCAAAACAAGTCCAGCACTGAAAGTGAATGACTACAAAATTTCATCAGTCTGTCCGTTAGTTGTTGAGATATTTAATTCTGGACCAAAGTAGTGAACCAAGTGACAAACAGACAGACCGACGTTGCCTTTGTCAGAGCTGCTAGCAAGGCTGAAAACCCACTAATCCATCAATCCTGAGACATCTGTTAAACTGAGCTTTAATTAGACCGCAGAGAAACTTTAACCCTTTGGCAGATAAATGTGAAAACAGCCTTCAAGTGAAACTGCACAGTGAAGCTCAAACATCTAAGAGAAGTAGAAATGAAGAAAACACATTTTGAATAAAGGAGAACTTTAAGTTTCTTTAGAAAATATATTTCTAGATGACTTTGACCTTTGATTTGACTCGATCCTCATGTCTTGTATTGCACTACTGCCACTACTACTTGTTTTACTTTCGTTTTTCGTTTTTCAGTCTAGAGTACATTACTGCAACAACACAACATACATGCATGAGGTTCCCTTTAATGAAAACCTTCAGTATCTGATGCCTTGGTTCTCAAGCGGTGATACGTGTAAATTCATTAAAGATCACATTACTGAAATGTTTCAGCGTGCAGTCATGATTAGCATGTGTGTATATCATCCATCTGCTAGTTACAAGCTAAACTGTGATGGTAAGATAATAAGCAGAGGTAAAATAAAGAGAATGAAACTGAATGCTTCAAACACGCTGCGATCGTGGCTCCAAACAAGAGGAGTGCAGCTCAGGAGGAGAATGTTTTGTTGAAAAATGAAGTGGACGACAGTGAAGCAGACAGGCGAGCTGGTGGCTACTAAAACCTGCAGGCACCAAACGGCGCAAAACACGTGGTTTTGTGGTGTAAGAAGTTTGAGAAACCCTGATCTTATGCAAGTTTCAAGCCCATTTTCATTCTGTTTTATATTGCAACACATTCCAGTTTGTGCAACAGTGCATATAATTTTAACAAGGACTCCAGAAAACACGCAATTTGGAGGATTTTCATGGGATAAAGTGTGTTAAAAAAAGTGCAAGTCCCATTAAAAACAGATTCTTGAATCTAATTGTTTCATTTGTGTTACCTATGAATCAACACATCTCAAGAAGTTCAAGTGTTCTGCAGCGTACAGAAGAGTGTTGTGTGGCTAACAAGCCGCAAAAAAAGCCCCATAAATGTAGTGACACATGAAATGTATTGTTTAAGCTTAATGAAAAGCTTCTGAAGAGGAGGAAAATACTGTTTTGTCATTTTGTTCATGTTTGTTTGCTTGACAGGAAATGTTTTGTGCTTAGAACGCAGCTGTCGATGGCTTGCTGTGGTGACACAAACTGTTATCTCAGACGTTTTCTTTATCGGCGGTGGCAACACCCGTCTGTGGGTTTCCCGCATCAACTGTTGACACTTTGAGAATTATAACTTTTCTTTCATTTTTTCATGCCCTCCTCAGTTCCTGTAAGTAAAATCGACTGCAGTTCTGCCGCTGAGCTTCACTCAGCTCACTGCTCACTTTGCGTCATAACTGTGAGCGGTGGGCGCAGGCTAAGCATGCGGTTTGCCAAACACCTCTTTTTTTTGTTGTTTTTTTTTACAGTACCCAACGAACTTAACCCTTCTCCCACAGAGAGGCGACTGTAACCAGAGATGTCTAAACTAGAGGAAGTTGCGGTGAGCTGTCTGCACAACACGAGTTTTGTGCAGCATATCTTAATTTAAGTCCCTCAAACGTTGTGTCACCAGCGCAAACAGAACAAAATGTTCACCCAGCGGTCACATGGAGAAACCACGCTGTGCCTACTTCCACTTTCCAAACACACAAAAAACACAGACAACAAACACGTTGTGGTTTTATGTACAAAAAGGAGAACAAAATGACTGGAGCATTTTCATGCGTCATGTCTAATTTAGCTCCTACATGCAGAGTTCACCCTCGTTTGTGGATCTGAACATGATGTCTGAAAGTCGTCTAAAAGCTCAGGAGCCCTGCTTCACTGTGCTCTTTTGAATTTGCATGATTTTTACATAGACGATTATATAAGCTCGTAAAGTTCACCGTGTCCTGACCAGAGGTGACAGGAAAAGATAAAGACGAAAAAATACATGAAACAGCAAATACATTCTCATTTTCTCTAATACTAGGGGAGACTGGGGTCAGTTGCAACCCACTCAGTTATCTCTGCACATGCTCAGTAGGATTCTCTCTCTGCTGGTGGAGCAGGTGCAGCATCATTTCACCTCAGCAGAAGTTTTTTTGCTATGAAAGTTACTTTTTGCACGTGCAGTATTTTTCTTTTGCTGTCTGAAGTTTAGATGCTGCAAATTTAAACTAACATCAACTTCATCTCAAGGTTATTGGTTGAAAATTAACATGGACAAACCAGGTGTTTCTAGCTGGCAGACAAACTTTTATCATGGATGCAAGACAGGGGACAGTTGTAACACTGTGTTGCGACTGACCCTGAGTCACACAGCTCAATGAAAGCACCGTGTTTCTTTTAGAGGGACAAACACATAAACACTAAATCACTCAGTTTACATGTTAAATAACTTTTAACTCAATTCAAATGATTGAAATTACCTGCAGAATAGTTACCCTGTCCTCTGCAAAATATAGAAATAAGCTTGAGAAATGCCCTGTATTTTAATTTTAAGGCAACTACCCTCACTAGATTTTTGAGTTTTGAATCAAAGTTTTGAAATAAACTAAGCAAAGTTTTGCCAGCTGATAATCTTTTGTTGAGATGATTGACTTTTCTTCTTTAGATAAACTTGAATCTTTGAGTTTTAGAAACACCCACAAATTAATTTGCATTTCAAAAATTGTCCACATTGAGCTGTGCACATGATTTGTCTGTCATCTGTATTGAAATGCATTTTTTAATTTCATTATCAGTTTGTAAAACTTTCTCAGAACTTATGAGTTTGAGTTCAGAACTCAAAATCTTTTGTAATAAGTTGCCTTAAAATCTTTTGTTTTGTTTTTACAGTGAAGCCGCCGTCTCTGCTCTCTTCAAAGCCACCAGACTTCTTTGACAAAAATAGTAATTCCACCTCGCAGAAAGTGTCGGACCACCACATGTGCATGTGTGTGTGACTTTGATGTTTTAACACCTTAGTCGAGGTGACTTGCCGCAGGTGGAGACGGCGGTACACCAGCAACTTCTGCGTCCGGTGGGGTAAAATCACTGCTCATGTCAAAGGACCCCGGAGCAACAGAACGGCTTCAGCTCCCGGATGTTGAACTGGCTCAAACTGATAATTGATCACTGATAAATTTTAAATTAATTACTGAGCCAGTACACCCGATTCAAACCTGATACAGGAACGAGAACAAAAACTTAAATGACAATATTGTGAATTTGGATTCAAACTAATTTGTGAAATTTTTAAGATTACTGTTATGTACATGAGGCCCTAAATTACACGGAGGATGAAGGAGATTGTAGATTTAGATTTCCAGAGGCTTTAAAACCTACACTGTAAAAAAGCAGTATTTGTTTTAACTGAAAAAAAGTTTGTGTCTGAGCAAAAGTATAAGTTGACTGAATTTGAAAAGACACTTTTACTGGTCAACTAAACTTAATATTAATTCAACTGTACACAAGAAAACATGTTCACTGAGCCTCAGATATTTATTTGATGAACTCTGACAGACACTTGTTTAACATTTATCGTCATTTATTAACTTTTAATTAATCCAGCGGGTCTCAGGAGAGTTTTAACTGTCAAACAATGCATGCTGGGAAGTCTGCTAATATGCTGATCATGCTGAAATTTAATTTAATGAGTTGATTGAACTCTGTACAGTACGTTCATTCAACTGATCATATAAAGTCAAAAGTCTTCAAGTTAGAAGAACTCGTGTTTATAAATTCTGAAATCTGAAAATAAATACTAGAAAATTTAAGTTTAATGAACTTGAACAAATAAACTTGCAAATTTATGTTAAGTTAATGAGATAAGTTGATTCCACTAAAGTTCTGTGGGATTTTAATCTTTCTTTAGAGGGAGCACATAAAGTACAATGTGCATGTTTAGAGAGAGTTTTTCCATCACATCAGATTCAAGTTATGATTTGAATCCTCTCAGATACTTTTTCATGATGAATGAACTCGCCTGGCAACATGAAACCAACTGAATTGCCACCGAAAGTGCACTCCCGCCCACCTCCACCCCTCACCCTCACCCTCACCCCTCCCCGTCCCGCCACCCCGCGTCTGGCATCTCAGGCAAATTTAACTCCAGACAGAGTCGGTGAATTCACTTCCTCTTCACATTATATTTAATGTCCCAACTTCTTCTAACTGCAGCTGAGGCGCTGCAGAAACACTCGCTGAGCCTGAGGAAGTGTGCAGTTTTTTTGTTTTTTTTTTTTGGTTTCCTTGGTTTAGTAGTTTCTTCTTGTTTTTTTTTTTTTTTTTTGTTTTTTTTTTGTTTTTTGAATGCTGTTGCTTGAAGGCCTCTGTTGCCCTCTGGTGTTCCTCCTGACCAATGAGCATCCTGCAGCCTCCTCTGACAGCAGCCATGGTTAATTTGCATCACATTCAAAAAGACCACACCCGAACTTCATTCAGCTGAGTATATTTAGTTTTTGTTTTCAGAAACTACACAAAAACACGACAGATGATTTAACAATACACTCACATTTTTATTTGCATGTGAAAGTTGAATTTCTTGGCGCAATCAGATGTTATTTGCATAATCAATTAGACAAAGTGTTGATAATACTTTACAATAAAGAAATTCTTTTTATTATTAACTTCATGAGGTGAAAAAGAAAGAGGAGATAATCATAGAAGAATATGTGCACAATCTCTTTAAAGACTTTTTTTTTTAGACTTAACATAATTAAAGAGATAAAGTTTAATACAAGCCACAAATTCTCTTGAGCTGTAACTGCCTACTGAATCACACAGGTTGAGAAAAGCTATTTCTGCTATGCTTAAGGATCTGGATTGTAATGGCATGAACCCGTTATCCACACTGAAATGAAAGAGTGCTACAGCAGATCAGAGCTGGAGAGAAGATTTGCGATCCCCCCCCCCCCCCTCTCGCCCTCAGCCGCCTGAGAGGCTGTCAGTTTTAAAACAGTCACCTTGAATCGGTTCTCCTCAGGAGTCCCTGATAGATGTCAGATTTTAGGAACCGCGGGTAGCAATCCCTGGCCATCAGACTGTAGATGAGCTTCTGTGCCGTATCAAACGAAGTCAGGGTCGGCTGGGAGATGTTCTTTGTTATGTTTTCTCTGGTACCGCAATCTATGTTGATCTGGAATCAAAGAATCACGCCCAGGGGCATCTTACAGCAGCTCTTTTCATTATTATTCACTTTAATATTCAATGAGTAAGTGCACTTAAAGCTCTGCAGTTTTACCTCTATAAAATACATGCACTGTAAAACAAAAAGTTGAGAAAACTCATAATTTTAAGGCACAGGCCTTCGCTACATTTTCGAGTTTTAAATCAAACTTAACAATTTAAAATAAACTGAACAAAACTATAATGTTTTGCTGTGATAATTTACCTTTCTTCTTCAGATAAACTAGAATATTTGAGTTTAAGAACCTCCACAAAAATTGTATGCAAAAATTTAACCTGATTTGATTGAAAATTAAATGGTTGCGATTGAAAATATTAAATTATTGACAATTATTCACTTTCACATCAGTGAGTTTACGCAACAGTTTTTGAAATGCAGTTTTTGGGCGTTTCTAAAACTCAAACATTCAAGTTTATCTAAAGAAGAAAAGTAAACTAGCTCAACAAAACTTTACTACTCTACTAGTACTTTTTTTTTTTCAACTTAAGAGTCTGAGTTGGGCTCAAAACTAAAAAAAATCTATTGAGCTAAGTTACCTTGCAATGTTGCATTTTCTCAGCTTTTTCTTTCTTTTACAGTGCAAAAATACACAGCTTTATAGCAGTCACTATATCACTACAGGATTACTAAATTCATAATATTAATGACCGTCTTGGTTCATATTTGCAAACCCTAAATTCAGTGTTTTCTCAGCTTGCAGTCATTTACCTGTTTGGGTGCTTCTGAGTGGACAAACTCTGAGTAGATCCTGTTGGCGGAGGAGATCATCTCTGGGACCGTCTTGATTTTTTTGTACTCCTCACAGGCGAGCCAAAACAGTATGTTCTCCTCGCTGTACTCGGACTTCAGGAACTCCCGGAACGCGATCTGTCCGGCTGGAAATCACAGAGAACAGCAAGCGGTTATAAAGTAACCCTCTGTGCAATGTTTTATAAAACTGTATGCAACCTTTTCACTGCTTTCTATATTTATTTGTTCTATATTTATATATGTTATCGACTCATTTAATCAACTGATTTCAGTCTTCAAACAGCTGATTAGTCGACTCAGCTGTGCTCCGGTTTGGTAGGAATGAAAACCTGCACTACCTCTTTATGGAACAGTTTGGACATGCCTGTCTTACTGTTTTATTTTTATTCTTCTTCACTGTAAAAGAAAAAAAAAGTTGAGAAAACTTTATTTCAAAGTAACTGCCCTCACTAATTGTTTGAGTTTTGAATCAAACTCTTACATTTTTAAATAAAGTTGTAGTAAAAGTTTTGCAAAGTTTAATGAAGTTTTGTCAACTTATAATCTTTTGTTGCGAGAATTTACTTTTTTCCTTCAGATAAACTTGAATCTCTGAGTTCTGGATACCTAAAAAAAAATGTATTTTAAAAATTATTCACAGTGATCTGTGGAACTGATTTGACATTATATGGACTTCAATGAGTTTATGCAACAATTAAAAAAATTTTTTTTTTTTTTTTGGTTTTCAAAAACTCAAAGATTTAAATTTATTAAAGAAGAAAACTACATTATCTCAACAAAATATTAGTTGGTAAAACTTTTTTAAAACTCTGAACAAAGTTTGAGCTGAACTCTATTGTAGAAAGTTGTTTTACAAATTGTGTTTTCTCGTTTTTACAGTGTTCCTTTTAACTTAGTGATATTTTTGCAGCCAAAGATTTTCACAAGTTTGCACAAACTGGTGTGATAATAATCATCTCTAATGTTGAATATCTGCACAATCAGAGGAGAGTCTCACCTTTACAACTGAGGACTTTGTCCACAGACTCACTCCAAGTCTCAACATCCTCCAGTGGATCCTTGGGGAAGCAACACAATCTACCCTTGAAAAGAGCATCGAGATCTATCACTAGCCCAGTTATCTGTGAACTCCACCTGCAAACCACACTGGCAGGCCAGATTATCAACCAGTCATAGCATGTGATATGTTTTAAGATGGTTCACTTTAATGCATTAAAAGGCACCTGACAGCAACCTCCCATCACTACAAGCCCCTTCAGACACAAAGGCACAACACGAGGTGAGACTTACAGTGAGTGAAAACCTCCTCGGTATTTTCCACATGGCTGCTGTAAAGCTGTTGCCTGCTGAAAATGGTAAAGGCCCAATAATCAAATATGCAGTAACTCACTTTATCGCCATCTCCTCGTCCTCTACGAAGGGAGACAGAGATAAGATCCTGCCAGACTGAAGATGGGGTTGTGATTGTTTGGAAATAAGGGAGTCAAGTGACTGAACAAATCTAAATGACCCCCACCCAACATGAATGGAATATATGGAAATCTGTATGCAAAGTGTTGTTGTTTGGAGAGACAGGGCGTCCTTCTACGTCTGCCGCACCTCGAGGAGACGAGACCTGAGCTGTGATTTAACCTGGACGCACCTGTTGTCCAGAATAATGATCATCATTAACATGAACGTGACAACATAAAGGTGACAGATTATTAAATAGACAGACTGAATAAATAAATTAAGATCATTTAAACTAAAACATTTCAGAGCGGTCATTCCCAAACACTGGGTTGTGGCCCACAAGTGGGTCACAGGAGATTTTATTTGGGTCCCCCTAGAAATAAAAGACTAAAGAAGAAATTCTGCACAATTTCACACCTTTTATAAAGCATTTAAAATGTGTATATTGTTTTACTGATGAGAGGAAAAATGCATTTATTTTGTCTCATTTATGAAGTCAGCTAAAATGTTCTACACTGTAAAAACTTTCAAGGCAACTTACTTCAATAGGTTTTCAGCTCAACGTAAACTCTTTTTAAAAAGTTTTACCAACTAATAACATTTTGTTGAGATAATTTACTTTCTTTCTTAGAATTTTATTCTTAAAAAAAAATTGTATTTCAGAACTTGAGTAAAGTTGTAGTAAGCTGCAATGAAATTTTGAGTTATCTCAACTTTTTGTGGGTTTGATTTCTTGATGAGAGGAAACAAAAAGATTGAGATGAGCCTGTTAAATCAGCCTGAATGTGTTTATTTTCTAAATTTAATGTGTATATGCATGCGTCAAGATAAGAGATGGTGATGTGGAAGTGGTCAGGAACGTTCATTAATTAATTAATGCCCAAATTATGCATTGTCATGCATTGTTTGAGAGTTAAAACTCTTCTTTTTATAGTTTGAGGAAAACATATATGATGAAAACCTGCTGTGTGTCTTAAACAGTGGTTGACAGGTTACTCAGAAAGTGTAATAAGTTCAATTTTAGTTATTACTCTTTAAAAAAGTAATATTACTTTACTTATTACTAGCTAGCAAAAGTAATTAAATGTCTTACTTGTTACTTTCATATCATCAGTTGAACTGCTGATCCAGTGAACTGTTTACACACAGAAAGCTTTTGTTGTTGGCTGTCCAGATGTCGGCTGTGGTCATAACAAAAGTTTACCACTTTAGGGGTCTTAACATGATGAGAACTTTGTCCTGGACTCACTGTGAGGTAGGGCGCCTAGAGGCAACGCGCAGCGCTACAACCGCTACATCCTGTCTGCCTGGTATACAAACGACTGACCTGCCCTTAGCTCTGCATTTAGATAAGTTCATAAACTATATGATTCACAAATTTATTGCCCGATCTTACTGTTCACATTTCACCATGTATTACGTTTGCTAGCAAGTTCGTAGTCTGTTTTTAATGTTGTGTTACAGAGTTTGAGGAACCCTGAAACACT
The DNA here is from genome assembly GCA_034769285.1 of Lutjanus argentimaculatus. Lineage (NCBI taxonomy): Eukaryota > Metazoa > Chordata > Actinopteri > Lutjaniformes > Lutjanidae > Lutjanus > Lutjanus argentimaculatus. The sequence continues at coordinate 816,253 of JAWZSL010000064.1, forward strand.
TTTCTTCAGCTGTGTCTGGAAAGGAACCCTTGATTTGCAAAACTCTTGTGAGATTTGTGTAGTTGTTCCTTCATTGTGACGTTGCACAAATGTTAAAATTATCACTCTTGCGAGATCTTTCGTTGGCCTGAGGCTCCCTTCAAGACTCGACCATCAGAATCTCCTCTTCTGCTTGTGGTCTGTGGTCTCTTCTGCCTGCGGCATCACATACAGTCGTTATCTCATTGGTTTGCGCTTTGAAAGCTCAGCGGCAAATGAGATCAAAGTTCAAATAATTTGAGCTTTGACTGCAGTGGTCAGCGACAGATCCAAGCGGTGCACCACGCCGAGGGTAGTGGTCCCGCTTTGTCGGGTGCCACCACTCTCTCTCAAACAATGGGAAAGCCAGTGCAAAACATTTTTACCACTGATCACGTGTTGTTGTGTTTAGTGATGCACAGACTGTAGTTACAACCACAGGTGCTGCAGTTAATTAAAATTAACTTTCTGATTAATTGCAGGTGGGTCGATGGTGGGAAAGAGGTGCTTCTCCCCAGAGGGAGAGAGAGAGAGAAGCTGTGTGCGCTTTTACGCACGAGGAGACAGCAGCATAACTTCTTTGAAGTTTGTGTCCTCTGGAGAGTTTGTTTCCTCTGGAGAGTTTCCTCTGTCCTGTCAAGTTTATAACTACAGTTTGTTGTTTTCTGCTAGAATGTCCCTCATATTTGCTGCAGACATGTGGAGTATACGTGCACTTACACAGTAGCGCAGCCTTACTTGGATTAGAAACTAATGTAATTAGTTTTGAAAACTGTAATCACTTACACTACCTGTTACTTAGTAACCCAACACTGGTCTCTAATACAGTTTAAAATAAATCAAGGTGTGAACCATGATGAAGATTACTGTTGAATTCAGTGCCTATCTCCTTACATTTGCATTTAAGAAATGTATTTGCTGCAGTTTCACATATAGTAGCTCCAGCTGGAGCAGCTGCAGCTGTGAGTTCTTTGTGCGAAATGAGGAACTGACTTGTCAAACTGAGAAAATATAAAAGAAATCAAATTTGTTTGTGATGTTTGTCAGTGTGCTGTTCGTTCAACTTAATATCTTAAACTTACTGAACATGTTTTCTCAAGTACAGCTAAATTGATATTAATATTACTTTTGCAGGTTAGCTTAATTGGTGGTGAGTGTGTATAGGTGTGTATAGGTGTTTGTGTCTGTTCGACCAGTCCAGAGTTGTACCTCGGCTCTTACCAGCGGTTATAGATAATGGATGGATGGATAAAGCAATGAGCAATGGTCAGGAAGCTCCGGGAGAGATCCTGACCATAAACAAATAGCCATAAACAAATGCACTATTAAGGAAAAAGGCTCGTCATCCAGACCATTTGCATATCTGCAGTGTTCCTTATTCATCAAGGTGACAAAAAGAATAAAGAAGCAGTGACTCATTAACATGTCTCATACGACACCTACACTTCATGTAGGCGATCACTGAAAGGTTGTGATTTGGATTTTTGCGTGTTCACAGATTAGTCATCCTGCGGTGCAAATCTAGCTTTGGAATACAGGAGAGTCGACATTTTATTCTTGGTGTATATGTTCAGGTGTGTGTGTGTGTGATGCTGCATGTTGTTGTAGTGTGAATGTACGTCTGTGCTGCTACGTCAGTTGTGTTCTCATTAATGCCCACGACAAGTTTCTCCAAAGGGAGACGATAAAGGCTGATCTAATCTAATCGTATGACGTGGGAAATTTGGGAGATTTCGAGGAGAATGAGAGAAATTAGGAAAAAGAAATTAGAGGAGAAATTACCCTTTATTAGACTCTTATTAGACTTTATTAGAGGGCTATTAAGGACATATTACAACAGAACTGCACCATAAACTAAAATCTATTATTTCCCTTTGTTAGACACTTATTGTTAGCGGGTAATTAGGGACATTTAAATAGAACTGGACTGTAAACTAAAGTGGATTATTTCCAACCATCCCACTGAGCACTGGCAAATAATACACTTTATTTTACAGTACAGTTCTGTTCTAATCTGTCCCTAATTACTCTCTAATAACTCTAATAAGGTCTAATAAAGGTTCCAACACTGTCTAATAAATAACATATTATTTCTAGTTTTTGTGTAATTTCATATAAAGTAGTAAAGCTTTGTATGTCTTATTAGTGCACTGTTGGCTGTTTTCTAATTAGAGTATAGTTGTATTTGTGTGATGACTTATAAAATAATTCAGTTTGACTTGTTATGTCTGTTGAAGTGCCACCACGTGATCATGAGCTTGTAAAGGACTGTCCTCCACTCCCTCAGGCTTGTTGATTGCATACAAGTCATGTGAATTGTAATAAAAATATCATCATAAGTATGTCCAGTCCATTTTAACCTGTCCTGACCTTCCTGATCACTGCTGGAGACGTGATGGTCCCAAACAAACCCAGAATGTAAATCGCAGCAGGTGATGGAAAACACCCAGGCTGCCCTTATTTGCATGTCTGTAGACGCACCAGGTCGAGGAATTTGTTTTTCAAAAAAGGCATCGCCAGGAGAGATATGAGGACTGCCGGTATGTACTGAGCTGTGCTGCCTTTGTGCACTTCCAGGATGTTTTGTGATTTAGCCTTTTCATGTTCTTAAATCAAAAGTTATTTGGTGTTACCGTCCCAAGGACAAAAAGCTCATTTTGTTAAAGGGCTGTTTTCACACTCACATCTACAATAAAATGTTCTGAGTGTCATTAGTGATTCAAAGCGCACTTCTAACCAAATTGCAGTTTTCTCCACCGTACACAGGGTGGCACTGTAGTCCTCTCCAGGCCCCCCTCCCCCTCCTCTGTACCTACTATATTTTACAACAGCATCATGTGTCACCATCCTCTGTAACTGACAGCGTTTGATTTTTTGTGTTTCTCTGCTTGCTCCTTTCATTGCAACATGATTAAGGTTTATACTCTCTTCTGCTGAAGCTGCTCAGGACCTGGACTGCTGGGTGGGGTGGGGTGGGGTGGGGTGGGTGAGAGTTGGTGTAGCCGGAAAACCTATTTAAATTAGATTTCAGCCCCCCTTGAAAGTAATTCAGTGAGCCTTAATTAGAAAGTGTTTTTCTTCTTCTTCTTTCTTTATTTCTCTCATGAAAACAGTGAGCAGCAGGGATCCTGAAGTGACCTTCTTTTCTTTGTTCTGACCTACATTGTACAAAAAAAAGAGAGATAATATTATAATATCAAGGCAACAGCCTTCAGTAGATTTTTGAGTTTTGAATCAAACTCAAAGAATAAATTTCCAAAACACAAATCACAGTGAACCTGATTTGTCATTTGGGTGCTTGGAAATTAAACAAGTGCAATTTAAAGCTACTACAAGGTGTTTATCACTGGTTATGAAACAGTCTCAGTTTATTACTGATGTCTCTATATGACCTACATAAGTTGACAAGACCAGATATTTCTGTATAGTTGTTCTTCCATGTCCGCCCACCGGGTCAGATTCTCCTTGAAATCAGATGAAACAAGCCTGTGTTTATATTTTCTAAGACATAATTACAGTGAGTAATTTGTCAGCTGGTTAAAAAGAAGCAGGATGATTTTTTTTTTCTTTAGATAATTTTATTTTTGACATGAACTTTTGTGGTTATTAACGTGTCTACAGGGGCCTCCAAAATCAACAAAGATGAAAGTCCTTTAGTGGCTTAAAATATTAAATTGGTGTATATAGGGCTGCAACTAACGATTATTTTAATCATCAATTGATCTGTTGATTATTTTCTTAATTAAATCATTACTCATTGATTAGAGGTCTATAAAATATCAGAAAATGGTGAAAAAAGCTGACTACTGTTTTCCTCAGATGTCTTGTTACGTCCAAAACACAAAGATATTAAGTTACCTGTCATAAGAGGAGTAAAGAAACCAGAAAATATTCACACTTAAGAAGCTGAAAACAGAGAATTTGGACATTTTTATTAAAAAATGACTCAAAATATTAATCGACGATCAAAATAGTTGGTGATTAATTTAATAATCGATTAATAATGGATTCTCTATATACATTTTGCTGAAGAGTTTGAGTTGGGCTCAAAACTCAAGTATGTTCCCTTGAAATTTTGAGTTTTCTCAGCTTTTATTTGTTATTACAGTGTACTTTCACATTGTCAGCATTAAAATTTGTCCAATATTTGATAGAAATTAAATAATATATCAAACCAAATAAACAACAGTAGAAAAATTCTGGTCTAAATATTGATTTAACCTCGGTGAAAAACACAATGAGAATTAACTCGAGCTTCAGAAATGTACTGCTTTCATACAAGCGCTTCACAAACCTTCTCTCCCTTTAGACTAGTTGAGGGAAATAATTAATAATTCTTTTATTAAAAGAAAAAAAATCCCAACGCAGCTGATGTACATAGAGTTTTTCACACAGAATTGGTTTCATTGATATTTAGCCTTCAGCCTGCTAGTTTGTTCTTAAGAATTGTTCACTGCCTCCACAAATCTGCCACCCATTCATTGATAAATCGAGGGAATACGTCCATCAGGCATTCAACTGAATCTTTCTCTCTCCTCACACAAAAAGGTGCCTCTAAACATGCTCCCAACACTTCAGTTCAAGTGCGTTTGTACAAAGTCTCACCTTGAGACTTTGAAATTTTTACGCGGCCTTCTGTTTGCAGTTGCACTGAATTTTATTTAGGTCTGTCGATACCGTTGCGGGCCAACAACTTCAAGTGCAAACAGATTTGTGAGGGCAAAATTTCACAACTCAATATCTGAGCCTGGGAGTCAGCAAACCCATCATTACATCTGGCTCACGTATTGTTAGATAAAAGCTTCTGAGATGGTTCTTAAAATGAGAACGTGTGGCGTAAAAAAAAGTTGGGATAACAGAGCCCGGGGGTGAAAAAATACTAGCAGACTTTGGCTTCGGTTGATGAATCTTTTAAAAAGAATCCCGTTTGTTTGAGAAAATCTGCTTATTAAAAACTCCATTATTAGGCACCTTACAATCATCTTTTTGTTTTAAACTCCTCTTAGACCAGAATTCAACTTGTTTTACAAGCCTCATAACTGCAGGCAAACTGCTTTCTTACTCCTTTGTTTCCCTTCAGAGGTTCCACAATGCATCTTTAACTTGGGGATGGTTTCAGAGGCTTTTAGCACAGTCCCAAATTTAAATACCAATGGGAAAGAAACAAGGACTCTGCCAGCAAATTCTTAGCGGGCAACTAATCTTAAGTTGTGATGAATTTGGCAGGCCAGCTGAGCTCCTACCTTTGTTAACACATCATTACATTTTCCCTCCCTTCTCCGCCTGTTTGTGCGAGGAGGACAGCGGGAGCAGCAGCATACGCATGCTGCTGCCGTCTAGATGGATGCATAATTAATGTGAACTGCGAGGTATTCCACACAGGTTTTTTGAAAAATGGCAGTAACTTGGGCTGAGGTGGACTTTATCCCTCTGAAGGCTACTAGAAAACCCTGACATCTGTGTTAATGAGCCGTGTGTGTACACAGCTTTATGCCGTGCACACGTGTGCACGGCTTTACATTTATTTCTGCATACATATGCAAGAGATGAGGGCGAACTGAGTCGGATCACTGACGGTTTCAAATTAATATGTATTTGTCTTTGTAAGAAGTATTGCTTGAGCATACATATACAGTAGCATGAATAATTCTGTGCTGGAATGGTGGGAGTTGATAAGGTCTATTAATTTTTCAGTGATTTGGAATAGGGAGCTACACACAATCACAATTTTCCCCACTAGTATAATATGCACATGTTATGGCTCCATTTGTCACGTTTAGATGTGTTCATTTAAACTAATTAATGACAGAAAAGGCCTCATTAAAACTGCTTTTATAAGAAAGGGTTTATTTGAGTTAAATCACATATTATAGTATATACATTATACAGCAGCAAGGCAACACATATGATCATAGTAATACATAAATTATATTAGATGGTAGCGAACAGTTAATATAATGATACAATATTAGTATTCAAATAAGACATATGCATTGTTTATGCATTGTGTGTGAAAATGGGATATATTTTAATCAATGACACAAATGAGAGATATATATCCCTCGTTAAAAAGTTTCACAGACACCATGGCTGCAGGCAGTCACTGCAAGTTAGTCTGGCCGGGGTTAGACACTGCGAGGGATCAAATCATCAGTCCATTTTAATGAGTAATATTGTCAAATGAGCTTGCACGCCGTATCAAATGTTGTATGAGGTGCTACTGCTGGATTGGAAGACAAAGCTATTGAAGCGTAATGTGTCTGAAGTCAGGGGGAGAGGCCTCACAGCGCCCGCCTGTACGGCTGGCTGAATGCTGTCAGCGGCACGGCGGCACTTCAGCGAGGAGCTCTGTCCCCCCCTCCATCCCATTGTCATTCAAGTTTAGCGAGATTTGAGAAAATATAAAAAAAAAAAAAAAAAAAAGAAAGAAAACCATCAATGAAGGTTCAACCCACAAGCAGTGCAGTGCCTCGAGAAGGAGAATGGATGGATTGTTCCTCAAGTGCTGCAGAATAATCCGCTTTTATAACACGGCCACGGAGAATACTCAATTCTGATTGGCCGGAAGGTGTCCGTTATCCTCAGATAACCATGTGGCTCTGGCATAGAGGTTTCATAACCTTTTAAAATTTATTCTTATAGCTGAAAGGCTAATGGTATCGGCTGATATCCTGCTGTGTAGTACTTAAAGGAATGGTTCAATATCTTGAAAAATATGCTGATTTGATTTTTTTTTTGCCAACAGTTAGATTGAGAAGAATGATACCACTGTTCAGTAGATATGAAGCTCCAGCTAGCAGCCAGTTAGCTTAGCTTAGCATAAAGACTGTCGACAAGGAGAAACAGCTTGTTAAACTTTGTTGAGCAATGAATCATTTTTTCTCTTCAGTTTTCGCAAAAACAAAATAAACATAATTAATGATCTTTAAGGAGCTGGGCTAGCTGTTTTAATGTGTTTATGCTAAGCTGACCGGCTGCTAGCTGTAGTTTTCTATTGACCGTGCACAGGCTCGGGGAGTAATGGATTACATGTAATGGAAATACGTAACAACATCACAATACAGTGCAAGTTCTGCCTTCCAAATGCTGTCATCATCAGCATCTAATGTAAAGAAGCATCTTTGAGTAGCTAATGTTAGCTGTACAGAAGCACAGTTAGCTAGCTGACCTGTCAATATGCTTGAAAAATATATTGGGACTGTAGGTTATGATGCTTGTGACCGGGATGGCGTGGTTTGGTCTGTAGACTTTTAATTACGCAATATCACATGAGAAGGCATGCTGTTGTACTTTATATCAGCACTGCAGCCTCATGCCTATAACCAAATTACAGCCACGCTGATATTCAGTACAACAGCATGACCCTGAGTGTGATATTGCTTTTCTACAATAGTTTTACTAGCAGCATTTATTAGTTAACGATAATAAGGAGCAAATGATGATTTCTTTGTTTATTTACTTTTATTTGTCTGCTTCTGCTCGGTCGTCTTAACGGACTGAATGTGCATGTTTAAATTTTGGGGATTAACAAAGTCTGAGATCAGTTCAAAAAGGAACAGATCTTTTTATCGGCTTCACCTGCAGCTTTTTTTTTTCTTTTTTAACCGAGTTTGTGTAATATGCATAAATTGACATTTACATACTTCCACCATGTACGGGATAAAGTAAAGCAACAGCCAGGTGGTACTGGCAAAATAAATACCAACAGGTCGCTCACCAGGGAGTTAGCGTTTGTTTAGGTCACAAAGCCCACATCGCTCATTTTTTCTTTTCTTTTTAAATTTACCTTTATTATTTCCCTCTCAGTCAGTCTGCTATATCAATCTGTCTTATCTGCTGTTATCAAAGTGAGTCAGCTGACAGGAACAGGCCAAATAAAAATAGAATAAACTAAAGTTTCCTGTTTGCCAGCAGTTTATGACCTCTTTCTGTGATGTAATGTTTGTGACGATTATTATAACGCCTGTAAAGCGGAGTGATAATCGTGGAATACCTCTTGTCCAGATTAAATTACTTCTAACTACTAACTGTCGTATAAATGTGCATAATTATTACTATTAATCTAAATGTGCAAATGTGCAACAAAGGAAGAAATAACTGGAGGAATGAACATACAATATAATATTATGTTTTAACAGTTTCACCATATTTGGTACTGAGGTAATCCAAAGTAACGGAAAGTAATCAGGGTAGATTACTTTAATATTGTGATACTGACTATATTTTTTAGCTGTTAGTAATAGATGTGTTGGTATACATTTTTAACCCTGACCGTACACATTTTAAAGTGGTATCAACCTTCTCATCCAACATATTTTCCATAATGTCGAACATTTATTGCTGCCGAGCTGCCATGGTACCGTGTGAGTGAGATAATCCACTGTGACAACTGTGGTTACACAGAAATAACACTGCAGAAGCAAACCTGTAGACAATAAGCCTCTGCAGAACACTTTACGTCTCAACAATTGTGCTGCAAATACTGGATTATCTCCTTTAAAATCATCCGTTTCACAGAGCGAGCTGCTACGCCTGCGATGCTACAGCGCGTGTTACCAGGCTGAGGGTTCGGTCGTGGCCTCGCCTCTCTCATTGAATACACAGGAGCGTGACCTTCTGCGAAACATGGTGGCCCCGGGGCCTTTCCTCCTGGTAATACGCAGATAAATGTCAGAGTGGAGGAACCTGGGGTAGGAGTCCTTTTTCATCAGGCTGTAGACTTTCATCTGGGCTGCGTCGAAACAGCTCCTCGTGGGCTGTGCTATGTTCTTCTGGATCGCCATCTTGGTGTTGTAGTCAATGTTGACCTGAGTGAAAGGAGATAAGTAGAACAGTTGCTGTGAAGTCATATCAACTATACAGAGTAAATCTATATTAAAGGAATGGATATATAATGATGCACACTTCTGTAATGATCTTAAAAGGATAGTTCAGATTAGTACGGCGTATTAGCTAACAAGGTCAGCAAAAAAATGTTGTTTAGCCACATGAAAAAGGTCCACCAAAATAAATCTATATAAGTTTAAGTGTACGCTCTATTTAGAATATTTTCCCCACTTTACTTTGCCGTTTGACAGCCTTTTCTGATGGGAAACCGCAGTTTCATAAGCCAAATATCACTGTCTCCAAACCTACCAAACTCCATAGACAAAATCAATAATTTTACCTCACAGAACACAGGAGTTGTTGGTCTACCGCTGCTTTGATCTGTCAGTTTGTTTGTGTTGTTGTGTGACTTTGTTGAAACTGAACTGTCCTTTTAAAACACAGGAGTCACACAGTAACGCCAACTAACCAAGAGATCATGGCAGCTGTAAGTCATCAACTAAAGCGTTCTGCAAGGTAAAATTATTGATTATGCCTGTGGAGTTTGATTGATATGGAAAGAGCGATGTGGACTAAAAAAATATTCTAAATAGAGCGTACACTTAAACACACGATATGTAAACTCTCTCATATTAAAACAATAACAAAAGTCGTAGTTTGTTGATGTCATGAAGTGGCGTGGGATCATGGGAGTTGTAGTCTTCATCTTTAAACAATCACCAGGGCTGATGAAAATCTATCCGGCATGATTCAGGCGGAAAATCATGTTCGTAGACGAGGTAATATTAAAAATTTTATTCATGTTACATTTGCTTACGTGCACTCTCTCGACGTATCTTGTGTTTTCAAGGAAGCTATAGCAACTAGCATCTAGCTTGCGGTGGCTGGCAGGAAGTGCACCATTACCTTGAATAAAATTCAGATTTCTCTGGTTTTCAACATTGTTGGAAACATTTGGGATAATGCAAGTACACAATATTTATTTCAATCTTTATTTTATTGTCCTTTGTAATGACCATCATTACTTTTTTGCTAGCGTCTTGATTATTATTGTTATTGGTCCTGTTGTTGTTGTTAATATTATTGTTATTATAAACGATGACGTTACCATGGTGATGATGGTAGTAATAATGACAATGATAATATTTTTGTAATGATGCAGTTAGTATTGTCATTATTACCATTATTATTACTATTATTATTAATATTATCACTGATTTTATTATTTATTTTCACTATTATTGTTTTTTTTTTTTTTTGCTTGTTTTTTTTAACTCTTTTTTCTTCTTTTTTTTTCATCTCACTTCAAAAAAAATTGAGACTGAGCCCATGTTTAGGCCTGTCCTTTGTCTGGATATGATTCATATTACACAATGATATGAGCTTGGAGCACAGTGAGCAAAGTACTGCTTGGATGAAATATGTCAATAAATAAAAAAAATAACTTCAATGCAGAAAAGTCATATTATAGCTTTAAACTGACATAGATTATTTTCAGCGGACCTTTATAACGTGGCTAAAATACCTTTTTTTGCTGACCCTGTACACAGCAGTTCATTGCTTAGCTTCCACGCTGGTACTGAAATCATGATGGTAAATCATCTGAACTTTCCCCTTAATATTTAGAACAGCACAGTAACAGAACGCGGGCTAAATATGCAGAAGGGCCTCGCAGATTTTTTTTTCGTTTGTCAACTGTGAATATGTCAGATGGTGACGATAAAAAAGGGGAAACCCGAAAATCACCACAGCAACACACACAGCTCTCAAAATACTCATGCATGTGAAACTGCACTACCAATATTAAAGGTTACATTCGTTTACATCCTGATCTCCCTGCAAATCACTCGAGCTGGTATGCGTTCTCATGTTTACTGCAGCACGCAAAAAAAAAAAAATCTTTCTTGTTTACACATATTCATCTTCGACTGAAAGTGTGTGGGTGACGCTCTCTCCGGTTCTGCAGAGGGATGTCAAAACCTCAAACCAGACACCAGACATCTTTTTTAACGGTCAGATCTGCTGCAGGGCCTGACAGCAGGAGCGGATGGTGGTCGCATCATCCTCGCAGAGGGAATGGAAACCTTTGAAACCGCTGCCGTCTCCCACAGAAATGCCCCGACCTGCTTTGCAGCGGTGCATGCACTAGATGCGTGACCTCAGCGAGCTGCTCCTAACGATTTTTTTCACAAAGGTCAACCTGCTGCAGGCTCATGACTATGCAGTGCTTCAGATTTTACCCACTGTTATTTCTCTTAGGATGACATAAATATTTTAAGAGCCCTCGTTGACAAATAAGCGCGTTTTGTCTGAGCTTTTATCCTGTTTTGCTTCGTACAGTTTATGATGAATAAACATGCCGTGCCTCACCTCTTTAGGGGCGTCTGATTCAATAAAAACTGTATAAATATATTTGGCTTTGGACAGGAGCTTCGTCTCAGAATCGATGGTCTTGTACTCCTCACAGGCCAACCAGAACTCAATGTTTTCCTCACTGAACTCTGTCCTGAGGAACTGAGAGAACGTTTCCACCCCATCTGATGACACAGAGGAACATTGTTACTCACTGGAGTGACACAATACAAAGATGGACGACTGAAAATCTGTTTGTTTTTTCTGAGCCTGAACACGTACGTGTAGCAGAATGTGTCAAGACTCTCCTTAAGTTCCTCGTCTCAAAATCTCTAAAATGACAGTCTTACAAGTAAAGGTGCTCACTAGAACCGTAAAGTGTTCTTCTTCCATTGGAGAACTCCCCATCCCAACAATCCCAACATATAAGACTAAACCTCAAACCATCTGTGAACGGTTTCATCCAAAACCCCCCTGTGAGAGGTTCTACAAAGAACTCCTCTATGGTGCAATGGTTCCAACTAGAGACCTCTCTGGGGTTTTCAAAAGGGTTCTTCCTGAAGAGCTGAAGTTCTACCCAGAACCATTTGCTTCTGAAGAACCTTTGTTTGAAGTAAGTGTTTGTCAAGTGTTCGCTCTAAGAGTAAGGGTTCCATCAAGAACCCTTTTCATTCAAAGAACCCTCTCAGGAAGACAGAGTTGAAATGTTTGTTTCGTCTGTTTCATCAAGTTCAGTTGTTTGTACCATAATAAACCTCTTGGGTGGGTTCTTGATAAAACTCTTGGAATGTAAAAAAAAGGTTCTCAGTAGAACCCCCTGAGTGAGTTCTTGTTAGCACCCTTACAATGTGGAAAGGTTCTGGATAGAACCCCCAGAGAGCATTCTCACTGGAATCATTATGTTACAGAAGGGTTCTATGTCGAACCTCTTATAGAAGGTTCTAGGTGAAACCTTTCATAGATGGTTGTAGGCATAACCCTTTATATTGGGTTCTAGGTAGAACTCTCTGAAAGGGATCTAAGTCAGATCTTAGGAACCAAAAGAGTTCTCCTATGGAAACAAACTAAAGAACTCTTTACAGTCCTAGTTACCACCTTTATTTCTAAGAGTGTAAGGGTGCTAACAAGAACCATACCAGGGGGTTCTACCAAAAACCGAGTTATACCAAGAACCCTTTTACTTTATGGCACAAAGAACGCTTTATGAACCTCGACAAAAGAGTTCTTTAAGGATTTCAATAATTCTTGAAGAATTCCTTTTTCCCATAATGGGTTCTTTGGGTGAAAATAGTTCTGAATGAAGGCCTCTATTTACAAAAAAAAGAGTTTGAACAAATGGTTCTGGGTAGAGCCTCAGCCCTTCAGGAGGAACCCTTCTGGAACCCTTATTTCTAAGAGTGTACAGTACAAACAGTTAAATTAACAGTATACAAACCTTTCACAGCTTAAATGTATGTTCATTATCACCTTCATTAAATGTGATTGGTCAGATTAACACACACACACACACACACACACACACACACACACACACACACACACAGAACTTTACAGAGTGTCACTGTGGCACTAAAGAACAACTCCTGTGATCATGAGGAAGTTGCACAGTTTCTGTATTACTATCTGTGCTAACAAACATTAAAAGATGTAGTGAAACTCTGTCTGCTCCCTCCATTAACTATTTATTGCCTCTAGCACCTCTTAGCAGTTTACAATTTAAATGGAGCAAATTGTTTGACAGCAGAAGAAACTGTTTTGGACGGCGATTTGACACATTCTGGAGAAGTTCGGGGCATCACACTGACCTGAGTGCTTTAGCAGTTCTTCAAAGGAGTCGCTCCATTGCAAAGCTGCCTCTGGTGAGATACTGCAAAGAAAAAAAAAAAAAAATCAGAGATGCGGTCAGCTCCTCCTTAATGATGCAGCAAAAAAAAATGTTTTGGATTCTCATGAGACATCCAGCTGATGCCATGTTTCCAGAAGTGTGCAATGAGTCATGGAGGGTGCTGGGAGCCGAGGTTATTAATGAATAATACTTGTCAAAAGCAACATTGGCTGTATATGAAATGAATGGATTTTTTTCCTCACTTGCTTGGTGTCGTATTTGTCTTCTTATGGGGACTGACGTTTTCATGAGAGCCAGACTTGGTGAGAAAAAGGCTTAGTCGGCTCTTCCTCTCCTTGTCTTTCTGTCTGCGAGCACAGGAGAAAATACATTAAGTTCCACAAACTGTGACACTCCTCACCAAATCAGCAACTTATCAGAGAAATTAGCCTCACAGACAAAAGTGGTTCGCATGACACACCATAAATTACAACATCTTTGTGGTACAGGTCACATATGCATGTGTTTTAAGGACACGGAGGAAAGCAGCTTTTTAAAAATCTACCAGCTTTTAGTGCCCTTGAATCACACTCAGACATCACATCTCTGTTATAATAATGTTATGCTGCTCTTGAGTAAAATAAAACTTCTCTACACAGAAACTGTTGCTTAACCTCTTTCCTCGTGATAAAAGTTGCCCTACTCCGATTTTCTGACACAAGCTGCAACATTTGCTAAAGCTCAATGTGAAATTACTCATTTCCAAATCAAGTAAACACATGAAAATAACCGAGGTTCGCACACACACCAACCTGCTGCTGTCGTCCTTCATCTTTGGTGCCTGCAAGTCTTCTGGACCGAGCATTTTGAAATATGCTTCCTCCTTTGGGGCCATGTAGTTGAATTGAGGAAATAGAAAAAGAAGCGTCTCCATGCTGTTCTGTCTGTATCTGGCGTGCGATGTGGCAGGCCACAAATAGCTCTCTGAAAATGTTTTAACCCATCATTCGATGAACCACCATGTCTCTTATAAACCCTGCACGTTTCATTTCCCTCACCTTTTGCTCTGCTTCCTGTAATGGTGCAACCGCTTACAGCTAACAGCTCCATCAGTGAGGCAGAAAACCCCTGCATGGGTTCAACATCCTGCCAACTGTTTACTAGAAATTTGAAAAAGAAAGTTGCTCATTCATTGACCTGTTGTTTTTGTGTTTGTTTATTTTGCTTCAGGTAATATCTTGTCTTAATAAGCTTGTTCTGACCCATCATAATGAAGTTATCATGACCTAATAACCCAGGTAACTCTTCAAGTGAATTTTGATGCTGTTTATTCACTCTTGGACTGAGTTATACCAACAATTTAGCATTTAATCTCAGATTAAATCAGACTAAAGCAAAAGTAGTTTCAAAGAGTAATCTGTTGTAACATTAAGCAAGGTCTGTTGCACAATAAACTAATCTCATTTAAATCCAAGTTGATTTAAACCGAATTAAATACAGTATAATCATGCCTGCTTACCCAAATTAAAATAACTAAAAAATTCATTTGAGTGCTGTCTGGACCTTTGTGTTCCTTAACAAAACATTACATTGTTTGATATATTGTTTGCCAGCTACCTAAAAGGTTATTAAAATGTTACATTATTTGCTGACTAAGTAAAAAGCAAAAAACCAAAAACAACTAAATGCTATGTTGCTTGCTAGCTAGCTAAAAAATTAGAAAATGTTGCATTATTTGCCAGCTAAAAAGTTCAAAAAGGTGATATTGTTTGCTAGCCAATAAGAAACTGTTTCATTATTTGCTAGCTAACTAAAAAGTGAAAAAGAAAAACCAAACATCATATTGCTTGCTAGCTAGCCAAAAGGTTAACAAAATGTTGCATCATTTGCTAGCTAGCCAAAAAGTTAACAAAAAGTTACATTATTTGTTTGCTAACCAAAAAGCACAAAAAAACCACACAAAAATTATGTTTCTTGCTAGCTAACAGTTAGAAATGTTGCATTATATGTCAGCTAAAAAGTTTTTTAAAAAGCTAGCCAGCCAAAAAGTTAGCATGATGTTGCATCATTTGTTAGCTGGCTAAAAGGTTAAAAAAAAGAAAAAAAAGAGCTATATTGTTTGCTAGCAAGCAAAAAAAAATAATAATAATAAAAGTTACATAGGTAAAAAGTAAAAATAAAAAGAAGTTATATTGATTACTAATTTGCTGAAAAGTAAAAACAAAACAACAACAACAAAACAGCCAAAAATGTTATATTGTTTGCTAGCTAACTAACAAGTTAGCCTAATTAGCCTACTCAGGATTGTTCGGCAGAGAAGCTCTAATTTCTCCTCCTTTGAGAAAAACTTCTTGGTTGAATTCTTGATTGAATTATTATTGATTATTATGAAAGAAGAGATGAATCATGAAACTAAGTTGGTTTGAGTCTGTCCTTTAATTTTTGTCCAGCAACTTGATTATTTTGAGTCTCAAAAAGGCAGCTAAATTAAAATTTAAAATTTAAAATTAAACCTCCTCAAGTGAAAGTTTAAAATTAACACTGGATCACATTTTAAATTGTGTTCAACGTTTCTGTTTAACAGAATTTAATTTAATTTAGGCTTAGAGTAAAGACTAAATTGAGGTTTAAAGAGAGGTTTAATGTAACTTTTCTTCATTTAAGCTAGTTTAAAACTTTGGTGCAACATAATTTAATGGCAGTTGATATAAAAATGATTCCTTGTTGTTGCAACCCAACCCTTTTTGCTGCAGTGGGATTACACGGTTGACATTTTTGTGTGAATCATATTAAGCTACTTGATGAATGTCTTCTTTAAATGTGCGCTGCTGCGTATTATAAAAGAAATCTTATTCTGTGATTCCACTTGCACCACCAGCAAGGCCAGACACTGCAGAGATGGAAAGAATGAAATGTAATGAATAATAAAAATGTGTCTGTGCAGAGTCTGGGCTTAGCTCTTTCCAGAACATCAGAGCCTTAATGGAGAAAGACAAACTCGCTGTGACACAGTGGAAAGCAACAGGGAATAGGTGCGTTCTGGGGCAGATGGAGACAAATGTGATGTCTCTGTTAGAGAGAGGCTGTCTTTAAAGATACCAGTAGAGAACGTGTTTGTTTAGTTCTCACAATAAACAGATTGATAAAATGCTGGAATAAAAAGCAGCAGGTTTATCTCATTAATGAGCCAGTCATAGTTTCACTTAATTTTAAGATAATCTTTTCCTTAAAGGTGCGGTCAGTGATTCCGGAGTTGATTGAGTTTCATTCCCAGGCTGCCAAATTCATTTTGGGAATAAGACTCAACATTCAACTATCTCACCGACCTGTGATTGGCCAAAGTCTCTTGTCACGGGCAAAATTAGATTAGATAAGCCTGAAAACAGAGCCAAGGGGAGGAGCAGAAATCTAGTTTTCACTCAAACCACTTGAATCACAGTATGCTCAAAGGTTATTATGGAACTTTTGCCCAATGACATGATAAATATACCGACTTCCCCAGATTTAAAGTCCCCCTCAACTCTAAAAATATGTTTTGCTCAGTGTTGCATCACTTGGATTTTTGACCTTCACTTTGCAGAATTATGCATCTGCAGAGTGGCTGTTTTTCTCTGTGCTCATTTTAACTCTCAGTTTAAGATGTGTATGATTTTGTGACATCACCTCTGGTTTGGACGACGATCCTGGTCCAGTTTGCAACTAAGACGAGGATGACGCGGAAACTTGAAGCCTGCAGTGCACACACACTGAGAATTAAGATCACAATCCTGTAAATCACAATTAGCATTAAAACCGACCCTTTGCTAAACCTGCCTGCAAACACTACCTGTCCAGTCATAGCTTAGCAACCATTGGCTCTGAGGACAGTGATACTCTGCGTTTCATGAGTCTGGACGGTGGCGTCTCTTTTTTCTCGTCTCTCAAAAATGTGAAACACAAGAACACACGTGTGGATTAAAATCTGTCTTCATCTGCTCTGACAGAAGCTGCAAATGTTAGCATGTCATGCTAACTAGTGCTACCTAACTAGCTGTAGTAACTTTACCTCCAGTCAAACTTGTTAGATACCACTGCATCTGCATTTGTTCTGTGGGGGTTTGAGGAGGAGGATGTGGGCTGATGCAGAATCAAAGTGGGTCAACAATGATGATGCCTCTCTCTCTGGCTCGTGGTCTCAGGTCTAAGCTGCGTTAGCTTAGCTCTTTTCTTGGCTCTCTTCCACGAGCGAGGTCCGGCTGGTCTGGCTGGGTGACCCGTCTCAAGGTCCGCTGCGCTAATCAAGTCCCTGCGCTTCCTTTTCCCACATTAATGAGAGTATTTCTGTCATCTATCATGTAGATATACCTGCTGTATTTCACCATCTGACCAGTGTTTGCTGAGATGTAAGCTAGCTTTAGCCTCAGTCTGTTAGCACCAGCATTACATGTACAGAGCTGCAGGTACATAAACACTTTCACAGGGTTCTAGTTTTAAAATGTGTCAGATGGAAACATTAAAACATCAGCTGGAGACTTCTCAGCTGACTCAAGTCGAGTTAACAGTAGCTTACATCAGTCAGCTACACTTATGAAATCTGCTTGTGAGTCATTATTTTAGCCGACGGAATCCACTGTCGTCAGCTAGAAGTGAGAATCTGCTTTTATTTACGTCTCTAAGGATTCAAAGACCTCAGGTTTTAACAATTACCCCCAAATTCAATGTTAAATCTGCCACCGTTATCACTGTAAAAAGCATAAATGCAGTGAGAATGGAAAGTTTGACAGACGTAGCAACAGTAACTAAGGAGGGCGGGGCTTAGCAAAGGGTCAATTAATTTATTAATAAGGGGGGGCAGACAAAACATGCTGGATTATTTACTCAATATTATTACATGTGTATTATTAACACAATATCAATATTTCACTTTTAAATATCACGGTTATACCGGCATATCACAACACCCATAATATCAGTAAACATAAACATAACCAAACTGTCAGCATCTGTTTTTGAGCAATAGATAAACATGACTGGCCAACATAAAAAAACAACATCTGATGACTCAAAACCATAAAACTGATTCCAACGCAGGCAATACAAGAGGAAGAGAAATGTTAGTGGTTTGAAGAGGATTTTTAAGATAAACCACAATAATAAAAGCAAAGTAGACTAAAGAGCCAACACAAAGCACAGTTTAAACAGTTTGCTAATGTAAGTAACAAGAACTGACTTTGCAGCAGACACACAGTGGGAAGTAAACCCAGTGTCAATAAAGATAACAGCAGCTCTTATCCAGTGTGTTACAGCCACTGCTGGTCATTAAAAATATGGGGTTTTCTCACCTTCCTCTAACATGTTGGAGCCCTGTTGTTGCCACATCACAGAGACGGTCTCACCAAAGGCACACAGATACAAGTTAGAAGGTGTGAGGTTGTGTCACTTGATTTATATGCTGCTAATCTTCTCTGTAAAGTGTGTTCAGATTGACAGATTTAATGTAAAACAAATGTTTAAACCAGCACAATAGTATACAAAGTAAATGTAAAGTAAATGTTGGTTCAAACTATTAGTCGGCTGGTTGTTGTAGGTTTATGGTATTAATTTACCTCTTTCACTGCCAGTGTTTTTTTTTAAGTTGGCAGCCAGTGTCAGCATTTTTTTTGACAAAATTCACAGATTTTTCACCACCCAGAGAATATTCAGCTCTATGAATATGTTAACATGGAATATATCAAAAGAAAGAACAGATGTTCTAGTTTCAGACACAAAAACTGTTTTGTTCTCGCTTCATTCTTTTTTTTTTTATTTTTTTTTTTTTGCACTTGAATGTTGGTTGGTTGCATCAAAAAACTTTTCAGACAAAAAAAAAAGGAGGAAAAGTGGTTTGTGAAAGAGATATTTTTAAGATGAATATCCACTTCACGTTTTTATGACATCACTGTCACCAGTGTGGATGACCGGGGGCTCGAGCGCTCTCTGCTCCGGCTGCAGCGTGAGCAGCCTCGCTCTGTGTCCCGGTCATGATGCTCTCTGACCCTCAGATCTGCGGCTGAGCACTGATGTTTTCATGCTAGATAACACCACCTTCTTCTTCTGCTGCTGCTGCTCATTCCAGTGGTTCCCTTCTTCTTCAAGTGACAGTTTTTTTGTCAGATGACGTGTCACAGCGTGTCCTAACACCTCGTAGTGAAAACAGCAATTGACAAAATATCTCATCAATGGTGGGGAACGAGTTCATTGTTTAGTTTTGGGGCATATACACCTCAGTGTCTTATAACCATTAGGAACATTAGCTAGCCAGCTAGCATCGTCTTGAGTGAAAATTTTGTGCATATCTGAAACTTCATGAGTCCAGTTCAGAAACTCTGTAGACAAGAAGGAAGGGGAGAAGGACCTGGAGGAAAATTATGTAAAGAACTGAACTCCTGGTAAGTTTTAAGCTGTCTCACACTCACAGTACAGCCACACACGGTTAGCAGGCTACACGGGTGGCTAACTAGCACCTAGCTATTGCCAGCAACCTAGCTGTAGCCAGGTGTAGCGCGCCAGCATAGACCAAGAGTACCTGGCTGCAGAGCGCCGACCTCAGACCTCAGCAGTGGAAGTTCTTCTTCTTCTTCTTGTTTTTTTTCCCATGTAAAGGCCACATTCTGCGTAATCACTGTTTGGTTCTTAAAATTTGCAATTTAGCACACGGATTCAAAGAAAAATATTATATTAAAATATACTTATATATTTTGGAAGTCAAATGATTCTAAAGGCTTCACATAATATTTTAAATTTAGGAGTATTTGGTATGGAATTTAAAAAATGGATCAGTATGAAGTTAATTCTTAAGTTAAGTCTCTAAAAGTCTAAAAGTACTCTAAAAGCACACATTGTCAAAGTCTAAATTAACCCAGCGGTGATGTTAAAATAAGCCAACATCTGTTATGTTTGTGGTCCAGCAATTTAAACCTATAAAAAATGGCTGTAACTGAAAATGTTAACCAGGTTTGCACTTCAGAACATCAGCAAGGAACACACAGCAGTTAGTCAGTAATGGAGAATAAACAAATAAAAAGTATATTTAAAAAAATAAACCCACAAAACTGTGTCTTCTGCAGCGTAACATTTTTTAAAGATCAGAAATTGCATGTGAAATGTGTCTGTGGGCTACGAGATTTGTGAATCACAGAGTTTATGAGCTAAGCTAAATCCAATGCTAAAGTTAGCTTAGCCATTTGTATACCAGGCAGACAGGACGCTGACAGGTGCTGTGCGTTTGCCTCTCCAGACTGCAAAAACTGTCCAGCGGTCAAAGTCGCACTCATCCAGCAAGGTTAAAATCCTTTCGCCTCGTCATACACTCGTGTAGCTTCAGGCTAAATCGAGGCCTTTCTCTATCCTCACATTAAAAATCACCCATTGATTAAAAGAGACAAGCTCTGGACTGCAAATACATGTATGCAGCTGCAGCCCAGTGGACCGATAAACTGAAGCTGCACTATCCTTTCCCTTCAGGTAAACAGCAGACTGCTGAATCATTGAAACCAAATTAAATAGCACTCATTTAGCTTCGCTGTATGTATTTGCCTCTTGTCAACATACCAGATGAGAGAATCAACAAAATCAATACACACACACACACAGAGCCAAAAAGGTTCTCCCGCCAGCTGGGCACAAAAGATTAGGGTTGTGTTATGTGATCATTTTGAAATAATATTCCCATTTACAGTTTTAATTATGTGTCTATTTCACCAGCAGCGGGTCTTGTGGTTGGTTCTCCGAGCATTTTTTGCAAAGACTGAAGGAGAAAACAGAGATGAGGTTTGCATGAAAGTTATTTAGGTCAGGGTTAAAGAGTTGGTCTGAAGAGTCACTGAGCTGAGCCACATTCTGTTCACACAACAGTCACACTTTAAATGAAATCACATGATCTCTGGTTGATGTCGATCAGCGTCATGTGTACGCGCCCGGCGGTGCATGACCGTCTTCACTTTGTTCCCGTGTTATTGTGGCATCGCAAAACAGGGCTGTACATCTGCGGGTGCTGATAAGATGCAAATATATTTTTATGAGTGTGCTTTGCATGTTGCTCGGTGAAAGGGGAAGTGATGGAGTTGAAACTGCAAAGTGCTGACGCGGGTGAAGGGAGAAGGAGGGCTGTTGTTACTTCCTGTCTGAAAACATCTGTTATTGTAGGTCTAGTCTGCCTGGCAAGTCTGCACATGTAGTCATTTAAAAAAACTGTGAAGAAGAAAGGTTGCAGGGGGGTGATTACAGGCTCCATGGAACCAGCAAGACACCGCATTCACAGAGAAAACCACAAAGAACCCTACAACAAACATAGAAACAAAGTTAAGGTTTGAAAGTTTTTCAAAAATGTCCATAATTTGTGATTTCCTGCATTCAGATGCCACACGAAACAATCCGCCTCAGTGGGGTAGCTTTCATCTAGAAATGGGACACTTTATCACACTCAGCGGTGATGAAGAGAACGACGTTTGGGTGCTCAGCAGAGAGGCCGAGGATCGATAAGGCCTTGATCTTTCCCGAGAGGGTACAGTATGTCAAACCAGGACAGACGACTGAAGAACTTCTTCTCTCTCTCGTTTCATCAGCTGCCATATTAGATATGCTATTTAATGATATAAACTTTGAATTATTATGAGCCTCTATCCCATTTTGATCCTCTATTCACATTTTTTTTTCAAGAATGTGTTATCCTCTTGTTCATTCATTAAATATTTTACTTTAAAAAAAGAAAGTATCTGAGAAAATGTATGTCGGCTTAGAAATTCACTGTTCACTATAATTCACCTTTTCACAGCAGCCATATTGTGAACGCAGGTGTTACCAATGATACTAATTAAGATCCTGGTCCATTTAGTGCAACCCAGAACTTTAATTAGTATCACTGGTAACACCTGTGTTTGCCCGAGTGTTTTATGTCAAAATGTCTGCTGTGAAAAAGGTTTATAATGGACTGAAGTGATCGAACCGGCTGTGTATGTTTAGCTACAAGTTAAAAATGGTAATTATCACTGGTGGATTCAAGGGTGGAGGACAGGGGAGACAATAATAAAGCACCCCCCAGGATGCCTTGAGTGGACAAAACATGATAAAGCGCCCTGTGGGGTGTCCTTTGAGTGACAAAACATGATAAAGTGCCTTCTAGGGGACTTCTGAGTGGAACAAAACTAATAAAGTGCCCTCTAGAGAGCCCTTTCAGTGGATAACATGGGATAAAGTGCCCTCTAGGGTGCCCCACCACATGCAGCTGGTGCCCTTTTCATTTTTTTCATCCCTGCCCCTCAGTCAGCCCCTGCTAACTATGTTTAGATATTCGGACAAGTATGATCTAAGTACGTCTTTGGTGTTGTTAAGGTCAGGGGTTGAGGGACCGCAGCCCACTATGACAGCAGTTATGCTCACAGAGGGCAAATTTTCAGGTTATTATTTATGTCCAGTGCAAACGCAGGAAACAATGTGGCCTGTGTGGCAGGTGGGCGTGCATCATATTCGATTTTAAAGGAGACCAGAGTTTCTGTTCTGAGCCATAACAGAACCAGAAGTGGGCAACTCGAGTCACATAACCTGACCTGAGACTCACTTGACTAACACTGATGAAGGCTTGACTGGGTATTCATGTCCTGAGACTTGACTTAGACTTGTGATAGATGACTTGAAAGGACTAGGCTGCAACAGAACAGCAGAGGCCGACACACTCGGCTCAGCTGTCATGTGGGGAGCAAGTCCGAAAATAATACAATTTGAGGATCATGTTGTAAATGAGAAGAGAACAGCGTTATGTAAGGTTCTGCAGCTCAGAAATCAGAGACACGACCACCACAACATCCAGCTTCATCTGTCACTATGAAACTCACACAGAAGTGTGAGAGAATGTGATATAAAACAGGCGCAAGATTGTGATATAACCATTTAAACAACGCGCACATTACAAGCTAACACATTTATTATTGATTGCAACAAAATGTCAAATATCAGCAATATTTATAAGGTGTAGGGCTGCAATAGTTTTAATTAATGTTGAAAATAAAACTTTTCATGACGACTGTCTTCAGCTGATTTAAATGTGTATTGTGATGATTCTCTCCCTCATCAGAATTTCGTGTGACTTGATTTGTGACTCGCCTGACCTGTGCAACGACTTGACTTGCTTGATTCTCACCACAGGGACTTGGGACTTGCTTGAGACTTGAAGGTGAAGACTTGCTTTCGACTTACACCCACGATGTGGACCACACCTGAGCCTCTGCAGCCCTGCCTCTTAGAAATTAGGTTTATATGCGACTAACCTGCAAACAGAAAATACATTTTGAGGGAAACGTAATGTCGACCAAATTAGGTTTTCTATTAACATAATGGAGAAATGTTGTTTCACATTTTGCGAACATGTTGTAATCCAGGCAGAAATTACGTTGTCACCATTATAAAAACAATTTAGTAACATACAAGTGTAATTTCTATGGAGACAGGTTGGTTGGTGATAGGTTGGTATTTAGGATCCCATTTTTGCAACACATATGGAACGCATTAAAATGTGTGTATTGACTCCATATACTGTGTGTCACCATGTGTGTCTGCCCATGCGGGACACTAATGATGTGAAGCTTCAGAAAAAATGGACAATAAGTGAGATTTTTGTCCCGGTAACCATCTGGGCTAAACACTACTTGGGGTACAGTGAATTCGAGTTAAATCTAAATTGTAAATCAACCTTATTTTGCAATTCTCTACCACCCCCACCCGAGATGTCGCTCAGTATTGATTTTCTGCACTACCGGCTAACTCAGACAAGTACCCTGGTTGTTGCCTGTGTGGTGCAGAGGAGCAACATTTGCCCACCACCTCGGTACACCGAGTTCAATACCCAGTTGTGGTGCTTTCCAGCTTCAGGCTTGCAGTCGTGCAGATGGTGTTGCTGCACTAATGATTCCTGCTGGGTGGTTGGGTTGCTTGTGCAGTGAATGCAAAACAAAAAGAAAAAAAAATATTATATAGGCTGTTTGGTTTGAATGGGCCCATCTTGGCTCAAACATGAGCCCAATTACATGGATACATAAGAAATCTGCGTGAGATTTATTCACATGGGTTCCGCTTGAAGCCCTCCTTGGCTCCATTAGCAACCCACGTGTGCAGACCATTATAGAGCTGCTGTAGCCTGTTATGGAGTCAGGGGACAAATGGGACTGATCATATAGACATGTTAGCTACATATTGTAACTTTGATTATCTAATAATCACATCCAGGAAATGGTAACTTCTACAATTTGAAGCCATCTTACGTATTTGTCAGCCTTCCCAATTACTGCTATTTTTGAAGCTCCCAGTGAAGGCGCAGACATCACTACCCAAGCTAACCCTGTAGCCTTTGCCTCACTTCGATCCTAGAGAACTTGAAGTCTATTAAGCCCCCACCATTCACAGTTTGGATCAAACAAGCGCCATTGTTAATTCCATTAGAAAAAACTCAGATATACCAGATGTAAGTCCCATCAGAAATTTACAGACACTTGATCTCCCTTTCTAGAACTCAGTCTTACTCTTGTCTTTTTCATTAATACTACAGTAAATCTCTTCCCTCTCAATTAACTACCCTTTGAAGGGGCGTCCCTTAAAGTATTAGGACTGGACGGAGACGATTTAACAACTCGAGACAGTTGGCTGATAAAGTGCGTATTCATGTGACACTGGGATGAACACTTATCTATGCCTGCCTGCGTCTGTATTAAGATATGTGGATACGTATATGTCAATGTATATGTGTTTATACACTGAATATATCTGCGCTGTTTCTTTGACAAAGCGGGGGATGGGGGAGGTGGGCTACCCAACACTCATTAGAGGGCATCAACAGTCTTTTTAAAAGTATAAATTTCACGATAGAGAGCAGTCCTAAACGTCTGGCTCTACTGGGGCTTTAACATCGTCACTTTTGGCCACGCTAAGTCAAAACATGCCGTGCTGATTCTCTCCACTCCGCTCCGCTTCAAATACGCGCCAAGTCTGTTTTTGACGGATGCCACGTCATTTAGCACAGAAAAGGAAGGGAGACTCTGGTTTTTAAAATACAGCGTGGTGACGTGCTGAGTCAAACCGAGTCATTTTGAACAGTAGGAGACGTTTTGATCCATTTCAAACCCATGAAATGTCAATAAGCAATATTAATATTAACACCAGCATTTATGTGTTTCATCACAGTTATCCACAGTGTTTGTGTGTTTATTTACTGAAAACACTATAAATGAAGTTAAAAAAGATATAAGGTTAATGACAGTATTGTTCACTTAGCCATTTACAGTAGCTGGAAAAGTACTGAAAAAATTATCTGTAATGCATATTATTTTTCTACTTCACCGTATCTTATTAATATTAATATCAACTGGATTGTCTGCTCACTCTGCCCAGTGTTAGACTTAGTTCATGTGCTGAAAGGTGGCAGGCTGAGCAGCCCAGTTGGATGTTGAGTGTATCCTCCATCAGAAACACTGTGGCTCCATAATGGCCATAGCCCATACATCAAACTAATGTTTTTAAATTAGTGGTTAGAGTGTAAAAGGGTGATGCAAAGCAGAGCAGTGTACACATCCATAGAGAAAAGAGGCCAAGCAAGACGTACATGAAAATATCATGTAATAAATATTATTTTACATAATGGTATTTTTCTAAGGGTGAGAAGTTCAGTCAGCCATGAGGGACTCGGAGTGGAGGCGCTGCTGCTTTGCGTAGAAAGGAGCCAGTTGAGGTGGTTCGGGCATCTCGTAAGGAGGCTGCCATGGTTACCTCCCCATAGGGAGGTGTTCCAGGCACGTCCAGCAGGGAGGAGGCCACGGGGCAGACCGAGGACTAGGTGGAGGGATTGTATCTCCATCCTGACCTGGGAGTGCCTCGGGATCCTCCAGTCAGAGCTGGTTAATGCAGTCGGGGGAAAGCGAAGTCTGGGGTCCCCCTGCTGGAACTGTTACCTCTGTGACCCTTATATATTTATGCTATCTATTGCTCTACATTATTTTTATTATATATAACTATCAGTGGTGGAAAGAGCACTGAAAAAATCTGTACTCAAGTAAAAGTACTGGTGTTGGAAAAATACTTAAGTAAAAGTACAAAGTATTTGTCTCAAAGACTACTCAGAGTATTAGTTACTTTTAACCGTTGATTTCACTGTCGCCTCTCCAGACTAGGGTTACAATTTTTGTGTGTTTCCCTGAACCAATATGAAAACACTAGCAATCAATTAATCATTAATAATTTTTAAAATAAAAAAACATGTTTTTTTCCTAATTTTCCATTTTTCATTTCCATTTTTTCCTCGTTTTAAGTCCAAGTTTAATTTTCCTTATTCAACGAACAGCTCCACCAGACAGAACAATGTCAAAATATCATATAAATATCCATGAGTAGATTTTTAATTGGTTAAATTCTTAACAGCAATCAATCAGCTTTCTCACAGTAAACTGACTATCTTTGTCTTGTAAAACACTGATCAATATTTTATGACATTTTATAGACCAAACAACTAATCGATTAGTGGAAAAAATATCGCCAGATTGATCACTAGTTGAAAAATAGGTGTGAAAACAGGTGGAGCACATGGACGTACGTCCGACAAGATTGTGACATGTATGTCCTCGTTTTCATTGGTCCGTTTGTGATCAGATCACCTGATTGGCTACTAAAATGCAGACGAAAGGTTTGGATGTTGATTCACATCGTACTCAGTACTCAACTATGGGTTTAGAAGTAACTAAATAGATTACATCTTATAATGAATACTTAAGTACAAGTAGACTTGAAAATCTACTCATAAAAGTACAAGTGCCCAAAAAACCTACTTAATTACAGTAATTTGAGTATTTGTAATTAGTTACTTCCACTCCTGATAACTATATCATTATTATTATTAGCATCATAGTTGTCAGTATCACTCTGCTCTTGCACACCAGGTCCATTGATCTTTATCTACATTGTCACTGGGCGTACCTTGTGCATCCTGTGTACTTCCTGTTTATATTTTGCGTATTCTGTCCTTGTATTTATTGCACAAACTTCTGCTGCTATAAAAATTTAATTTCCCACTGGGATTAATAAAGTAATCTATCTATCTATCTATCTATCTATCTATCTATCTAAATGTACAGTATTTCATTTAAAAGAAAAGCACAGTCTCAATACAATAACATTCTTAAATACATTTCCAAAAACTACAGTGGTCTCAAATTCATGCATTGAAACCTCATGTCATTAATATATTTCATCACAAATAATTCCATAACAAAATACACTATACAGTATACAATAAGGACAATATGAAATGCAGATTAACGTGCAATAGGCCCACCTAGAACAACAATCTAAAATTTACTGATCCGTGCTTCTGATTTAAGAGGGCAGACATTCATCTTCGTGGTCACAGAATGGCAGCTGAGTACAGGAAGGCCTCCTTCCCCATACAGCTCTTGAATCTGAAGGGAACCAGATTAAATGTACTTCCTCTTGTGGTATAATTGTGGTATTCCCTAATTCGGGTAAAAGCAGCCACACAGGTATTTTGTAATGAGTAATGAGACATATTTTAATCTGCTTCTCTTTTACTGTCAGCCATCTAAGGCTGATAAAAATGAGCTTGCAGGAGATGTGTCCTGGACGAAAGTTTAGTTTTATTAGTATCAACCGTACCTGTTTATTTTGTGTAATTTCTTTTGAAAAATCATGGTGTGTGGTGTGTGACAGGAAAGGCATGCATAATCAAAATGACACTGTACAAGAGCCCCTGTCATCAGTGTCACTAATGTCTGCCTATCCAAAATATTCAAGCCAGAGATCTGATTTTTTTGTGGTTAACCTAAGTGACCTTCATTTGTGCCATCCTCTCCCCACATAAGTGGCTGTCTAGAGTACACCCAAGATATTTAAAGGAATAGTTCATCCAAAAATGAAAATTCAGTCATTATCCTCTCACCCTCATGCTGATTGAGGGTTGGGTTTATTTTGTTGCTGTGGTTTAATGTGAAATGGCTGTGATATGGGAAATGACTCATCAACACATACCCTGAATGTTTTGACTATCTTGAACTGAAGCAGGAACTTACATTGAAGTATTTCTCTCATGAATTATTATAAAGATATGTAAGAATTCCATTGAACCTGCGGGGTGCGCTATACAGCATCCGCTTATTTCATGGTAGTGCCACATAAGCTAGTCGTTTACAGTAAATGACTGTGAAGTACTGTTCATTTGTTCTTGATAAACCAACAGAGAACAATAAGTAATCAAAGAGGGTTAAGACAGTGGTTCTCAAGCTGGGGTGTGGGACCCCACGGGAGGGCGCAGAGCCACTGCAGGGGGACTATAGAGTGAAATAAAGCTAATTATATAGGGGAAATATTGAGGGTCGGGTTTATTTTGTTAGTCTGCAAAAAAAAAAAAAAAAAAAAAAAAAAAAAAAAATGCTGCTGGAGTTTCACAGGAAACCAGTGTTGCAGAATCTCCCAAACAATGGAAGTGAATGGTGACCAGTTTTCAAATGTATAAAAAACAACTGAAAAATGCCTCCATACTGCTCATCTGGTGTAATCCAAGTCTCCTAAAGCCCCAACATGCCGTTTACACACCATCACAACACACACACCCAGTTCAGACAGTGTGCACGTGCACGTGAACGTGGCGCCAAGTTAAAGATCTACAGTGAAGATTCAGACTGAAAACATGGTGTAAATAACATTTATTTTTGTCAACTTTGTGTTTTGGGGCTTTAGGAGACTTGGATTACACCAGACGAGCAGTATGGAGGCATTTTATGTTTTTATTCTGTTGTTATTTTTACATTTGAAAACTGGTCACCATTCACTTCCATTGTTTGGGAGATTCTGCAACACTGTTTTCCTGTGAAACTCCAGCAGTGTTTTGTGGACTAAAAACCTAAACCTGACCTTCAATCAGCATGAGGGTGAGCAGATAATGACTGAATTTTCTTTTTTTGGGTGAACTATCAGTTTGAGATAATCTCCCAATCTCACAACCTGTGCACACAAAGCTTTTTTTTTACAGAAATATGCCTGAATAGAGCAAATATTTAAAAGAAATGCTTTCACATTATATGATAGCATTAGTTGGTTATTTGTTCTAATTTAAAATTAATTCACTGTTTGATGGCTTGAAGGATTAAATCTTCTTGTACGTTTCAGAGGGTTCCCACAGGTCTGTCTGTTTTCACAGCTCTGCGATCAGGCGTGGGATCTCCCTCACTGGAGACTTTACAAGAAGGTTGTGAGCTTCCAGGAAATGAACTCCAATTTTAGCTGATGTGCCTGTGAAGCAGAGACAGCAGCAGCAGCAGATGCGCACAGCAACATGGCGGCGAACTGGTGACATCATTTCCATGTCAGTGAGTCACACAGGTGCTCCCTCTACACATGAAAGGCGAGCGTGCATTTCAATGCAAACTGTCAGCGCTCAGCATATACAGGAAAGCACCCAAAAAAGTTTGCTCTGGTTTAATGTGAAATGGCTGTGATATGGGAAATGACTCATCAACACATACCCTGAATGTTTTGACTATCTTGAACTGAAGCAGGAACTTACATTGAAGTATTTCTCTCATGTATTATTATAAAGATATGTAAGAATTCCATTGAACCTGCGGGGTGCGCTATACAGCATCCGCTTATTTCATGGTAGTGCCACATAAGCTAGTCGTTTACAGTAAATGACTGTAAAGTACTGTTCATTTGTTCTTGATAAACCGACAGAGAACAATAAGTAATCAAAGAGGGTTAAGACAGTGGTTCTCAAGCTGGGGTGTGGGACCCCACGGGGGGCACAGAGCCACTGCAGGGGGGACTATAGAGTGAAATAAAACTAATTATATAGGGGAAATAAACAAACAAGAGCTTGCTGATGCTGACATACTGACCTTTATTTCACTAAAATCGAAACTGAATCAGTTACCTGCCCAATTGTTGTGAACGACTCAACTATTTTTAACTTCTGAATGGGGGCATGTTAGAAAAAGTTTGGGAACCACCAGGTTTATATAAGAAGACTAAGTTGTGCTTTAAATTTGAATTACTTTTTAATTGTATTTTAAAGTAGAGGAAGTATTTTGTCTATAATATAATTTACCTCTTTAGTCCTTGAAAATGTATCGAAATCAGACAATATGAGAACTTTATATGTCAGAATTAGTAACTTATGGACTTCTTTGAGGGGTCACAAGCCAAAAACGGAAACTCAACTTGACTCAACTCGACTCGACTTTTTGGTTTTCTGTTACAGATAGTACCTGATGCCTGGTGCTTTATTTGGTATCACCTGAGTCTAGGTTCCAGTCAAGCTGAGCTGATACCCAGATGGACTTAATTTAGCAAAGATCGGCAAATGCCATCGGCCCCGAGCTACCGAGAGCCCCATAAAAAGCCTCGTAAACCTATGGTTAAGAAAGTGTTATTTTTTAAACGTTTCGCTAATTGATTCTAAAAATCCATATGCTACAATAGCATCAGGATACTTAATTCAGTGTCTTCCCTTTACGTCAGAATATTCAAAAATCTTACCATGCATCTGCAGAAATGATCCAGGAAGACAGCAGCCAATTCATGTCAACGAACAATTCAGTGGAGTGTACAGACTGTTGATAAAGTAAGCAAAGCTAGCCCAGTGGTGCTGAGAAAAGGTGGAAGTAAGAGGATACTAAAAGACACTGCCCACCCCAGTCACTTCCTGTTCACCCTGCTGTCTTCTGGCAAGAGATACAGAAGTATCCGCCACTGCACTACCAGACTGAAGAGCAGCTTTTTTCTACATGTTCCTCAGATAATAGTTTATTGTTATGACTTATTAATTATTCAGAGACTGAGAAAATGGGGAGAACAAGGGATGTGGAGGGACCCAAGCCTGTGTTTGCCTTAGGCCCCAAAAAAGTCTGTCCCTGCTGGTGCCAAAAGTTGATGTGAAAACACAGCAAACCACTGACTGGCCACAGCACATGAGACAGCCATCAATAGTGACCACAGTTATTTTTGTATTATGGAAGAAATGCAGACGCCATCCTTTCATATCCTCTGTTATAAGAATAGTGTAGCTCTTTTTTTGTAAATGTGGTTGAGGAAGAGAAAGCGGGTGGCAGAAAGTGACAGTGAATGCAGCAGAGCTGAAGAAAAGGTGAGTAGTGAAGCTGTCAGTGTGGCAGTAAATATACAGTGTAGGTTTCAGTTTGTCAGTGAATAAAGGCTGCAGCATCTCCAGACAGAAGCACCTGTGTGTGTGTGTTGTTTCCAAACTGCTGGAATGAGGCACAACCTGCAGTGGAAAACAACATAGAAGTACTAAAAGTGGGTAGTGTCAAGTGGAGCTGCACCATGCAGTGGAAATACCGCTAATGAAGATTGTCGAGTTTTGGCAACTTGATCACAGCATCTTTGGCTTCAGGAAATTGTCCCAGGCATTTTTACCAAAACGTCAGATGGGCAATACATCATCCAGCCCCAGCTGCCAGGGCCGCAGCCCCTTTTGAGGGAAAGATCACACTTTGAAATAATGAGAGAAACTGGAAAATGCCAATAAGCTGCTGTGCAGCAGGTTGTAAAACAAATCAACATACGAATCCATCACAATCTCTGGTTCCCCAAACTTCCTGGAAAGGAAATGGATCCCAGAAGAAGAGCTGTAAGAATGTATGAGCCTCCAGAGAACAGTAATTGTTTATTTTGGCAGCAGTGTTAATTCCTTTTTGATGATAATAAATATGAATTAGCTTCTGTCATTGAAATTATGCCGCATTAGAAAGCAAGGCTTTCACACTAAGGTTTGAGATACATAATGAATATTCACTGTCAGTGTGGTCATTAGCTAAATGATGTTGGTGCAACTGCTAAACGTTAGCTCGAGTGGGAGGCTGCTGGAGTTCAGTTGTAACATTACAGCAGCGTCAGACTGTCGTTTCTTTAACAAGTTTTGTTATTTACAGATGACACTTCACTTTACCCTAACTATTAAATAACTTTAGGGCCTTTATGAAACAATGAAGCAATGTTGTTTCCTGTAATTAGCATAATGAGCTAATTAATTGCCAAAAACAGGAAATTGCTTTTAGTTAACTTTTAGAACAGTGATTTAAGAGTCTATGTCAGATGACCAGAAATTCAAAAGCCCTGAATGTTTCATGTGTAAATGTTATGACACTGTATGTGATTGCCACCTTGCTAACACTAGCTACCTGATTTGTTTTCATCAGAACAAGTTTTTGTTTCTCACTATTTGCTTGTAGATGGTTAGCCAACATTAATAGGAAGCAGGATTACAACTGCAAGCATCATTTAAAGGTACAGTATATACGTTCTGCCACTAGAGGTCTCTGTGGAGTAGCATGGGATCATGGGAGATGTTATCCTCATGTCACTTCACAATAGCAGCAAATGTAAATGACGTCTTTCAAGTCAACTTGGCATGTCGGGGCTTTAGGAGACTTGGATTACACCAGACGAGCAGTATGGAGGCATTTTATGTTTTTATTCTGTTGTTTCTTACATTTGAAAACTGGTCACCATTCACTTCCATTGTTTGGGAGATTCGGCACTGTTTTCCTGTGAAACTCCAGCAGTGTTTTGTGGACTAAAAAAACTAAACCCGACCTTCAATCAGCATGAGGGTGAGTAGATATGACTGAATTTTCATTTTTGGGTCCTTTAATGGACAATATATCTCTGATATATCTCATGTTTTCCCAGAAGTCATAGTAACTATCTACCAACAGCTCGCAGGAAACGCATGGTTACCTTGAATAAATTACAGATTCCCCTGGGTTGGAGATAATATAAAATATATAACATATGTCCAGTGTTTTTATATATTTGAATGCAGAAATCTTATATATTATAGCTTTAACCTCTTTGCAGCAAGGATAAGTTTTTGCTTGTCTTTTACTGCTAGCACAGTAACATAATAGTAATAACATATTAGTAAAAAACATAAAAAATAAGACTCTTACATGCTGATAAGGGAAAGGCAACAGGGCTAGGAGTGCTTTCTTACTTTTTATATGCATGATGGAATTAACATTAAAATAAACTTACTCTAAATTTTCCTCATTTTACCTGATAATAACCATCCAAATTGGCCAGCATGCAACTCTTAGCAACCAACTTGAATTTAATCCACTAGACGAATATATGATTTCAATAGGAAACACCATTACTGGGTTCAGGAAATATCCCATGGACTAATTTGTTGGAGATCATTAGCAGCCATCTATTACTAATGAACAAACTTGCCCACTGACCAACACTAATGAACACAGCCCGGCAGGTATTTGTTTTACATGTGAGCCTTGCATAAGATGCTTTGACAGGCTGAACAGGCTCAATGCCGCCACCTGATGACACGTCGAGGAACCATAATTCAAACTAAAGGCGAACATCATCAAAACACATGTAAAACCAAGTTAGACATTCCTGTGAGCAATCCAGTTTTCTCAGTTATGAATTGCAGCTGTGGAACACGAACAGATATTTTCCTCAGATGGGAGATTGGATAGTGGCTCTGAACAGGTTGATGTATTTCTGCGTCTGTTTACAGTTACACATACAAGATGCACTGTCTACACTTGCTCCGTGAGCCAGGAGCTTAGGCAGCCTGGGCTTTTCTGCCTGCAGTTGCAAAAATGCTAACTCCGTCCTGATTACCATACCCGCTGCTGGAAAGATCGTTTTTCACATTTTATTTTTCCCTTTTGCCAGTATGGTGTTTCAAATCAAAATGGACCACCCCGCCTACTCGCGTGAACAAATTGGCTCTGCTACTGAATCTTACTTCCATTTCAAATGAGAATCAAATGCAAGTCAGATTCCAGCGCTGTGCCTCCCCATGAATATTACATCTGTTTTCGCTTACAGTTTCACATTTTTCAAGACGTTTATGTTTTAATGCGATTTTAAATTTGGGTTCTTATCCATTTCAAGTTTATTTTGCTCCCTTAAGATATTCTGTAGCATTCCTTTCTGAAGGATGTGCTCCTGCGGTCCAGACACAGAAAGATCTGCTGGGATAGAGCCGAGTTAGAGGCGATTGTGCCAAGACGGGGCCTGCGACGTGAGGTTGTTTTTTGTTGCAATGCACTGTTCCTTTGTGCGGACACCCTGAGTGATGTGGTTGTAAAGGGCCCTGGACATAGTTCTTTATCATAGGTCTATGAGACTTTCAGAGTCTCTCCAGTAATCAGGTCCACATGCCAATAGTGATGGATTCTACTCTGCAGCTGCTCTGCACCAGACAACACACACATACAAATCAGAATTCACATGCCCAAGTCTTTCTTGATCAATAAACATTTACTCCTGGAGAGAGGCTGCATCTGCAAGCCTGTCTTTGTAATCAGATCAAACTTTTCTGTTGATATATGAGAAAATGCATAAATAGGATGGACCCCTCAGTTCTGTCAATGCCCATAAACAGCATGTATTGTTTTTAATTGCAGTCAGGAATAGATTGCCATTACTGTCAGACACCGAGCAAATGTAGGTGGACACACAGCCTGCTACAGCTGCCAAATTTATAAGGATGCTAATGACATTGCTGTAAAATACAGAGATCATTTTAATCAATTAGCTGAAAGCATTTGCGTTGCTGATTAAGCCAGAGAGGAGGGCGACAAATGGCCACGCTGCTCAGGTTTGGATGGGGAGGAAGGCGCCCCTATTTCAGCCATGACGGATGTTGGAGCATGCCCGGACGCTGCTGGACTGCTAAAACTTTGCAAAGAGACGCTTGATATTTCACATTCGACCTCAGTGCGGCTCCAGAGCAAGAAATGTAATACACATTTGACCGCCGGACTATGAGAGAACAGAGTCATGCTGTGACACAGATTGGAGTTCGAATGTGAAGAGCCTTTCTGCAGGTCCAGCAGTTTGTGAAATCCTCTGCTGTCCTATTTTGTAATAGTGTTATTTTTGGGGGTTTTTTTATGCAACATTAACATATTCATCCCCTGCCATTCTTCCTAGAATAATCATTTAACAGTAAGGTGAACGGATTACAGCCAGAAATGGACTTCATGATTATTTTCCTGTATTTTTCTGTCATTATTATTTTAGGTATGAATACTAATGTGTGTCAATTTAGTCTGCCCGAATAGAAAAACTTTAGCCTTTTTTTATGAATACTAATCCCTCACATACTCAAAATTCCAGGATAATTCTGAGTGCTCCTGCTCCTCGCTGAATCTGTTTGACCGGTGCTGCTATCTCACCCGTGCAGCCAGGGGAAAAGTAGATAGTGTATCATGCCTAAAAGCAGGGAGATATTTTTTTTAGATTCACTTACTCCTCTCTGCAGGGAGGTCAGAGGTCAGAGTCAGCTACAGGCCAGTAGTCCTGAAGCTGGTGGGGATTCAGTGTCACCCTCAAGGACATTTTGGTAAGGGTGTTTCTTGCAGAGTCTTCTGGTTTTAAGGTCGGTAACCCTGCTCAATGTGCCACCCCGCTGCCCAAAAGTCAGCTGTGGAGCACTTCTCATTAATGTACAGCAATGAATAAAAGTCCTGGCAATAATTTGCATTATTGTAGGCCAATATGAACAAAATCAATCTCAATTTCATGTTATTTGTGGCCAAATACCTGGTTATTCATATTTATCAATATTGCAACAGTATAGGAGGACTGTTGGTGCTTTCGCAAAATATTAAAGGGACAATTCGTAAAAATTACATGTCCAAAAATGAGTAGAGGAGTCTAAAAATTGAGTTGGAGCCATAGGCGGTATATTAAGTTGGTAGAAATCCTAGAAGTGAGTTGTTTCCCCTCACGACCCCCTCCTCCCAAGACTCGAGGAAGCTCAGGCAGGCTGCAGGAGCACAAGACAAGCACAACACTGTAATTTGCGAGTAACAAGTGATGACGAGTCCTACACTCTTAGTTTATCAGCTGTCAATGCTGTAGTAGGTCTTGCATTACCTTCGCTACAAATGTAGTGATTTTTCATCCTTCATAGAGTTTGAGATCTGTGCCAGAACCAGACGGGACCCGACGGGTTTGGGTCGGGTTGTGCCACATTTCTCACATATTTCATGGGCTTACGCCAGGTTTTATCATTATTATCAGAAGTAGTCATAGTAGTCTTTTTTTTTCTTTTTCTCCCCAGTTTTGTCATTGCCAGTTAAAATTCCCCCCATTTATTGTCCCTGTCACTGCCAACTCCTCCTGTTTGGTGCACAGAGGGAAGCTTGTTAAGAAAAATGGCTGAAATATGCTAATGAGGGTTGGGTTCGGGTCGGGCTTTTTGGGCTCAACTTTTCAGGCCTGATTAAAGCTCTAATTCTTACGTCACTTAACTTGTCACAGTTAACTTGGCACATATTACACAATATCATGTTTGTTTTTTTTTTACATTCTGATTATCACCTCAATGCCTTCGATAAACATTGTCAACCTTAGTTAGCTAGTGTTGTCATCTCCATTCAGACACAAGAAAAACAAAATAAAACTCGGCTCCTCTTTCCACTGCTCCAATTATCACTAACTACTGTTTGGTCAAAATAAACCCTTAATTCACTGTGCGAGGGTGTACACGCCATTTCTCTGATGTCTGACTTACCTGTCGCTCCTCTCCAGGTAATACTTTCACTTACATCTTGACGCTGTGAGTTAATGGTTTCTTTCCACCAAACCAGGGCTGATGATTGCTGAAGCAGTGGAAAGACAAGCCAAGATGTTTATGCTGAGTTTTATTTTGTTTGTTGAGTTTGAATGAAGATGATGATGCTAGCTAGTAGCAGCTAGCTTGCTAATGTTGCTTTCGATTCGAAGACAATGATGTGCTCATCAAAATGCTGAAAAACACTATTAAATGAACTGTAAATACTATCCACAACATGTATCAATCTAACTGTAAAAAGTGAAGTAATTAACTTAAAAATTAAAAATCAGTAATTAGCACCCGGGCTGTTAACCTGGAGCTAAGAGAGCTTTCACACTGACACATTTCTGACACATTTCAAAGTGGGCTAACCCCGACTTTAGCCTAGGGTTAGCTGGCCCTGCTGTGGAGCAGGGTTAGCCCCAAGTTTGCGGGGTTATCCCCTGAAAATCGACTAAACCCAGGGCTAAAAGCTGCCAGTGTGAACTAGGGCTAAATGAAGAAGAAGATAATTAGCCAGGTGCATGCAAACTGTTAGCCCAGGGTTAAGGATATGCAGTATGAAAAGCCCTTTAGTGCACTACATTGCGCAGGTAAAGAATTACATCACTTTACTGTAATACAGCCTTTAAAACAAAAAAAAAAAAAAAGACTCTTGTATCATATCGTGATATAACAATAACCAAAATCTATAACGATATCTAGTCTCATATCACGATAACAACATAATATCGACACACTGCCCTGCCCTAACCCCTATTTTTTTCTGTCATTAATTTGAACTGTTTGCTTACTTGTGTTTCAGAAAAGATGGTAATGGCTCTGCAGAGTCCTAATCTAAATAAATAATAAAGGATTATGTTCAGCAAGTTCTCACAGCAGTGTTGTGTCCAGTGTAGATCAATACAAGTCCTAATTGAACAATATCGCCGTGCAGAAAGCTCTCCAACAGCTCCCGATCTTTTCTTCCTCATTTAGAGAGAAAGTGACTCACATACATCCCGCTGAATGCTATTGTATCTCTAATTACACAGGGTACATTCTCATATTTTCATTTAGCCTATTTATGGTAAATCATGAAATGGTGCCATGGTGCCACCTGCTTTCTCTCTCTCTCTCTCTCTCTCTCTCTCTCTCTCTAAAGTATTGTGAAGGTTTGTGAATGTTTCATGACTCATCATTGAGGTTGCTCTCCCTCCCTCCCTCCCTCTTCCCTCTCCGTCTCTCATCCCGTCTCCACAATCTCTGAGAGTTCAGTTCCCTTGCTCTCACTTTGTATGAGGCAAGTCTAATTAGAGTGAATTATTTGGCTGATGGTCTGTGAAACACATTGCGCCAATTATCAGTGTACTATAAACAGACTGTTATCTGTGAAATCCCTCTGCCTCGGAGCGTACGAGGATGGAAGCGTGATTAATATGCAAAGAAACCAGGTCACAGATAAAACTATCCATCGGTCAAACGGGAGACTGCTACGGGGGGACAACTGCTTTTGATTCTGTGCAGGGTGTTTTGTCCTAACATGTCTTATTCGCCTCAGTCGGAGGTGAAGCACATTGTAAACATCGGTTTCTACTGAGGCTCTACTGGACCTACTACTGACTGAAGAGTGGTCCTATTAAAACATTAAGGAATAAACATTTGGCTCTAAACTGTAGCTGGGGATGCAGCGTGTAAGATTAAATCTTTCAAATGTTCTGTGATTAATTGGTAACACTTTTCAATAAGGTGCACACAATTTAAAGCAGTTTCCAGGGAACAAATGAGGAATGAATAAGGAACTAACTACCAGTGGGCCATTAGTTACTGAGAAACCCCTAATCAAATTTTATAGAGTTGCTAATGATGAGTTAATGAATGAATGAAGAGTAAGTAATCATGAGGTAATGAGGGACCACTCAGGAGGGGACACAAAAAGAGTAATTAATCACAAGGTAATGACGGACTACTTAGTGACTACACAGTAATGTGTATCAGTTTACTTCAGGAGACACAAAATAGTAAATAATCATAAGGTAATTTGCGACTACTCAGTGACTACATAGTATTACGTATCACCTCACTTTAGAGGACAAAACAAGTAAGTAATCATAAGGTAATGAAGGACTACTCAGTAACTACACAGTAATATGTATCACTTCACTTTAGGGGACATAAAAAGAGTAATTAATCACAAGGTAATGAGGGAGTACTTAGTGACTACTCAGTAATATGTATTAAATTACTTCAAGAGACACAAAAAGAGTAAATAATCATAAGGTAATTTGGAACTACTCAGCAATTACACAGTATTATTCATCATTTACTTGAGGGAAACAAAAAGAATAAGTAATCATGAGGTAATTAGGGAGTACTCAGTAACTACACAGTATTATGTATCATTTTACTTGAAGGGACACAAAGAGAGTAAATAATCACAATGCAATGAGGGACTACTCAGTAATATGTATCACTTTACTTCAGGAGACACAAAAAGAGTAATTAATCATAAGGTAATGAGGGAGTACTCAGTAACTACTCAGTATTATGTATCACTTTAGGGAACACAAAAAGATTAAGCAGTCATGAGAGAATGATGAATTAATGAGGGATTGCTGTTTAAGTAATCAATAATTAATAGTCGTTAGTAATTTTGTGCCATTCCCCAGCCAGAGTTAATCAGGAGCTGTTCATAAACAAAGTGTCAGTATGAGTCTTCCACAGGTATTCATGAAAACATCATTGATTGATGATTCATCAGTATCAGGTCTCCCAGTCTGTTGTCTAGTTACTCTCTAGTCTTCCATTGGGAATTGTTAAAGAAGTACTTAATAGCAATTCATCATTGATCAAGTAGTTCCTGATTGATTCCTCACTTGTTTCTTCTTTTAGTTGTTTTAGAAACAACACATGAAACATTTTGGGAGGGACTTTTCCTTTAATGTGGTTTAGACAGAAGTAAACACTTAAAGCTGTCGAGCTCCTAAGTAGTATTTACTGTATATTGAGTTTGTAAACCTTAATGTTCAACCTGTAGAGACACTTTAAGATGGTACGAGGAATCTCAATCCTCTTACAATAGCTAATAACGGCTAACATAATTATTTTATAGAGTGCCTCATAATGTTTACACTGCAGTTTTCAGCTTTGCAGGCCCACTATACAGCACTAAATCTTATTAGTTATTCTGAATACCTTGTGCTCTAGTTAACACAATTCATTTGGGTCTCATTAAAGTGTTTTTAATGAATAAGGAAACGACTTAATGCGCTCCGTTAGTGACCTGCGATGGTTAAGAACATCATTAGAATCACCAGCCATCAAAGTGTGGGCTGATCCCAGCTGATTACCGTGAATGTGGACAAAGCAGTTTTGAGGACCTAATAAACATCAAGCTAAATGTGGCTTGTTTACAGTGTGGTATTATTTTAATAACAGCCCAAGTAAAGCTCACAATATATACAGTTTCCTTTACTGAAATGAAATGATGTTGAGCAAGGGAAAGAAAAGCCAGTGGAGCTGGGTTCACATTTATGACTTCAACTCCTCATTATACCATACTGACCCTGTGACTGTGTGTGTGTGTGTGTGTGTGTGCGGAGGTGTGTGTGTGTGTGTGTACGTGCACTTGAGTGTCATTACTCCTAATGACTTGTGATATTTCAATAAAAAAAACCTGGTAAATTACCATGGCTACCATGCGCACATATCAGCAGCCCTGTCAAATATTAATTCATTATATATCAAATTTGCATTATGGGAATTAAACGGTCACTGCTCTGACAGTAACTATTTAAAATAGCAAGTTATTGAAATATGGAAAGACACAGAATGTGCGACCCCGTCTTTCACAATAATCCATGTTAGATATAGAAAAGATTTTGTTTTGGTAGCACATGGAAATCACGTGTTCTTGCAGTCTGACAAAAATCTAAAAATAGACCAAGTGCTGAGTGATAAATTAAAGAAAGGTTAACAAAGTTCAGTAGATAATTACAAATGTGTTTATTTGTGTCATGACAGGAAAAGCAATTTCCTGTATGTGTACTAACCACCACCTCTAAATCTCACAGGATTTACTTCCATTTTGCACAGCTTCATATAATTTAACTTACAGTATGATCATGCATGGAGCCCCTAAAGGAGGTGGAGGGGAAAAAAATTGATTTACAAAAAAAATACTTTGCATTCTCCCAAGAAACTTTTGCATTCCCCCACAAAATTTTTGTGTTCCCTCGAAAAACTTTTGTTTTACCCCTTACAAAACTTGCTGTCTCGCAAAACTTTGCGCTCTCTTGCAAAACTTTTGCATCCGCTCACAGAACTTTTGCATTCTCTAGCAACATTTTTTGGCTGTCCCCAACAAAAGTGTTTCATTTCCTCACTAAACTTTTGCATTCACTCACATTAGTTTTGCTTTCCTTCAAACTTTAGCTTTCACTTGCAAAACTCTTGCTGTCCCTCACAAAACCTTTGCTTTCCCTTGCAAAACTTTTTCTTTCCCGCACAAAACTTTTGTGTTTTCTCTCAAAACTTCTGCATTCCCTCGCAAAACTTTTGTGTTCAGTCCTGAGATATATTTTGAGAAGAAAAAAGCTTCAAGGTCAAAACCCAGGGGAGAAGGAAGAGCAAACTGGGTCATTCATAACGTTATAACACAGAGAAGCAATTGATTTAAAGTTCATCTATACTTTACTTTTACGCTAATGCTACCATTAGCCTTCTCAAAAAATTATTATTTATCAGAAACTTTTGTGAGCTTAGCGTTACTGGGCACGCTAACTAGATCACATGTCTGTTTGTATCGTTAGCTTTGTCTGTATCATTAGCTTTAATGCTAGTTAATTCCCTTACATACAACTTGCTCAAGGCAGGATTTTTTTTTCCTACCCATAATCTTTTTTCACACATTTCTTTAATTTTTTCACCCATCTGTCTTTTTTTTCTTCTCCCACCTCTGCCCTCAGGGGTTCCATAATGATGAACACCATTTGATAGAAAAAAATATTCTGCCAATGCTTTCATTGCTGCAGCAGAGCTCAGTATGTTAGGAATCAGTCCCTTTAAAGGTGGGCTAGTGACTGTTTGCAGCTACAGTAGCCTAGAGGTTTGAGAAAGAGGCTTATAAATGGGAGTGTTATCGGCTGAGGACACGAGTGTGGAAAGGGAATGAATAAGACTCTCATGTTCCTTGACCACTAGTATTGAAAGTAAAGTGCCCTTAAGCGAGGCACTTTTCATCCGACTGCCGCAGCGATGTGGTTGTCGGCCTTCAGTAGCAGACCGTGCAATTGGTAATATACTGTATTGGACATTCAGTACATTTAAAAGACTGAGATACGAAACATGAGACTACAGACAAAGAGAGACAGAATATAGCTGAATTAGATGCAATTCACCGAATGATTATCAAATTAAAGTAATTTCACAGGGCTATTCATTTCCATGAAGGCTCACACTGTCATCTCACAGTGAAAAGCTTTAAATGGGTTTGAATTCAGCAGCTGATTGGAGCCATTCTGTGTGAAGTTAACATGCTCTCCCTATGCCTGCTTCACATGTTTCACAGATGCTTTGCTGTTTCCTCCCACAGTCCACAAGACATACAGGTTAGGTAAAGTGGGAGCTATAAATTGCCTGTAGGTGTGATTGAGAGTTTACATGGGCTTCTATCTGTACTGTATGTGTTAGCCTCGTGATAGACTGCAATCTGTCAGGGGGGTGTGCCAGGATGTAGCTCAATGCATGCTGGGAAAGGCTCCAGCAACCCTCCTGCAAACCTGCAAGAGGATAAGGGAGCATAGAAAATGAATGGGATGAATGGAATCAATTTTCTCTGGGTAAGTAAAAGAGTTACCACAATGAAGCGAGGTTATGTTACTTTTTGACGACGAAATGAGACTCTTGCAAATGAAATGCTGCAATGCAATGCAGCCTCGCTCAGTCCAGTACAAAAACCTCTCGCTCAAGGATTTTGCTGCTACAACGTGACTCAGTCTCGTATGATCAGTAGCTCATGGCGGTTAATGTTGGCTAACACTGGACAGATACTGCTGTGTAACTGACTTTACTGACTCTTCTCAACTTGTGCCTCTGTTAAATTATATATACACTATGTCCACATTAGCATTTAGCATATGCCTGATATCAGACTGAATTGTCAACTTGTTACACAAGGTAAAGACACATTTATTTATATAGCACCATTCAGACACAAACCATTCAAGGTGCTTTACGAGAGCAAGAAAAATACAGTAAAATAACACAGTAAAAGAACATTAAACTGCATTTAAAAAACAGAAAAACAATTGTGAAAGCAAACAAATATAAAAGAGCTACAGATTATCTTAACAATAAGTTATGTATCTACTTTACATGT
This sequence comes from Lutjanus argentimaculatus, assembly GCA_034769285.1. Taxonomy (NCBI): domain Eukaryota; kingdom Metazoa; phylum Chordata; class Actinopteri; order Lutjaniformes; family Lutjanidae; genus Lutjanus; species Lutjanus argentimaculatus. Next base: position 859,249 of record JAWZSL010000064.1, read on the forward strand.
ATTCAGGAAGTTTGTTCCACAGGTGGGGAGCAGAGAAACTAAAGGATGCTTCACCTTGTTTGGTTTTGATCCTGGGAACACTGAGTAAACCTGTTCCAGATGATCTGAGGGGTCTGGGTGCTGGGTGACGTATTTAGGCCTGAGACCATTTAGTGCTTTATAGACAAATTTTTTCTGTGATTAGTTGTAGAAAATTCTGGCACATCCACTTATTGATTTCTTCAGTGCACTTATTTAGCAGATGTAGGGGACTGTAGTCATGTGGTGACACTGTTATGTAGAGTCGTGTGTCGTCTGCATAATTATGGTTGGAGATGTTATGATATTCCAATAATCAAGGAGGAGCATGTAGATGTTGAACAGAAGAGACCCGAGATCGGAGCCTTGAGGAACTCCACAGGTGGTTTTTGTTTGCACAGATTCATATTTGCCAAGTGACACAAAGTAAAATCAGTCTAAGATTTAAACCAATTTAGCACAGTGCCAGAAAGTCCCACCCACTCTTTAGTCTGTCGAGCAGTATTTTATGGTCAACTGTGTTGAATGCAGCACTGAGGTCCAGTAATACCAAAATTGAAATCTTTGATGCATCACTGCTAAGATGAATGTCATTTACAACTTTTACCCACCCTGGGTACCCACCCTGACACCCCTCACAGTCCCCCCATGGCGTCCCTTGTTCGGGCTTTTTTTTTTCATGACATGAATCAGAGTGGGTGGATTTGGAGGTGTGGATCAGGCAAATTTACATCTCTTAGTTGTCATTTTGTGGCCAAAGTGGCTGCTGTCCAGCCAAACTTGCATGGCATTGCTTTAATGTAAAAAAAATATTGTTTATTATGTGAAATAAGAAGAAGAAGTATATCTTTAAATATGCCTCCTATAACATGTCTCTACAATGCATATGTTTAAATGTTGCCATATTGTTCAACAGTACCTGGTACCTGGTGATTCACAAGAGGCTAAAGGACAACTGGTGAATTTTACTATTCACACCCACATACTCATATAAAACACTCAAAATATTTACATTATGTGTGTGCACATAACGTGTGTGTGTGTTACAAAGGTTGTAACATGAATACCATGCATACAGAGTGAAATAAAAGCATGTTCTTTTTGTATTTGTGTGGGTTTCCTTTGTGTACGTGCTGCAGTTTTCTCCCACATACCAAAGTCATGCAAGTCAGAACTGTACTTTCACAGTGATAGTGTGTCTGTGGATCTTAACTGTTGACCTGTCAGGATCCCTCAGCCTCATACTTTTATTTCATAGTTATAATTCAGAGGTTAAACAGTCTTTCTCCTTGAATCTGATATTTATATTATATATATGATGCCTTCTACTTGTGTTGCTTAGGAATTAGTTATATTGGTTGTCAAGTTTTTAGCTACACTAGCAGCATAGCGATGTGGATGGAAATGACGATCAACCGCTTTGTTCCAGACAGAAATAACTCAAGAACTTTTGGATTGCCATTCTTCATTCTTTTACAGACATTTATGGTCCCTGGAGGATAAAGCCACCTGACTTTTGTGATTTCCTGACTCTTCAGTTCTGCACTGCCAGAAGGTTAAAACTTGTACTTTTCCTGCGAAATATATTAACATCTACTTGATGGACGGGCTCACGGTCCCCTGATGATAAATCCTCACAACTTTGATTTTCCTCTGGCTCCCCCATTTGTGCTTTTGCCATCTAATTCGGTACACACGTTCGATCGGCAATCCTTCATCGAGTCAAAATTTAAATTTTGACCAAATACTTGCAGAAATAATGGCAGGGCTGGCCCAAGGCTTTATGAGGGCCTTAAGCGGAATTTGATTTTGGGGGCTCCCACCACCATCTCAGTGCCGCCAACAGTATTGACTGTTGTTAATGCTTGGTCATTTGCACACCTTCTGCAAATCTAACACATGTTTCAATTTTATTAGCTGTAGCTGTGATGTTTACCTCATACTAATGTCAGCCTGGCATGTTTTTACCCCTCTATGTTTTTTTTTTTATCTTAAAAAGGTAGCAAACTCACAGGACTGGTCTGGTGCTAAATTTTAACTTTAATATTCAAAATAACAGGACTGTGTGCATTAATGTGACACCAGCTCTGACAGAAGCAGCTGGAATTTATTGAGTAGGATTAGCTAACCAGCCTGTTTGTTTTCACTGACAATAATATATCCAAAAAATAAAAAATAAAAAATAAAAAAAATAACTAAAACAACAATTTTAAGCTTTTTTTGGGGCCTTCTGGTCACTTAGTTTGCTTCTGCCTTGGGCCGGCTCTGACTAATGACATCCCGTCACCCTCAGCTCAGCAGGTTCTGTCATTGCATTTGGGCAAAACTGAATCAATTTGTTTGGTACCAAGTGTAGGCTGCAGAAGGCAGACAGGTTAAAGGTCACATGCGATGGCAACATCCCACAGGCTTTTGTGACTTACCTTGGCATTACACTGGATTAGTCACTTTTTGGCACAGCTATTGTTGAGAAAGTTTACTGTCCAAGCGTGCTTGTAAAGTCAAGTTTGTGTAATGCAGAACAAAGCAGTTTGACATTGCAATAAAAAAACTCCTTGTAACAACTCGGATACAGTGTCACGTTGATTATGCCTGCTCTGCATGGTACACCGGCCAGACAATAAAACTAAAGAAGAAGATGCAGGTAAAATAATATCATTTGTTATCGTCTGGATGAAGGTGGACCTGTTGCCAGTCCAACAACAGCTGAAATTTAACCATAATGGAGTCACACCTGATCACCTGGGCTCACATATAGTCATGGAGCACAAACAAGGTGGTCACTACACTGGGAGGATATTCCATCAAGGCTGATAAATAAGTCTGAGCCTGAAGGAAAAAAGCCTGACTGGAATTAATTTCAACTTCCACTCGAAGCTTCAGCCGCTCCACTGAGACAATTCAGCCTGGTGTCGGCAGCACTAACTCAAGCCAAGCTGAAACAAGCTGCATTGTGAGCGTGCACGGAGAACAGAGGCAGCCCAGAACAGCTGATTGTCGAAAAGAGGATAAGATGTCACAAAAAGTAGAGAAAATTAGTGATTTTCTCCTCAGCAGTGAAACAAACCCTGCAGATTAAACTATTTGATGAATATAAAGACCATTGCACTGACTTTCACAAACACACTTTATTAAATCTGTTATAATGCAAATTGTATCACTGGTACCTCAGGCAATATAATGTAAATAAATCATTCCCCACTCTAACCTATGGCCATCATTTCCCATCATGCCTAGTGCTGGTTTACAGTTTTAAACACTGCAGCTGCATATTTGTGTCCTCATGTGTCCTCATGTTGAACATCTTTAAGGGGATGATGTTGCTGAGAGCTGCTCCCCGGCTCTCATTCTGGGCTGCTCGGCACAATATTTTATTTTATTTTGTCTCCACGACCATCTGGCGACCCACGTGGAGGTCCCGAACCCTGAGGTTGAGAACCACTGAGTTTTTAAAGGTCAGGTCTGGACTCATCTCTGAGGTAAGATGACCAAATAAATGATGATAGGCAGGTCCTGGGTGTTATAACTGTCTTTTTAATCTATGGTGTTTTGTTCTGATGTCTCTTTCTTGTAAATTGTGAAATGCCTTTAGTGCTTTTATTGCCTCTATTTTACTTTTTATTTGTTTTGTCAATCCTCTGAGGACATGTGAATCACAAAGAACAGGAAGATATTAGGACAGGTATTTGAAGTTTGTTTCTGCTGTTCTGTTTTTACAGGATGTTTTCTGCTATAGGGGCTCAATTAAGCTCGTCTGCAGCTAATCTCGAATCTATTGGACCAATCAGCCTAATCCTTTGTGCACATTTATGGCTGTAAAAACCTTAAAAAACCCCTTTATTTATGCCTCCACACCAGCGACAGACACGGCCTGAGGCATTATGTTTTCAGGTCATCCTGTTCTTGTGAACGTGATATCTCGAGAACACCTTGAGGGAATTTCTCCAAACTTGTTAAACATTTTTACTTGCACTCAAAGATGAACTGATTAGATTTTGGTGGTCAAAGGTCAAAGGTCAGGGTCATGGTGACCTCACTAAACACAGAGCTCCAGAATTCATACTCTTAATTATGACAAAATTACACAGAGACTAGAGACTAGTTTTACTTCCCTGTAAAACAGTCTCTAGTGAAGACAGCATGTTTCTCACTGGAAATTATATCAATATAGTGAAAGTTTACATTTTACCAAAAATACACTTAATGCCTTTTATTAAATTCCTTTAAAGTTACAGGTCAGTATAGTGGTAGGTAACTGCAACCTAACTGGTTGGTGGAGACATGCAATTGCGAGGCAGGAATTCTATTTTTTGATCGGTCTGTTTTATACAACAATTGACCCTTCGCTAAGCCCCGCCTCCAAACAGTGCCTGTCCAATCATAGGTTACATGTTGAAGGTGTGCAGGAGACTCTGGATGGTGAGTATTTTTTGTCGTCCCTCAAAGACGTGAAACACAAGAGCACACCTGTGGTGAATGGATTAAACTCTGTCTTCATCTGCTCTAACATAAGCTACAAATGTTAGCATGTCTGGCTAATTAACGTTAGCTTACTAGCTGCTGTAACTTTACCTCCAGTCAAACGTGTTAGATCCCACTGCATCTGCATTTGTTCTGTGGGGGTTTGAGGAGGAGGATGTGGGCTGATGCAGAATCAAAGTGGGTCGGCGACGATGCATTTCTCTCTGGCTCGTTGTCTCAGGTCTAAGCCCAGTTAGCTTAGCTCTTATCCTTTCTGTCCTCCGCAATCAGGGTCCAGCTGGTCTGGCTCGGTGACCCCGTCTCAAGGTCCGCTGCACTAATCGAGTCCTTGTGCTTCCTTTTCCCACATTAATGATTGTATTTCTGTCATCTATCATGTAGATATACCTGCTGTATTTCACCATCCAACCATCCTTTGCTGAGATGTAAGCTAGCTTTAGCCTCAGTCTGTTAGCATTAATGTTAAACCAGGTACACAGCTGTTAGGTAACTTTACATAAACACTTTAACAGGGTTCTAGTATTAAAACGTGTCAGATGGAAACATTAAAACGTCAGCTGGAGACTTCTCAGCTGACTCAAGTCAACTTAGCATTAGCATTAGCTTACATCAACCTGCTACACTTATGAAATCTGTTGTGAGTCATAATTTTAGCCGACAGACTCCAAAGACCTTGTGTTTCAATAGTTTCTCCCAATTTTGATGTTAAATCTGCCACCGTTATCACCGTAAACTGCATAAAAAAAATCTGCAGTGCAAGAATGGAAAGTTTGGCAGCTCGTAGCAACAGTAACTAAGGAGGGCGGGGCTTAGCGAAGGATCAATTGACAGCTGACATCTCATCTACAACATATGTGGGGGTCACGTCAATGTTGGAGGAACTCTGCTGGTTGCATCTGGCAGTTGTGGTGGCATTGCAGTAGGTGCTTCACCTTCTGTTGCCTGCTGATCTGCACTCTACCGAGAGTTGTCTTCTAGTTGCTGATTGTTTTAGATGTCTGTCCTGTTAATTATGACATCAGGGACCATGTAGGGAATAAGTGTTTACAACCTTTTCCTCAGGTTGTTTGACCTCTAAATCCATAAAATCAATCAATCCATCAATCAATCAATCAAAAGGGAAAACAATTAAGTTTTGTATCTGTTCAGGCAGTTGACATGGTTACGGTGAGTTCTAGTCTGCTTTTGAGGCTGTACAGTTTTCATCCAAGCAAATGAAGACAAGTTGGACGTTAGATTTTCCAGGTCACATGTCTGCATCAGGTGCACCACCACGACACTGTGGGTGAAAGACGCCCCCACCTTCTATTTTTCAGATTACATTTCGAGCTTGAAAAGCATCTTATGCAAATCATCCCCATAGCCATGCGTCTGGGATCGTGCCCTTGTTGAGATGTATCAACACAACATCTTCCCCGTGGTAGAAGGAGTGGTGTTTTGCCCTAATTAACCCACTTAGATTGTATCCGAAGCCAAGATTAAACGATACCTTTCATTCTGTGCCAGCAGTCAGCCTCATTTGTCTTCAGGACACAATCTTCTCTGTTTTAAGTCAAGGGTAAAAGAACAGCACTCTGGGTGGTTTACCAATTGTATAAGTCAGAGTCTGGCCGACTGAGCCGAACACAGGACAGAACCGCGTCAGAACACGCTCGTGAATTGATGACTTGTGCAGCACTCGGCCAGTTTCTCTTTTGTCTCTTTGTCTGCGTGCGCGTGGAGAGGTTGGAGGAGGAGGATGAGGAGGAGGAGGAGGAGGGGGGTGGCTCACCATTTGACGTGATTTACTTTCAATGGAGAAAAGCGCTATCACAAAAAACAGGAAATTAGATAGGCGAGGCATTCTTCTTCACTTCAAAAAAGTCCATCTTTGGTATTCATGTGAGCCCACGAGGGACCTGTCGAGGTGCCTCCCTCCTAATATTCAGGGGGATTAACTCTGGGTGTGATAGAGGACACCCTTGCTTTCCCACATCCCTGTTATAAGAACTAATTAACGGGCAGGAAAAACATTCAGCCTCGAATATTCATTCTATTCAATTCAAAAGATTCACAGAGACCACTCATCCTTAAAATGTCAGTTTGTGCCCAATAGATTTTTTTTTAAGCAAAGTGAATTAGTCAGTACTTCAAACTGTGTGTCAGTCAAGCACTTGAGTAATGAATAAGTAATTCAGGTGTTTGCTATCTGAAGGAGGAACAGATCAATTGCAAAGATCTTCAAAATGCAGCCATATCATTCACTGACAGGAGAAAGGAGCGCGGTCGATAGATCAGCTTGAAACCTCAATCAGAATGTGATGTGTTTTTTACAGCTCAGACTTTCTGACAACTGATAAACAAGACACGTTTTGCATGAGGTCGATAATGTTTGCTGGGCCGCACGACTCGAGTCGGACTGATTTAACAATTAACTTCTCACCCCACCCTGAAGGCTATACTTAGAGCTTGTCAGCTTTTGACCGCACGCTTATACAAATTAAAGCAATCCATATATCTAGTTAAGCTTTCAGCAAACTGTAATAAATCTTTCCTGCTGTTTTCCAGAGTTGCCCATCTTCCATCACACGAGGCTGTTTTAGATTCTGCTCACAGAGACGTGAGGGTAGACAACAAGGAGAGACTGATCCTCTGTAAGTTAACTTATTTAGAATCAGCCTCTGAGTCTAAACAACAGCAGATATAAAGTTATATTAAACCTTACCACGCGTGGGTTTCTCTACAGAGAGACATGTTTGTGCTCCAAGCACCTCTAAAGTAATTTTCATTTTATTTATGTGAAAATGCTGTGCCGTTCTGATAGGACGACATTACAAACGGACTGTGATATAGAAAACGATAGAAACAGATGGCTGGGTGCTGCACATGCACAGGATCTGTTATTGTTATGGCTGCAACTGTGAAATAATTAGTACTGAGCGGAAAAACCCTACTGCATAAAAAAAGATCAATGTGCGCTGAGATGTTGTCATACTCTCAAGTGAGCACGCAGAACACCAAATACAGTTTTGAAGTCCCTTAAAGGTCAAATCAGTAATTGCAGCTTTATTTATCCGGAGATTTATTGGAGCGAAGAGATATTCCATCAATCAGAAAATTATTAATTGAGCTTTTCTAATACAAGGCCTGTCATTATATGACAGAGAAAATTTATGATGTGTTATACAACAGCTAAAAATAGTTTGATTGATGACAGTATCGGACTATTATTCTACATATCATTGGAGTTGCCACAAAACAGTATTTTGAATTATAATGACTTCTAATGGGTTAAGTTTTGAAGAAAAACTTTCTTTTAATTAAAGTCAGCCACCTCAGGGGCATTTTCCCCATAAAATTCTCAAGTGAAGTTTAAATTCATCAGTACAGAACTTTTTAACATAAACTTACAAAACTTAAATGAATTTAAACCTGCGATAATGATTTTTTTTTTTTAAGTCTGGCATCACCAGATTCTCTCCGTTCATTTTGATTTCCAAGGGACGCAGACCAAAATGCATCTGGATGCAACTGGATAGGCCTACAACCAATTAGAGCAATGACATGGTGCATTCAGGGACGCATTCAATTTGGTGCTTGGTCCAATTTCAAGCTCTTCTCACGTAGCCAGATCTCTCTCCACAGTCAATCATCAGCACTGGAGAAAGGTCTGGCTCCACACATGATCATTCTGCTATAGGGGGAAAAAATGCACTGGCTTGTTTGTATTTTTCTAAATCAATCACAATAGTTTTGGGTGGCGCTAAGCCCAGGATGCAGCAACAGTGCCCCTGCAGAATAATGTTGGCGGGAAAGTTGCTTTGGTGGGAAATTTGCACATCAGGAGGTGAGAACTGGCATTACAATGGCTTAAATCACAACAAAAGAAAAGGTAATAGCTGCTAACTTGTTTACTTTGGTACTTTTACTGACCCAGATGCTAATTTACCATTTTCAACGTGGATGGATTGGTTGGAAACGCAGATAGGGGATATGGTGCCTGAAACAGGCAGCCAATGGCAGGTTTACACCTACGGTCCAGAGAGTCAGACTAGTTTCAAGCAGGAAAGAATAGTGGCCTGATCACCAGTGTTGGGAGTAACACTTTACAAAGCTGCTGAATCCTGCTGTGTAAACTACAGGTAATCAAAGTGTAGCTTACACATAGAAACTCTAATCGTTGCTGCCCCCTGGTGGTCGGAAGTCTTAATAACACCAAGCAGTGATAATGGGAACAATAACAGATGAAAATGTGACTAAAATAATAAAACTCCACTGAAATAATACAGTTTTATGTGCTTACTGTTATGACTTACTGTAATTTATTTAATACATTTCATTAACTTACCCTACCTGCTGATGACAAATGTTTTCCAAATCCAAATTACAGCTGAACATTACACGAAAATGTGTTTCTGAAAACATTTGAGGCGAGACATAGACGATGTAGGAACAAAGTCTTGATTCGTATCTGATCGGCACTGCCTAGTTTGACAGTTTGATGGTTGGGTTTTCGTGAGCAAGGTGTGTTGCGCTCAAACCGTGTGACATCACTGACATGTCATTTTTCAAATCAGGCTCTTCTCACAGTAAACATATTAATCCCGCCTCATATTAAATAAATGGTTGTGATTGGCCCAACAAGACCCAGATCGGGTGGAAACCTCAGCCACAGCAAATGAACCATGAGCTCGCAAAATTGTCTCGTTCCCAGGCTAGGATTTTTAGCAATTTGAAGAAACATGTAGTGAACACAACATATATCATCTTCCTTTAAGTTGGTATATCAAACGTGTTATCAAACAGTCACTTACTGCTGATATGCAGCAACATTATCGTTCATTTGGAGTCGTGTTTCAAGCCTCCTTTTAGCTCTGTTTTTGGTCTTTTTAGCTTCTAAATGCTGGACTCATTCAGAAGTTTATCATTAACTGTCTCATTCTGCTGTTTGGTGCTTGGCAGGAAGCATACAGTTCTTTTTTTTTTTTTTTTGGCTTAAAACAGCTGCCTGCTACACCTGGAAAGAATGCTGATAAGAGCTGAAAGAGTGAACCAAAACAGTAAAGCTGCAGGCCGTAAAAAACAAAGACAATGAGCTGAAATGCTTCATAGAACTGAGGAACCTGTAGATTTTTGTGATAAATAATTTGATCCATTGTTTATCTGAAAATATCACTTGCTTGTAGCTTGAAATGCAGCTGAGCAAAATCAGGCCAAAAATGAATCTTGATGCAGCAAACGGTATCAGGCTGCATTGTTTTGTATCTGTGTGCAAAATCTGTCCCCTGAGGATGAATAAGTGGATATGAAAAGTGAATCAAACTGAAATAATCTAAAGTATTTTGGTGCACATGCAGCAGATGGGCTCTTAGTTTGATCTGGTTGCTCTGGGATTTTAAAGAATAAAGAAAGGAAGCACGTCTAATGTTTCGTCAGAGAATTTACCGTCCTTCATTTGAAGGTTAGAGACACACTATTTTGCTTCAAAGCAGAATTAAATCGCGCATAAAACACGTTCAGTGAGGTAACTTTTGAGTAAAAGATGTTCAAAAAACAGCTAATATAAAAAGCACAGGTATGAGATCCATACTTGCTCTGTGAAAAGTGTTTAAAGGGATAAATTTGGAATCATGCCCGGCGTGTTTTTTTGTCTTCCGTTCACAATAAGGGAAAAGTTGAAACCTAAGTGTTTTCTATGCTTGCTATAGGGCCAAATTGTTGCTGTAGTCTTTTTGATCTAGGAAGGAGTGTGCGTCCTAGAAAGGGTCTCCACTGGGAGCATCTCGAATGCATCGCGCTGAAATGTGATACCACGAATAGAAAGCGTGCTGGAGATGACTGACGGCTGCCTAAAGGTGAGAGAAGCTGCCGCCGAGACTCGGAGGTCGTCTGTTTCAAAACCCTCAGACTGGATTGAGCGAACGCGGGCAGGGTAAGTGAAGGAGTCACACTATCGCCCGCCCTCCACTCGGAGCACTGATCATCAAGAACGCATCCCGTCGCTGCTAAAAAACCCCATTTCATATTGCAGACTCGTGTCACTGCTGTACTCCATAGCAGCGCTGTTGCCCGTCAACTGATGAAGCCTTTGAGCTGTTTTGAGGAAGTTAAGTGATGCAACCTTCTATCTCGTGTGCTGAAATGTGGCAAGTCATGTAGATGAAGTACACATATTCTCTCAGATGTTAAGGCGGGGGTTGGGGTGGGGGGGCGACGGTCTCTGCTGACAATTATTGTTTCAACAACACAGGATAAAAGGTTGTGAATGTGTCTTAAATATTCACTGAGTCTCGCTGACCGGCGTCGACACCGGCGCTCCTCATTCCAGTCTGACGTGCCGCAGACAGATGAGAGAGGGAAACATTTGCACATCTGTCACTCTTTCAGTCATAAAAAGGGTGAGCTCGCTGTTGTGCATCAAAGAAGGGCGCAGCATCCGCAAGCTCTGAAAATAAGTTTATGTGGAAAAGCGAGAGATGTTTGAGATTCAGGGGCAGAGATGGGGTCTGTGTGCCGCGACAAGATGTGTGTGTGTGTGCGTGTGACTGGGAGAAGTCTTACACATTTTTATATGTAATTCAATATATTTCATCTCTAGCACATAACACACACAATCCAGTCAGTACAGGCAGTGTGTGTCATGTAAAGAACTGGATTTTAAATATGTAGGATCAGGAGTTTTGGTCACACTTGATTTTACATTAAGACATTATAAGCTGTACTTTGTAGGGGTGTAACGATACATCGATCTAATTGATATATTGATTAAATGTTCAATGATCTGAAAATATTGATATATCTACATTGTCATCTTCAAGATATGGCTTTTATTTTGAAATTCCCATGGCATGTCTGTGTCACAAATATCTGGAAGTGCTCAGTCATTAAAAGGACAGTTCACCCAAAAATGAAAATTCAGTCATTATCTGCTCACCCTCATGCTGATTGAAGGTCGGGTTTATTTTATTAGTCTGCAAAACACTGCTGGAGTTTCACAGGAAAACAGTGTTGCAGAATCTCCCAAACAATGGAAGTGAATGGTGACCAGTTTTCAAAAAAAAAAAAAAAAGGAAAAAAAAAAAAACACCTCCATACTGCTCGTCTGGTGTAATACAAGTCTTCTAAAATCCCAACATTCTGTTTGCACACCATCACAACACACACACAGTTCAGACAGTGTGAACGTGAACGTGGCTCCAAGTTAAAGATCTACAGTGAAGATTCAGGATAAAAACATGGTGTAAATAACATTTACATTTACTTCAACAATTGGCATTTTGGGACTTTAGGAGACTTGGATTACACCAGACGAGCAGTATGGAGGCATTTAATGTTTTCATTCTGTTAATTTTTTTTTACATTTGAAAACTGGTCACCATTCACTTCCATTGTTTGAGAGATTCTGCAACAGTTTTCCTGTGAAACTCCAGCAGAGTTTTGTGGACTGAAAAAAACTAAACCTGACCTTCAATTGGCATGAGGGCGAGTAGATAATGACTGAACTTTCATTTTCGGGTGAACTATCTCTTTAAATTGTCAAATCTGTTGACTTAAATGTAACTGAATGTGTTAAATGTACGTAAGATATCATCTGATATCGATTGACAGCCCCTGAATTGAATCACATTGAAATCGCATCGTTGCAGATGCTGTGATATCATCAAATATTGTATTGTTGTCCAAAGTATTAATGTAATATCATATCGTGATGAAACTTGTGATTTACACCCCCAGTATTTTGTATTACATTAGACACAAACTAGAATTAACATATTCTTTATTAGACAGTAAATAAACACAGCTATACCCTAATTAGACACCATACACCTAACAGTACACTACTAAGACATAACAAGCTGTACTTTGTATCAAATTAGACCAAAACTATAAAAAAAATATAGGGCTTTTCGCACTGCATGTTCTTAGCCCAGGGCAAAGCGTTAACCCTGGGATAACTTAGCCCCTTTTCACACACACATTGTTAACCTAGGGTTAAGCTAAACCGAGTGCTATATGATTTACACTACCGGCTACACTACAGCTTTAAGCAGTGAAATTGGGTTTAGTCAATTTTGAGGGGATAACCCCGAAAACTTGAGGCTAACTAGCCCTAGACTAAAGTCGGGGTTAGCCCACTTTGAGGTTTTTCACACTGCATATCCTTAACCCTGACCTAAGCGTTAACCTTGGGTTAATTTAGCCCCTTTTCACACACATTTTGTTAAGCCAGGGTTAAACTAAGCACAGGGCTATATGATTCACACTGCACTTCTACTGGCCCTAGGTCACATGTCCGTTGGTGACTACTCCGTCCTTTTAACCCTGCTTCACACATGCTTTTTAGCCCTGGGTCTGTTCATTTTTTAGGGTATAACTCTACAAACCCTGCTCTGGAGTAGGGCCAACTAGCACAAAGCTAAAGTCAGAGTTCTTCATGCTGAGCCACCTCTGCCCCATCATACAGCTGGTACCCTTTTAACTTTTTTCGCCTCTGTCTGTGCGGTCACCTACAGATAAAACGTTCCTCTAACTAATTTCTTTTTTGTAATTTTGGCCTTTACTTGACAGATCTGATTTACATACTTGTTAGCAGACGTGATTTCAATTTGGTTTACGATGCAGTTAAGTTGTGTCCCTCTCTCATAAAGTCTAATAAGGCTCTAATAAAGAAATGTGTTTATATTTTTTGTCTAATTTAAGACACAGTGCAGCTTGTCACATGTCATTAGAGTACCGTAAAATAAAGTAATAAATTAAGGACTATCAAAAAGCAAGAGGTTGTTGTACAAATTGACATGCCACATCTGCAGCTGTTTGTGCCCCCACCTTCACTGATCAAGGAAACATTACAGTTAAATTATCAAACTACAAAGCTGGTAATTTAATCATCAAAAGAGGGTGTACCTATTCAAGCTTGATCTCCCTCAAGTGCCACTCAAGTGCCAGACTTTCTTTAAAAATCCTAGTTCTATTAGGCCTTCAAAAGTAAATTCTGTGTCAGGTGGGTGGTTTCACTGAAGTATGAAAAACATGTTTTTTTCTTTCCTTGTTGCATGTAATTTTAAAGTGGTTAAACTGTCATTTCCTTCAAATCAATCAACAGAGTTCCAGGAAACTTCGTGGAAAGTTAGGACTCAGTTACAGCAGCGAATGTGAAATTTCTGACTAAATTGAAATAGAAATATAGCTGCGAGCGGCGGTGATGGAGTGCGAGCAGATTGAGAACGTTTGGAGGCTTGTAAGAAACAAGGACTGACAAGAAGCACGCAACACACAGCTGCATGAATATCCACATTGTTGGCAAAGATTTGGACACATGGGGATTCAAAATAAGCATAAGTTGAGGCAATGACATTAGACCCGCAAAACTGGGGAATTTTCTTCTGTTTAAGCTTGAAATGCTCACAGCAATCAAAATATTGGTGATAAACTTCTAGATCACCACCTCATCATTTTACCCTTTAAGATATTTGTGTGAAATTTTGTCATAATTAACGGTTTTCCCAAAATTCTGAATCACAGAGGTTCTTCAGCATACAGTCATGAATGTGCACGAAAAAAAAAAAAATTGGCTGATCGGTTCAGAAGTGTGTGAGATTAGGTCCAGACAGGATGCAAGTCACGCAAGCACACACTCACTCATGCACACACATGAACACACTGAAGCAGAGGTGGCAAAAGTACCCAGATTCTTAAGTACAAAAAAAGGCTGTGCTAAAAGTAGAAGTAGAGATTCAACTTATTTACTCAAGTAAAAGTGAAAAAGTACAGGCTCTGAAATGGTCTCAAAGTATAAAAGTAAATAGTCGTCCTCTGAAGGACATTTCCACCACCTGTTTCTGAACGTTTTCTCCGCAGTTCAGTCTGTCTCGTCTGTCTCATCTCGTTACATCTTTCTTACGTTATTTTCATCTTATTACATCATTTTAATCTTGTTGTGTCTTTTACATCGTCTTCATCTTGTTATGTCATTTTTCTCTCATGTCTTTTACATAATTTTCACCTTGTTAAGTCATTTTTGTCATTGCATTGTTTTCGTTTCATGTCTTTTACATTGATTTCATCTTGTTCCATCTTTTACACTGTTTTCATCTTCTAACATTGTTTAAATCCTCTTATGTTGCCTTCGTCTTGTTATGCTGTTTTCATCTTGTTACATCGTTTACATCATTTTCATCTTATTATGTCATGTCCTTGTTATGTTGTCTCGTCTTCGTGCATCTTATTAGATCTTTTACATCATTTCGTCTGGTTAAGTCATTTTTGTCTCGTTCCATCTCTCGTCTTGTTACGTCTGTTGCGCCATTTCAATCAGGAGAGAATGTGAATGAAACAAAGATGAAGTTTAGTATAACAGATGCTGTGTGAATAGTAAAGTCTTGACAGACTTTCTTCTGGCGCTTGTACTCTATAGAAGGATTTGTAGTCGAGGGGTGTCTGCCCTGAGCAGCGGCAGAGATAAATCCCCCCATGGAGTCCAGACACTGGAGGTGGTAGTGGTGGTTGAGGACTCTGCTGAGACTGGGAGGCTGATGAAGCTGTCAAGACTGGGTTGTGATGGGGAGGTGGGTAACTCCAGCATGAAGGAACCAGAGGAAATCATATTTAAAAAGACAGCAGTTATATGATAGGCTAACGATGAAGGTGTGGCGCTGTGCTATTGGACAGATGTGACCAGCTGATGAGAACAGCTGATAACAATAGACAGCCACTGAAAATGATGGCAAGGAAATTATGAGTGAGCATGTGTGAGAGGAGTGAAAGACAGAAAGAATGAGAAATAAACTACAGGCCTGAGCATGCAAAACGATAATCCTCCTGACTGAACTTTCTCTATAGCTTCATTTTTGTCTTGTTGCATCCTTTATGTCGTTTTCACCTGATTACATCTTTTGTGCACGATATGCACGTATGCATACACTAAGGAATTGTCTTTTCTATGCGTGTTTGTCCCATTCATTTAGTTTGAAATTAGTCCTGATGTTGGGACGGTGGAATGCAATTATGCAAAATAAAAAAAATCAATAATTCCCCTCAAATGCATTAAAACTAAAGATTATGTATTTAAAATTTAAGGAGAAGAAAGTACAGATATTTATGATAAAATGTTTCAACAAATACTTAATACATTAGTCGAGTAATTAAGTATTTGTACTTCTTAACTTCCCACCTCTGCATGGAAAAAAACAAAACAAATAGAGTTCATGTAAATGATTTTTAATGTAATGACATGTTATTAAAACGTGCAATAAATGAACATCGTTAAATGATAAATCTTGTGATACCCATGATCCTTAAGGCACCACTAGGTGCAGCTGCTCCCACTTTGGGAACCGCTGCTCTACTTAACCTTGATTTAAATATGCTCAACAGCGGTTGAAATAATTCTCAACAATATCAAAGAATCATCCGGCCTCTCGAGTCTCTCTTTGTACAGTACACTGTTCCACGGGACACCAGATGGCCACAAAAAAACCCTCTCTTTCACTGCCTGTGCCTTTTATCTCCGCTCATTAAAAAAGACCCTTTTGAGGGGGGAAGCCCAGAATACAACCTCAGGCCTCAATACACAACTTCCCTTATCTGACTCTGCTTGCGAAAAATCAGGATGTAAAAGCTTTACTGAATGAAAATTTTCACCCAGCCGCGCAGACCAATTATGTGACTGTGTCGTCCAGGTATGAATCACTGACCTCAGAAACGTGAACAATAATGACCCTCCGTCCTTAAAGTGGTAAGTATTGAGTAGCCTGGAGAGTCATTGGCCTCTAATGCCCTGACTGAGAGGGAGAGATGAAGGGGAAAGAGAAGAGGGACAGAAAGCTCTGTGGGCTGCAGCTGCCAGCCCAGCACCTCTCATGGAATAAAAATGCACCTCTTATCTCTGATTCTGTGGCCTCGGCTTGATCCACACTGATCTAAAATGACTTTGTAGTTCCAGAACATTATCCTGCCTCTCCGCAGCCATCAGTGGCATCGGCCAACACACAAGCATTAATTATAAATCCATTAAAAGGGCTAGTTCGTCCGCATTGCAGCCATTATCAGATGACATGTCATTATTTTCCCTCCTCACTGCAGCAGCGAGCGGTGGCGGCTCCTGGCGGGTTCACAGGAACAAACATCTCATCTGTTTAAGGGCCCTGGTTTGGGAACATATAATGCAGGTGAGCAGGTGAGGGGTCTCTGGGAGTAATGTGGCGTCCAGGATGACAGCATGATTACAGTGGCTGGGACATCAATTAGATATATTTACTTGTAAGTCCTAAAATATTATGTACAGCGGCCAAGAGAGTTCAGTGCACTGAAAACAAGTAGCAAGAAGCAAGAAGAAAAACAAGTGAGTGACAAGAAAAGCCACTTTTTCACCACAGTTAGAAGAAATGCTGAAAAAAGACAGACTAATTAAAGGTGCTATAACCAACAGGGCTGGAACACTTATCCCCCAATTCAATAGTATTGCAATACTTGTGGGCAGAAGTATTGCGATTACAATATACTGCCATTTTTGTTTGCTTTTTAAGTACATGACCTTGGGGAAGAGTTACATTTCAAGAGATTGTATTGGCCCTTTTCCATAACCAGAGCACAGCCCAGCACGGCAGGGATTTGCATTTCCATTACAACAGGGCTACGCACTTGAAGGTGTGTCTTTTACCTGAAGACGAGCTTGAGGAGGCTCGAGTTGAGCAACCGTAAAGCAATGAATAAACCGTTCACATATGTCTCTTGGATAAACACACAGTTTCCTTAAATTCTTCACAATAATAGTCCCCTGTTATTTAACGTTTTTATTATGAAGCAGCACAAACAAGAAATGTTTTCATTCAGGGTTTTCATCAGCAGTAACTTAACACGACTCCGACATGGCTGAAAGCAAATATTAAACAGTAAAATAATGCAGATACCTGAAAGTACAAACAGCGACACAGGAGAGAAACAAAATTTCAGAGCACAGAGATTCAGCTACAAAAGTACCGAGAGCTGAATATAAAGAGACTTTCTCTCTGCTTTCCTGCAACACGGGTTGGCCGTGGTCGGAGAGATGTCAGAGAGAAGCTGGGGTCTCTTTGGCCCCACTCCAGAGAAGGTCCTTCTCAGGCACAGCTCGGTGCAATAAAAGTGGTAATGCAAATATGCGAGGCACAATTTGACTCAGTGCGGCTAAAAACACAAAAACAAAAACACATCAAATGCACGTCACATCACATCAGTCAGTCTTCCTGCAGCATCATTGCTACACTGCTTAGAAAAGTGTTTAAAGAAAATCACCCAGCTCACAGTGTCATGGCTCAGGCTGTCGCCATCTTGGCAGTGCCTGACCCGACTAACTCCCAGTGAATCCAAAAATGGGCAAACTGGTGCAGTGTGGGAGGAGCCTTCTGTACAGCTGTCATGAGTGCATGGGGGAATTAGCAACAGAGACCAAAACTGTTTTTTGTTATCAGGCTGTAAACATAATAAAACTATGCTGATAAAACTGAAAATGTACAATTTCTGGAAAAGAATGAGACAAAATGTGGCTTTCTCAGGGGACGTTCATCCAAGCAACTTCACACTCAACATTGCATTTCATTGTGCCTGAAAAGTCCATCGCTGATGCTTGAAATGATTGAGTTTAGTGATGCCTAGGACACAATTAAGAATGGGCATTTAATGCAAAACTTATTAGCAAACATGAGATAATCAACTGGGTGCTGTCACTGCTAACAAGCCAGCTATATGGGACCAGGCTATTTCCTAGAGCAAAAGCGTTTACTTCGAGAGTTACATCGCTGATGCTTGAAATTTTTTTTGTTATTGGCAGGTAACGCCCTCTAAACACTATATAAGGGTTTATTTCTGCTGTAAAGTTGGGCGTTTTATAATCATATAATTTAAAAAGGGAGACTATGGGGATTGACTCACCTTTGGAGGCACCCTCAAGTGGCCATGTGAGGAACTGCGATTTTTGGAAACAACACAACACAACTTAGTTACAACTCAATGAAAAAGCTCCTGATGAATAGATCATTCTTTAAGTCAACCAACCGGATTGAGCCACAATTTCCATCAACCAGTCATGTCATTGCTGTCAAATCTGTCCTCCTCTCTGCCGCTTTCAGTCGTCATTTCAGCATGGAAATGGTTGCGACCCTCCTCCACCCAGGTTGAGCTCAGCAGAAGTCCACATACCTCCCTTCACCACCACCATCGGTGTCTAGACTCCATCAGGAGGTTTCCTTTTAGTAATCACGGCTTCACTGCCCCCTTTTATACATGATGATGTGATGATGATTGTGCACATGCCAATTAAGTATAGTATTTTGTACACTCAGAATTAAGCCTCTCCCTTCAAAGTCTCCTACTGTTGCCTCAGTGTATCACACCTCTCCTCATATTTAAAACGGCTGCTCGTCAGACTAGATCCCAGGACTGGGTAACTATTGATGCCCCATGAATAAATGCTGAACTTGGCAAGACTGCCTTGAAGCACTTTGCAGCCGGTAAGTGGAGTGAACTTCAAAAGACAATGAAACTTCCCAGAGTCTCATCCCATCGGATGGATTTAACATTTTAATTTTCACACATTTTTTTTAGATGAACTCATCTCTCGTCTCTTGTGCAAAAGAGATCTCGATCTCAATGAGACTACCGGATGAGGTAAATAAAAAATAGATACATCTGAATCAGGCAATCACATTATTGAAAGTAAAATAACCTCTGTCAGCTTCCTTTCCAACATTATTGCCCAGTTGCAGACTCAAGCATGTCCATCAATTTTTATTGTCCCTTGTCTCTTGTATTTCGACAATCCCAACTGAAGATCCACTCACAAACTTCTTCTGGAGCTTTGGCCTGAACCACATGGTTTTCATCTGCAGATGGAGCTTGCTCAGTTGTCATGGAGATGGATTAATGGATGAAGTTATAACAGCTACTGCACTTACAGATACATCCCTATACGCATAACAAACTCTTTACACTGATAAGGACCATGTAATATCGTTGAAAGCCTTGGAAAAATCTGTTAAGTGGATCTTGAGTTGAGATCAAGTCCCAAGGACAAGACTGAATTTGTTGTTTTGTGTACAAATTTTCTGAGTTTCTGTATTTGCAGTGTGTTTCTTTATTTGCAGGGTGCTTTTTAATGCACCGGTTGGAAGACCTGAAGGCCACTGTAGTTTCTCCTACACACTTGGAGATGAGGGGGTGTTCAGTTGGTTAGGATGCCACTAAATCCTACACACTGGTCCAGATAAAGACAAAGTCAAGATAAAGCTTGCTGAACAACATTTCAGATAATAGTTTGGTCAGGTTTAAGCACCTAAACTTAGTTAGGTTTAGTGAAAGATCGTGGTTTGGGTTTAAATACTCTGGTCTCCTGAGTGAAAGTCCTGTTTTTGATCCATCCATCAATCCCGGTCTCCTCCAAATGTGGACTTTGTTGCTATTTATGCTACATTTGTTCTTTTCTCCCATCATTATCGCTCTCTACTGGCACTGCATCTTCATACACGTGTTTACTTTTCATGCCAGCGCGAGGCAAAACACGACCCTGACACAGCATCCTCTCGAGCAGTGATTCTCAACTTTTTTAAGTTGCGATCCCCCAGAATAATCAGGTTAGTGTCTGCAAAACTAGGCCAAATAACTCTGACTTTCTGAGTTACTTTTTGAGCTGGGTAGGCCGGGTATCTTATGATGAAGTCTGGTCAGGGGAGATCACGTCAGCTGCTAGCCAAAAAGCTCAGCAAAGGACGGAGGATGGGGGGCGTATTGTAATTATTTTGAGTTGGTTTGGCTACCTCGAGACAAAACATGCTTGATAATCTCAAATAATCTCAAGGACACAGCTGACATCTGGACAGCTGTTGCAAAAGCAACAAAGCCACCAACAAGGTACAAAAGTAACATAGTAATATAACGATTAACTTAACTAATTAATTTTGATACCAAGTAATAAATAAAGTATTATTTTTACTTTTTACAGGAGTAAAAAGTAAAAAGCTTCCTGAATAACTTGCCCAACACTATTAAAGGGATAGTTCACCCACAAATGAAAATTCAGTTATTATCTACTCACCCTCAGGCTGATTGAAGGTCAGGTTTAGTCTTTTAGTCCGAAAAAAAAAAAAAAACAGCATTGAAACAATTGAAGTGAATGGTGACCAGTTTTCAAATGGACAAAACGTAATCCAAGTCTCCTAAAGTCCCAACCTGCCGTTTCGTACACCGTCACCCAACACACACACAGTTCAGACAGTGTGCATGTGCACGCTAACATGGCACCAAGCTAAAGATCTACAGTGAAGATTCAGGCTAAAAACATGGTGTAAATAACATTTATTTAGTCAGCTTGGCATGTTGAGGCTTTAGGAGACTTGGATTACACCAGACGAGCAGTATGGAGGCATTTTATGTTTTTATTCTGTTGTTTTTATACATTTGAAAACTGGTCATCATTCACTTCCATTGTTCGGGAGATTCTGCAACACTGTTTTCCTGTGAAACTCCAGCAGAGTTTTGTGGACTAATAAAAAACTAAATCCAGCCTTCAATCAGCATGAGGGTGAGTAGATAATGACTGAATTTTCATTTTTGGGTGAACTATCCCTTTAAGCACAAAGCGCCAAAGCGAAGAAGAGTTTTGCTTTTGTGTATCCAGTCAGAACAAATCCAAATTATAACTCTGGCACAAGCAATGTAGTGTAAAACCCTTTACCTGGTTTAAAAATGCCCGGCCTCATTTCCCATCACGCTGGAGTGAGTATTGTGTTAAATTTTATAATTGTCATGGTTGTGTTGGTTTATAGTTTTAACCATCAGTGAGGTGGCTGTTAGATTTCTTGAGGCCGGCTGTATTTTGCATATTTTTGAGTTCTTGTCTCTTATTTTGAATGTCAGTAAGTGGCCGTGTCATTGCATGCTGCTTGCCACAATATTTTATTTTATTCTCCTCAACCATCTGGCAAAAATTATCTCACGACCCCCTCAGGGATCCTGACCTCCAGGTTGAGAACCACTGCTCTGGTGGATCTGTTGGCCTGTTACACACACTGGCGCGAGACTGGGCTGCATAACAAGTAAATCTTCATACAAAGAAGGAACACAGAAATACTGTAAGGCAAAAAAAAAAAAAAAAAAAGCTCAATATTTTATATTATTCTTTCCTCTACAGGAGAGAACTTTAGATCATAGATGAAACTGCTCTACCGCGAGCACTGAGGCTTATCATGTTAAAAGATTCCTAAAGTTGGAAGTGCTCAAATACAAGGACTCAGATGTTCACTCAATCAACTGGGAGAGGGATCATATGTCTGTGCCAAATCATACTGCCGTTTGTTTGTGTAGCAGGTGGACTTTGTGCAAACAATAAGACCCAACCCAATCCAATTTGATTTTTGCTATGTTGTGCAGGATAGATAAGCTATAATCAAATGGCATGGTGCAGCTAGAACAGGGAAATCATGCCTTGGGAAATCACATACAGAAGGCTTTTCAGTAGATAGATGTTGTTCTTAACAATGTTGTCCTCTGTGGGGAGAGCAGCTTCCTTCTGTTTATACTTGAAGGACCTAAACGGCACATTCGCAAGCACAAGAATGCATAAAAAATCATTTTGACCCAAGATGACTCAATCGGTGTCTTCGTTCAACAAGATAAAATGAAAGGACTAATTAGCGCTGTGCAGATGGCCACCTAAAATTAAGTCCTGCCTGATAATAAAAATGAACAACTATTGAGAGGAATTCAAATCCCCCTATCTTCAGCACACAATTTCTCCCATTCTATAAAAACCACAGTATAAAACCACAATGAAAGAGAAAAATCTGCATGTACAAAATTAGCCCCAGGCTTATCATAATTTGCCCTGATTCAGACTCAGACATCTGAGCCTCGGGGCTGCATGCAGGTCTGACGGCACGGAGAGAGACAGAGACAGACCGAGCCAAGTGCACCTGAACCTTCACCTTTCTCTATTTATAGAAGGCTGTTCTGTCAATAGTCCTCAGAGGCTCCGATTGGTAGAATTCCACTTTCTACTGACTCTTATATGTTTTCATTTCCCTGGTGCTGCTTCTGGAAAGACTAATGATACCTACAGCACGTGTTGGTTTCTACTCTGTTATCCACTCTGCCTCTATATGAGATATCCTCATTATCTCCAACTGCGCTCTCATAGGCAGAACACCTGAGCTGTAATTCGTATCCTTGTTAACTCCTGCAGACTGGAGCTGCGTTGATCATGTTTACTTCAGCGGCATGCTGTTTTTAAATGGTGCTAACGCAGCTGGAATAATACAACGCCGACAATCTACTTTAGACTTTGTGTCTTTCTCTATCAAATCGGTGGGACTGTAAACAACCATTTCTCCCTTTTTGCTGCTGTTTATTCAAGCTTCTGGCATGCCACATGTTGATGTGTGTTATGCAACAGCTGTGCCACATCAGCATACTCTGAGATAGAGTAGATCCTTGTGCGAAACTCAGAAATTTTAAATATGATGAATCCCGAGGGCCGTTAGGTAATCAAATGCAAGGGTGGGCGTTTGATAATACTTTACAGCCCACACATTACAGTGTAATTATTTAGAATATGCATGGTAGCAACTAAATACTTACTGTGTAACTATAACAGGACATTCAATGGAAGAAGACAAGAGGTTCGGTAATAAAGGGGCAGCAGCTTTGGGCCTCATTTACTAAGATCCCAAATAAAGAGCGCTAAACTGCATGTGCATTCGAACATAATGCATGTTTGGTTGGTGTGCGTTTTGCAGGTAACCTACTAAAAATAACTGCAAACTAGGGATGTTCCTGGCGGCTAATTTCCTTGTCGACTGGTTGATTAGTCTAACTGTAAGAAAACTCTCAAAGAGCAGTTAAAATTGAGCACAGTTTATTAATTGATGATCTCAAACCTCGTCTGAAAAAATACTGTGTATCTTAAGAGCCATTTGAAGCCGTTAATCAGTCTACAATCGCCAAATCGTACTTTAAATGCTGCTGAAATGTGTGACACTTTGCGCCGTGCAATCAAACATTGCAGGTTAACCTGCAAACCGTGACAACAGCTCATGAAATGCTTCACCTTTTCAGACAGAAAAGGATCACAGTGTCTGCACGTTAACAACATTGTTCACCCAGATCTGACGTTAGCTGACAGTGTGGCTAACGTTAGCAGAGCTAGTTAGCAGCAGCTGCTCTGCTTGCAGGTTAACATCTGTGTCTGTGCTGAATGTGGTCACATGATGCTCCGGTCGAGTGGTTATATATCAATTTATTCTGACACAGCCTACTTCCATTTTCTAGCTCAAAACACTGACAAACTGAGCTGGTTTTATGAGATGTCGTGTGACCGACTTTCCTGAAAACAGCATTCGGGCCAACAGATCATACGAGCTGGGCGAGAGGGGCTGCAGCCCCAACTAGTGGCGGGCGGCTGCATAACACCTTAGAGACAACAGTTAACTGGCAGTGTGCATGAACAAAATATTGATAAATTATTTAACCAACCAGTATTTCTGGTGCCAACCAGCGAGTGTGGCAACGTTTAATCATGTAGTTGACTAATCACATCCCTGGTGCAAACAGTATTTAAATGAGGGTTTTGCATGTTTTACAGGTTTCTGTCATGGGAAGTTTAACTGGAAAAGCAGAACAACTGCAAGCGCAAAATGAAACTCGATCCAATGGAGGTGTTAGTGGAAGATACAGCCAAAAAAAAGTAAAGAAGAACATATGAAATTAAGAGAAGAGGGCAAGATATAAGGCAAAGAACAAAAGAAAAATTGGCTTATAATAAAACTTCTAAATAAATAAATAAATTCATTGTGCAGGAGGTGCGAGGTGTCCTCTGTGGCCCGAGCGCTCAGGTGGGACACTCGGGCCATTGTTGTGCAAAACCAGGTAGCTGGTCAGCCTGTATCTGGTCTGACAATGGCCACAAAAGTCCTGGCAAGAGGGATCGAAGACGAGGTACAGGCAGAGGTGAGGTATCTCAATCCAGGTGGTCCTGCAGTTGGAGAGGGACTGGAGAAGAGGAGCGTGCCGGGGGCAGAGACGTGCAACCTGCCAAAACACCCCAGTTAAAAAAGTGATGTTGGCGAAAAGAAAGAAATATGAAGACATAATGAAGGTCAGTGATAATTCTCTTCAGGCTACTGTGCCTGTGAATGTTCAATTTTGTTTGGCTGCAAATAGGCTGCAATACATTTATGTTTAATCATGGTGTTTTTTCTGTGTCAATGATTACTGAATAAAAATAAAAATAAATGCATCCCACAGACAACTCATGAGAAATGACTTTAAATCAGAGTGTCTCGTCCTCGCCACAGTAACAGCAGCCATCTGTGCGCACCGCTGGGCCGAGTAGCACCTTCCTTTCAAACGTATCAAATACAGACGCAGTCACAGTCACCGTAAATGATTTCCAGGCTTGGTAAATCACAGTGCGTGTGCTAAATGAACCTATTTGCATTTTCTCCTCCCAGTATTTTGCACACCAGGGTAGAAATTACACATATTGCTTGTTCATTAAGGTGTGTGCTGTCCTGCACATTTGAAAGACACAATCCTCAGTGCTCACTGTTAGAGGATCAGTTTGCACATTTGTTTCCAGGTGATATCAAGTTTACACACGTTTTTACACATGCAAACCTTCAGTAAATCAGGCCCTTTGTCTTTAAAGCTGTAATATGTAACATTTCCACTTTAAAATGTCTGGAAAAAGCTCACTTGCATTATCCCAAAATGTTTCCAACAATGTTCAAACACGAATAAATCCACAATTCATTGCTAGCTAGTTGCTAGTTGCTATAACTTCCAGGAAATCACAACGTACGCTGGATAGTTCAGAGCGTGAGGAAGACAGCTGGTGAACTTGACTAAATGTACGCAAATAAAACTTTAATATTACCTCGTCCATGAACACGATTTCTGCCACATCAGATGAAGAAAACAACTCCCATGATCCCACGCTTCATCATCAAATTACGTCTTTTGTTATTGTTTTAATGTGAGCGAGAAACCGAGCAACAGATTAAGAAGGATTTTAATAATTAATAATTACACAGGAACGGCATTATTATGATGGATAATTTGTGAGCTGTGTTGGTTTCTGAATTTTGTTACTTTTGGAGAGAACCAGGCTAACTGTATGCTAAGCTAAGCTACAGTAATGTACTTTTGAGATCCAATTTATAAGTTAAAAAATGCTGTTGAAGAAGGACCAAGAACAGCCTTTGTATCCTGCCATTATATTTTAAACAGTTAAAATATGCAGGATTTGTCGGTTGCTATTTGCAAATGCACGATTCAAAGTCGGCCCTTAACTCCCCAGCTTAATGAGAGATAGAGAACGGGAGAGAAAGAGGGGAATGACGGGAGCAGCGTTAGCGAGAATAAAGCAAGCAATCAGAGTAAACGTTATTTTCTGAATGTTTCACAGCCTTTACGTTAGAAAGAACAAATAAACAACGCCAGATTTTGTGTGAATGAAGCCAAAGCCATCGTTCATCCTGTTGCTGTGTCCTCAGTCTGCTCTTCCTGTGTGTGTGTGTGTGTGTGTGTGTGTGTGTGTGTGTATGTGTGTGCATCTGTTTCTGTGGCTCTCACAGACGGCGAGCAGAGGACGGACGGAGACAAGCAATCGTTGGTTGCTACGTTTTATAGCATCTCAACCTTAAAATCTGTGCACTGTTAGTGTCTGCGGGGCAACACCACACTGACGCCCGGAAACGTCACAAACACAGCAAACCATGTTTTGTTTTGTTTATTTAAAAAAAAATAAAAAATAGAAATCTTGCATATTATAAGGAGCCAATTCACTCACTCACAAACTTTATTGGATTTTATGGGCAACATACAGTGTGAGGAAAAGTGTGTCATTAATTCAATAACTCATATGCACAGAGTAAGTAAAGCTTTATTTATATAGCCCTTTTTAAAGCACACAGTTACAAAGTTCACACACAAACACACACACAAAATTATACATACTAAAGTAGAACATTACAATATAAAACACAGCACAATGAGAGGTGAAGCAAACTAAAACCAAAAAAAGAAAAAAAGACAGTGATAGAGATCTGTACAAATGCTCGCCTACAAAGATGGGTTTTTAGAAGCCGCTTAAAACAATCCAAAGATTCAGCAAATCTGATCTGATTGGGGAAGATGTTTCCAGAGGGTTGGGGCTAAAACAGCAGCAGCTGGAGCTGGGGGGGGGGTGGATAAACGGCAGAGATCTGAGGATTGGAGCGTTTGAGAAGTGGAATGAGCAACAAGGGGATCAGAAACGTGAGGTGGGGGGAACGAGGCCGTGCCCTGTCTTATATGTAATCAACAGGATCTCGTAGTTTATTCAGAATTTTACAGGAAATCAGTGGAAGGATGCAAGAACGTGGGTCATGAGGGACCGACCGCTAGTTCTAGTTAATAACTTGGCAACTGTAAACAATTTAGAGCAGCTTGACTTGGCCTGAGGCATCTGTGGAGAGAATTACAATAATCCTGACGGGAGGAAGAAGCTGAAGAAACGAGGGCTGGACGAGTGAGATTTGGTATTTCAGTGAAATTGACCGATAAAGTGACAAACTGCAGTTGTAAAGTCATAAGGTCTGGTTAAAAGAATTCCTGTTTTGTCAGGGTTTAGGTGTGAGGAATTAAGAGACATCCAATCTTTGGGGACGACTAAGAAATCAGTAGGGAGGCAGTTGATTCAGATTATTGGTTTCATCATAGAAATAAATCTGTGTATCATCAGCGAAACAGTGAAATGACTTGTTTGAAAGTGGACAAACAAATGACCCAGAAGAAACACGTACAACGAGAAGAGGACATATATTACAAGTGGACAGGATGACAGCTCCCCAGAAGCATCTTGGTTGCCCCCTGGTGGCTGGCTGCAGTACCTTGCCTCCCAATTTTAACTCTTTCACCGCCAGTGACAAGATATCTCGACAATTGCTGTAGGGGACTGTAGGGGACACTGTGATGCATCATCTGACAAAAAATTGTCACTCGAAGAAGAGGAGAATCACTAGAATTGAGCAGCAGCAGCAGAAGAAGAAGAAGGTGTTAGCATGTCTAGCATTTGTCTGAAAAGTGGATTTTTTTTAATGCAGCCAACCAACATTCAAGTGCTTATAAAACAAGACTGAATGAGGCTCGAACAAAAACTTCATTGTGTCTGAAACTAGAAGATCTGTTCTTTCCTTTGATATATTCCATGTTTACACAGACCTGAATATTCTGTGGGTGTTGAAAAATCAGTGAATTTGGTCAAAAATGCTGGCGCTGCCTGGCAACTTTTAAATGAAAAACACTGGCGGGGACAGAGTTAATTTGGTGGGCAATAGGCCAAACTAAAACAAATAAAATTTTCTCCAAAGATGGTTTCTGGCATTGCAGATAGTTCTCATTACGCAGGTGATGGTTCAACAGTTGCTAGTATCTGTGGTGCCGACGTTTGATCGTATAGTTGACTAATCACACTCATCCCTGATTGAGAGGGTCTCATGTAAAAAGCCTCTCTCTGTATCTGGCTGCATCAAAAACTCACGTTTAAATTTTGCATCGACACACGAGTCAGCAAGTCGGTTTGATATCTGAACAGAAACAGAGAAAATTTCCAATATTTAGAGGGAAGAAGATTTTTTTTTTCTTTTTTTTATTGCAAGACAAGGGACAGAACAACACACATATGAGAAAATAAAGAACAAATGTGCAGGTGTGTGTGTGGGTAGGTAAGTGGGGTGTGTGAGAGACAAAAGGGTGAGAGGAGGAGAAAAAATAAATAAACAAATAAAATACAAAATTAAGAAAAATAAAATAGTAATAATGCTAATAGGAAGAGGAGGAGTAGAGCTGAAATAGAAGAAATAATGGAATAAATTTAAAAAAAAGATATTACAGTTAACTGAGCGTAGGAGAGAAACATCAGGTGTACCATCCTTTTATGCCACCAAGTCTGCTACAAATCCCACTAATAATAATAATAATAATAATAATAATAATAATGATGACTTTAATAATTACAATAACAAATCGCAAAAATCTGGGGTAGTACCACCATCCAATGGCTGCAAAGCAAAACCAGGGTCATTAGGACTGGGCCCTCGTGGACCAGACCCCTTAAAATAAACAGCTCCCAGACCCTAAGGAGGGGGCTGGTTCATTAAGGGCTGACAGTCAGCTGAGTGGTTTTACTTTGGTTTGAGAGGACAACTTGGTTGACCCCTCCATCTTCATGTCTGTCATGGTTTGTGGCGATGGTTTACGGTACAGGATTCAGATTCAGGTTATCACTCGGCCACAGGATTTATTACCAGCTCTGCTTCTGTTTATTTTTAAAGCCCTCCATGGAAACTTACCATCATCAACAGTCGTTACTCAGCCCGCTCAAGTGATCGTCTCATTCTCGACTGAATATGGGAAAACTGCTTTTAGCTTTTATTCTATTCAAACTGTATCCTTGACATCATTGTGAATGAATGAATGGATGGATGTGAATGGGCCGTTCCTGAAAAAGAGAGGCCTCCTCTCAGTGCAACTTCACTGAATAGATAAAGGAGGGGGGGTCATATCTGAGGCCCCTTTTACAATCGTCATTTCATTTTTTTTGTCTCGTATCTGGATGCGATTCAAGTGTGATTTAATACACTTTTGTTTACACTGTATGTGTCTCTGTTGGCAAGATAACAAATCTGATTGCAATCCATCTTGTTTTTTTGTTTTGTTTTTTCTGGGCTGCATGCAAATCAGAGTCTCTCCTTCTCCAGTCCTGAAGGTGTTCAGTAACTGACAAAAAGAATAACTTGTAAAAACAGTTTAGTTGCAAACACTCGCTGTAAATAAATAATCGTGTCCGTTTGAACTGTACCACAAATGACACACATGCTGTTTGTCAGTTTAATTTAAGATTATTTTACAAATCAATAAAGTCTCAGTTTGTGGTTGTTTAGTTTTGGTTCGTGTCAAACTTAGAATTATTTTGTGTGGATATATGTTTTGTTGTTGTTGTTGTTGTGTTGTTGCTTTTTCTTTATTTTTTGTCTGTATCATTTTTTCCCCCTTCTATTACTACGTGGTGACTTAAAGTTCTGAACCTAAATATTTAGACTCAAAATCGTTATCAGTAATTAGGGCCTGAGCACCGGATGGTGCGAGGGCAAAACTGGATTTGTTCAGATAATTATTTTTCTTCTTCTTCTTTTTCTTCTCTGCAATCTTCAGTCACATCTTTGAGGGACTTAACGTGCTCGATGGCTCGCGAAACTTGTTATCAGCATTAATCGTGGTGAAAAATTCCTGATATAGCATTTGGCGGAGGGTGTGGCCAAATGGCTTGTATCATGCCCTGAATCACAAAAAAGTCTCTAGGACCTGTCTCCTAAACCCAACAGGAAGTCAGCCATTTTGAATTTCGTGGTCAATTTTGGCAGTTTCCATGTGTTGTATTTTGATGAATTCCTCTTACAGAATTCATCATAACGACTTCAAAATCAGTGTGTGCCATTTAGACTACTTTGTGATCAAAAGTTATTAAAATATTTAGCTATAGTTGAAGGTCGTGGCGTGGCGCTGAGTTCTGATGTCTCGCTGTGAAACACAAAATTGCTATAACTTTGGTGTAAATGGTCCGATCTGCTCCAAACTTCACACGATTGATCAGAGTCCCGGCCTGAACACAACAACCACAGTGGGGTCGTGGTTGCAGCATGCCCTGATGGGCGTGGGGGTGTGAAGGCTTGTCCAATGCTGCTTTCAGCTTTAATTGTAATTGACTTTTAATTTGCTTCAATTTAAAACTGGGAGAGACCACCGATAATATGTGCTAAATAAAATCAAATCAATCAATCACTTTTAAAATGAACTTTTAACCTGACAAACATCATATGTGTGATTCGTGGCACAATTCAAACGGGATCAAGAAATAATTTGTCTCTTTCCACAGACTGCTCTTCATATTTTTTCCGAAGTTAGCAGCCATTGCGGTCCGCTGAAAGCTGTGTGACTTCAGCTCTCTATTATGACTAACTTCTGTGTAATTTCTGTGCAGCTCCAGCTGCCATTATCACAGAGGGCAGACCCTGTCAGGGACTATTTCCAGAAACTACTTACTGACGTAGCTGCACTTACGAGGCGTTTGCGACATGGAGAGACGGATGCATTTACACCTTTTCAACATCCGGCTAGAATGGCAGAGGCCACCTCCCAAACTATTCTGAGGTCGCCTTTTGGATGCATTTACACTTAGCTTCTTTGAGATCCGGTCGCAATGTGATCCACCCAAGATGCATGAAGTGTAAATGGGGTAGGAACCTCTGCCTCCTGCTGCTACACTATCAGTACACCTAAAAGGCGCATTTACTTTGCTCTCTGCCCGGTGTGTATTTTTTTTCCCCTTCACATTTCATAATTACACCACTCTGCTGAGAAAGCGACAATTAGTTGTGCCTCACGTCAATGTGTTCTGGCGTTAAGGTAAAAAAAACCGAACACCTATAAAAACAAAACTATTCAACAAACAAGAAGGCCACCTGGGATATTTCATGGACTCTAATCTTGCCTTATTTTGTCCTCTGAGTTGACAGCGAGGCAGGAAAGGTGAAAGTCTTGAGCTTAATGGAGTCTGTGGAACTGGCAGATTGGGTCAAGGTTGCTCCTCTACATGAACTCTGAACATCCGGACGAACATCATGGCCAGCTCACGCGGTACAAAAAAAAAAAAAAAAAAGAATATGGCTGTTTGGCCACAGATCTAGCTCTAATCACTGAAGTCAGTCTGCGTTTGACAGTGTCTCCAGATGGCGGTAGGCAAGGGGACATGGTCACGTGACCGTATATTTCTCAGCAGTCCCCGCTGCGAGGAAGATGGCAGTACACTCGGTGTCTGCAGTGACAGATTGCTGGAGTGGAAGTCTTGTCTAAATAAAGTACAAATCTGGATGGAAACCAATCCCATATTCAGAATACATCAATTCTCTTCTGCATGTAAAATTATATGTTTAAAGTTTCCTGATCACTGTGAATGCCACTTGTGCTGCTGCAGGTCAGACTGGACGTTTCACTTCATATATGGTACATAATGATAGCCCGTCAATGAGGCCTGAACAGCTCTGTGCAAATTAAGCTCACAGGGGGGACTGGGATGAAATTGCTCCTTTGCATCTCCTGATATGTAATTTCACATTTTTTTTCTTGGCTCTTGAATTGATGAATTTGATGCATTGCTGATAATTTCCCCGCTATTTCAAGTCTTTCTCCGCCGCTGTCATTATTACGGTGAACTCAGCCAAGGAGCCACATGACTCCACGTGTGAAAAGAAAAGCTTTTTTGATGAAATTACAGGGTAAAAGCTGAGCTGGAAGGCACAGCAGCCACTCTGCCAAGCAAGTGTGTTTTTTTAAAGGACAGTCTGTATATCCAGAGGAAACAAGTCCTACAGGGCTCCAGTGCTCCTTTGGCATTGAAAGTGTTTCCTTTTTGTTTCATAAGATTGGCTTCTCAGTGAAACTCGGCATGCATGTTGTTTTATTTTTCTATTACTGATAACCTACTGAGCCACCCAAGCACTGGGTTTATTGCACTCATTTTGCAAGAAAATCATGAATTTTCTGTTGAAGGAAATAACGTCTCTCAGTGGTATCAGCACACTGTAGTGTTTGTGTGCATATTTAGAATACCAGAGGACAAATCCAAATATTAATCCAGGCTTTGGGAGCAATGGATTACATGTATGTGGAATTACATACAAAAAAACGTAGCTATGTTCCATTTCAGTTACAGGGGGAAAAAACACGTAATCAGATTACAGATACATTTAGTAAAAATGGGGATTATTAGTAGGATTACAATCTGGCTAAATAAAATACACTTGATAATAAAGAAACAAGTGAAACCATAGCTAATCTTACATATGCTAAAATGTTATGTCCTCATATTGAAAAAATGCTTCATTAGGTGGAAACTTCAACATTTTGTCTTTAAATCAAAAAAGAGGAACAAAAAGAGGAACACAGTACAGAGACAGTTCTGCCTTCAGGTGTGTGATCATCCAAGAGCTGGACATCTAATTTAAAGAAACATTTAGAAGTAAGACCAACAGCTAACGTTAGCTACACAGACCAACAGCTAACGTTAGCTACACAGACCAACAGCTAACGTTAGCTACACAGACCAACAGCTAACGTTAGCTACACAGACCAACAGCTAACGTTAGCTACACAGACGACCCACTAATGTTACACAGACCATCTGTTAACGTTAGCTACATAGACTAACCGCTAAAGTTAGCTACACAGACCAACTGCTAATGTTAGCAGCACAGGCCAACCGCTAACTACTGTTAGCCACCAACTACAAGCCCCAGTCTAAGTGTGTGTCAGTTTACTTGAAGTTTATCTTACAAAGCTGCTATGCTGGTGGCGCAGGTCGATTTGCTATCTTACATCAGCGCAGTTGTCATTTTTGCCACGTCTGCAACATAGCAAAGAACTTGCGTCTGGTCAGTGCGGCCATGGGCGAGAGGTCTAAAAATGAAGGCAAAACGAAAGCGTAATTCGGGTTGAAGCTGCACCTCAATCCGGCTCAGGTGGGTGTTCAGTCGGATTGAGGTGCAGCTTGGCGGCCAGACTGTCCTCTCCCCCGCTCATCACTCCTCTTCCCTGCTCCTGCTCACCGGCTCCTTATTCAGGAGCTTCAGCCAGCAGAGCTGCAAAATAATGAGGACGATAATAATGAATTATAAAATATAACACAATTTCAAGGTGCTTTAGTGTAAAACATAACCAGTTACACATCTGCAGCACATTTACAGTTCATGTATTGTATTACTTTTTGCAGGTGTTCATGTTAAAATTAATTTACACATGAAGCTGCTTTGGAGACGTCCTGCCGACTCCATGTATTGTGCATTCTTGCACTTTCACTTTTTGAGCCAGGAGATCTGTCTCCTCACTTAAAAATCTTTTCTCTTTGTTTCCGCCTGGTAAATCCACCGTCACTGCTTGTGCTCCTGGTGCACCTGCTTCTTAAAGGTGATGAGAGCCGACTTTCTGATTGGTTCATTGCACGTTCAGCCTAGACTCGCCTGTGAATTAATGAGGGCACTTTGGCACGCCTGATAGGTGTATCCTGCTGTGTGCTGGTGGCACACGGGACGGGACAGGGCAGGATGCCCCTGCGTCCCTGGTGCAAGCTGGCATAGGTGGATTTGGACACACCTTGAATAAATTAAATCCACTGCGCCTCGTGCTTTCAACTTTAGATCAGCGTTAAGATAGGGCCCAGAGTGTGAAATGTGAATAGCATACTGAACAAATTTAAATGTGCTGCAGATGAAGGAACAGCTGACAAACAATTAATAAACCAACAATGAACATAAAACATTATATTAGGCTAAATAACTTCACCATATTTTGCATTGACGTGATCCAAAAAAGCCCCAGAGTGTAATCACGTAACGTATGTGGGTTGTTACTGACAATAATTTTTAACAGGTAAGTACTATTTGTATTGGAACACATTTTTAAAGTCACCCTCCCAACTCTGTGTTTGCCAGAATAGTTGAACATAAACGGTTGCAGCACGTCAAAAACAAGAAAAGCTTTCTGCGAACAGCGCTGCATCTACAACATGTGATTACAATGGATGGAAAAAGCTCTGGAACAATGATGAGAGAGCTTCTGTTATAATGGAGAGGGAGCCATCTGGTGAAACATGGTCTGGAAAGAGCACAAACAATCAAGACCTTGTTCTCAGCTGCTTTGGCAGACTGGACGTTAAGGGTTTTACAGATCAGTCCAGCAGCCTGAAGGTGAGCATTACACGAGACACAAAGTGACGAGACGGAAACTGACACAGAAAACAGATGCCGACACAAACTCCGAGACACGCAGCGGGAGGAGATCAATTGTGTCTTCTTGGCTTTCATCAAAGTTTGTCAGGAAAGAAAATGTGTCTGTGCTTTCTTGCAGCCTCGGGAGATTTATTTGTAAATGTCACACTTGTCAAATCGTCAGCAACTGTGTCTCCTGTAGATGCCACATTTTCCCCAGAACAGAGAAAAAACAGCGGGTGCAAATGACAAAATAACCTGCTGATATTTATTTTATTTCCTTTTTGGATGCTTTTTTGGTCATCAGCAGGCAAAAGAATCCTAAAACTGAAATCCCCGCTGCAGTAAATTAAGACTTCAGCCCCATCAACACACACGTACACTGTAAAAAAATACATTAAAACATTTTTTTACTCCTGTCAATTAAAAGTATTTACTTTAAAATCAAATCTGCGTGGTATATACTGTATATACAAGCCCCGTGAACCGACACCACCCTTCATCTCTCCTTCTCCTCCCTGATGGTCAGTTACAAACGTACCTTCAGTGACTCTCTCAGTCCAAATCAGCTCACTTCAGTTCCAACAACCCGACACAGAAGAAAAAAAAAAGAAAAAACAACAACAAAAACATCCTGTCACTGTCCTCTGGTTCTGGTGGTTCAAACACATCTGGACACGTCCAATAAAGCTGCTAGATGGAACGTCCATGTTTCAGGTCATAGTGGTTTGTTTTTGTGTTGCGACAAACTCGGACCACACGTTTATTGTTGCTTTATAAGTTCTTTGAGTTAAAACATGTAGTTTATTTTTACAGTGTACACACACAGATGTTGCAAGAACCTTTATGCCACACACCGGCAGACAGGCGGTGTTCTGTCACCTCTCAACCACATCTTGGTTTGTCTCTCATTAAAAATGTTTGCCTGGATGACACCGCTCTGTCTTTAACCAACTGTGACCACGTCATCTGTCTCAGTAAAAAAAAAAAAAAAAAAAAAAAAAAAAAATCTGTGACAGTCCATTGTCTTCTCTTGTCTTAGCTCTTTAGCAGAAAAAATAAATAATAAATAAATAAATAAATAAATAAATAATGAATAACTTATCTAAAAAAAATATCCACCAGAGTACCAGAAGAAATGACATCTCCCTAAATTTGAGGGTACATCTGTTTTATCTGCCAAACATACAAATTGAGCTACAAAAGAGAATTGGATCATGTTTTCCAATTATAATCAGATTTCCTATTTCCCCATGTGGTTCTCTGGTGTCGGTAAAAGATTTCACCAAAAAGATGAAACCAGGCACACTTTCCAGAGACTGAAAACAACAACCAAAACATTCTGCAAGAACTGAAGCATGTCCTCCTTATTTGAATCCCTTAAATGTCCTAAAAGACATTGGCTGATTTAGGAGAACTCACCACAGTCACAGTCATTTTCTCGTATTTTGAATTTTCTTTCAGATATGAACGCAATTTCTGAGCAGTCCAGTCCTGTCGTAGAGTCACGTGCAGTCTGTCTGCTATCATCCAAGCCAAAGTTTTTCACTAACGACTGTATATTTCATTAGTTTGAAGACATTTTTAGTTTGAAAAATAAATTACGCTTCATAATTATGTCGACATCATCCTGTTTGACTGCTTTTCAAATTATAATATAATTGCAAATTTACATATAAAGCATCTAATCACTAATTTAATGATGCATTATTACCTGCTGTCAGGTGTGTTGGCCGTATATCTTCACATGCAGGTTTATGAAGTGTCTGTTTGTAGGAACATCCTCACTTATTCTGTCCTCTGTCACTGTGATGGAAACTTCCCCTCGACCTCTCCTCCTGTCACCTTGCTGTGGCAAGACGTTTTCTTATCTGAACATTTTCCTTATCCATACGTCCGACCTTCAGTCAAACGTTTAACGACTCATTTTCCCATGCTTCAGCAGCTCTTTAAAGCGACATTTCACCATATATGACTGGCTTTTAGAATTTAAAAATGACTTACACAAAACACTGCTGGAGTTTCGCAGGAAAAGAGGGCTGCAGAATCTCCCAAACAATGAAGTGAATGGTGACCAGTTTTCAAACGTCAAAAAACAACTGGAAAAAACCATAAAATGTCAGGATCAGTAGTTCACCCTGTTGGTGCATGTAAATGCGATCTCCCCTGAGATCAAGAAAAAATGGTATATTGTTATAATGTGTTGCATAACGTCCCACAGCCATCGTGCTAATTTTAGGCTCAATTTGGAGTCAGTTACTGGTGTTTTTCTA
Organism: Lutjanus argentimaculatus; assembly: GCA_034769285.1. NCBI lineage: Eukaryota > Metazoa > Chordata > Actinopteri > Lutjaniformes > Lutjanidae > Lutjanus > Lutjanus argentimaculatus. The sequence continues at coordinate 895,829 of JAWZSL010000064.1, forward strand.
TCATATATCTGTTTCATTTTACAAGGGTACATTTTTGGCTTTCATTCAACCTGAGTTGTGAGTTTGACAAACAGACAGCTCACTTGAGTTCTTATAAATCTCAGAGACAAACACTTTTCTATGTTTTATCCCTAGCGCTGACAACTAGGAACATGACAAACTGGGATAATCATAAAAGTCCACAGATTCGGGAAATATATCATCTGCCCACGCTGCAATATTACAGCAGTGCGTGTGATCTGAATTCTTCTTCATTTTCAGCCACAGTCTGCTCGAGCAGCACTTAAATAAAGGTGACAGCATTAAGATTTGGTCAAGTGATTGTTGTCAGATAAAGCGAGGGCGGACAAGCCAAGCAATTTTCATTCTGAATTAATCCATCTCTTCACTTAGTTGTACAAGCCACAAGCTTTCAAATATAATGACAAAGTACCTTCAGCCTATGGTTCCCAGAATTGAGTGATACCTTCAGACTGTGCAGTTAGTTTGTCCAACGATCCAGAAACTCATATTTCCAAAAAAAAATGACAACAAAGAAAAGCGTCACGTTGGAGAGTTGGAATCACAAAATGTTTGAAGGTCTGTGAAAAGGAAAAGGGGAGTTTTTTTTCTTCTAAACACATTCTGCATGTTGGCAAATAGTTGCTGAAAACACTGAGAACTACAGTGTATTTAAACTGTCTTTCATGATTTCCGTGTTCAGGATGTTTTTGGGCGGACCTGAAACATGGCCCCCAATGATATTTAAGCCCCACGAACCGACGCACGAACGACGCCTCCCCAAAGTACCTTCAGCGACTCTCTCAGTCCAGATCAGCCCGGCAGTTCACTTCAGCTCACCTCAGTTCCAACACCCTGGCACAGAAGAAAAAAAAAGTACCATCCTGTCACTGTCCTCTGGCTCTGGTGGCTCAAACTGGTCCGGACAAGTCTAACATCCACAGCTCAGGTTGTAGTGTGTGTGACACTGAGACAGCAGAGTGGACGTCCCCACAGTATTTCAGAGCAGAAAATAACGCTAATTTTTTCATGATTTCATATACTTTGTGATTTGCGATTTTTTAATCATTCAAATTGACCTTTCTCTAAACCCCGCCTCTGTGAAACACAAAATCACATATGTGGTGAATGGATTAAACTCTGTCTTCATCTGCTCTAACATAAGCTGCAAACATTAGCATGTCTGGCTAACTAACATTAGCTTACTAGCTGCAGTAACTTTACCTCCAGACAAACTTGTTAGATCCACTGCATCTGTATTTGTTCTGTGGGGTTTGAGGAGGAGGATGTGGGCTGATGCAGAATCAAAGTGGGTCAATGACGATGCATCTCTCTCTGGCTCACTGTCTCAGGTTTAAGCCGGGTTAGCTTAGCTCTTATCCCGGCTGTCTTCTGCGATCGTGGTCCAGCTGGTCTGGCTGGGTGACCCGTCTCAAGGTCCGCTGCAGTAATCGAGTCCCTGTGCTTCCTTTTCCCACATTAATTAGTGTATTTCTGTCATCTATCATGTAGATATACCTGCTGTATTTCACCATCCGACCAATGTTTGCTGAGATGTAAGCTAGCTTTAGCCTCAGTCTGTTAGCATTAACGTTACATCATGCTGCTATGCAACTTTACATAAACACTTTCACAGGGTTCTTGTTTTAAAACATGTCAGATGGAAGCATGAAAACATCAGCTGGAGACTTCTCAGCTGACTTAAGGAGTTAGCATTAGCATTAGCTTACATCAGCCAGCTACACCTATGAAATCTGCTTGTGAGTCATTATTTAGAAATGAGAATCTGCTTTTGTTTACTTCTCTAAGGATTCAAAGACCTTGTGCTTCAACAATTACTCCCAGTTTCGATGTTAAATCTGCCACCATTATCACCATAAACTGCATAAATGCAGTGCGAGAATGGAAAGTTTGACAGGCTTAGCAAAACTAATTGAAGAGGGCGGGGCTTAGTGAAGGGTCAGTTTGGCTGGGTGGTTGAACAAACTCAGAACAAACATTTATTGTTGCTTTACACAATCTTTAAATGTACAACTCCCCTGGGATCAACTGCTGTGATTTTGAAAATGATGCTGTACAATATTGTAATGATAATAATGTGTTGCATCATTTCTCGCACCCATGAGGCAGTTGTGAAAAGCATCATTTCCCATGTTTCAGAGTATGAACCTGGCAGCTTCAAAGATGTTATATGTGTTGGACAAAATGGGCAAAGATGCTGCACTGGGGCCCAGAGTGTCAGTTCAGAATTAACAACCATGTTTGATTTGCGCCTGCTGAACCTGTGTGCGAGTAATTATACAAACATTATGTGATGGATTGCAGCAGTAAAAGTCTCCTGGTCTCTCCCTTTGTCTCCCTGTCTGAGTCATGTGTGTTACAGACAGTTATATCGCAGCTACAATAAACTGTTTGATTTATCATTTATGCAATTGTTGTGCCTGTACTGGTGCAGGCGAGTTATGGGCCTGTGAAAAATGTCAGGATTGAAGGCTGAACCCCGACGCCTTCACACGTCTTGAAGCCTGGCTCCCTGCTGCTCACTAGACCCTGTTCGCACTTGGCACCACAATTTGTGATCCGAGTTGCAGTGTGAACCCAAGTGCATCTGCATGTTAGCTGTTTATACTGCAGAATATGGCAGAAATATGATATTCATGAGCATGCTTTCATTAGTGTATAATCGCCTGAAAATAAGACTCTTACATGCATCTCACAATGTTGCACCACAGTGTTTCTACGGTAGCCCAGATGGGACACACCAAACACTGGATCTGTATACAGCCTTTAGTGTTTTGCATTAGTTCTGCAGCCACCATGAGGTGCAATCTGCAAGCTCACTGCAAGATAAATCAAATAAACTGGTCCTTTAAATTGTTATGCTGACATTTGAATGGGACAGTTCACCCCCAAATCAAAAATTCATATTTTCCTCTGGCTTGTAGCGCTGTTTATCCATTTAGTTTTTTGGGTTTTTTTTTTTTTTTGGTATGAGTTGCAGAGTTTTGGAGATATCAGCCATAGTGATGTCTGCCTTCTCTGCAATGTAATAGGACCAAATGGCACTCAGCTTGTGGTGTTCAAAGTGCCAAAAAATACGTTTGAAAAACTCAGAACTAGTCTCTCTTTCCAAAACTCTGTTCCTCAAGATAATCTACAGATCTTGTTGTGAGCAGTTTCATGTTGGAACTACTTTCTTTCTGGTCAAAAAGAAAGTTAGATTTTGCAGAAAGAAAGTAGCTCTGACATGAAACTGCTCACAACAAGGTCTGTGGATTATCTTGAAGAACTGGGTCATGATTTTTGGAAGCGAGTTTTTGTATTTTTGGTGCTTTGAGCACAACAAGCTGAGCGCCATTTAGTCCCATTATATTCAAGAGAAGACAGACATCTCTACGACTGATATCTCCAAAACTCTGCAACTCACACCAACAAAAAAAAAAAAAAAAAAAAAAAAGAGCCAGCAGCCAGATAGCTTAGCTTAGCATAAAGACTGCAGGGAAAGCGCTAAATTGCTTTTGTCCAAAGGTTAAAAATAAATCCATCTACCAGCTCCGAGAGAAGTGATATTTAACATGTGACCCTGTGGGTCAGTTCTGGCCCCCAGTAGGGTGGCCCTCTGACAATAAAAATAACTGGATTCACACTGTTTTACTCAGGAAGGAGCAGCACATATGTCAGTTTGATGTGGTGTACAGTATGATGGAATAAATGAGGCTGTTATTAGCAGAGGAGGCCGATCTTTATGTGATGACCTCTCACTCTGAGTTAAGTGCAGCAGGATCAGACTGTGAACTACGCGGGGGAAGAAAACTATCTACTAAAGAGGAGCAAAAGTTAAATAAATGTATATTTTACACATAAAGAGCTTAAATATACTCTTCATTCTGCCCCCGATAGGAGCAGTTTATGGTTTATGACTCATTCCAACAGTTCACTGATTGCATAATTGAATGATGTTCCAGTTGCGTTTAATGTTGTTTAAAGTCTTTCAGATGTTACCAAAGATGCAAAAATGCAGTTATAATTATTAAATGCAATGCCAGAAATATTTATTTATCCCTCAATCTTTGCACCAAGTTCATTCAGTTAATAAATTAAGTTAGTAAATCAGTTAATTTGAAAATAAAGAATTTAAAATGTAATTTTATCTGATAAATAACGTTATTATAAATGTTTGTTTATTAAGTGGCCCCAGGCAAAGCGAGTTGAGTGTCCCTGTAATATAGAGTCTTGTTGCCATTGTGAGGTTGCCAGGCAACCAGCGAAGCCTCCACCAAGTTACTGCTCTCTGGGTGAGAAAATAGTACATTTTGCTTTCTGTGTGTAGTAAACAAACAAAGATGATGTGTTAACGAGCTTACGAGGGACTCGTGAGTGGACCTTTGTTGCTTTGGACAGAGCCAGACAAGTTCTTTCCTCCTGTTTCCAGTCTTGATGCTAAGCTAAGATAACCAGTGCTGGAAAGTAACTAAGTACATTCACTCAAGTACCGTAAGTACAGTTTTGGGGTACTTGTACTTTGAGTATTTCCATTTTCTGCTACTTTCTACTTCGACTTCAGTGCATCCCAGAGAGAAATCTTGTACTTTTTACTCTAATTATTTGATAACTTGCCAATTCAGATAATTAATGCAACTTACAATAAACAAATAAATGACAGTAGGTTAAGATAAAACTTTATTGATCCCTGGGGGACATTCACAATCTACCCAGCATGTAAGTAATTAAAATGAGCTCCACCTTTAACAGCTGAAATAAAGTGATAAACACAATAATGCATCATTAATCATAATACAATAATACATTATTCTAACATGCTGCATAATAACTTTTGGTACTTTAAAGACAGTTTGATGCTAATTATTTTGAACTTTTATTTGTGTAAGATTTTGAATGCAGGAGTTTTATTTGTAACAGAGTATTTCTACACAGCAGTATTGCTACATTTATTTAAATAAAAGATTTGAGTACTTCTTCCTCCACTGAAAATAAAAAAATAATGGCTGCTTGCTGTAGCTTTTACCTACAGACCTGAGAATGATATCAGTCTCATCTGACTCTCTACAAGAGGTGAATAATGTTAAACTATTCATTTAAATTGTGCAGATTCAAAACACGCTGTAAGTGTGGCCTCTTTAGACACTGGATTTAAACTTTTTTGGGTATCTAAAATATCTTTTCAGTCCCTCCAGGATTTCACAGCCCTTTTTGGGATTGTTGCAGCCTAAAAAGCCTGATTTCACAGTACCTTTTCTGAAAAAATGCGATGCATGTTGCAATGTTTTTTAGGCATTTTTTGTAATGAAATTGCAGGACCAAGTGAAAATTGCAAAAGAAAGTTGCGATTTTTTGTAGAATTCATTAAAAATCAACAGCAACTTGTTCCTGGGAGAACAAAACTTCCCTCTGTTCTGAGTGTTCTTACTAACCTTATACCCAAAAGGCCTAGAATTACAAAAATTATAGAAAATTGCTTTATTTGTAAATGAAGAAGTGCAGCAGGGGGGTATGCTACAAAGAAGCAGAATCTTTTTGGAGCTCAAACTGCACAGAGCACTGATAAATGTCAATAACAGTGATAAATGTGTTCTTTTCAGTACCTGTGAAGAAAAAATCCAGAAATTTTGTGAACAATAAAACATATCAGAGTCAGTTCTTTGAGATGGACAGGTTTGACGTTTGCAGACAGGTGAGAACTTCATGCAACCACACTTTTAAAAAATCCAAACTATCCCTTTAACCTTGTTTTACTAAAACTTATTTCAGTGTAATCCATGTCACAGATTTCAGTGCATGAGGAGCTGATGGATATCAGTGTCAAACTGTTAAATTAACACGATGAGTGATGACAGTTTTGCCCTTCAGCTTCACAGTGTCATTTGTCATCTGTGAGTGGGTTTACCTGCCGCCGTGTCAACATGGCCACATGCTGTAACACCGCGGAGTGTCATTGAGAATACACGGCACGAGACCTTGTTTTTTCCGTCCACATCCATCCATCACAGCTCCTCCAGCGCTGATCAAGTCAGCGGTGCACCTCCAGCTTCACGACTCATGGCTTTCAGAAAGTGACTGACCTTCACCTCGCTTGAACCTGAGCACCAACAAGTGATCAATAGTGACAGTTATGATCGCAAAATACCAGATCTGGGGAGTTACTAGTGATGGGATTATGTGATTAGGATACAAAAAAGGGAGGTAATCGATTGCAGTTACAGAAAAAAATGGAAATTTCTCCATTATTTTGTCTGTAAATCAAAAAAGAGGAACATCATCACAGTAAAATGACAGTTCTGCCTTCAGCTGTGAAAATACTGTCATCATCTGAGAACTCAAAATCTATTTTAAAGAAACATTTACAGTAAAGACCAAGTGCTAATGTTAGCTAGACAGACGAACTGCTAATGTTAGCTACACAACCAACTGCTAATGTTAGCTAGACAGACGAACTGCTAATGTTAGCTACACAGACCAACTGCTAATGTTAGCTAGACAGACAAACTGCTAATGTTAGCTACACACACCAACTGCTAAAACTAGCCATACAGATCAACTGCTAATGTTAGCTACACAGACCAACTGCTAATGTTAGCTATACAGACCAACCGCTAATGTTAGCTACACAGACAACCACTAATGTTAGCTACACAGACCAACCACTAATGTTAGCTACACAGATCAACTGCTAATGTTAGCTGCACAGATCAACTGCTAATGTTAGCTACAAGACCAACAGCTAATGTTAGCTACACAGACCGACCGTTAATGTTAGCTAGACAGACCAACTTCTAAAGTTAGCTATACAGATCAAATGCTAACGTTAGCTAGACAGACCAGCTTCTAACATTAGCTACACAGACTAAGTGCTAACTTCAGCTACACAGAAATCCTGTTAGCTATTAGCTAACCCTTTCAATACCACTACAACAACTACTGAAAATATTGTGGAACTTCAAGTGGTGATGCAGGTGACTGGTATGGTGTGTGGGAATGAGTTTAATATTTATACTTGAATATTTAGTATTGAGGTAATCCAAAAGTAATGGAAAGTAACGAAGTGACGCCAGTTTAATATTGTGATACTTGGATTAGGTTACTGAAAACATTTAGTAACAAGTAATTAGTAATTATATCAGAATACATTTTTAAAGTAACCTTCTCAACCCTGCCCAACACACACACACACACACACACACACACACACACACACACACATTTCCCCTCAGGGCCTCCAAGTTGCGAAGGCAGTTTGATTCCAATTTCCAATCTGTGTTTGGTTTAAAATGGCAACATGAGGCGATTGATGAATGCGGGGTTTATGTGGGCAGTGGCCTACTTGAATGTTAGTGTGTGACTGATGGCTGCATCCATCACTTCAATGTCATTATTCAAAAGACATCAAGTAAGTATTGGGGAAAGTGGGTCAAAAGAGGGAGAACTTGGTGAGTGGACTGATTTGACGTATGGGAGAGTTGCATCAGAGAATTTGAAGTTTACTTTTGGCTCTGCCCCCACCACCCCACCCCCCCACCTCCCGTGACAAATCACAGCGGCACTGCAGTTAATATCAGCACAGTAACTACATTAACATTATATGGGCGAACCCAGTAACAGAGACGGCAAAGGTGGAATTTACCTCGGGGTCTGGAAAGTTAACACATAATCCTGCATCGGAGGAATACCTGATGAGGACATCTTTATATGTATGAGGGGTGCTGCCACTTTTTATATCACCACGAAATGGTGCAGCAGATGGTCATAAAATTCACACGCCTACATGTTAATGCTTCACGCTCGTGTGTGTGTGTGTGTGTGTGTGTGTGCTCATGCATGTGTGAGAGGACATAGCATTGTTATGAAGGAAATGTCTCGTCCAGTCACACTACAGTATTTTCTCCTCTTTTTTTTTCGTGTCTGAAAATGGTTTCTTTTCTTATAATCCTTTTGTGGCTAATTTGAAATTATACCAGCAGTTCCTTGAAATACCAAAACAACAACAACAGACATCTTAGATATGCAAACTAACTCTGAGAGTTAATGACTACATTTACATGCACACGTTAAATCATGTTATTGGGAGAAATCAGGTTAGGGCAAGAAATCAGAGAACGCATTTACATGCACTGCAATAACCTGGTTACCGTAAAGTGTCCCAACCCAGAGATTGGCATATTTTAAATGAATTGGTGAAATATGTCTCTGCAGCTTGAAGATTTGTAGTCATTTCCACCACACAGTAAAAGGAAAGGGTCTGTACTAAGCAGGGGCTGATTTAGTCAAACACAGGCATGGGACCCTCCACAACCCTTGTTGTCCACATTTTTCAATCCTTGAATAAATATTAGGTCATAAAAATAAATTTTATATATTGAAGTGTGGAGGATGAATTGACCCTTCGCTAAACCCCGCCCCAAACAGTACCTGTCCAATCATAGGTTAGCAACTGTAACTCAAGCTGTCAAGCTTTCCATTTCTCCACACGGTGAAGCGCTGTGCAGGAGGCTCTGAGGACAGTGATACTCTGCGTTTAATGAGTCTTTTTTGTCGTCTCTCAAAAATGTGAAACGCAAGAGCACACGTGTGGTGAATGGATTAAACTGTCTTCATCTACTTTAACATGAGCTGCAAACATTAGCATGTCTGGCTAACTAACACTAGCTTACTAGCTGCAGTAACTTTACCCTCCAGACAAACTTGTTAGATCCACTGCATCTGCATTTGTTCTGTGGGGGTTTGAGGAGGATGATGTGGGCTGATGCAGAATCAAAGTGGGTCGACGACGACGCATCTCTCTCTGGCTCGCCGTCTCAGGTCTAAGGTGGACTAGCTTAGCTCTTATCCTGACTATCTTCCACAATCGCGGACCGGATGGTCTGACAGGGTGACCCGTCTCAAGGTTCGCTGCACTAATCAAGTCCCTGCGCTTCCTTTTCCCACGTTAATGGGAGCATTTCTGTCATCTATCATGTAGATATACCTGTTGTATTTCACCATCCAACCAGTGTTTACTGAGATTTAAGCTCAGTCTGTTAGCATTAATGTTATATCATGTACACAGCTGTTTAATAACTTTACATAAACACTTTAACAGGGTTCTCGTTTTAAAACATGTCAGATGGAAACAAATATAAGCTGGAGATGGACTTTTCAGCCGAGTCAAGGAGTTAGCATTATCATTAGCTTACATCAGCCAGCTAGAAATGAGAAGCTGCTTTTGTTATCTCTGTAAACTGCATAAATGCAGTGCAAGAAAGGAAAGTCTGGCAGGCTTAGCAACAGTAACTAAGGAGGGCGGGGCTTAGTGAAGGATCAACTGAGGAGTCTCACAGCCTCAGGAAAGAAGCTGTTCTGAAATCTGGTGATATGGCAGTGGATACTTCTGTATCTCTTGTCAGTAGCAGGGTGAACAGGCTGTGGTGGATATTGTCTTTTAGTATTCCTCCTGCTACCTCCTTTTTTCAGTGTGGATGTGTTTGAATCTTGTTCACTCAACACTATGTACTTTTATTCATGAGGTAAAAGATGCAAGAGTTCTTCTGTGCACACAAAAGGTTGCAGTCTCAGACTCAGGGGCGTGTGTTTGCTAGTCACAGCCTTTTTTACTGTTATATGTGATGTTAGCCCGGCTAAACTACTCTGTTGAATGTGAATCTATTCTGGAAGTGATCTCATAATTGATCTGTATAATTGACCATGTATACATTCATGCAAATTATTTCATAACACGAATGCACATAAGCGGTATTTTCCCTGATTAACACTGATTAACAGATTAAAAGCTGTTGAAACTGCTGTTCCTGCTGTATCCTACTCTGTGTGCTTTGTCAGATTAAAAAGTGTGTGACAGTGATCCCACAGTAAGACGGCCTGAAACATTTCGGCACCAGACGCCTCATTTTCATCCCGTCATTGTCACATTCATGTAACGGTTATTAGAATGCCTGTAAAGCAGATTGTGTATGATTTATGGGGATTTATTGGCAGCATAGGGCAGAATTGGAATATAATATATTTTTTCCATGGAGGCAACTGTGTCACACCACACTGGTGTGTCTCTTGCAGCTGCTAACGGATATCGTGCACGTTGGGAGTTGGGAACGAGACCAGGCTGCAAAATGCCTCTTGTCCGATCAAATGGCTTGATCTAACTGTTTAACTGTCAAACAAGTGATATTTTGTTTGGTTAATCCGCCCAAAAAACGTTTGGTTGGCAGATCTTTGAACAGACCCGCTGATCTGTGAGTTAGCTGTCCCGCCCGATTTACAGTCTGAGTGCAAAGCTTCACTAACTAGTTCCTGGCAGAAGCTTTATATTTATTGTACTGACATCATCTGGTTATTTTTTAAGTAATGATGATCTTTTTTTTTTTTTTAACTCACAATAATCAGCATTAACTCGTTGCTATGGCAACAGTGGTGCATGTTGATGCTGCACCTAGTAGCCCCTTCAAATTTGACTATATTTTTGTTTTAATGTAACAGTCTAACCTTAATTTGTTTGGCTTTATTGCTGCAACACAAATCACTAATGACAGAAATACACTTGGGAAATGGGAAAGGGAAGTGTGAGTTTTCGATTAAAGAGCAGCAGACCTTAAGATGATCGACGATGCAGACAGATCACCGCAGGAGGAGTGGAGAAGAGCGGGGTTAAGAGGCGTGCCAACCCAGCTTGGACTTAAGGCCGCTCCCAGCTAACGTCCGGTCAGGAAAATAAAACAGATGAAACAGGACTCAGGCTGGACAAAAAAGAAAAACTGGAAACCAGAGACTGTTGTGCCCACACAGAGCGACACGCTCCACAGTATCCTGGATCAAGTTATTGCACCTGGTCTGAGCTGACAGGACGAATCAAATCAGGCATCAATAATACTTTGTACACAAACTCGGTGTTTCCCAGATGTCAAACTTTTCTGTTTACACTGATGCGAACTCACAAAAATGCACTACAGAATTATTTCCTGTACATGTGCATGTAAAAATGTTAACTAAAATCTGTATGTATTGCTTCATTTTTTATTTATATTTTTGTTTTCTTATTATTCCTATTTTTCCTATTCTAAATTAAATTATTTGGCTATATGTTATATAAGTGTGCAGCATGAAGGGAATACAACTCTCATGTCTCATGTCATGATAAGAAATTACTTTTATGGCATAATAATTCTAATCTGAACCAAACTTTGTTAGTCTCCATGGGTACATTTTTCCTCTGCATTTGACCCATCCTCATTATTATTGGCAGAATATTGCAGAAATTGAATATAATATTCCTAAATGTGTTTTAATTTGTGTAGAATCACCTGAAAACAAGAATTGTTGTATTTTGTTACCTTAAAATGAGCTGTTTATATCTGCAGAGGAGGTGGGTCTTCCTTCATCGAGCCCACCGTGTTGCACCGCCATGTTTCTACAGAAGCTCAGAATGGAGTTTTGCGGCCACAATATTTCCTACCAGATGCTTGGAAGAGGAGAGGGAGGCGAGGTGTTCAAGCTCACCGCTAGATGCCACCACAGTAAATCTTGCACAGGGGTCCTTTAACACGAATATGTCTGGAAAATGGAGGAGAAGCCGCCAAAACGCAGAGAGAACATTGAGTCCACTGTGCAGCCTTGACGTCACTGCTGAAAAGTTGTTCAAAGTGGGCAAATTTTAAAGTAACTTATTATCAAAAGTTTGACAAAAAGAAATAAGATGGAGACAGAAGCCATAAAGCAGTGAAAAGAAAACCATTTGGGAAGTAAGGAGCAGATCCTTACTTCTCAAAGCGAGAGATTTCATTCAGTCGTATTCAGAAGAATAATGACTTCTTGGGGTAGAGGGGAAGGGAACAGAGCGAATGGAAGTGGCCCAAGACAAGAAAGCTTCTAAAAATACAGTGAATGTACTGTGTGTGTGTGTGTGTGTGTGTGTAGTGTGTGTGTGTGTGTGTGTGTGTGTGTGTGTGTGTGTGTGTGTGTGTGTGTGTGTGTGTGTGTAGAATACTTATTTTGAATTGGCAGTCTGGTCCGGCAAAGTTCTCCAAATAGACAATTGAATTTATTGGGTCATTTTAAGCTTCAGTTGGGCAGACATTGGGGAAATTTGCTGAACCTGGCAACCCAGGAGACAACAGAGACCCGAGATGAAGAGTGAGTGAGCCCACATCTCTCTGTACACATCATTTGTTGTGGTTTAGGGAAGCCATCCCCAACCTTTGTCACAGATTCCTCCGCAGCCCTGTCAGATGAATTCAAGTGAACATGGGCGCCGACTTGAGTTGAACATCGGAGAGGCAAAAAATGTCGGCCTATATAATGTTAAGGTGTGATGAGGTGAGGGATAGGGATCAATATTTTCCTGAAAATGACACATTTTCTATTCTGGGAGCAGAGGCACACTATCCCAATGTATATCCTGACCACTGTAGTGTGTTAGTTATCTGGTGGAATTAATAATTATTACTGAGGCAGAAGAACGTCATTTCAACATTAATCAACATTATAATGGGATAATATAAAATGTGCATGCTATGCGCAGCTTTGCCTTCGCTGCAGCTGTGAGGATAAAATGCCAAGTTCAGCCTGTGATCTGTCACCTGTCATCAATTCTTCATATTTTAAACTGACGAAATCCATGAAAACAAGTCATTTCATGTTTTCAGAGTCATGATATTGAGCTGAATCAGATTACACATTCTGTTGGTGTTCAGCGGCTGCTGCTGAGCGCAGCAGAGGGATCGCATGGTGCGTGCTTCAAAGTTCAGCATAGTGGGCTTTATAAAGTTAATGATCACTGAAAGTTAAAAAGAAAAACTCTAAAAAAGCTCTCACTCACTTGGTGTGAGGCTTTGGGCGCATTCTTCGGGAGATTTTGCCGTCTTTCTTCAGTGAGGGGCACTTTTTGCCACAGCCAACTGCTGAAGGTAAATCCATCATCGTCGGCGTCACAGCCTTTATCTGTTTTGCTTCTTTGTTTGGTGCCAAAGAGGTTTCACACTAAGAGTAAAGAAATTTTGTGTTTCACAAAACATGAAATCCATCATATGCTGCAGTATTTCACCCGGATGTCTTTTGAATAAAGTATGAATTCAGTGTTCTTGAAGGTTTTGCCTGAGATTCTAAATGTCCCAGCAAACCTCAGTCCAGCGGATTTTATCCCTCCAGCACAGTGCACAATTTGTACCTTCATTGTTTAATATTTTTTAGTATTCCCACACAAAGCTGGTTGCATCATGTTGTGAGTCTAATTCAGATGGTGGAACCACAAATTACTGTTTTAAGTGCATTAATGATCATGGCACTCGGTAATTAGTCATTAGTCAGTGGCTATTTTACAACTACAACATTTTTTTCCTGCTTTGCCTCAAGATTGCACCACCAGCTTCAACATTGGGGGGGCATAAAACCCAACTCCCCCCCACTGCCCCCCACCCCCCGGAGATGGTGCCTGTGCACGTGACCCTTCATAAATGCTGCTAGTCATGTTACAAGTGCATTCATGTGAATTCATCGTAAGTCCATCAGTGTATTTTTGTTCACTTTTTAAGTATCACATTTGAAAAGGTTGACTCTCTTTTTCAAAAGAGTTCATGCGCTTAAAGGTGTGATCAGCAGTTCTGGAGAAAGACAGTTGATTGCTGAGTCTCATTACCAGCTTGTCCAATACTGACACTTGGAATTGGGTTGATTGTTGAGTCTCATTGTTTTGATAAGTAGCTCCGTCCAAACCACTCACCAAAAGTGTCAGTATCTGACAAATAATGTCAGCAAAACTCTTGCTAATTAGCTAGCTATTAATGATTAATGTAGATTAGCTATTTAAGATGTTCTATTTAAGATGTGATTATATGTTGCTTTTATAGTTCTCGCAGCAACGTCTTTGAGCCCTGCACATAGCATATTTAAGTTGAAAAAAAAAAATCAAGATAAAGATAAAGTTGACTGAGGTACTGACCCTGCTCAACTGTCATTGGAGCACAGAGCAAAAAGGGGCGGGACTTGGGAAGGGTTTTGGTGAACTATTTCAAGAGTTTGTCCCTTTAGATAACTCTTATAACCACTGATTAGACATCTCTTCTCGCTTGAACTACTTTTTATGCACTTTTAGCTAAATGTAGTGTCTGGATGTTGCATCAAATATTATTAATCAAATCTTTTTCAAATTTCTGTTTTTCAAATTAGTTGCACTAGTCCACAATTTTTCCACTGTCTGGCAACTACAGAAGTATCCTCTGGGGTGGAAGCAGAACTGGTTTAGGGAAAATTTAGTATTTTACTTTTTGTTATATTTATTTTTTGTACTTTAGTGAGTTACACAGTGACATAGGTGACTGCACCAGGGCAATTTCACTGTGAACACCCACCACACTGAATACAAAACTGTTGTTGTTGCTGAACTGGTTCAGGTGGAAGAACATGACACCTCGTCCTCACAGTTGAATGACTCGAGATGCTCCACAAAACTAATAACACACAGTAGTGGAGAACCCAGTGCTGCAGTCAGACAAAACATCTCTAATGGACTAATTATGTTATCCAACTATTTCATATAATCAAAATACATTCTGCAAATTAATGACTGTATGTGCCCAAACTACCTTCAGCTTAATACAGACAAAGCTGAGACAGCAGCCTTTGATAAAAAAGAAGACAGGCTGAGACGCGCTCACTTCGGATTTCTGTCTTTGAAAAGCAAGATCTGACTTGAATCTTGGCTTTATCGTGGATTTGAATTTTAATAACCACATTCAATCAATAAAGTCTGCTTAGTATTATCTGAAAAACATAGGAGGAATCACAGGATTCCTGTCCTGCCGTGACTCTTTAATTTCCAGGGTATAACTATTGTAGCAGTGTTATTTCAGGACACGTCGGCTGTTCAAAATGCTGCTTTCAAGGTCCAAACGCTGAGAAAAACTGATCACAGTGCACCCATTCTTTGGTCTCTGATGATATGTCAGGCATGTCAAAAATCAGTTTCCATTTCTTGATTATGGTGATCTGTCATACATGAATGCATCTGCACACCTTCAAAAAGACAAACAGAATTGGTCTCCCTGCCTGATTGTAAAGCCCACCGCTGAATCAATTGGTACTTGTCACTGTGTGTAGGCGTTTTAATAATTTGGACACATTAATGTGTATTTTGTCTGTTTTATTGTGGTTATTGTTGTTGTCGGTCAGTGGCAGACTCAGGCTGAGGGGCAGACATGAGAAAAATAAAAAAGGCACCACCTGTACATGGAGGCACCAGTGTGGAGAAAAATGTTTACCATAAAAACACACAAGGACCTATTTAACTATTTAAAGACACATAAGGGCCAAATAATTTTATAGCATAGCATAGAATAGTCTATGGCACTGCATTTTGTTTTCTTGAAGGGCACTTTAGAGGGCACTTTCTTACATTTTGCCTGCGAGAGGGGCACTTTACAGGGTACCTTATGTTTATTCCTTTATGTTTTATCCACCATAAAGGCACCCTGGAGGGCATTTTAGCACATTTTGTTGACTGGATGGTAAGTTAACTATGTTTTGTCCACTAGAGGGGGACTTCAAAGAGCACTTTACCATGTTTTTCCCACTAGAAGGGCACTTCAGAGGGCACATTTTGTTTCAGAGGCACCCCAGAGGACATTTTATCGTGTTTTGTCCACCAGAAGGGAACTTTAGAGGGCACTTTAGCACATTTTGCCCACTAGAGGGGCATTTTAGAGTGTACTTTACAATATTTCCACTCACTAGAAGGGGACTTTAGCACTTGTTGTCCACTGTAAGGGCACTTAACCATGTTATGTCCACTCGAGGGGCACTTTAGAATAAAATCAAACAGAGAACTATTGAAAAGTTCATAAAGGCCAAATTATTTTCTAGCATAGCATAGAATAGCCTGTGGCACTGTGTTGTGTTTTGTCCACTAGAAGGGCACTTCCGATTGCACTTTATCACATTTTGTCGGAGGGCACTTTAGAGGGTACTTTACCATGTTCTGTCCACTAGAGAGGCACTTTAGCACATTTTGCCCATTTTAGAGGGTACTTTACCGTGTTTTGTCCATTAGAAGGGCCTTTAAAGGGCACTATCAGGTTTTGTCTACTAGAAGAGCACTCTAGAAGGCACTTTATCACATTTTGTTGACTGGAAAGGAAACTTTAGAGGGTACTTTACCATGTTTTGTCCACTAGAAGGGCACTTTAGAGGGTGTTGAGTTTAACAGGTGAACCCAAAAGCAGGACAGACAGTGTTAAGATAAACAGTACAGGGTTTTATTGCAAAATGTAGATGAATGACAGCTGAATGGCTGGCAGAGCTTGAAATGGTCCGGTGGCAGAGGGACAGGCAGGCAGACTGGTTGGTTTAAGGCGATCCTTGGGTACAGAGAAACAAAAGTTAGTTCTTAAGTCAAAATGCCAGGAAAAATCTTGGTATTCAGGACAGCAAGGTGGCCGAGAGGGCTGGTAGAAGCAACAATCTGACAGAAAGTGGATGAAAAACCAGGGCCTAAGTACTTCTGTGTTGATGAGTTGATGGATGGCAGGTGTGCTGGTAATCAGACTGGAGTGCAGGTGGTGACATATTCTGGTAGGCAGGATAGAGAGAGGGAGAGCCACGCCCACAACACACACAGAGAGACAGACAGAGACGGAGGAGAAGACAGGAGACATGACTAATGTCAAGCACTAACCATAACAGAGGGCACTTTACCATGTTTTGCGCTCCAGGTAGAAATCTTAGAGGGCACTTAACATTTTATCTACCATGGGGCATCCATAAGGGGACTTTTGCATTGTTTTTTCAAATATAGGGGCACCAGGAGGGGGCTTTGTCCCCCTCGCCCCCCTTTGAGTGGTGTCAGTAACCTTTTCTATGCCGCTGTCTTGGCTTGGTCTCCCTTGAAAAAGAGATCTGAGATCCTTGATGATGTCACTAAGGTTATTATAGTGACATGACTGCGTTTGATGAACTGGCGACTTGTCCAAGGTGTACCCCGTCTCTCGCCCAGTGTCAGCTGGGATCAGCTCCAGCTCTCCCGTACCCCTTCAGGATAAACGGTTACAGACAGCGGACGGATGGTTGGATGGATGGACTGCGTTTGTTACAACTGGTGAAGCAGATGAGACAGGACTCTAATGTACGACTCAGGAGACAGATTCAAAAACACAGTCTTTACTTGCCCAAAAAAAGAGGGCACGGTACACAGGAAGTCAATCAGCAAAGGCAAACAAATCCAGTGGGGAAAAGGCAGAGACAGAGTCAAACAACAGGCAAAATATCAAAAAAAAAAAAAAAAATCCCAGGAAAATCACAACATGAGGATGACAAGGGCTGAACACTAGACAACTGGGACGAACTGGCACAGAATTAAAGCAAGACACACACCAAATACTGAGGGAGGATAACAAGACACAGGTGAGGCCAATTAGGGCGGGGCAGACAATCAAAAAAAGGGGGGGGGGGGGGGTGCAGGGACAGGAAGTGAAATGATCTGAAATGAGAGGAGATGTGAGTGACAAAGTAAAACAGGAAACACAAACATGAAAAAAACATAGAATAAAAACATGACTGAAGAAACTTTAGATGTGTCAGTGTTGTTGTGCTGATCTTAGATTTTGTCACTGGTCAATACCTCCAATGTATCAGAATTTTAAAATATAATAAATAAAGAAAAAACTTTTGCTAAAACTAAGAAAACCTTAACTAGATTTAAACATCTAAAACAAAACTGACATGAGCACACCAATAGAAAAAAGAACTTGCGTGGCTAAAGTACAGGGGATAAAATAAACCTTCACGAGTTAAAAGTGAACCCTACTTCTAGTCCAGTGATGACTCCCACAAGTGCCTAAAACAAACAGGTAATGAGTTGGAGATGGGCATGGCTAAAGTATAGGGGGAGGAGCCTAACTGGCACAATTGAAATTGGTGCTCTTTGCTGAGACCGATGATGCCTCCCGCAAGAGTCTACGAGAAACGGTTCATGAGTTACGAAAGGAGAGTGGTGAAAGTGTTGGGGGCGGGGCATAAGCCACTAATGAGTCTACAACAAACAGTTCATGGGTTTGGTCACGTTAAGTGAATCCATTTAGAAGTTACGCACCTTTTTGTTATAGGCCACTCCCACTGCCATGCCCCCCTTTTGGGCAATTGTCAGGAGCAGATAATGAGCCGTCATTTGGCTCGTCACCAACCTTTCCGCTAAATCTTATGCGGGTCTGTGAACCCATTTTGAAGTTAAGCAGCTATTTGTTATAGGCCACTCCCACTGTCACGCCCCCTTGCAACCAAACGGCATGAACACAAACACACACATTCATGCTAGAACTTTAATTGGGCCTGAAATGTTGAGCCTGAAAAGGGAATTTGAATTGGCAACAACAAATTTAGATAGATAGATAGATAGATAGATAGATAGATAGATAGATAGATAGATAGATAGATAGATAGATAGTGAGCCAGTGAAATATATGAAAAATACGACCTAACCCGACCCCAAACCCATCGGGTCCCATCAAATTATAAATGTAGAAGCAGTGAAGTATATTGAACATTAATGTGCAGATTGTATTGCACTTATATGTGTGTGAGTCAGTTGTGGTGTGTGTGTGTGCACTGAATGCTGGATTTATTGTGTGAGTTATTTGTTCAATAGTCTTGTTGCCTGGGGGGAAAAACTGTTCCTCAGCCTACTGGTGTAGGTCTAGAGAGTTCTGTATCTCCTACCAGGGGGCAGGAGGGAAAACAGGCTGTTGTGGGGGTGTGAACTGAACTTTATGATCCTCAGGGACTTTCCTGAGGCACCGCTGTGAGTACAGGTCCTGCAGGCCGGGCAGCTCGTACCCGGTGAGTCCCAGGGGCGAGCAGGCTCGCTGTGTGCCTGAGTCGTGGCGTCCTCTGTCCCACCTGAACACCAGTGTGCTTCATGCTACAAAACATCTTCTCTTCTTCGAGTGACAAATTTTTGTCAGATGAGCCGTCGCAGCGTTCCCTTCCACCTTGCTGTGAAAACAGCAATCGACAGAAAACTTGTCATTGGCGGGGAAACAGTTAAAAGCAAAGCAGGAGTCTATTTTCATTTAGATGACACTTAAGTAACACCAACCCTGCATCTTAACAGCTTTGAAGCAATTGTTGACTCAAACTTTTCTATTTTCGTGTCACTGACTTTGTAACCTCTCCGTAATCACTCAGAGCAGCAGGACGTTCCGTCTGTCAGAGGAGAAAAACACCTTTTGTGGAGATGCTCTTGACTACGACAAACCCACTGACCAAACCACTGACACGTACTTTACTGTAAAGCACTTCAAACACTCACTACGTGGTAATCATTCCAGGTTATTGCTCACTCGGAGGTGTAAAATCATCACGAGATCTCGGGGCTGAACATATGGTGCTTTGAACTCTGGTGTTGCCAAGCCACTGAAGCTATAAAATCACAATACGCTAATTAATGGTGAATCTTTGACATCAATCACATTAAAAGCGTGCTTTCCCCCTCCCACAGAACACAAGTCACACAAAGAGCTGACTCCTGTAGTCATTATAATTGTACGGTAGGTGCATTTATGATCTGTTTATACATAACAAATGCAAATTGCAAGACTCAAACATAATTGTATGCTTCGGCTTTCTTTATCCTAATAGTCATGTCTGGACAAAATGCACTTTGTAACCCCCGCATTTGATGAGAGGAGTGCAAAATGCATTAAACAAAAAAAGGGTAAATTATACTTAATGAGAGGTTGTAATGACCAAGTTAGTTTAATTTGTAAAAAATGACAGAGAATTGCTTGACATTGATCTAAAGAGAGGATTCTGCATTATATTTTTGGTCTTTGTTATAGCTGAGCTCCTTTGTCTCCTCTTTCACTGCACATGGTTTATAATCGCTGCCATCAGGTTGTTATCTCTGTCTTTGTTGCTAGCAGCGAGCCAGAACTGAGATGGGATTTTCTTTTAGTTTAAATGAAGTATTTGCAGCTATTTATTTCTTATCCCTGCAGGCTATTGTTTCATAATGAATTGCAAAGGACAGTCGAGGTTTCTATTTGCTCAGCAAATAAACATTCGCAAAAGAAACAAGATGTTTTTCAGAGTGAATAGAGCTTTTCGGCCTTCAGGCAACCAGCAATTTTTACAGTGGGTATTCAACATGTATGTATTTGTATTCTGCTTTCAAAATACGTAATTAACGTGAGTGTTGTTCATTGGTGTTTAATCAGTTCAAATGCCAGTGAGCAAGGACACTGTGAAAGGAGCAAAGAGGTTTCTGTTTTGGAGAAAAAATGGGGCCTATTTTTCTGAATTATATACCATTCAATTCCAAATCAATTTTCATCAAGGTTTAATCGTTTGTATGGAAGGCACCGGACAAATCTGAATCTAGTTAAATCACAGGGGACACTCTTCGTGCTCTGATAACTACCTGCTGCAGCCACGGCAGACTCCTTAAAAACCTGGTATTCTTCACCAGATGGGTGTGGTTTTGTAGGACGCAGCAGCGCAGTGCACGTTTTTTTGAGCTCCGTCTCAGCCCGAGCTCTGAGTACACGCGCTCAATGTGAGGTCAGTTTATCTAATGCGTGTTATGCAGGCATACAATTCAGTTCAATTCAGTTTCATTTGTATAACAAAAAATCATAACAAAGTTATGTCAGAGCACTTTTCAGACAGAGCAAAACCTTTTTTTTCCTACCAAAAGCAAGCACCGAGGCGACCGAGGCGACCGAGGCGACCGCGGTGAGGAAAAACTTCCTTTTAACAGGCAGAAACCTCAAACAGATCCAGGCTCTTTATTAGTGGTGAGGGTCATTTACTGGAACGAGAGAGGGGGGTGGGGGCGGAGGGGCAAGGAGGAAGAGAAAGGGAGTGGGGAGAAAACAGAACAGTCGCACAATTCAACTTTCACTGAAAGATACCGAGGAATAGTAATGGTAGCAGTAGCATATGCAGAATATACTGTTCATGATTTGTTCTCACACCCATGTGCATGGAAATTGATGATGTGCCTTTGAAGACTGTTTGGGCTGAAAATCTACTTTCACTGATAATACAGAGAATAATATGGAAGCCACTGAAACAAAAAATATCGCCAGGGTAAGTCAAAATTATGAGATAAAAAGTTGAAATGATTACTTTGTATCTCATAATTTTGACTTTTTATCTTATAATTATGACCTTTTGTCTCATAATTTTTACTTTTTTATCTCATAATTAGGACTTACCATGGGGATATTTTTTTCTTCCATAGAATACAGATCCCGCATCTGAGTATATTTTTGTTGTTGGACATAATTTAATCCATCTAAATGTTAATATTTTTTAGTGCTATTTAGTTGTACATATTTCCAGGATAGCATTATGCTGGTAAATACAAGAACACAAATATGCTTAATGAGTAAATAATTTAAAAACACAATCACAAACAGCAGTGATACTATTTCTTATAAACACAGTGGATGGGCAGATTTAGATTTAGTCCATCATGTGGGGGAGAAACTGAAAGAATAAAAAAGGGTTTGCAAGCATGGGATGGATATTTCATCATTTATCAGAATCACATAATTTATATCATATATAATAAATTATTCATATTGTTTACAGTAGATTATCAATGGGTTTTCTTGTCAGATTCACAATCACTGCAGATCATAAACCGGCCACGGAGCTTCTGCCTTCTGTGTGTCCCCGGTATCAGGTTACATCATTTGAGATTAACCTCTATTTTCATACATAAAAGAGGCATAAATAAGGCTTTAACCTGTGGCTAAGAAGGTTCTAAGAATGTGTTTCTTCCTGGGCTAAGTTCAGTGTGAAAATGCCTTAAACATGCAGCAAATTAATAATGAAAACATACTTAAACCCTGTAACACTGACCCCCCACATGACGACTGGATGGAAGGATGTGTTTGCCTGCTGAACCCATTAAGACACTTGATGCTGCCTGTCAGACATTGTCAGACTTCAAGTGTTTGTCGAGCAGTGATACAAACATGACTCAAAAGACTCATCATGACTCCAGTGAAGATAATGACTTGTGTTCACATGCACATCAGGGTCATTCACATCCATTCATTAGAAATCCTTCACAGGAATAACAAAGAGCAGTGCTGAGAGAAGTGTTCATACTTGTTACTGCAGTGCATTCAAAGTACTACTTGAGTGAAAGAGGTATAACAAGAAAAACATACGTAAAGGTCCAGTGTGTCCACTGGAATATTTATATATTTTATAGGTATATTTCCATTAGTGTATGCAAAAAAAGAGTTGTGTATTTATTACCATGAATGAGCTGTTTAGATCTACAGAGGGAGCAGGTCCTTTGGATCTAAATACAGCCTTTTGCATGAATTTCACAACCACCACAGTTTGTCCTACATGCTTGAAGTGGAATGAAGTGGAGAGTGACACCTGCAACCTGCAAGCAAATCGCTAGATGCCACTAAATCCCACACACTGTTCCTTTAAAGCTGTGTTTCCCAAACCTTATGACAAACCATCACAAATCAAGTAAGACTGAGCCTTATCAATAAATTCTGCATTCATTCGGGCATAAATGAACATTCCTGACCATTTTTACTGCCATTTCCACATCATCCTATATTATCTCGACACTTTATTCAGAACATATACACATGTTAAAACATAAGAAATGAGAAATAAATTAATTTAGGCTGAGTTAACCGGCCATCTGATTATTTTCATTTCCTCTTAACGTAGAACATTTAAGCCTGCTTCACAAATGAGACAACATAAGTGCATTTAGACAGAATTAACAGGCCATCATTAAAACACTAGACACATTTAAATGGTTTATAAAAGTTGTAGATAGAAATCTTAAATTTGCAGAATTTCTTCCATACTTTTATTTATTTGGGGAGACTTGGATTACACCAGACGAGCAGTATGGAGACAATTTATGTTTTTATTCTGTTTTTTTTTTTTTGTTTTTTTTTTAAGTTTGAAAACTGGTCACCATTCACTTCCATTGTTTGGGAGATTCTGCAACACTGTTTTCCTGTGAAACTCCAGCAGTGTTTTGTGGACTAAAAAACTGAGGGTGAGTAGATAATGACTCAATTTTCATTTTTGGGTGAACTATCCCTTTAAGAGTTTAAGAGTTGGAGATTGAATTCAGTATTGATCTACATCATGGTTCGCAGTGTTTTCATTATTGTGAAATCAAACAATCATGTTTTGATTGTTTCCATCACATATGCTGTCTTCATACTACAAAAAAGAAGAGTCTCAGAAGAGTTTTAACTCTCAAACAGTGCATGCTGGGAAGTCTACTGATCATATTTCCTTAAAAAGCTTAATTTAATTAGTTGGTTGAACTTACAGAACATTCATTTAACTCATCATTTCAAGTCAAAAGACTTCAAATTAGAAGTAACTAATGTTTGTAAGTTCTGAAAATAAATACTAATAATTATAGGTTTAATTAACCTGAAAAAAAGGCTTGTATATTTACATTAAGTCACTTACAAGGACCACATTGTATGTTCAGTGTAAAATTATGGGATTGGGAACGGGATTTGCTGGAGATGAGAAGAGGGTCACGTACAGATGGATGGTAGGGGTCGAAGAGAGGGATGAAGGGGTCAAGCAGAGGGATGAAGGGGTTGAGGAGAGGGATGAAGGATTGAGGAGAGGGATGTAGGGGTCGAGGAGAGAGATAAAGGGGTAGAGGTGAAGGGGTCAAGGAGAGGGATAAAGGGGTAGAGGAGAGGGATGTAGAGGTCAAGGAGAGGAATAAAGGGAATAAGGAGGAGGATGAAGGGGTCGCAGAGAGGGATGAAGGGGTCGAGAAGAGGGATGAACGGGTCGAGGAGAGAGATAAAGGGGTAGAGGTGAAGGGGTCAAGGAGAGGGATGAAGGGGTCGAGAAGACGGATGTAGGGGTCGAGAAGAGGGATGAAGGGGTCGAAGAGAGAGATAAAGGGGTAGAGGTGAAGGGGTCAAGGAGAGGGATGAAGGGGTCGAGAAGATGGATGTAGGGGTCGAGAAGAGGGATGAAGGGGTAGAGGAGAGGGATGAAGGGGTCGAGGAGAGGTATAAAGGGAATAAGGAGGAGGATGAAGGGGTCGCAGAGAGGGATGAAGGGGTCGAGAAAGGGGATGAACGGGTCGAGGAGAGAGATAAAGGGGTAGAGGTGAAGGGGTCAAGGAGAGGGATGAAGGGGTCGAGAAGAGGGATGTAGGGATCGAGAAGAGGGATGAAGGGGTCGAAGAGCGAGATAAAGTGGTAGAGGTGAAGGGGTCAAGGAGAGGGATGAAGGGGTCGAGAAGATGGATGTAGGGGTCGAGAAGAGGGACGAAGGGGTCAAGGAGAGGGATGAAGGGGTCGAGGAGAGGAATAAAGGGAATAAGGAGGAGGATGAAGGGGTCACGGAAAGGGATGAAGGGGTCGAGAAGAGGGATGAAGGGGCCGAGGAGAGAGATAAAGGGGTAGAGGAGAAGGGGTCAAGGAGAGGGATGAAGGGGTAGAGGAGAGGGATGTAGGGGTCGAGGAGAGGGATTTAGGGGTCGAGAAGAGGGATGAAGGGGTCGAGAAGAGGGATGAAGGGGTTGAGGAGAGGGATGAAGGGCTTGAGGAGAGGGATAAAGGGCTTGAGGAGAGGGATGAAGGGGATGAAGGGGTTGAGGAGAGGGATGAAGGGGATGAAGGGGTTGAGGAGAGGGAAAAATAAGAATGGAGTCTTGGGCGGGGAGGGGGTCATGAGAACTGAGACCAATGGGAGAGTGTTAGACGTCCTTATATGGGTATGCACAGGTGATTGGAGTAGAGAAGTGATTTAATTAGCAAGAGGTAGGTGATAGAGTTTGGGAGACAGTGGTGTGGTCTTGTTCCTGAATCTAGTTTTAAAACTTTTTCTGTATGATTTTTACAGAGTAGGACTGTGAAGCAGCAAAAAAAAGGAACTACTACTTCACTACTGAGTACGCACAAATACCTCAAAGTTGTACAAAAGTAAAATAAATATATTGGATCCTCAGCAGCACTGATAAAGAGACTTTGTGTAACACCAGCCTTGAGTCAGTGCTGCTGTCAGATCTGTTGCTCCCAGGTATCTTCAGACCAGTGGACGAAACAATTAATGAGAAGACAACCCGCAAGATATGAAGCTCAAATGATTGCAGCTGTGATCAATACTGCGATATGAGACGCTGAATCCTTCCACAACCAGGCTGATGCTGTTAATAAAGAGATTTAAGGAAAAAAAGAAGACTTGTTTTTTTTTTAAAAAAGAGAGAACTGCATTCTTCTTTATTTTCTCGTAGTTTAACGCTCCACCACATTCGGTATTGATTGTGAGTCCTCCAAGGCTGTAAGAAATATTTTGATGGGTTTGTTTTTAATCTGCAAACAAAATCCAAGCGTGTGTGTATGTTTGTGTGTAAGTATGTGTATGCGTTTGGAGGGGTGGGAGGTTGTAATTGTAATTGTGTGTGTGTGTGTGTGTGTGTGTGTGTGTGTGTGTGTGCATGTATACACAAAACAGTTCTTTAATTTAGCTTAGTGAAGCATGGGGACCCACGCCTTGCACCAGTGTTCATTTCATACTCCCATTTGTATTTCACATTTGGAATGCAGATGAGCTTCTCTGCTGGTATTTTAGCACTAGCTGTTTGCTTTTTGTCTTAATGAGGTATAAGTAAATGGGTTTCTATTAGAGCAGACACGGCGCTCAGAGGCGAGACGCAGAAATATGTTGACACGGACCAGGAGGATAACCTTAATGAGATCTCTCAATTGCGATATGGAGATTAAAAAAAAAAAAATCGTGTCATTAGGTGCGATAACTTGCCGAAGTCGTGTGATAAGTGGACTCGTGTTTCCTTCAGGGCAGCGTTGAGCTGACGTTAAACTGCTGCCTCACACTGCTCACACATAAGAACCAGAGCTGAGCTGCTGAGTGTCACATTTCCTCTGAACTAATATTTGTTCTAACACCCCAGAAGGAATTTCATTCTATTTTAAGACACTGCAAGTGAGGCGGCACCCTCCTCCTCCTCCTCATGATACTCACACACACTGTTATGCATATTCTACACGCACACACACACCACACACACACACACACACACATGCTCTGAGAAGCAAAGGTGCTACTTAGAACCATCTTGTCCCCATAGCAGAACCCTTTGTGGTTCCTGGTGGAGCCTTTTACAAACCCTTGCTGACAGTTCTACCTGCAACACAACATAAAGGGTTATAATTAGAATCATCTGTGACAGGTTTCCCTCAGAACCCCCTATGAGAGGTTCTACAGAGAACCCTTCTATTGTATGGCGGTTCCACACAGAACCCTATTGGGGGGGTTCTATCCAGAATCTTTCAACCTTATAAAGGTGCTAACAAGAAGACACTCAGGGGGTTCTACCAAGAACCCTTTTATACCACAGGGGTTTTATCTAGAACACGCTCACATGGGTTCTACTGAAGATACCTTTTTATACTCCAATTTTTAAAAGAACTTATTAGACACACTCAAGGGGGTTCTACTGAGAACTTTTTTTTCCAAGGGTTTATCTGTTTAATTGGACACATCAGGGGTCTGCCATGAATCTTTTTGTTACAAGATTTTTATCTAGAGCATATCCAGGGGGTTCTACAGAGAACATTTTTATATTCCAAAAAAGGGATAAAAAGCGTTCTCAATGGAACCCTTGACAAACCTCTCTACAAACAGGGTTCCTCAGAGGCAATTGGACGCCCTGTAGGGAGAACCCTTTCGGAACCCTTGTTTCTCAGAGTGTATGCGTTCTCAGGCTCCAGAGCTCCCGGGGATCCTGTTGAGATGGATCGATGATGGTGTCTGCACCTCCTGACCCGAGCTCCAAGTCTCTGTCACCTCTCCTCCAACCTCCAACAGCCAAGAGGCATAAAAACACACCACAAACTCGCCGTGAAATGAGATACTCTGCTCTGAAAAATGTCTGCGGCTTTATGCACTCGCTGCCACGGAAGGTCCTTGAAATGCACTTATACTTACAAGAGTGCCGTCTTAAACAAAAGGTTGAAAGTGAAGTGGAGGTTTACCTTAAAGTGCTGCTGAACTTTTGTCTGGTTCACCCGTGTGGGATGTTCTGTCACATCAGCGCTGCCGAGGAACGCTCCGTCAAGGTTAACGAATGTACTTCATTTAAGAAAAACACAATTAATAATACAATACAGTGGCAGAAAAGCCCACACGGGGAAAATAGAATAAATCTTTTGCAGGTGATATTAAAAACCCAGGGGGCTCGTGGAAGCTTCCCACTTCAGAACAAAGAAGCAAATAAAACACTTTGATCCCCTTCTGTTTTATCCTGACTTAAATTCCACATTTTACGTGAGGTTTATTAATCATAATGATTAAAGCTGTAAACACTCCAATTCTTTTGATCAGAGAGCGACTGTAAACAGGCCATCACATACTGTTGTAATGATTAAAAAGTCTTCTTTCATGTGAAAATCTGTGCGCAATCTTTAAAAAAATCTCAAGTGCTTTAAGTCAAGATGAAATGAAAATGTATTTTTAACCCTTTTAGATCACATGCCAAGTCGTTCTGTGCAGCTATTTAATAATTTGTGCCAAAAAAAATACAGAATTTCTTTATATTTTTATACCAAAATATGAAATACTTATTATGTTTTCTTTCTGTAAAAACAAATATGATACATGCTTATGTAAGCTAGAACCAGCCAATAATATTAAGATGTCCACCTGTCAGTCAATCTTCAGCTTGCAGAGTTAAGGCTAAGAGTCATTCCATAGCTAGCTAGCAACAGTGTGGTCTCTTTGTGTGTCTTCCGAGATGTTCACCACCTCAAACCTTGTTGTTTTCCCAAAATTACTGTGGTTACAGGCCCGCTGGATAGAAGTTTAGACTTCAACAATTAATGTTACTTACATGGTGGTGCTTACGATTAATGTTTCTGGACAAAAGCAAAACTTTACAACATGAACTAAAAACACAACTTAATGACTTTATTTGCTTATTTTGGGTGAAACTGGATCATATTTCCTGCTAAAACTCAGTCAGAGTTGATGGACACTGGGGCCTCATGCAGGAACATTTTTGTATTCTTATCTTAAATTTCTCTTACTTTTGTTTGTAAGCTCGTAAACATGTCAGGTCAGATTCAACAAACGCTCGTAACTTCAGAAAACTGTGTAAATGATCCACCTGTGTGTATCTGAGTGCATGTGCATGAAACTTGTAAATTAGTGCAAAATGGCATCAAAGAGGAAAAAGAACTTTGCAAGTTTGGAGTTTGACGTCCTGCTTTCAGAGATCCATGAAGGAAAATCTGTCATCTTAACAGCGTCAGCAGTGAAATTAAAAGACCTGCTAAAGCAAAGAAACAGGAAAAGTGAGCGCTGTTAATGCTGCGTTACCGGAGGGTCGGACTGTCACTGAGATAAAGAGGAAACATCTTGATATGAAAATGACTTTAAAGAAAAAGACAGTGAGGGGCCGATCGATGACTGCAGCGAGAGGACGGGGTTAAGGGGACGTTTTCATCATGGGGAGTCAGGATGCTGCATGAGGATGAACAGCAGTTTCATAAACCTGCATGTGAAGATATATGGCCAAAACAACAATTAATGATGATAGGCTTTGTAAGTAAATTTACAATTATATTATAATTTGAAATGTAGTCAACAGGATAATATCGACATAATTATGAAGTGCAATTTATTTTTCAATGTCAAAATGTCTTCAAACTAATGAAATATAAAGTTTTATTGAAAGAAAACTTCAATTTACGAAAAATGGTGACTGGACAAGTTCCCCTAATCAACATATACACCATTAAGACAATTGTTTGTGCGAGTGTTTCTTGATGAGGCCCAGTGTTTCCACACATCAACACTATATTCAACCTGACGCAAAGAGTTATTTCCTGAGTGTGTATGTGTCAGTTGAAATGTATTTTTTGTTTGTTTTATATTTTCACCCTGTTCCATGTGTATTATAAAGGAAATACAACCTAATTTCATTGTGCTGTGTTGTATAATGATAATAAATGTCTTTGACTCCTTGAATCCTTGAATGATGAATTCTTCCAGCTCCTCAGGTTCAATTCTGGGTGATTTACAGAATTTTTGCCAACTTAGCTGCTGTTAGCGGGTAACAGAACCGGGCTCAGCGGCCTCCCAGAGAACACAGCCGGACCGGGACTGAACACAGCGTCTGAGGCCGTCAGGGAACACAGCACCGAGGTAATTCCTGATGGAAAGATAGCTTTGCTTGTTGCTAAAGTAGCTAACTGCAGGGTGCGATTTGCCAGGTTGGGGGATGGGGATGTTCTGTGTATCCGTAACTCTACTGAATTATTTTTCATCCGTGGTGGGGACAAAATTTATCCCCCCGCTTGGTACTCTATACAGTCTGCCACAATCCCTGCATTGTAGACCCTCAAAGAGTCTCAAAGAGATTATTTCTAACCTGAAAAACCGAACACTTTCTGTCTGTCTGTGGGTCTCCTCTGCTTTCAGTACCATGACAGCACCGCACCAATACAAGCACCCCCCAAGTAAGCTTTTGGAGTCGAGCCTCTGTGAGGAAATACAGGTTCACAGGTGACTAAATCCATTATTTTGAGTTTTCAAAAATCATCACTAAAGCTAAAGCCCCGATCAGACACAGAGCGGTTTCTGCAGTGCAGGCAGCAGGCAGACAGTCAAACAGGGAGACGGAGCCTTCATGTGGACTGACAGCTGTGTAATATCCTCAAGTTCAGCTTGATGAAACTCTTCATAAAGGCAGTCTAACATTTCATTGTGTGCTCAGCTATAGTTGACTGATATAGCCTATATAAACTTGTGTAAGCGTCTGTCTGCATGCATGCATGCGTCATAATGCGCCCTGGTAATTAAACAAACAGCACTAAACCTCTGAATTTAGCCAGTTACTTAACTAATTTTAGCACAGATACCCACTTATTTTGATATGGGGCTTGGAGTAATCATCAGATAACATTAAATATTACACAAACTTTATTTAAAGGTTTTGACTGTGACAAAGGAGGCACTTGATCCAGTTAAATATGTGCTGGTCCCCGTCTGGGAGCTCCCTGATCCTGTTCTGGCAGAATCCAGCAAAAAAATAAATGATCTGGAAAAGGGGGATTTGATTCTGGCATGTTAGATTAGCAATTAACCTTTTATACTGTTGTGTGGACTATAACTAATGTGGACAAAGTGCTGAACTCCAGTACTTGAGTCAAAGTACAAATACTCCAGGTCAAATATTACCCCCACCACCCCGCCACCATTTTTTGCACAAATCGCACCCTGGCTAACCGCTAACTGCTGTTAGCTCAGTTAGCAGTGCAGCTACAGTAAGTTAGCTGACTCAGCCTGAGCCAAACCCAGCAAGAAACCCACCTTTGTGCTGTGTTCCCTGTCATCAAACCTCGGTCGGTCTTGGAGGGAGTGTTTGATGGGAGGGGTGTTGCTTAATGCTCATTCAGCTTTTTGACTACAGCTACCCGAGCTGCCTGTTTTTACAGGCAACACATAAATATGCTGAAGCAAACAGCGCTCTGCTTTCCATCTCATGTGGACTTAAATTCAACTGAGATTCCAATATTTGACTCAAGAAGAGAGTTCCATGTTTTCAAATGAGACTCTTAATCCCCGACAATAGGCGATGATGGTTTCTCATTTCATTTCCACAAATGCCACATCGGCAGTCTCACACCTGCAGCACTGTTACCTCCAGACCGGGGACTCTGTCTGATCTGTATGCTGGTCACTGTTAAATAAGCATTAGCAGTAATAACAGACAACTAGACCTTTGCTGAGGCCGAACATTACACCTGAAAGCGTAAATAAATCAAAATACCGTGTGACTGCTCTCTTTTAGAAGGGTAAAGGCGTATTATTGCATGCCCTTGGGAAATCAGTGATGTCAGGTCAGTGATTAACAACACAGAGGCAGAGGGGGATGTTTTGGATAAAAGGTGACTAATAACTCCAACATCCTGCGGGAAAATTGAGCCCTACTTGATGCGGATGTGTCACCGGCTGCTTCAAACACACTTATCAGAGCGCATCATGATTCAGGCAGGTATGAGTCTCTTTGCTGTTTGTGTTTGTGTGCTGAAGTGCTTCTAAAGCTGTCCTACAGTGAACCTGTTCCATTAAGATGCAGAGGCTGCAGAGCAGACACAGTCCAGCTGATGTAGATCCAGACTCTGCTGCTTGGACTATCATGACTCATTAACCCAAACAGAGTGTGCAGCTCAGATGCCTGCAGGCCAGAGAGGGTTCTCACACATAACAGCTCTGTCTCCTGCAAAATATGTTTGTTATATAACTCATTTTGATTTCCAGGGGTGGAAGTAACTACTTATAAGTACTCTTAGTTACTTTTAAATATCTAGTATATAATACATAGTTAGTACTGAGTACAATTTGAATTAATATCCAAACCTTTAATCTGCACTTTAGTAGCCGTTAAGGTGATCTGATCACAAATGGACCAATGAAAACAGTGACACACAAACTAGAGTTGTGCGATATGCTAAAATTTTCCAATCGACCATCGTTAGGACACCAATCGGGGATATCTTTGTCCCCCACTCCCATCTCCGACAAATTGACTGTTCCACACGTTCCATGTTCCGCACAATCACTACAACCAAGAAACAAAATAAACTCACAAAGTGTCAAGAAACCTGATCTCATCACACTTAGTTTCCTTTTTAAACAGAGAAATATAACTGTTCACCTTCTAAATTTAAGTTTCTGTCTTTTACCAAACTAAGATGAGCTTAACTAGCTCTTTAACACACTTCATTCAATGCTCGAAAGAAAAGCACGTAAAACTCACTTAAACCGTCTTTTCTAACCGGTTGATTCCACCAAGCGCGGCACGTTTGCGCCACGGTTCTGATTCCGTCCTCCACACAGCTGCAAGCCCCACCTGCAGCGTTTCAGAAGTGTTTCAGCAGCAGAGCGTTTTGCCCGCCTGATTATGTTTACTTGCTCAGATTTTGTTGATTAGGTCCTCTTTCCTTGCTCTTTGCGCTGCTACGCGGTTAAATAGTTTCTTTTCTGTCTGTGTTTATGATCTTGAGTCTGCAGGGGTCTTTTATTTTGAAAATTAACTGGATTCTCCCTGCCTTTTCTGTGTCCGGCGTCCTACCCGTTTGATCTGCTCTGTGCTAACTGACGCAGCATCCCTCAAAAATAGATACGGAACATATCTGAAGCGGAGTGGAGCAGACAGCCGCTTCTGGGACGCGCCGAGGCGCTGCTGGTGGAATCACAAGCATTGTGTAGAATGGCTGCGATCTGCTCCAGCTGACTGGCGCAGCCATAACGCAACGCAGCTGCGCCTGGTGGAATTTACCCATAAATCTGTCCAGTCTTCCAACAATCATCAACTCTGGTTTGGTCGAATTAAATCCTTAATTCACTGCGTGAAAAGAGTGCAAAGAGTGACTGACTCTGCAGGCTGTTTACCTCTCACTCCTCAACCAGCTCAGAGCACTCATGGTCCAGCTGAGTCGGTCTGTACTGTGCTGCTGGATCAGAGTGGAGCACAGAGCAGCCACTGTCACTCTGCAAACCATATTGTCAATATTGCCCCAGAACTGACCGGAAAAAAACCAACAACCAGTGATGGATTCAGCCCATCATCGATACCCGATATATTCATCCAATCATCCAACCCTAATGTCAACGAAAACCAAAACAAAACCGCTGCAGCAGCACACGTTCGGAGTAAGGACGTTGACAATTACTCACTAATCGATTAATCACTGTTAAGAATTTAACCAATTAAAAACTGTAGTCATGAATGTTTAATTAATAGCCTTGAAGTTACAGTAATTGCACCTCATTTGTCATTGTTTTGTCTGCTGGATTAGAAAAAAAAAACAGAAAAAAAAATGAAAATGAGAAAAAAAGATGTGTTTTGTATCTTATAAATTATTAATGATTAATCGATTGTTAGTGTTTTCAATTATTGTTGAGGAAACTGCACAAAAATTGCAGCCTAAGTTTGTAGAGCAGAACAGAGAGGGTAAGAAAGAGTTAAAAAGTAACTAAAACTCTGAGTAATTTTTGAGACTAATATTTCCTAACACCAGAACTTTTATTTGTAATTGAGTAATATTTTAGTAATGTAACAAGTACTTGTACTTGAGTACAGGTTTCTTACTCTTGAGATTTCCCACATACATTTTGGAGTAAACTGAAACGCTGCCTGGATTATGTCGATTTTCTTTTACTGCACAGGACATAAACATTCTGTGGTGTTGACTTTGATGCCGACTGGAGAAATACTGAAGGTGATGAGTCCAAAATTCCCCCAACATAACCACCCACTTACTTTGAAGGGGTTGTGCATAAGACTGTCATTACACTGCCATTGACATTGTTTGAGATGTCTTTTTTTATGACAACTTGACTTTAACCAAGACAACATAACCTGTCAGTGTCTTTGTGGACATAATCAAACTCAAAGAAACTGTTTAGCCTTATGATTCAGCATGACATAAAGCTAGAAAAATAAATAAAAAACAGAAAACAGAAGCTGTATTCGAGCCCCACAGTAACCAAGAGATACCACCTAATTTGTAGTGTTACAAAGCCTTTACGCTCAGACCATCTGCGTGACAAATGTGGGGGCTGGGAGACGAAGCCTGATGGCGCACTCCACAATTAAGTACGAACAAAAAGGTACACTGTATTACGAATGATGTGTTTGGATTCTCTCACCTGCCAACATTAGCAGCAGACATATGTGAACACGTCTGTTTCAACTAATTTCGCCTTTTAAAAAAAGTAACTGCAATAATTCTGTGAGTTTATGAGTTAGAGGAAGCTTTATACTGTTTAATTACCTGTGCCTTGTTTTAAATTTGGCAAATGTTATATATTAAGATATGTCTTTCTTTGTCTAAAGAAACAATGGGCCTCATGCAAGAACCACTCTATGTTCTTAAGTCGTGCGTGCAAGTGATTTATGAGACCCCAATTATCTCATATTTTGAATTTTCATTCAGATATGAACACAATTTACGAGGTCCAGACCTGTCATAGAGTTGTGTGCAGTCAGTCTGCTGGTATCCAAAACAAAGTTGTTCACTAATGACTTTATATTTCATTAGTTTGAAGACATTTTGAATTTTTGCAAGTCTCCAGTGGATCATTTACATAGTTCTCTGAAGT
Source organism: Lutjanus argentimaculatus (assembly GCA_034769285.1). Taxonomy (NCBI): domain Eukaryota; kingdom Metazoa; phylum Chordata; class Actinopteri; order Lutjaniformes; family Lutjanidae; genus Lutjanus; species Lutjanus argentimaculatus. The sequence continues at coordinate 929,990 of JAWZSL010000064.1, forward strand.
TATGTTGAATCTGACGTGGCGTGTTCGTACAAACCCTTTTGCACAAAGAAAAGTAAGAGAAATTTAAGATGAGAATAGAAAAATGTTCTTGCATGAGGCCCCAGAGTGCTGTGGTGCCACTGCAGTTAGTGCACAAATGAGTGCTGTTGACTTTAATGATACCTAAAACCAAATATCTGTATCAGTGTTTTACAAAAAGTTTCAGCACAGTATTTTCATGACCTTCTGACACAATAATAAAAAGCACTTCACCAAAAGTATGCGTCTGAGCAAACCTGAAGTAAAATTATTAAACAGCAGCAGTCTGATGGCAGTAAACTGTTTCAGCTCCTGGTGGAGAAATAAAACACTGCGACTGGTTTTAACACATGTTGATTAGGGGTATTACAAGGTGGGGCTGCATCCCTAACCCTAACCCTAACCCACATCAAGGGGGAGGATCTCAAGTCAAGGGTGGGGCCTAGCAGGGATCTGCCAAGGACCTGTCAGGAACCAGAGGGAAATTCTAGGTGACTGCATCTGTGCTGTCGTATGTGACTGGACCTCAACCAAAGTGCTATGTTTGGGACTTATCATAAAGATGTCATTAACTGTTATAATGCCAGTTCAGTACAGTACCAAGGTGATTCAGCTTACAGGGTTACCTGATGGACAGACAGCGGTTAGTTGTTTTACTTGTGGCTTGAAGGCTAACTGCTGTCTGCTGTTATCTGTAGCTGGCATTAGCTAGTTAGCTTTGTTAGCCATGGAGCTAGCCACCTAATTAGCTGACTCTGCCCCGAGGTGCCAGGAGCCAAACCCAGTAAGAAAACCACATATGTGCTGTATTCCCTGTCATCAAACTGGCCACCACCAGTCTCAGAGGCAGTTCCCAATCTCCAGTCCAACCAGACCTGTAAAGAGACCTGTAAAGCTAATGATCTTGTTTATACAAACTGATAAGATTTTCTGTGCTGTCTGCTTGTTGTCTCTTTGGGGAATTCAGTTTATAATGGATAAGGGACCACACAGAACTGCAATTTTCTCACAGTAATGTATAAAAGAAGAGTAATCCAGACATGTAAAAAACTACTCTCCATTTCATATAATATTTAGGTAACACTTTATATCAAAGTGATTATAAGCACTAGTTAATAGGTGATAAGGCTCTTATAAGATATATATATATATATATATTATATATATATATATATATATATATATATTTTGATATATATCTATTACGTATATATATGATATATATATATATATAATTTTAATATATTTATCATATAAGTATTGTTTAACACATACACTTATAATAAGTACATAAGTACATTATAAAGGATTAATTAACCTTAATAAGCAGTGTTCACACTTTAGATCCAGTACCCCCAAAATGTATAATTAACTGTTAATAAGTGTGTAGTTAACTGCTAATAAATGTATAATAAAGCATGTAGAAATCTTAATAAAACAACAACAAAAGCTTAGAAAAGGTTTAACATTGACACAATAGGCAAGTTAGTGAAAATCAATAAATGTGTTTGTAACACTGGTATAAACACTTATAATATCTCATAAGTAGTGATACATGGCTTTTAATCTCACAATAAACATGTAATTATAGTCTTGTTAACACACCTTAATGTTAAAAAACATTTATTAGGGCCTTATTGCGTATTAACTAACGCTTATTACACGCACCTTAATATAAAGTGTTGCTGATATTTTTTTCTTCTTTATAAAATTGTGTATTTTAACAAAAGAAGAGCACATGGAGTTGGTGATACTGTATCTACTGATGTCTGTAAACTATCTCCATGTGCAGGTGACTTATTCTTGCCTTGAACTCCTACCCTGAGCAAAACCTAATTTTAAAATTAATCCCTAATCCAAAAATCCTAATCCCCAACTACCAACTGAACCGGGTGAAGCGAGAACTGGCCGAAATGACCTCACTTCTCCAAAAAAACAGAAAAAAAAAAAAAAAAACAGTCCAAAGCTCAAAATGACACTCGCAAGCAAAACAAAACGAGTCTGCACACACACACACGCACACACACACACACACACACACACACACACACACACCACACACACACACAGAGCCTCTCTCTCCTTCCTGATCTCTTTTCCAGGCGGGGGATTGGACACACTTCATCCACTGGACAGCATAATCTCACACCCGCTGTCTCCAGCGTACTGAGAGCTCACTACATGAAAGCACGGGTGTCATGTATGCTATGTGCGATGCAAGAGTTGCCATGACAAACATACAGCTGCAGTTGAAGAGGTTAATGAGCACCACCGGCTCCTACACAGGTAACAGGAGACAGAGAGGGAGTAATTTCCATATAATGAGTGGTTAGCTGCAGACAAGAGGAGCGCCGAGCGGAAGAAAACATTGTATCTGTGCACAGATGCTCACAGATTTTTAACTAACCTGCAAAGCACAAGTGTTTACAACAAATTTGCCGCCTCCTCAAACAAGTTTCAGACAGGTTCGAGTGTGAGAGGCCGGGGCAGAGATTAACAGATAAAGCAGGCAGACAGATATACGCTCAGACAGGGAACGGAGAGAGGAAGAGCACATGAAAAGAGCAAAGACTTAAAATTCAAGTAAGAGGCTTAGTTTTAGTCAAAGAACTCTTCTTTAGTGTCCTTTGGTTCTTTATGAAAGCTGACAGGGCAGATTATCCTGACAGCGAGCGGGTCAGAGTGAATGTCATATCTGTCTTTGAGCACAAAACCCAACAATTCCTCACATCAATAACACGGTTCACATGTGGCATAACTCATCGCCAAAAATATAAAATGCTACATGATGTCCTGATGAAAATGTGTCCTACTTTTTGCTCTGTTTTTTTCCTCTGTGCTGCAGAGGAAGAAAACAGGTAATGGCATACAAGCTGGCAACTTGTGTGTAAAAAGAGGAGTATTTCCTCTCTATTTCCACTTTCCTCAGATCATGTCTGTCAAGTAAAAAAAACACATGTAAATAAATATAAAAGCACGTACATATCTCAATGTATACAGCTGTAGAAAAGTGTATTTCAGTAGCAGTTGAAGTATTGAATCAGCTTCTGCTTTAGTCTTCTTTTGTCGATCACAACAATTTGAAATTACACCCTGTTACTTAAAGGGATAGTTCACCCCAAAATGAAAATTCTGTCATTATCTGCTCACCCTCATTCCAACGGTGGGTCGGGTTTAGTGTTGCAGAATCTCCCAAACAATGGAAGTGAATGGTGAACAGTTTTCAAACATAAAAAATCAACCAGGAAAAAAAAACATAAAATGCCTCCATACTGCTCATTTGGTGTAATCCAAGTCTCCTAAAGTCCCAACATGCTGTTTGCACACTGTCACAGTGCACACACACAGTTCAGACAGTGTGCATGTGAACGTGGCTCCAAGCTAAAGATCTGCAGTGAAGATTCAGGATAAAAACATGGTGTAAATAACATTTTTATAGTCAACTTGGCATGTTTTGGACTTTAGGACACTTGGATTACAGCAGACGAGCAGTATGGAGGCATGTTATGTTTTTTATTCTGTTGTTTTTTTTACGTTTGAAAACTGGTCACCATTCACTTCCATTATTTGGGAGATTCTGCAACACTGTTTTCTTGTGAAACTCCAGCGGTGTTTTGTGGACTGAAAAACTAAACCTGACCTTCAGTCAGCATGAGGGTGCATGGATAATGACTGAATTTTCATTTTGGGGTGAACTATCCCTTTAAATGGACAGCTCACCCCATAATCAAAAATACATATTTTCCCCCTGGACTGTAGTGCTTTTTATCCGTCTAGATTTTGGTGTGAGTTGCTGAGTTTTGGAGCCATAGAGATGTCTGCCTTCTCTCCAATATAATGGGACTAAATGGCACTCAGCTTGTGGTGCTCAAAGAACCAAAAAATATATCCATTCAGAACTAGTGCCTCTTTCCAAAACTCATAACCTCACTCCACAGATCTCACTGTGAGCAGGTTCATGTAGGTACTATTTTCTTTCCAGTAGAGAAAAAACAGGTAGTTCCGGTAGATTGTACTCAGGGTTACTGCAAAAAACATTCTTGTGTTTCTACCACAGATAGTTAATAATGTCAATAACATTTCATAGGTGCTAAATAACAGCATCATAAGGCTGCTGTTTCAAACTCAAAGAATGGACCAAAGCAGATAAAAAATAAAATAAAGTAAATAAACAAACAAACAAACAAACAAAAAACCACACAAAATCAGCAGCGCTTCTCATATTCACGTCTTCAAGACTCACACATCACATTTTAAAACCAATAAAGCTGAACATTTGTTAAACATTTGAACAGAGAAATAAAGATCAACACATGTTTTTACTATTTATATATATTATATTATATTATATTATATTATATATATTTCAGGAAAATAGAACTTAAAAGTGAACGATGTTTTAAAGCTCCTAAAAGTGGGCTTTCAGGGGAAGCTCGTGTCCTCCCCTTAGCTCCCCCATAATTCAAACCATGATTATACTTGTAAAATACCACTGTGTGTATCGCTGTGCTCTCCTGTGCCCAGGCACTTCCAGAAATACAAGAATACAAGGCACATTTTTTTTATAAAATGGAGGTGGACATCACTCTACAGGGTCACATAATCACAGAACAAGTTCATAATTTTATAGGCCTGTCTTCCATTTTGATGCGAGGCCATAGATGCTCCCAAGGAGATACTCCTTTCTCCCATTTATTCTACTGAGCACACGTAAGATGCTATTTCCACCATTGCGTTAGCCCATTCTTTCGATTCCAGGGCCTTTGCTGTCTTCCAGTGTCTCCTACATTCTTGTATGATGGAGTTAGTAGTCAGTGCCAGCACAAAAATAGGGTCCAGGGCTGATTCTCATGGTGAAAAACATTTTGAGCAGCACTGCTCACGCGATGATGCAGACATGCAATAGAGTTTTGATGCTCCATGAAACACTTGTGATTATTGCACTTACAGTTTAGAGGTTACGGCTGTTTTGAAAGTGACCGAGAAAAACTGTAAAACAGCCCCCCCACCCCCCCGCAAATAAATAAATACTGCAACTTTCATCGTGATCGCTCTGCGCTGGAGGAAAGGTCAGAGGATCACCAAAGTCAGCAGGCTTCATCCCCCGGGGGGATCATGAATGTCTGTGCAAAATTTGATGCAAATCAGTCAAATAGTTGCTGAGATATTTTTCAGTCTGGACCAAAGGTGTGGACTGACCAACACTGCTGTCCCTGGAGCCGGTTAGCGTGGGTAAAAAGCACACACAACAGACCTTCTGCTCTATTCAGCAACTTTGACAAATACCAACAAAGCATCATAACATCATTAAAATCACACTAGAGGATGTTATGAAACCGTTGTAGGAGAAAAATGGTTTCCCTGTCTCTTCTGACCAGAGGATGCACGCTAAGTCTGACCTTGCCGCTAGAATACATCATTATATATTCTTTTGGTGTAATGAGCCAGTGGGTGTCTCCTGCAGAGGAATTTTTGGCAACTGCATTTCCCATCTCAAGCAAATTACTAACAAAACCTAATCTAATGAGATCTGAAGGTCACACTTAGTTTCAGAAAACTGCCACCTGTACAGTTTGAAAAAGTTTGGAGGTGCTCAGGGGAGCCAGCAAAACTGGTTTATTTGGAAACGGTGCAACAGGTTTCAGAGTGTGTACACAGCTTTGCCTACAGTGAGGACGGATATATTAGCAATTGTTTGGATTAGAAGTGATGTGATGTATTCAAATGACAGCGCCCTGGCAAAAAAAAAAAAAAAAAACGCTCATGTTGTTTTCTTTTCACGTGTTAATGCGCCACTGACCGGGGGAATCATTACACATTCACTCCACTTCTGCAATGCTTTCTCTGTGCTAAGGCTCACAAACATACATTATGATCAATTATGATGCATTATGAGCATCGTGAGGCTGTCAAGATAGAGCGCTCCTAACATTCATCTTACATAATAATCAAATGATGACTTTGTTCTCCCACATGAGCAAGGTGACTCGAATAGTCCCGTCAAAAAATCCTCCGTGGCTTGTCTCTTTGTGTGTCTCCGAGCGGCTGGCTGGCTGGCTGGCTGGCTGTCGGGCTGAAACTCCCAGCGAGATCAACCTTGACTCCGAGGCCGGCTGAGTCGATCAATGGAGCGGCCCTGCATGGGAAGAGCAAGTTCATTAGTGTTGCAAAGTTGCAGCTGAGAAAAGTAATGATTTGAAATGATTCAAAGTAAAAAAAAAGAAAAAAAACACCACAGTTTTATTGACTTTGACAACAGTTACATAAAAGACTAAGCCAGTGTTTCTGCATGTTTTGGCTCATCTACAAATCACTGCTAACCATTTTTGTAGTTAAAGTAAATGTATTTGTGCTTTTTGCCTCCTTACAGACAGCCGTTTGTGGTTTAAAAAAAATCAACTTGCAGTAATTTGTAACTAGTTTGAGATCAATAATCCATCACAGTAAACATCATACGCAGCAGGTGCTTTTGTTTGTGTCAAGGTGAAGTCAATGTTGTAAAACTGCATTATGTAGTGATGATGATGCACCGTAGACAAACAGCACACACCGAACTTTGAGAGGTGGAAGGTTACTTCAGAAATGCATTCAAATACAATTACTGATTGTTAAAAAATGTACTGTTTAATGCAGTCATTCCCAAACACTGGGTCGGGACCCACAGGTGGGTCACAGGAGATTATATTTGGTTCGCTGAATAAATAAAAAGACTGTGGAAGAAATTTTGTAGTAATTTAATTCTGTTCTTATAATTCAGTTGTCAGAAATGTTCTGTATCGTTTCCAATGAGATTTCCTATTAACTCAGACTAAATGCATTTATTTCCCATTTATAAAGTATTAAAGTGATATTCCACATGTAAACATGGCGTCGATCTCGCGAGACTTCGTATATCTCTTAATGGATGCACGTGTGAAAATGTCACAAGATCAACGCCATGTTTACATGCTACCTGCTACATGCTACAGTTGACATTTCAGCTAAAAACATGGTGTAAATGTCGTCTTTTGTGGTTACACCACACAAGCAGGATGGAGACATTTTGAGTTTGTTTTGTGTTCTTTTTTATCCGTGGTCACCGTTCACTGCCATTAGCTGCACCCTGTTTTCTGCTGAAACTCCAGGATTATTTTGAGAAATGAAGATCTTCACCCATCATCACATCGGCATAGGGGTGAGTACATACTGAGTGGATTATTATTCTGCGGTGGAATATCACTTTAAACGTGTATCTGTTTGCAAATAACATGCATCAAGATTAGGGCTGCAAAGAATTTATTGCTGATCAATCTGTCCATTATATTTACAATTATGTATTTATCGATCAGTTGTTGGTGAAAAATGGTGAAAAATATCGATCTGGCCATAATTTTCCCACAACTCGATCAGTCGTTTGGTCCATAAAATGTCAGAAAATAATGAAAATTGATTAAATAATCCTGTCACGATCTTGTCAATTGAAAAATAGGTCCACACATGTGAAAACATGTGGAGCGCACGGATGTACGTGGTTGGTCTATGTAGCTAACATTAGTGGTTGGTCTGTGTAGCTCATGTTAGCGATTGTTGGTGTTGCTAACATTAGCGGTTGGCCTATGTAGCTAACATTAGCGGTTGTCTATGCAGCTAATGATAGCAGTTATCAGTGTTGCTAACAGTGGTTGTCTATGTAGCTCATGTTAGAAGTTGATCTGTGTTGCTAACCCTAGCAGTTGGTCTGTGTAACTAATGTTAGCAATCGTCAGTGTTGCTAACATTGGTCTTATGGGGATAAAATAATGTTCTTAATTTAATTTAGACCCTGTTCCTCCAAAGATTCCTTGTCCCTGGGGAAAAACAGATATGGATTATATCCTGCACAAACCTCAGTCAGATAAAGGATCAATGAGTCAGGCAGATTCAGCTAAACAACTCCTCTGTCCCTGCACTCTCTCTGCTACTAGAGGATGGAAAAGGGGGATGGCAGGTTCACATAGAGGACTGTTCCCCTCAAATTGTCTACTGTGTATATAAACTTTAAAAGAATGCAGGAGCACTTTAATATGACAGGTATGGTGCATATAACCTTTATTCCATAATCTGACATTTTTTTGCAACATAATGCCTCCTTCTTAGCTCAAAGTGGAAAGCATGACAACATCCTATTTATAGCTTCTGGGGCAACTGGATGTACTGCAAGAAATAATCTGTATGAAGCAGATAATCCATTGAATAAAAACAATTCACACAAAATATTTGATAAGCCCTATTCTTAAATCATTTCATTCTGCAACAGCAGAACATTCTCTAAAGTGAACTTCCCTCGTATTACAGTGGATATGCAGAAAAGGTGGGCAAAATTTCAACTTCAGTAATAAGCGTTAAAGTAAACGACCATAATCTTTTTCCCACACACAATCGTGGTCACCAGCATCACCTGATACAGTCTCAATATTTTTCAGAAGTAATGGTAGTAGTAGTATTGACAGGTTAACTAGTAGCTAACTAGATTTCTGTGTAGGTAGTCTTGCCTAGCTAGCCTGGCTCATCACACATCGCTATTTGAGAAAAGAGTCCTGTCATTAAAATGACTACATCACTGCAAATCAAAGGGTAACAGCTGTTAGCTTGTTAACATTTGTACCACTAGCGTCCCAGGCGCTAATTTGCCATTTTCAGAGTGTAGATTGCTAGCTCATAGGTTGTTGTTATTTCCCAGGGACTTTGGAATTGCAGATGACGCAATGCCGACTAAAAGAAGTCGCCCACTGTCAGACCGACAAAGTGTATCTGGTGAGCAAAACCCCTGTGTGGCTAACGTTAGCAGCTTGTCTATGCAGCTAACATCATAAGATGGTCTTGAAGTGAATGTTAGCAGTTGTCTGTGTAGCTAATGTTAGATATTGATCTGTGTAGTTAACATTAGCAGTTGGTCTGTGTAGCTAATGTTAGCAGTTAATCTGTGCAGCTAATGTTAGCCATTGGTCTGTGTAGCTACTGTCAGTGGTTGCTCTGTGCAGCTAATGTTAGTGGTTGTTTTGTGTAGCTAACATTAGCAACTAATTTTTCCTGTAATGTTTCTTTAAATTAGATGTCGAGTTCTCGGATAATGACAGTATTTCCTCAGCTGAAGGCAGAAATGTGCTGTGATGCTGATCTTCTTTACTGATTTAGGGACAAAATAATGTTGAAATTTCCGCCCAGTGAAGCATTTCTTCACTAGAGGCCACAATAATGAACTGACTGTAAGATTAGCTGGTTTCACTTGAGAGCATGTTGTGAGACTCGTGCAGTGTTGTAATGTGTGCACGCTGCGCATGATATTGTTATTTTTTTACATTTTAATCCTGCTAGTAATCCTCATTTTTACCAAATGCATCTGTAAACTGATTATGTCTCTTTGTAACTAATCACAGTCACCTTTTCTTCTTTTTGTCTTGTATCCTAATTACATAATCCTGTTACATGTAATCTGTTACTGTCCAAGCCTGAGCAGGACTTTGTGTCTGTGACAGTATGCATGTGAAGCTTGGCAGCAGCTCTGTTGAAATGACATAAAAATGACTAATTTTGCTCAAGAGCTCTGGCATCTCCCAAAGACTTCTCTCTGTTTCAACTGATAACATGCTGTAGCGTCCCCCTTGACTACAAATGTGTTTTACAGAGTAATTACTTCTTCTGCACCTTTTATTGTAAAAGAATGAATTGTGTCTGATGAGCACAGTGTTGAGCAGATCATGGCCACGCTGTGTGCTGTGTGCCCATTGTTCTTTGAAAGTCTCTCCAAAATGGAAAGGCAATGTAACTTGGCAGGTGGTGAATGTGAAAGTGCGAACAAAATGGAACGGATGATGATGAGGTCCCGGCTTTGCTAATTCCATTTAACCCTGGAGTGAAGACAGCGATTGGACCGAAACCTCTCTCGTGTGAGTAATTGGACAGGCATTGTAGAAAAGATGTTTGGAAACCAAACAGCAAATGCCCCCCCACACTTTCATGCAAGTGTGAGGGGGCTGAGGCACATTAGCAGCCGTTTCAGCACATTGAACATGATCTCAATGCTGAGATTTATTAAAATAACTGGTTTGATTAGTTTTCCTGTACAGGCTTTTGTTTTTGTTTAGTAAATCAGTGAGTAAACAAAATAGTGTGTCAGCTCTGCTGAGGGTTGGGAAGAATTTGGAATACAAATATTTAAAGTTACTGGGTTTAAAAATATATGACTTGAAGGAATTACTTTATATGTTTTTGTTTTATTTGCTCAATTTTCAGCAATTTGTGCATGTGCAGTGCATCCTACACACAGTCAGGGCACTGTCAGGATTTTAAAGGAGAAATCTGTAATATATTTACCATAATAAGTCATAAAATTACCATCATATGTCAACATGCTAAGCTGAAATACTCACCACTGTGACAACAACGCTACAGCTGCAGTGTCCTCATTTTAAATTTTGATTCCAGGCTGGAATGACTGTTTTTGTTTACCTGTTTTATATCTGACAGTCTCAAAGATTTCACAGGCCTCTATTGGGATTGTTGCAGCATAAAATGCCTGATTTCATGGCAGTTTTTCGAAAAAGTTGCAATGCATGTGGTGACGTTTTTAGGCATTTTTTTGCAATGAAAGTGAGGGACCAAGTGAAAACTGCAACAGAAGACAACTTGTTCAAGGGAGAACAAAACCACACTCTGTTCTGAGTGTGCTAACTAACCTTATACCAAAAATTATAAAAATCTGCTTTATTTGTAAATGAAGAGTGTCACCAGGGGGGCATTCAACAAAGAGGCAAAACTTTTTGGAGCTCAAACTCAAAAACAGCACAAAATTATCAAATAAAAATGCAGAGCTTTGATAAATGTCCATAACAACGACAGACTTGTTCTTTTCAGGACCCGTGACAAAAGAAAAAAATATAATAATAGTCAATAATGAAACATTCAGTCGGTTCATTGAGGCGTATATGTGCGATGTATGTGCGGGGGGACTGCTGAGACTGGCTGAACGGAAGCAACGACAATTTGCGTGAACTGTTCCAATCGCAACATCGCAACCTCCTGGAGGAACGATTGGAGTTCAAATTAATGTAGAATGTTTGCTGAAAGAGTTAAGTGTCTCTTCATGAGTTGCAAGAATAGAAAAAAAAATAGAGTAGAAAAATATTTAATTGTCGACTATTTGCGTACAAATGGCAGAAAGTTGTCTTTGAGTACATGTGCAGGAAAAGGCGGGTACATTAAAAACACCACAGATCACATCCAGACAAAATACATTACAATACATTTACATACAGGCTGGGGTTGCATATTGTAGCTCTTTCTTTAATTGATCACTGGTAAAATAACATTAACATTATTATCAATTAATCGATTAATCACACTTACAAAATCTCCACGTTCTCTGACAGTGTCACATACACCCTTATAAATAAAAGTGCTAACTAGAACCATATAGGGTTCTTCAGCTTGTCCCCATAGGATAACTTAGAACTTTTAGAACTGTTAGAACTTTTTATAAAAGTTCACTTGGAACCCTTTCAAACAGTTCTACCTGGAATCCAACATAGGGGGTTATATATGGAACCATCTGTGAAAGGTTTCACGTAAAACCACCTGTGAGAGGTTCTACAGAGAGCCCTTTTGTGGTGCAGTGATTCAACTTAGAACCCTCTCTGGAGGTTCTATCCAGAACCTCTCTACATTTCTAAGGGTGCTACACAAATCCAACAAGGGGTTCTACTGAGAACATTTTTATATTCCAAGGGTTTTATCTAGAACACATTCAGGAGGTTCTAATGAAAACCATTTTATATTCCAAGAGTTTTATCTAGTATCAACCCAGGGGGGTTCTATCGAGAACCATTTTAAATTATGGTACAAAGAACCCTTGACAAACCCTTGATGAAAGAGTTCTTCAAGGATTGTTGAAATCCTTGAAGAACTCTTTCTTCTGAAAAAAGTTCTTTGGATGAAAAGGGTTCTTAATGTAACTCTTCAGAAGCAAATTGTTCAGGGTAGAACCACAGCCCTTCAGGAGGAACCCTTTTTTCTCTGAGTGTAGCCTATGAAACATATAAAGACTCATACATTTCAGATGTTTATTTTATAGGAAATCAATTAAATTTTACACGATCAATTAAATTCTTAACAACCGATTAATCGATCATTGATTAATTGTTATCGTCCCTACTTTGGCACAAGAGAAGCTACATTAAAAACAGCAGGTGCTTGATGGACTGAGCTGAGTTCAGAAAGTGCTCGTTCTCACTGATTAAGATATTTTATGGTAACAGGAATAAATGGTTTTCTGTAGATGTTCTTGTTTGCACAGAGGACTCGGTACCTTTGTCCTGACGGCAGAGGCTCAAAGCAGTGATTTAGGGGACGGCTGTGGTCATCTAAAATGTCCCTACTTAGACGTTGGACAGCTCTGCCGTGATGACGGGACAGCTGGGTTTGTTTGCAGCCTGTAATTGTTCTGCCCAGTTTAACTACTTTGGAAAGCTTTGTCCTGCTTTAGACACTTAGGTTGCTCAAACCAGGACACAACATGTGAGAATACTTTCAATTAGGGATTGGTATTCTCTGTTTAAAGTGCACTGGCTGACATCAAATTTCCTAAAACTGGTCCATCACAGTCCTCAGGTACTTAAAGGAACTCACTTGCTCCACCTCTTGGCCCTGAATTGATCCAAATAGAGGGTTTGACAGGTTGTTCTTGCTACCTGGTAGACACATTTCTTTCATCTTGGTTATGTTAAGCAAAAGATGAGAACAGTCATCAATAATCTTTTAGAAGGAGCAGTTGTTTATTACAGTTAAATGGAGCAATATATTAATGGAGTCAGGACCACAGGCTTAACTTTACATTGACAGACAACCTGCACTGTTCCTGCAGCCTGCCTGAGCTTCCTGGAGCCTGGGGAGGAAGAGGCGGGGGGTGGACTGTATATTAAATAAGATTTCACCTATTTAATATACAGTCTGTGGCTACAACTCGCTATTTGGACTGCAGTGCTCATTTTTAGACATGCCATTGTTACATATTGCTCCTTTAACTACACACATGGTCAAGACAGTCTCTGTATTACAGTGCAGCGCAGAGCAAACTGTATCAACCAAGCTACTTTCTGCAACCATTTCTGACTGACCTGAGGTAACCTTTTCGCCATGCTAATGAGGTCTCTGGGATTTTAAAATTTGACTTGACCTGGCTAAATTGCCGACGTGTATCATTAATTAGCCACAAATATTCAACACATGATTCATGTTATATCTACCTTCTCATCTCAGCTCGTCACTTTAGTGACTGTAGCTAATGCACCCAGGAAGTCCTTTAAACAGGTGACACTGTTTACGCACAAAAAATACTTGGTTAGGTTTAGAGCTTGAGATCTGTGTTCGAGCCTGACAGGACCCGACGGGTTCGGGTCGAGTTGGGCCTTATTTCTCACATATTTCACAGGCTCACGTCGGGTTTGGGCTGCACTATATTCGTTTATTTATTTGTTTGTTTTAATTTTTCTCCCCAATTTAGTCGTTGCCAGTTCCAATTCCCTGCATGTGTTGTCCCTGTCACTGACAACTCCTGTGCTGTTTGGTGCATAGAGGGAAGCTTGTTAAGAAAAATGTTGGGCTGTAAATCAGGTTGCTAATGAGAGTCGGGTTCGGGTTGGTTTTGGACAAAAATTTGTCCACATCGGGCCTCAACGGGCTCAACTTCTCGGGTTGTCAGGTTGTCAATTAGAGCGCTGGTTATGTATAGGCACAAAAAATACTGGCCAGCACGTCAGTTTCAGCTGGTTTCAGCCGGTTTCAGGTACCATCCGCGTCTGTACGAGTCTCCAAGGCACAGTAACAAATCGTCAGGATCTGACGAGTTGTGAGTGAGACTGGGTTGTTGATATTCTTTGAACGTGTGCCGTATGTGACCTTGTGAGAACAGTGAGATCGTTCCCAAAAACAACTTAACTGCATTCATACTCAGACAAATAAGCTTTAAAGTACTCCAGAAGTAATACAAAGTATTTAGAATATGTTACAAATTCCCTGTATTCAGTGCTGGAAAACATTTTAAAAGTAACCTTCCCATCACTGTTCTTACTGTAAGTTTGGGCAGTAAACAGCAGATGAAAAGTGCAGATGGATATGAAAGAAAAATAGTGCTATTTTCCGACAGGACCTGGGTGTACCTGGCCGAGTGCTCCGCAGCTCTCTTGGTTATTCAGGTCAGGGAACACACATGTCCGAGGCTTTGTCAAAGCTTTGGCTTCTGTGGCCCAGCTGCTATTTTTGCTTCTTCCCTGTACATGCCCTTTCATTCTTGAGTCACACTGGAGCATTGGAAGGCTGACCTAGAATACTGAAAGCCTGTCACACAACAGGACGTGAACATCTGTGTACACAAACAGTAACGCCACTCAGGAAATAAAACTGCCTCTCTATCCATTAAATAGCCTCACGATCGCAGCGCTGATTAATGCACTTGAGGATGATTGGTGCCTTTCAATGACACCGTGCATATGTGCAAAAATGTACTTGATGGTCTTGCTGGTGTAATTATTGAATGTGAGTTTAATCTGTTGCTTATGAGAACTCTAATAAAGTGGCGGCACTTTTCATAAACCTGTAATATTATTTCTAAGAAAACTAAACAAACATAATATAATCTGCATACGGAAATCAATTTATTTTAAAGCCAACATGTTTATTACACTGAATTCCTGTAAATTATGATTTCATATACTTATCAGAACCAGAATCAGAATCAGAAATACTTTATTGATCCCTTGGGGGAAACTGTTCACATTACAGATGCTCCTTTCAAGAATAGAAAAAATATATATATTATTAGAAGAAAAAATAAAAAAAATATAACAAGGTGTGCAAAAATATGTACAGTCTACCAAATATACACAGAGACAAAATGGCAATAATAGATAATAAAACAGATTATAAAGGTAAGGTAAAGGTATGTGTTTTGTTTTCTAAAACAGTAATATACTGTTGTTTACATATATACTGTAATAGAATAAAAGTAGAGATATAGAATAAGAATGAAAAAAATAATAATTATGTGCACAAGTGCACTGTGATACAAAAATATATATTTCAGTGTAAATAGAAATGCTGTATGGCAGTTGAGTTATTGCACAACTAGAATTATTGCACATTTAAGTTATTGCACAGGATTTATGCAGTCAGTCAGCAGGGTACTGCAGTATATATAAATATGGAATATACTTATAATGATTATTATTTTCACTTTTAAAGAATAGCTCAACCTTTGCAGAGAGTGAGAGAAGATTAATGCCGCCCTCACATGTAACAGTAAGTTTGATCTTCTCCTCTCAACAGTTATGGCCCTTTTCCACACACAGAGCTTGTTCTGGTTTGATGCGGTTTGACTTGGCCCGTCAGCGCAACACGGCGGAGGTTTGAATTTCCACTACAACAGGGCTACTCAATTGAAGGTTTGTCTTTTAACTGACGATGAGCTCAAGGAGGCTCGAGCTGAGTGGCTATAAAGTGGTGGATAAACCGTTCATGTATGTCCCTGGGATAAACACGCTGTTTCCTTAAACCTCAAATGGGGCTTTTCTACTAGCACTTTTGGCCGTGCCAAGTCAACCCATGCCGCGCTGATTTGCATTTCCATTACCACTTTTATCATGCTGAGCTGCACCACGCCACGCCCGAGATGGACCTGCTCTGGAGTGGGGCCAAAGTGAGCCCATCCTGCCTCCAAGCGGGCTGCGGCGACGTCTGGTCGTCCTTTCTCCCCCTCAAACAAGCAAGTGTTGTGATACTCAGCTCATGTGTTTGCTGGACAGCAGAGAGAAAGTCTTTTTATGATCAGCTCTCAGTTCTTTTGTGCCTTCTAACTGAATCTCTACACTTTGAAATGTAGTTTCTCTCCTGTGTCGCTGTTTGTACTTTCAGGTATCTGCTTTATTTTAAGGTTTTACATTCGCACCACATGTTAAGTTACTGCTGATCAAACTCCCAAATGAAAAGATTTTGTTTCATAATAAAAGCATTTAAATAACAAAACAATGGGGGACTTTTACTGTGAAGGAGAAATGTATATGAATGGTTTATCCACCGCTTTACAGCTGCTCAACTTGAGACTTCTTCGAGCTGGTCTTCAGTTAAAAGACACACCTTCAATAGGGTAGCCCTGTTGTCATGGAAATGCAAACCCCTGTCGTGTCGGGTTGACGGGCCAAGTCAACCCGAGTCGAGCCAGGCTAGCTCTGTTTGTGTGCCATTAGTGGCTTCACTTGACTGCCTCAGCTCCACCCACGCTCCACCTCTGCCCATTTTTAGGAGTCAGGTACTGCCAAGATGGCGACGGCTGGAGCCACCACACTGTGAGCTTCACATTAGCTCTTCAGAAATCTCGGTGTGTTACTATTCTGTCTATGCTTCTGGCATTATAGCTCCATAGTGCACTGTCAAGCAACAAAGTGAATTTCCCACAAACGACTCCTTTCACACACTTTTATTATCTCATTTGTATGTTGCTTTACCTTTTTTGTTTGGAGGAATATAAATAATTTATGCAGAGGTAACCTTTAGGCTATGTCAGAACTTTAAATTACTGACAAACCTTTAAGTTCAAATTCTCTTATGGGCAAGTTACAGCCAGAGTTACTGTGCAATGAAAAAGTAATTAGGCAGGAAAATTAATAAAAAAAGAAACTGAACTTCTTTCTTTGACATTATGTAAATGAAGGTCTCTCTCTCTCTCTCTCTGGAGAGTCCATGCAGTAACCGGAGTTCAAGAGAGGACACAAATATAGAAACTCGCTTTGTTTCTTATACCTCTTTAAATGTCATCGATATGGAGAAGCTGGTTGGTAAATTTACTGCATTTAGAGAATAATGAAAAGTTCTTAAAAAGCCATTTAATCCTTCATTTCCTCTCATGTTATATAACTGAAATTTAGTTTGGACAGAATGAGTGCAAAGCGATTTCCAAGTGAGATAAGTTTTCTGAAATAATATCTGCTTGTTGCTGAGCATATTTTACAGTGAAAGATTTTAAAATGTGATATTTTTGTCGAGGGTGCACACACAGGAACAGACAGATCCTTGTGAGACACCTATTGGCATATTTTATTATACTGCTGTAATGCTTTGAAATCGCGCCAGATTGAAAGTATAAATTAAAGCTCTTTTCTTATTAGAAGTCAAGCAGTCACCATGAACTTAGACTCTTATTACGCTTGATTGTTGAACGGTTGAAAGAAATTCAGCACTCGTGAATTTCAGTCATGACTTACAAAAGAAAATATACCACCATTCAACCATTCATCTGTTCCTTCTCAGGCAGAGATCTTTCCTTTTTTTTTTTTTTTTTTGACACCAGGGCACTGAAGGGAGGCAGCAATTGATGATGTTAATCAGTTAACACAAATTCTGCTCTTTTCACTCTCTGCCTCTTGGGCTCCAGCTCCAGTCAAGATAAAAGACAAGGAATATAGCACGTAATATAATAATTGTGCATAATAAGTCTTCTTTAAATTGGTACAATCAGGCACAAAGGTTTTGTCCTTTGCCATGTTTTAGCTGATTAATGTACGTTTTACATTTTTTAATGTGTTTTTTTCCCCCCCCTGTTCCGGTCAGCCACCTGTGTCCATTCATTTCCATGCAGCATTAAAATAAAAGTACACCATCTTCCACTTCTTATCGACCCTTCAGACTCAATATTATTAAGTTTTGGTTGACTTTATTATAGGCTAAATATATTCGCTTTATTCAGATTTTGTGTTTTTCAGATTTTATGATTGCTAATTGATTTGCTATTTTGTTTTTTTAATGTCTTCTAATTAAAATGTGTTTTTGTTTGCCCTAATTGTAGACTGAAAGAGAATATATCTGACTAATTTATTTAGCCATTCTGCAGCCTGCAGAAACATGCTGTAAACACAAGGGATGATAGCAGCTTTACAAATTACAAATACTCTAATTACTGTCATTAGTTGTTTTTTTTTTGGGTACTTTATTTTTCTGAGTAGATTTTCAAGTCTGTACTTTTACTTAGGTATTCATTACACTATGTAATCTACTTCGTTACTTTTGAAATCATGCTTAAGTGCTGAGTGCAATTTGAATTAATATCCAAACCTTACATCTGCATTTTAGTAGCCAATCAGGTGATCTGATTACAAACGGCCAATGAAAACTAGGAGATATGGATGATAAACTAAACACTGCAGCAGCAGCAGGTTTGGAGTGAGGATGTTAATGATTAATCATTAATCAATTAATCAGCACAGAGAATTTAACAAATTAAAACTGTATTCATGAATATTTAATCAATAATCTCTAAATGGCAGTGATTGCACCTCATTCAACATCATTTTGATGCGGAGCCGTTTGTTGAACAAAGAAACTAAAACTTAACAGAGAAAAAACACAAAACAAAACTGAAAATGAAGAATTGAAAATGAGAAAAAGTTTTTAAAAAAACGTGCTTTGTGTCTTATAAACTATTAATCGATTGTGAAGTTTGGAGTAATTTAAACTGAAGATTTGGAGAAGCAGAAACCTCTTCAATTGAATGTATTAAACATCAACAGTTAAAAGTAACTAATACTCTGAGTAGTTTTTGATACGAGTACTTTCTACTTTTACTTCAATATTTTTCTAACACCAGTGCCTTTACTTGTAATTGAGTAATATTTTAGTAATGTAACAGTATTTGTGCTTGAGTACAGATTTTCAGTATTCTTTCCACCACTGGTAAAGACACCACACCACATATTTTTGCCTTTAAAGTCGATACGACAGCTGACGTTAACATTCATCTGGAGTCGTGTTTAGAACTACCTCAGAAACTTAAAGGTTCAATGTTTAAGATTTATGGGGATTTATTGGCAGAATATGGTAGAAATGTAATAAAATTTGATTCATTTCAATTCAAAATGTATTTGTGTAGCACCATATCATACAAAAGTAGTTCTGAGTGCTTTGTGTAAAAAAAGAAAACAGCAAAATGTGCAAATAAACAAGGACATTCGTGCTCACATACACATGAAAATACAGATACACATACGGGTGAGAAAACTGTTTAAGTGCAGAGAGTTCATTTAAGAAAAGTGAAAAGGAATGTCTCTAGTTTGTTTTCAAGAAATCAGTGTTGTCCAGTCTAACATCAGCAGGCAAACTGTTGCCTTCTCTGAGAGCATAAATAGACCACTGAAAGCCTTCTCACCGGACTCTGAGAGCGCTCCAGGCATATGGAGGAGATTTCCACTTTGTAACCAGAGAAATCTACTGGGGTTACAAACTGACAACACGTCTGAGATGTACTGGGGGGCTTTGACCTGCAACCAGGAGTAAGATTTTAAATTAATTCTAAACACAAGTAGTTGTTGATCTTTTTGGTCTGGGTTAGGACCCGAGCTGAGCAGATAAGTTATGATCTATGGATTGTTTTGTTTGGAAGACGTGTAAACAGAGATGCAACTGTCCAGCCTGCTCGTAACAAACACGTGTATACGTTTCTCTGAATCAGACTGCGAAAGAAAAACTTTGATTCTGGAAATGTTTCTCAGCTGGAGAAAAAGGCCACTGTGGCGATGCTACTCACACGCAGGCATGAGGAGTAATGGATTACATTTAATGGGATTGTGTAATTAGGGTACAAA
This sequence comes from Lutjanus argentimaculatus, assembly GCA_034769285.1. Classification (NCBI taxonomy): domain Eukaryota; kingdom Metazoa; phylum Chordata; class Actinopteri; order Lutjaniformes; family Lutjanidae; genus Lutjanus; species Lutjanus argentimaculatus. The sequence goes on from JAWZSL010000064.1 coordinate 949,648, forward strand.
AAAGAAAACACTACAGAAAAAAGATGTAATCAGATTACAGGAAAGAGCAACTGCTAATGTTAGCTACACAGACCAACCGCTAACATTAGCTACACAGGCAAAGTGCTAACATTAGCTACTCAGACCAACCACTAACGTTAGCCACATAGACCAAGTGCTAACATTAGCTACGCAGACAAAATGCTAACAGTAGGTACGCTGACCAACCGCTAATGTTAGCTACACAGACAAACCACTAATTTTTTTCGGTACACAGAAATCAAGTTAGCTACTAGCTAACCTGTCAATACTACTAATACTATCATCTATGATATGTAGATCAAGGAAGAACTCAGTTAATGTTTGAGTGTGAAGTGTGAATAGCAGAATTAACAAAGTACATTAAAATGTGCAGAATTACAGCTACAGCTGGACAAATAAACATTAAAAATAAACATTAAAAAAACACTAAGGATTCTGTTAGGCTCAATAATTTCACCATATTTGGTTTTGAGGTAATCCAAAATTAACAAAAAGTCATCAAGTAACATTACTTTTCAGAATTTAGAATTTATTTTGGTCTGCAAAAAGAAATAATATCATCAAGTATAAATCAAATTCATGTAAATAAATGCATGGCCTCATACAGAAAATGGAAGATATATATGCATAAGAATAATGCAGTGAAAGACAAAAAAACAACTTACAAAAAGCAACTTATACACTTGAAGTTCCTGTACGCTGTCCTTCAGTATTACAATCTGATCATCCATTTTCATATTTGATCAATAAATTACTTTTAAACTTTTGTTTACTTAACGTTCTGCATGTTTTCAGTTCCTCACTACAACTGTTCCATAAACTCACTCCTTTAACTGAGATACAATATAATTTGGCTTTGGTCCTCAGCAATGGTTCTTTGAACATAAAAACACATCTAAAAGCTTGTTGACTTTCTTTTTTTCTTTTGAAACAACTTTTGGATACTTTCAGGGAATATTTTTTTTATTTATTTATTTTTTTTCTCCTTTTTAAAGTCGACCAAATCTTCAAATTTCAGAGCCTTTACATTTGTTAACACTACAATAACAATAACACTGTTGAGCTCCAAAAGATTGTGCTTCTGGTGCATGTCTTCATTTACAAACAAAGCAGATTTTTGTAATTCTGAGCCTTTTTTTTTGGCGAGGTTAGTTAGAACACCCAGAACAGAGTGCGGTTTTGTTCTCCCTGGAACAAGTTGCCTTTGATTTTTAATGAAGCATCAAAAAAACAAAAACAAAACACAACTTTCTTTCGCAATTTTCACTCGTTCCCGCAATTTCATTGCAAAAAATGCCTAAAAGCAACATGCATCGCAACTTTTTAGAAAAGCTGCCGTGAAATCGGGCATTTTAAGCAGCAACAATCCCAAATAAGGCCTGCGAAATCCTGGAGGGACTGATTAACTCACATCAGCCAGCTACACTTATAAAATCTGCTTATGAGTCATTATTTTAGCCGACAAAATCCACCATTGTCAGCTAGAAATGAGAAGCTGATTTTGTTTACTTCTCTAAGGATTCAAAGACCTTCTGTTTCAACAATTACTCCCAGTTTCGATGTTAAATCTGCCCTTGTTATTGCTGTAAACTGCATAATTGCAGTGCCAGAATGGAAAGTTTGGCAGGCTTAGCAACAGTAACTAAGGAGGGCGGGGCTTAGCAAAGGGTCAGTTGTATTAGAATAGATTTTCAAAGAATCCCTCCTGCTTCATGCCAAAGCCTTCATGTCACGTTAACATGCAGCTGAACTGCTCTCCCTTCACTTCCTACCGTGGGAGAAAAATCACAATGTCATTTTGACTTGTGATTACTTTGGCACATTGCATGTTAACGGGCTGGAGGCGTATGCGTTCAGGCATATTAACACCGCCGCCGTGTCAGGCCCTTTCACATCAGTTTCCTCGAGCTCCTCCGCCCCTTTTTCTCATCCGCTGGAGGAGGTTGATTCAGCGGAGGGTTCGGGCGCAAATGATCAAAATCGGCTACATTCGTCCTAAAGCTCAGCGGGCGGCCCGAGGAGGGAAGAGGGAGGGGGAGGGAATGAGTCAAACGAGAGATGACAGAGAATTCAAATAGAGAGAAGATGCAAAGACGCTGAAAGAGAAAAGGAGAGCCTGCTGGTTGGGGTGGTGGAAAAGGGAAGTTAGGGATGTCAGACTGGGAAACTAGGATAGAGCGAGCGAGAGGAAAGCAAAGGAAGGAGCGAAACGGGGGGGCTGGAACTTTTCAATTACAGCGCACACAGACAACAAAGACCCAGATTTCAAGAGACTATAACAGTCTGCAGCCCGCAGGGAGAAGCTCATTTAGCCTCCTTCATTTCTCCTCTCCTTTTCTCCACACAAATTACAAGTTGGAATATTTAATGTGTTCCTTTTGTTGCACAAGCAAACACCAGCTTCACTATCATTACAGAAGTCCCAAATGCCAAGATCAGCCACCTGGGGAGGCACATCCTCCTCTTGGAAGATTAAAGGAAAAACTGCCCCTGCGCTTTAAATTTTAAATGTTGATTGAGATGTCGACTGTCAGCAGCACCAACTGCGACTGCAGCTATTTAGGCTTTCAAGATGTGACCCCCCTCCGCATTGAGCTGACCGTCTAAATTTGAGTGAAGCAAAAGGGAATCAATGGAAGTGAGGTATTGATTCAACCCCATCGTGGATAACAGACACCCTCCTCACAGTCCATTTAACACAGGGAGGCCTTTGTCAATCAGGTTTTCAGTGTGAATGACGAGTGTAATGACAAGACGACTTGAAAGAGCAAGACAAAGGATTCTCTTGGCAAACATAAAGTATAATTGCGCAAACATCAAACAACTTCTGGCTCTGGAATTTAGCTTCTTTCATTGTTGTAGCCCCCAGAGAGCAGACACTAGAGTCTAATTAGAGATTCATCTGCTGTACCTGTCGACCCCCAAACACACACACACACACACACACACAGCGACACACACCTCTGCTCTGTCCTCAACCATAATTTGAAGGCTTGTGGCAGCTAACTTTCCTCTAACGTCACTCAGCTCTCACATTTCTGAAAGATTTGTCAAGTGTGTGTGTCAAGTAGTTGTGATGTTGCTACAAGGAAGGCAGGTGTGTGGTGGGGGGATCCACATCAGCATCTGTTCCTACACCTGTCTCACCCATCACTGTCACTGAGAAATACCATTAGATGGGCTGTGCCATCAAAAATAATTAAATCTACGAATCAGAGTTTAGCAAAACTTGGTTTAAAGTAAGTAACTCCAGATTAAGATTAGGCAGAGCTCAGTTGTGCAATTAAAATTTCTATTTAGTAAACACAGTTTATTGATTTAAGCCAAAATTAAATTGTTTAATCACTGTGGAGATGTTAGGGTTTGGGGTAAATAAATAAATAAATAAATAATATTTGAGTGCTGTCAGGACCTAGGAAGTTTTTGCTGGCTAGCTAAAAGGTTAACAAAATGTTGAATTTTTAGCTAAAAAGCTAACAATGTTACATTGTAAGCAAAAAGGCAACAAAAACATTACACATTTTTGCTAGCTAGCTAAAAAATAACAAAATGTTTCATCATTTGCTAAAAAGTTAACTGAACATTAAATTGTTAGCTAAAAGTTAGCAAAACATTACCTTGTTAACTAAAAAGTTTACAGAATCTTTCAATCTTCCATTAGCTAAAAGTTAACAAATGTTACACTGTTAGCTAAAAACATAAAAGAACTTTACATGTTACCTAAAAAGTTAACAGAATGTACATTGTTTGCTGAAAGGTAACAAAAACGTTACACTTTTCGCTAGCTAGCTAAACGTTTAAGTAAATATTACATTGTTTGCTACCTTGCTAAGTTACACTGTGTCCTAGCTAGCTAAAAAGTTAAGTTTACATTGTTTGCTAGCTAACTTTGTTGCAAGCTAGCTAAAAACACAACCTAACCTGTGCTGCTGTCTGTTTTTTTTAATTTTAATTTTATTATTTGACCATAATTAATGTAAACAGCCAGTTTTTCTCAAAAGAGGAGAAATTAAAGCTTCTCTGTCGAGCCATCATGAATAATTGGCTTGCGTCAGTCTCTTAACTTTCTTCGTATTATTTTAGTTATTAAAAGTTAAACCTCAAGTGTGAGTTTAAACTCCAGTTTAAAATATGACCCAGTATTAAGTTTAAAGTTTACAAAATAAGTTTAATCAAGGCTTAAAAGGATATTCCACTTTACATGATAACCCACTCAGTATGTACTCACCCCTGTGCTGATGTGAGGATGGGTGAAGATCTTCAGTTCACAAAACAATCAATGTAAACATGGCGTCGATCTCGCGAGACTTCGTATATCTCTTAATAGATGGACGTGTGAAAATATTGCGAGATCAACGCCATGTTTACACACCGGCTACATGCTACAGTTGACATTTTGGCTAAAAACATGGCGTAAATGCGATCTTTTGTGGTTGAATTTTAATGTCGCAGCTCGCGGACACTTGGATTACACCACACGAGCAGGATGGAGACATTTTGTGTTTGTTTTGTGTTCTTTTTTTAACATTTTATCCGCGGTCACCATTCACTGCCATTGTACTGGATTTGGCTGCAACCCTGTTTTCTGCTGAAACTCCAGGATTGTTTTGTGAACTGAAGATCTTCACCCATCATCACATCGGCACAGGGGTGAGTACATACTGAGTGGACTATCATGTAAAGTGGAATATCCTTTTAAAAAAAAGGTTGAAATGAATCTTTCTTAATTCTATGCTAGTTTAACTTTAAATGTGGTGCCACATAATTTAAAATCAGCTGTGCAGATTATTTGTTATTGGTGCGTTCACAGTAAATGTTTTAAGTGTTCAAAGTGTATTATTTTCAAGTTAGGTCAAACATTTCTTTTGCTTTAATTATGAACTTTAACAACCCTTTCACTTGGAGAAACTGTTATTTTTCTCCTCCGGGTAAATTATGATGCTTGGAGGCTGGGAAATGGGCGCACTCCTGAACTTGAATCCCATCACCGAAGAAACCTGTTTCCTGATAATGGCCTGTAATTATTCTCACCGGTGAATCCAGCGATGTTGCATGTCATCATGGGAGAGGTCGACGCGGGCCAATGTAGTCATCATGCCGGCTGTACGCGCTGAAGCTTTGGCACAGGACAATAAAAGAAACAGAAAAAAAAAAAAAAAAAAAAAAAACAGCGGGAGATAATTAGTCTATTATCAGGCTCCTTTTAACACTTTTAATGTGAGGAACACGCTGTGATAGCGAATAATGAGAATGAATTATGTGAAGGTGAGTGATGCACCACCACCACCATCATCATCATCACTCTGCTGTCCTCAAAACTTGAGCACTCTCAGACTGTATATATTACCCTCATCATGATGCACTTGCTCGCCCTCTTTGCTATCTCACTCGTGAAGAAAAAAAAAAAAAGAAGAGAGACTGGGGAAGAAAAGCTCTCTGTGTGGAAGCAGGCGCGCATTCATCCAGCAGCTCTCACTGCAGAGAGGAGGAGGTGGGGGGGACACAGCCGCTCACACGCAACATTTATTAAGATTAACTTACAGGATCATACTTGTGCAAATAAAGGGATTCTTCTCGGGATGGTGAAGTCTGCCTTTTTGCATTCTGGAAATATCTCCGTGACCGTGCGGGCATCCTCAGAATGAACTGCCTTCACCTCCTCCTCCTCCTCTCCTCCTCCACCACCACCAACACCGCTGCTGCCCTCCTCCTGCTGCTGCTGCAACTTCCCACCGAGGAGCGGGGTGGATGCACGGATGCGGGAGGTTCGTCACCCCGGAATAAAAGTTGAGCGAGAGCAGAAATCAAGTTGGAGTAGCGCTTGAAACAACAACAAAAAAAACTCATCTCGATTTAATTGAATGAATTTGACCGGACCACTGAACTGGAGAGGTTTTATCACTCGCAGCTCTCGAGCAAGAACAGAAGAGTTCACTTATTGTTGAGAGCGCATCATTTGGTCCCTTTAGGAGAATCAGGTGAGTGTCTTTTCACTGTGTTAAAACATTTCAGCACGCGCTGAGAACATGTAGGGTAGACTGGGGAGGGCTGCAACAAAGGGACGGTTGCAACAAGTCTTATTTCTCCAATCAGCAACATGCTAGAGCAGGGGCTGTTTGTATATGTAAGACTAAATGTATCTAATTTACAATATATTACATAATACTGCATTGAATTATAATTGGCTTTAGTAATAACTTAATAATTAATAACTACCTCTGAAAGCACAAGTCTAGGAAAAAATAATGGCAAGCAGAAATTAAATTTTAAAGAAATTAAATATACAATAGCAGCTAGGTGGCTTAATGTGCTTGGATAACAAAATCAGGGATGAATTCTGGGACATGTAGTAAGCCTTTATGGACACCATACTTCCAGCAGCACTATTTTTTTTTTTTTTTTTTTTTTTTTTGTAAATTAAATTCTTTGCAAGCTCTCGCAGCCACATAAAATACGTTTTTTGAGCTGGATTTTGGCCCTACAGGCCTCGAGATACTCCTCGCACACGCTCAGTTAGACCGTCTCCCCAACAGGAGAACATGACTTATTTTGGAGGTATGAAGGTTGTTTTGTTTTTTTAACCTCTTTTTTTGTCAGTGTCCCAACCTTTGGTATAAATTAATAAAATAAAAATTTAGTTTGAATCTTGGTTTTGGTGACTTCTAAGTGTCATTGTTGTCATGAGTCAAGGTCAGTGATGTCCTGCCCAGAACATGATGTCCTCTCATGGCTGATAAATTGGGGACAGTTGTACCATTTGTTGAAATCTTTCCCAAAACAGACAACAGTATTTTTCAACTGAACAGGTGAATTGTGGGGTACATAAAATGATAGTCTCAGAAATACATGTGACAAAAATGCAGTTTTGTATAATAAATACATGTTACATCTTACATTGGAATATAGAGAAATTGAATATCATCTGCACATTGATTCAAGGTAGGCCTACATATAAACAAACAAAACTAAATAATTGTTATTTGATAGCAGGTAATTATCAGAAGACATAAGTGTAACAAATAAAGATTTGGTTTGTCTCATCCAAACTGTCTGTTCCAACCATCCCCAGTCTCCCCTACGCATCTTTACTGTCCAAATCTGCTTGACGCACTACTTCTTCGCCCCTAAAATGTGTGAAACTGTCACACTGTCATGGTCTGTTCTCCTCCTCCCCCTCTTCCTCCTCCTCCTCCTCTTCCTCCTCCCAGTCCGGAGAGAATGAGGTGTCGCTGGGTGAAGCATGAGCTATCAGAGAATCAGTCATAAGCGGCTGTCTCTGCTATGGGAGGGGGCGGCCCTCAGCATCTGGCTCTGCTGCTGCTGCCGCTGGACCTCCGGGGCCGAGCAAGGCGACGGCGCCGCCCCCGGCTCCCTGGGCTGGCTGCTCTCGGATAAAGGGCCCTTCCACCAGTCACTGGAGTTCACGGAGGCTGCGGAGAGGTACCAGCAGGGCTTCAACACCAGATACAAGATCTACAGGTGAGACAGATGGAGAACTCATCTCTCTCTCTCCTCTCTCTCTCTCTCTCTCCTCTCTCTCTCTCTCTCTCTCTCTCTCTCTCCATTTACTCTGCTCCTACTCATGTTACACGAGCCCATTACAGTGCACCACTACTAAAACATGTTACACACCATACATTGGAGGTGTGCAGCAGCGCAGCAGAAGTTAATACGGTCAGTAACATGTAATAGATGCTGCATAACAACAACACAAGACTGCTGTTTCAAAATCAAAGAATAATCAGTGCAAACAAAATGAAATAAATCATCGTAAGCTTGTTTTTTTTAAACTACAAATAAAGAGACTTCTTGTGCTGTTTACAGAAAAAAGAAAATATAATCTGTAACACTGTAAATGAACCATGTATTAGAGCTCCCCCAATATGTCTCAAAGTAATCTTTCATGGGAGCTCATGTCCTTTTCGGGGGAGCTGAATTCCCCTTAGCTCCCCCAGAATTTGAGCCATGATTACGGGAGAGTTAAGAGGAGCTCAGCTCCCCCGAAAAGGACATGAGCTCCCCTGAAATCCCACTTTGAACATTTAAAACATGTGTTCATTCTCTTATTACGTCCTAATTTCCAAACTTATGTCTGTGTAAAAACAAATGTCTCAGTTAATTTTGATTCAAGAGTTTTTGCATTAGTGCACATTCAGGAATATTAGATGATGATACCTGATATGAGGCTCTGTAAAAGTCTTAAACAGTGCAAGACATCTCTTTATTCCTTAATTTTAGTTTGCCAAATAATGTTTAACAAATGTTCAGCTTTATTGGTTTTACCAGGTGATGTGTGAGTCTTGAAGGCATGAATATGAGAAGCAGAAAAACGTTGCCTGTGCCTGTGATTTTTTTTCTTAATTTACTTTTTTAAATTTTTTTTTATCTGCTTAGGTCCATTCTTTGAGTGTGAAACAGCAGCCGTATGGTGCTGTTATTTAGCACCTAAGAAATGGTACTGACATTATTAACTATCTGTAACACTAAATGGAAGCATGTATGTACGGGCATGTAGTAGCGGTTCACATCAGGAAACAGGGCTCCCCCGCAAGCTGCTGTGTAATTTGAACCCTCACTGTGTTTACTGTGCGTGTATGGTTTTTTTGCGTCTATTTATTACATGTTTCTTTCAAGAGTTTCATGTTTGAGCTGCGAGTGTTTGTAGGTTTTCATTTCACCCAACCTGCCACTGGATAATTTCACTGATGAGCACTTTGAGCCAGAGAGGAACTAATCAGCGAAAGCAGCTGCTGTAGTGTTTTGGAATGAAAACGTTGCCCTCGCAGGTATCACACCTGCACCGAATTAGTTGCAAGCTGATGAGCAAATCTCAAGAACTACTGTAGCGATGCAAAGTGTGCCCTTTTGCTCCTGTCTTTAAGCAGCCTGGCTAAAAACTGATCAGGCGTCTGAATAGAATCAAGTATTTATTCCTGCCTCAGCTTTTTGTCTTCAGGCTTTGACATTTGTTGATTCTGTTGTTGCTGATGGTTCAAAATGACCTCTGCAGCTGGAGTTAATCCCATGAACAGACTGTGTGGATAGTTGTTTCCTTTCAGTGACTTCCTGCACTGTCCCTGAGGTGCACTTTGTCTAAATTAGAGACACACAGAGACGTCTGTATCTGTATCTGTTTAACCAACAAAATGATCTGTCTCTGTGTCTGTATTTGGATAGAAGACTGGACACAGGCGCGGTTTATACCAGAAATGCACTTATAAGAGATAGTTCATCCAAAAATGAAAATTCAGTCATTATCTACTCACCCTCATGCTGATTGAGAGTCGGATTTAGTTTTTTACTCCACAAAACACTGCTGGAGTTTCAAAGGAAAACTGTGTCGCAGAATCTCCCAAACAATGGAAGTGAATGGTGACCAGTTTTCAAATGTAAAAAAACAACTGGACAAAAAAAAAAAAACATAAAATGCCTCCATCCTGCTCGTCTGGTGTAATCCAAGTCTCCTAAAGCCCCAACATGCTGTTTGCACACCGTCACAACACACACACCCAGTTCAGACAGTGGCACGTGAATGTGGCCCCAAGCTAAAGATTTACAGTGAAATTCAGACTAAAAACATGGTGTAAATAACATTTTTTGAGTCATCTTGGCATGTTGGGACTTTAAGAGATTTGGGATTACACCAGACGAGCAGTATGGAGGACATTTTATGTTTTTATTCCGTTGTTTTTCTACGTTTGAAAACTGGTCACCATTCACTTCCATTGTTTGGGAGATCTGCAACACTGTTTTCCTGTGAAACTCCAGCAGTGTTTTGTGGACTGAAAAACTAAACCTGACTTTCAGTCGGCATGGGGGTGAGCAGATAATGACTGAACTTTCATTTTTGGGTAAATTATCCCTTTTAAACACATAAATTCTATAGGGGGTTTCTCTCACATTAAAACAATTTTTAAGAAGGTGTAGTTTGATGACATCGTGAAGTAGCGTAGGATCATGGGAGTTATTTTTTGCACTTTTAAACAACCACCACAGCTGATGAAAATCTATCAAACATGGCTCTGTAATATTAAATTTTATTCATGTTAAATTTATTGACATATCCAACATATCCAAGCCCTCAGGAAAAGGAACTTAATGTAGTGGCCAAACTATGTGATGCACTTTGGCATAAAAATACTTTTTCCTAAAAGCAGCTGTAAAATGGTGGATACATTTTTTAGAGCCCAAACGTTTGGAAAGTCTAGAAGAGCTGCACGATCAAATCATTTTATCCCGTTCAAGTTAGCGGAGGGCTAAACCAGAAGTTAGCTGGTTGGTTGGAGGAAGTCTTTACTGCCCTTAGTTCTGGTAGTGTTGAATCTAAAGTGGAAAATTCGTACACGGAAGTTGGCTTCATGCGTCGCTGAGCAGCTCTGATAGGAATAAACGGAGGCCCGCCTCAATGTTGTATCCAGTTCTCCTCAGTACATCTATGGATTTGACTGTTTTAACAGAAGTTACAGCTACTACTAGTAACAACTGTTAGCAGCAAACGCAGTGTTACCATGACTAGTTTATAGTTTAAACAATTGGAAATATTTGAGATCAAAGTGCACAACTCACAACATATATAAAATATGTCTAGCAACTCAATGTTTTTATTATTTACTATTTTGCTGTACTTTTATTTTTTTTTATTTTGTCACAGGTACTGAAGAGGTTTATCATTGTTATTGACATTTATCAACGCTCTGTGCACTTATATATTTTTTAAAAATGTGGTTCTGGTTTTGAGTTTGAGCTCCAAAAAGATTTTGCTTCTGTGTGGAATATCCCCCCCAAGTGAACTTCTTCATTTACATTTTTAAAGCATATTTTGCTCAATTTTTAGTAATCTTGAGCCTTTCTGGTGAGGTTAGGTATAACACTCAGACTCCCCTGGAACAAGTTGTCTTCAGTTTCTAATGAATTATACAAAAAAGTGATTAAAAGAATTTGCAATTTTCCTAAAAACATTGCAACATGCATTGCAGTTTTTCAAAACAGCTGCTGTGAAATCAGGCATTTTCAGCTGCAACAGTCCGCCAAAAAGCCCATGAAGTCCTGGAGGGACTGACTGAGGACTGAGGCCTTCAACATTAAATGGACACCAGTAATATTACAGCTGCCAAGGCTGCTTAAGGACACAAACTCCCCATGATCCCAGTGGAGGAGAGGTGTAAGACCGGTGCAGTCTAAATGTATTTGGGCTCATGTCTGTAGATGTGCCTGCCCCCTCCCTTCCCTTTTTCGTGTTTTTTTTTCCCTTTCCTCTTCAATTCCCAGAGTTTACAATTAAAGGGATAGTTCATCCAAAAACGAAAATTCAGTCATTATCTACTCACCTTCTTGCCAACTGAAGGTCAGGTTTAGTTTTTCAGTCTACAAAACCCTTCTCACAGGAAAACAGTGTTGCACAATCTCCCAAACAGTGGAACGTGAATGGTGACCAGTTTTCAAACATTAAAAAAACAACAGAATAAAAACATAAAATGCCTCCATACTGCTCGTCTGGTGTAATCCAAGTCTCCTAAAGCCCCAACATCCCAAGTTGACTCAAAAAATATTACTTACACCATGTTTTTAGCCTGAATCTTCACTATAGATCTTTAACTTGGAACTACGTTCAGGTGCACATGCACACTGTCTGAACTGTGTGTGTGTGTGTTGTGACGGGGTGCAAACAGCATGTCAGGACTTTGGGAGATTATGCAACACTGTTTTCCTGTGAAACTCCAGCAGCGTTTTGTGGACTAACAAAATAAACCTGACTCTCAATCGGCATGAGGGTGAGTAGATAATGACTGAATTTTCATTTTTGGATGAACTGTCCCTTTAAACCTATGCCTGACTATATATAATTGATGCTAACTGGAGGCCTGTGTCTGTGATAAATCTACAAATAGAGCCTGAATAAAATGGACTGTGTGATGCTTACGTGCTTATGTGACCAACATTTGTTCATATGTTAATTTCTATGTTTTCATATTTAAATAAAGGTTAAGTGCAAAAAAATTTAAAATATCCTTCAGCTGAAGGAAATAATCTTGGTACGTGTTGAGTGATTAAGGTAAATGTGACCTTGTTTAACTGCTAAGGTTGGATAGAAGAAATAACCGTTTCCATTTGGATTTAGTCTAAATATTCCTTACAAGCATTTTTAAGGCTTGCAGTGTCCCGTATTCGTGTCCAAAATGTTGATCGATGCATTCCAGTCCCACATCATTCCATGTTTAAGGTACAAACATGTAAATAAGAAAGGGTCTGAATTTGAAATATGTGTTTGTGTTTATGGTTTTGTCAAAAGTTGGCATCTGTCGATATTCAGCCACTGTATCTACAGTTGCTAGGATGCATTTTATTGAGGTATTTGAGAATCAATTTCCATTATATTTAGCATTTAGGTAACTCATCAGTGCTTCAGGCCCCAGACTGTGTGTCTCTTCTCTCTGGTGTACGTTGCCAAGTGTTTACCAAAGTGAAAAGATATTTTATGGTCTGCGTCTGTAGGTGTATGAATCAATAGGTCCATTATCTGCTCTGAGGGATCTGCTGTTTAGGTTGTGGTGTTTATCTCTTAGTGACACCTGCATTTTTATTTATTTATTTTTTGCAATGGACCCACTGCAAAAAATGTCCCAATATCACGCTGATTTGAGGCTTCTTCTTTTCCAAATCTCCTCCATAATCAGTGAAAATCACTGAAGATGACAAAGGAGCGAACTGTCGAAGGCACCTGCCGTCTGTATTGGCTGGCTGACATTTCACCACTCGAGGGTCTTTTTACCCCGAAGCGGTCGATCCTGCAACCTGTAAGCTCCCTGCTCACATTTCTCACCCAAAGGCGGTTTTAGGGATTAAGGATTAAGGATTTTAAGGATGACTCCAAATGGAGACCCAACTGAGGTACAAAAAAAAAAAAAAAAAAAAAAACTTGCTGTAACAAGATGATGACTGACAGGAGAGTCGATTTGAAGTAAGGTGATATGACTTTAAAAAAATATACCATATACATTATGTCTTGATATTAGGGGTGGGCAAGATGGCCCCAAAATAATATTATGACATTTCAGGGTATTCTGTGATAACAGTATAATAGTCTCTTATCAATTAATCAATCAATCAGACTTTATTTATGTAGTACTTTTTATACAAATAGAATGCAACACAAAGTGCTTCACATACTTAAAAACAATAAAAATATCATGATATCGATATAATACTGATATTGCCCAGCCCAAACTGGCCCTTTGCTAGGCCTCGCCCCCAAACAGCAACTGTCCAATCATAGCTGAGCAACCGTAAATAGAGCTGTGAAGCTTTTCATTTCTCTACTCTCTATACTCGCCGTTTCACGAATCTGGACGGTGGCGTCTTTTTTGTCGTCTCTCAAAAACGTGAAACACAAGAGCACGCGTGTGGTGAACGAATTAAACTCTGTCTTCATCTGCTCTAATATAAGCTGCAAATGTTAGCATGTTTGGCTAACTAACTCTAGCTTACTAGCTGCAGTAACTTTACCTCCAGACAAACTTGTTAGATCCCACTGCATCTGCATTTGCTCTGTGGGGGTTTGAGGAGGAGGATGTGGGCTGATGCAGAATCAAAGTGGGTCAACGACGATGCATTTCTCTCTTGCTCGTTGTCTCAGGTCTAAGCCGGGTTAGCTTAGCTCTTATCCCTCCTGCCCTCCACAATCGCGGTCTGACTGGATGACCCGTCTCAAGGTCCGCTGCACTAATCGAGTCCCTGCGCTTCCTTTTCCCACATTAATTAGTGTATTTCTGTCATCTATCATGTAGATATACCTGCTGTATTTCATCATCCAACCAATGTTTGCAGAGATGTAAGCTAGCTTTAGCCTCAGTCTGTTAGCATTAACGTTATATCATGTACGCAGCTGTTAGGTAATTTTTCATGCGTAATACACTTTCACAGTGTTCTTCTTTTAAAATGTGTCAGCTGGAAACATTTAAACATCAGCTGACTCAGGTCGAGTTAGCATTAGCTTACATCAGCCAGCTACACTTACGAAATCTGCTAATGAGTCATTATTTTAGGCGACAAATCCACGGTCATCGGCTAGAAATGAGAGGCTGCTTTTGTTTACTTCTCTTAGGATTCAAAGCTCGTGTTTCAACAGTTACTCCCACTTTCGATGTTAAATCTGTCACCGTTATCTCCGTAAACTGCATAAATGCAGTGCGAGAATGGAAAGTTGGAAAGGTGCTTAGAGGGTCAATTTGCAGCTGTTTTCAGTTCCTCTGCCTGTTTTGGCCTATTACGAGATAATATCAGGAAAAGAATAAGTTGTGGAGACACTGACGGCATTTATTCTTAGAAATATGTCGTATCTATATTTCATCCACAGTCCCCACAGAGTTCCAGATGCTCCCTACTTTTCTATGCGCTCTTTATTAGCCCAGGGGCTTAAACTGCTATTCTACTGCTCTGACCTCTGTTACAGCTGTAACACCACCATGTGTGGCTGTCAGTCATGCAGCAGCATGTGATTAAGCAGCTCCGCACATCTGCTCCTTTTTGTAGTTTGTCCCTCCGAGGAGTTGTTTTCATCACTATTGATTGTTTACAGTACGTACAGTGAGCCTTCATGTTACAGCGAACGCCCGCTCTGTTTGCAATATGTGCATGTTGATGGAGTAGCTGTAGGCGAAACCCTGGGCTGGATCCACAACGCCCATCTCTCCACCCGGGGACGGACACTCAGCCTGTCCCCTCGTTATGATGATTGGCTGTAATGACACACTCCACACTGTCCCGGTTCCCCAATTATTTCACTGCCGATCATTTTTCTCGTGGCAGTGATTTGATTGCCTCTGAGAAGGGGAAGGGAGGTACACAGAGCAGCAGGCAGCACTGTGGGAGAGTGGTAGACATTAACTGATGCTGTGGAGAGACAGACAGAGAGAGCAGCAGCCGTATCTCCCAGCTGCTTTGTGAATAGCTATAGTTCAGCGAGACTTGTGTCCAAAGGGCACGAGATAACAAATGATGGCAGCCGATGATTTGGGGGCTTTATTTGGGGTTTACGTCTTTCTGTTGCTGTGGGAGTTACAGCATTGCATCGCAATAAGTTCTGTTTTACTCGCACAGGAGTTATTTAAAGCCGCGACAAGCTTGTTCGCAGCAGTAAGCCCTATAACAAAGAGTTTCACTTGGGGAGGGGGGGTAGTTCTGTAGCTGAAAGTGGAGTATATGGAATGTGTTGGAGTAGTTCCTCTAAAATGAAAAAGTAGAAATTATAATGCATATTTGTCCTAAGGAGGAAAATAAACACATGCTGATCTCTGTGATGATGATCTTAATTTATTTAAAAGGATAGTTCACCCAAAAATTTCACAGGAAAACAGTGTTGCAGAATCTCACAAACAATGGAAGTGAACGGTGACCCGTTAATATATACATAAAATGCCTCCGTACTGCTCATCTGGTGTAATCCAAGTCTCCTAAAGTCCCAACATGCCGTTTGCACATCGTCACAACACACACGCCCAATTCAGACAGTGTGCACGTGAACGTGGCTCCAAGCTAAAGATCTACAGTGAAGATTCAGGACTAAAAACATGGTGTAAATAACATTTTTTAGTCAACTTGGCATGATGGGGCTTTAGGAGACTTGGATTACACCAGACAAGCAGTATGGAGGCATTTTATGTTTTTATTGTTTTTTTTTACATTTGAAAACTGGTCACCATTCACTTCCATGGTTTGGGAGATTCTGCAACACTGTTTTCCTGTGAAACTCCAGCAGTGTTTTGTGGACTAAAAAAACTAAACCTGACCCTCAATCAGCATGAGGGTGAGCAGATACTGACTGAATTTTCATTTTTGGTTGAACTATCCCTTTAAGTTACCAATGACCCTCTAGTTATGACAAGCTAACGGCACAGGACATGTTTCCATTGAGGTGTCAGAACTCTCCAAATCCACAATTCAATTTGACTTTCAATTTTAAGGTCACGATTTGATTAATTTTTTGATTTTAACATTTTCTTTTTTGCACTGACGGCTGTCACATCGTCAGACTATCAAGTCTTGATTTGTCAAGATTTGAGCCAATCGATATTGATCTGTCAGCAGATATTATTGGCTGAATTGTTCTTTTTCTTTTTCTCCTATTTCAAGTTAAATTATAAGTTTCCTTATTTCAATGAAAGGGGGTTGGGAACAACTGGTGTAATGCATACTAGTGTGAGTAAAATTGCTGATTTGAAAAAAATACTCATTAAAGTGCCTAAAAAATGACTTAATTGCAGTAATTTGAGTAGTTGTAATTACTTCCATCTCTGGTTGTGTCTCTCAACATGTGGATCCAAAAGCAAATTCAAAGCCTCAATAATGGTCACCGGCCTGGCTGCAATTAAGAGTGCATCAAAACTCGTTAGCAAGTGAGCAGAGAATTTAAAATGGAAAAGGAATAAATGGTTGAAATGTCTAGCATCCGCTCCAAGTGGTAGTGGTACAAAGACAAAGTTAAGTCTGTGGTTCCCAACCTTTTTTCCTTGGAGCCCACTTAGATTTTAATGCAGCGTTTTCAAGGTTTGAAAAGTGTTTAGATTTTGGATAAAGTGCTTGAAACTGCTTGAAATTGTAATCACGTTACTTTCATAATAAATTGCTGCCAGACTGAATTAGTTAATTAACTTTTTGGATAAAGAAATAAAATAAATCAGATATTTGCTGAGGCAGATTGTACAGGAAGTTAATGATTCATTATTAATCAATGTATCGCCTATGAAAATTTAACTGATTAAACATGTATTAATTGATAATTAATCAGTAGTCTAGAAATGGCATTAATTGTGCCTCACTTGACTTTGTTTTGTCTGGTGTAGCCATTCACTGGAAACTTAAATTAAACTTGAAATAAGAAAAAAGAACAACAAGGAAAAAATGAAAATAAAAAAAAGAGAAAAACATGTTTTATAGCTCATTAATATTCATGTTTAATCAATGAATCATTTGTTAGCACAAAATGTGCAACCCTAACAGGAAGCCAAGGCTACTTACAGACATTTTGAAACGTTAAACTTTCTGTCACAAAACGTAATTTTGGTTGATAAGAGCACAATAACATCTGATTTAATGTGATGAAGAGGTGAAATAATCATTTTGTAGATAAATATTTATCATGTACCACAGCTGTAAGGTGCTGGAAAAGCTTGAAAAGTGCTTGAATTTGACTTACTTCGAGCCCTGAAATTGTGATTTTAGTCGACGTGCAAAAATCTGATTTTGAGGACCTCAGAGCAGACAAAGTCTCGGGGACCTCCATGTGATTTCTGGCGCCCCTAGACCCCAGGTTAGGAACCAGTGAGTCAACTGAACGCACCGTTTCAGCCTTAACATCGACAGAACACTGCAGGATTAAAGAATTATTACAACAAATCCATTTTTATGCTGCATCATTAAGGTTAAATAACATCCAGTTTCAGTCAATTTGAGTTAATTCACACGACCGCCCTAATTAACTTTATTCAAAGGGGAAAGTGCAAGTAAAAATCTAACAATTGATATTACACCCACGTAGTTAAAAGTGGTTTTCTCATACATCAAAGCATATTATTAGAGTTCCTCTGGGGGTACATTACAGCTTCATCATGTGTTAACGATGTATGTGCATGTCCGTGCACCGTGTACTGTTCGTGCCTCGATGTACGTAACACACATTGACCTGATCCTTTGCTTGTTAAACAGCCGCCTCGGGCCTGATCACCACCTAAGCCAAGTGAGCAAATGTGTCTCTGTGTATGTGTGTGTGTGTGACTGTGTGTGTGTGTGTGTGTTGCTGTTGTCATCGTGTTTCCAGGGAGTTTGGTCGATGGAAGGTCAACAGCCTGGCGGTGGAAAAGCGGGACACTCTTGGTGGCAGCGGAGGCCTGGCTCTGCCCCTCGACCCCGACTTCATGCACACCATCCGCCAGCTGGGGCGGCGGCCAACCCTCCAGACGATTACAGAGAGTCTAATCAAGAAATATGGCACCCACCTCCTCCTCTCGGCCACTCTGGGAGGTAGGGGAGAGTATACGCAGAGCTTCAAAGCGAGCCTGATTCACACAGCTTCTAATGTGATTTTTTTTTTTTTTTTTTCTCAGCACATGGGGCACCGATTTTACCGTCTGTTGCTTTCTAAACAACAAAGCATATAATAATTTTTCTGGATCAGTGTTTTTTTGGCTCACAAAATAACATCAAATCGCTCTGGTTTAGGGTACAAAAAATAAATTGGACAAAGCAGTCAATGATTTAATATTTTTGTTTGGCCATCAAAATAGCACGGCTCCCTAACACCACCACTTGTACGGTTATCTTACCTTTTCTTTCTTTAATAAATCATTATCACAAAGAAAGCTTTATCACTGAGAGAGTGGGGTTTTAAAAACACTGATTTGAAGGAACTGAATGCAAATTTTGTTGATAACAGCTATTGGCAATGTAGCTCCCGATCCAGGATTAATTTAGTGTTTGGTGTGCTTTTATCTTATTCCTGCAAAAACAGCAACGGGCCAAAAATAAAGACAGTAGACATACGGTTCGGCTGTAATTATCTCAGAACTGAAGACAAAGCACCACTTTATTGTTTCACCATTTCATACCAGTGTTCAAAAATCTCTCAGGCAGAAATCCATCAAGACAAAGATACAATCATCTCCCCTGTCAGTGGACAGACAGACATTGTTAATAAGAGCAACACCTGGAACAACTCTTGATCTCTGTCTGTTACAAAATGTTCAGAGTTTGACTGATGCAGCTGATGTTGTAGACGGTAAAACTTTATCCAAGTGAAGGAGCAAGCAAATGTTCAGATGCCTAATATGACCCGTCTTTAAAGTTTAACTGACAAGTGTCTCTCGCAGACATGAGAGTTCTGACTCCTGTCTGTCAGAAACAAAGGGAGAAGTTGCGTGACTTCATTATAAAGCCATAAAACTCCACAGGGAGCAGCTTGAGCTGGATAGACATGTCATCAAAGCATATTTGAACACAGTCAAAGTTGTTCTTTGTTGTTCATATCATTATCCCTGCCAGGCGTTTGATCATGTGAGTCCATGTGTCCGTTTGTGCATCTGTCCGAAGCTGACCTCTCACACTACTGGACCCATCAGCCCAAAATATTCTGTGTACATTTATGACTGTATCCTCCATGACCTCTCATGGTTGTGGTGATTCAAAAATCTATTTTATTGACTGCTATTATTGACTCCTCTTAACCGGCCGGTAGGGTCAACTGCTAGGCTAAAAACAAGGCTTACCAAGGCCTTTGTCATGGCTCAAAAGCTGACATCCATAGAAAAGTTGGGTTTCATATTGAGCATCAGCATCCGCAGATTAATTCAATACCTGATGTGATGATTAGGGATGTTCCTGGCGACTAATTTCCCTGTCGATTAAATGCAAAATTTAATTTAGACTAGTCAGCTAGTCTCACAGTAAGAAAACACTCGGAAAGCAGTTAAAATCACAGCCTGCAATCGCCAAATATTTTAAATGCTGCTGAAATGGGGACACTTTGCACTGTGCAGTACAAATACTGCAAATTAATCTACAAAAACATGACAAAAACTCACAAAATGCTTCACCTTTTCAGACCGAAAAGGATCATTGTGTCTGCAGGTTAACGGCCCAGAGCTGACATTAGCTGCCTGCCTGCTATACAGTGTGGCTAACGTTAGCAGTGCTACGCGCTTATGGTGTACAGAGAGAGGGGCTCCTGTCTGATAGGACCGCAGCCCCAACTAGTGGCGGCAGCTACATAACATCATAGAAAGAAGACATTAAGAAATAGTCTAACCGACCAGTATTTCTGGTGCCCACTAGCGAGGGTGGCAATGTTTAATTGTGTAGTGGACTAATCGCTCACATCCCTAGTTATGATCCACTAAAGTCAGGCACAATACGAGATTAACAAGTCCCTGTTTTTGATATCTTTCCCACCATCTTGACTGTAAGGGAGCTTACAATTGCCCTCTCTTCTTCTAAGTCCTGCCACTTTTCACTCTGTGCTCCAATGACAGTTGAGCAGGTTTGGTACTTCGTTCAACTTTCCTGTTAGACCTCACTGGGGGACATTTGTTTACAACTTATGTATGCTTATGTTAGCAAAACACTAGCTAACTAATGAGTTACATTAATTATTATCTACCTAGTTAGCTTTGATACAATTAGCTAGCTAGTTAGTTAGCATTTTGTTGACATGAAAAGGAAGAAAGCTGATCGAGGTAGCAAGCTTGTTCAGCTGTCATAGGTCAGAGTGAAAAGGGGGTGGGATTTAGTAAGGGCCAACTGGAGATAAATTAATGAATGGCGATATTTAAATTGAGAAGTTTGAACTTATCATCCAATTTATTGTTTCCTTTTTAAGTTTATACTGTGAGGTAAACCCACGGTGCTCAGTTACAGCATCATGACACTATTCTATACATCATAAAGAAAACTTTATAGACCATTTTACCATTTGTAAACAATGAGAAAGCTGCATGTGCAGTTTGGCAACAGACGTAACAGCTTGACAATGGACCGCTGCAAAAACGAGAAGTTTTGATCGCGTCCTCAGTTCAGTCAACATGTTTAACAGCTTGCAGCCATAGACGCCACCGATTGCTCTGAAATGGTCGTGATCCGGTCTGAATTCTGCACAACTTCAGTCGACCAGAGGGACATCGATTCTGCCTTATCATATACACAAGAACCAGACATTTAGGTGATTTTAGTGCTGGTAAAATGTATAAATGTATAAATATTTGCAGCTTGATAACTCATCTGAATGACTGGGGGTGACCGCACCTTTGCAGCTTTTTGATGATGCCGGCTGTAAAAGGGTCTATATATCTATATAAGAAAACTCACACTATACTATACAATACAAAAAGACTTTATTCAAAACTTTGCAAATCTCCACTGGTGACATCTGGTACTTGTGACCATTGCAGTAGGTGCTTCACCATCTGTTGCCCGGTGGAGGTCTGCACTCTACAGGGTGACCTCTTCTAGTTTATAAAGGTTTTTGAGGGCACTTACAGTGCTCTGCAGATGGGGGCATTAGATCAGTCTGACCTTTCATAAGACTATTTTTCGATCTGCCACGGGAAACAAACAGCAATCTGCTGTGTCCAAGTCATAAGATGTTTTTTTTTTCTAACTTTGGCTGTGGAGGTTTAGTGGTTTAAACCTAAGCAAATGTCAGCCACAGCAGTTGTAGATCAGTAAATACTCATATAAATCATTTCTGTAACCATCGTGGTTTTAAAAGCCACTGACAACCTACGTCTTGCTGCCAATGGAGGCAACAGATCAGAGAGCACTTTGGACGGCAATTTGATCATTTAGTTTGGAGAACCATCTGGCTAGTGCTAGTTAGCAAACAGAAATAAGCAGAAATGAGATGCCTTGAAGGCTTATATATTTATTTTTCAAGTCAAACTGGGAAGCTCTGGAAGAGTGAAATCAATGTGGCAGAAGTTTTTTTTCTGATTGAACCAAATCATATCTGAAGGGAAATAAACAAAAACAAAAACAAAATCTTTGGCTGATTGACGGTTTATTACAACAGAGGATTTTCAGGTGTCGGTTCTCGTTCGACTGGAGGTGGTATTATCTGTTTACCCGTGTGTTTAGTGAACATCCGTCTCCTCAGTGCAGCACAGAGGCTCAGTCGCAGCTAAATGTCACCTCACATGGAGTGATGCTGCTTAAGTGCTGATGGCGAGGGACCAGTTTGGGAAAAGGGCCAATGAGACATAGAGTTAAGGGAGGATTTAATGTTGTTAATGTTGTCTAAAGAGCACCTACTGTTAACACGGTCTGTACACTGTAAAAAAAAAAAAAAAAAAAAAACAGAAAATTTGGACTTTTTTGACTTCTGAGCCCAACTCAGACTCTTTTATTTTGAAAAAGTTTTACCGACTAATGATGTTTTGTGTTGATATAATTTATTTTTCTTGTTTAGATAAACCATCAAAAGTTTGTATTTTAAAAACTGTTGAGTAAACTTTGAAGTGAAAGTGAAAAATGATTAACATTTTTTTTTGTTGGGGGGGTAAATTATCTCAACAAAAGATTAAAGATTATAAAAACTTTATTTAGTTTATTTCAAAACTTTGAATTTGATTCAAAGCTCAAAAATCACAGTTACTCACAAAAAATTATTTTGAAATTATAGCTTCAAAGTATGAGTTAGACAAAAAACATTTTTTAAGTATTCACAGGTGAGAATTTATCTCCTGAAGCACCTAGACGTGGACAAACCAACAAATGAGTCAGTACACTTGAATCAAAATAGAAATAAAGCTAAAGAAAATCATTCAAAGGGCTATAAATTATTGCAAAAGCTCGCCCCTGTAGATAACAGGGTAAAAGAACAATGGTGGTCGTCGGCTTGAGTTCGTGTCATTTAATTTTTGTCCTTTAATTTATCAAATTTATACAAAAAATCTAAACTTTTGCAGTATACACTAAAGAAAGACCTTGTAATCGTTGCAATTAAGTAATAATAATTTTTAAAAAAGCTCAAAAATCTAGTGAAGGTAGTTGCCTTAAAATTACATACCCAATTTTTCTTTTTCTTCGTTTTTAATTTTTTACAGTGTACCTCAAAATGCATCCTCGTCTCGGTGGACTAAAATCTGAGACACTGGCCGTTAACTCAGCCTTTTATTTTTATTTTTATTAATGACCTGTTAGTTATGTAGGTCACAGCGTGGACTCCACTGCAAATATAATAACCCTCAGCTGGATGTAGTAATTTCACACAGTTTCTCTGGGGCGCGATGAGAAATGTGGGAAAATCAACTCTTGAGACAGAAACACTGTTGATGACAGAAAACTGCCTCAACACCCAAAAAAGTTAATGACATCACTTTATCACCAAAGTCCAGGAGTTTTCAAGGACAGGATTTTACTTCAGCAGTGGGCCTCATGCAAGAACCACTCGAACAAACGGTTTCTTCAGTGGTCTGTATGAGGGATCAAGGAGAACTCGTCACATTCACCAGTTTTCTTCTATAACCTGTCGTTAATCTGCCGTTATCAAAACCAACGTTTTTCACTGGTGACTGTATGTTTCATTAGTTACACGTCATAATTATGTTGACATTATGCTGCTTGATTGAATTTAAAATTGTCATATAAATCTAAATATACAAAGAAAGCCTGTCATTAATTTATTGATTGATGCATATTGGTCGTATCTTCACATGCAGATTTGATTTGATTTGATTTGATTGATTTGATTTGATTTGATTTAGCACAAATTAAAAAAATACATAAAACAATATAAAAAAATAGCAAGAATGTGAAAAGCAGACTAAAAGCTTGCAGGCTTATCATTGGTCTCCCCCGGTTTTAAATTGAATTAAAATTAAAAATTCAATTACAACTACTGATTATCTAAATATTTAGGTTCTGTTTTTATAGCATAAGTCTCACACAGAGAGGTGAAAAGAAAAAGAAAAAAATGAAACCAGAAAAGTAGCAATAGAAGGGGGGAAATGATACAAACAAAAAAATCAAAGAAAAAAAAAAAGAAAAAAAAACATTTATCCACACAAAATAATTATAACAAAACACAAAATACCTCAAAAACTAATGCCACTGACTTGGGAGTGATTAAACATTATGCTACAATATGGGTCCAAAATATTTGACAGAAAACTGATCGAGACGTGTTTAAACACGGGACACGTGAAGGTTTTATAGAGATGACAATCTGAATTAAAATGAAAATTATTCCTAAAAAAATCTGGCAAACAAGCAGTTTTATGAACAACTTTATAAAGCACAGCAACATCACGTATCCTGTCCTCTCGCTCCGTGATGGAGACGTCCTGTGAACCCCCTCCTCCTTTTTTTTTTTTTTTTTTTTGAAGCCATTTTCATATCAAGTCTTCTCGTCTTTATGTCAGTGACAGTATGAGCCTCAGGTGACGCGGCATTAACAGCAGTCGTTTCCCGTCTCCTTGGCGTTAGCAGGTCCCTTAATTCCACTGCCGCTGCTGTTAAAATTATAGACTTTACCTTTATGGTTCTCTGAAAGCGGATCCTCAAACTCTGAACTCGTTAAGTTCTTCTTTTTAATCTTTAATGCAATTTTCATGAATAAACACTTCCTGACATACGTGGCAGGAAGTGCAGCCTTATATGGTGTTATTGGGGAGTTAATTATGCTAATTTACAAGCCTCGTGCACGTGCACTCAAACACGCACAAGTGGATCATGTGGCCTTTTGCTGAATATGACGTTGCACATTTGTTATAAAACATTAAAGGGATAGTTACACCCAAAAATGAAACTTCAGTCACTGTTTACTCACCCTCATGCTGATTGAGGGTCGGGTTTATTTTGTTAGTCTGCAAAACACTGCTGGAGTTTCACAGGAAAATAACTGGAAAAAAAAAACATAAAATACCTTCGTACTGCTCGTCTGGTGTAACCCAAGTCTCCTAAAGTCCTGACATGCTGTTTGCACACCGTCACACCACACACACACAGTTCAGACAGTGTGACATGAACGTGGCTCCAACTAAAGTTTACAGTGAAGATTCAGCTAAAAACATGGTGTAAATAATATTTACAGCTTGGCATGTTTGGACTTTAGGAGATACTTTTTTTTTCCTGTGAAACTCCAGCAGTGTTTTTGCAGACTAACAAATAAACTCGACCCTCATCAATATGAGGGTGAGTAGATAATGACTCAATTTTAATTTTTGGGTGAACTATCCCTTCAAGAGAAAGTTAAGATAAGAAACAAAAATATTCTCATATGAGGCCCACTGTGTGAAAAGCCGTTATTAGTCTGTTGTGGCAGTTTCTTTTTTATTAGTTATTTAATAATTGTAATTGTTAGAGATGTTTGCCGAATGTACTTGTCTCTCTGAGAAGCAGCACCTGAGATCTGTTTTGTTTTAAATGCAATTTTTGGCCAAGATAATTAAAAATAATTAAGGGAACTTGATCAATGATCTTGAATGAGCTTCCTCTCACTGAGGATTTTAATAGACGCAGAGACCTTGTCTTGTCTGTGCCTTTTCCTCCAATCATCCGAACCATCAGTTCCCCCACACGCCCTTAATCACTGCTGCACTTTTCTATCCGATCTGAAAAGATACTAATGAAAGGTGATTAGTGCTGCTCCGTCAGAGCTAATGAAGCTCTCGTTCCCTCTGTCTGACTGTCACCAGGGGAGGAGTCTTTGACGATATTTGTGGACAAGAGGAAGCTCAGCCAGGAGTCGCCCTCGGGGCCCGAGGGCGGCCGTAGCGGTGGCAGGAGCTCGAACGCTACGGGGACGGTGACCCTGGAGGCCCTGCACCAGCTAGCTGCTTCCTACTTCACCGACAGGGAGAGCACCCTGCGCAGGCTGCACCACGTTCAGATCGCATCCACCGCCATACGGGTACGTGGAAGGCAAGAAAACTGTAAATACAGCAGCAGTCTGTTGAGAGATGAACCCCCACGTAGTCACTGTCTAAAGGTGTTGTCCTCCAGGCTTGGCATTTGTTAGCCTCCAGCACGTACACATGGCAAGATATTCTTACTTCCTGTCAAGTGAACTGAATGACAATTATACTATTCTATGCATCTTAAAGCAAACTTACACTGTACAATACAAAAGAGAGCAGTCCAATCTGGCCTGGTCAGAATGAATTTTCAACCTGATTGAGAGGTGTGATGTAAACATTTAAAATAATAACCACATAAACATTTAATCCAATCACACATACCTGCACATATCAACAAGTTTCCAGGAGGAACAGAAACATGACGGTAGCAAAACATGTACAGTAGCAAATACAGCTTTTCTGTTAGAAACCTTAAAAAACAAGAATAAAAGATGTTAATATTGTTCCCAGGATACAATGTGGGACTGTTTTGAAAATTATCAGGCAGAAACACTTCTTCTTCTTCTTTGTTTGGCGGTTGGCAAACCAGAACCACTTCTTCTTCTGTTTCTGTTGTGATTTCCTGCAGATTAGACGCTTCACAGCTGGTGGAACTAGTTTGTGCATACATAAAAAGTTGTAATCTGATTACAGTTAAGTTGGAAATATTGTCTATGTCAAGACAGCCAATGTTATTAAATAATTGAATCTTATTGTTACATACAATACCTAGCCCCAAAAAAAGTCACCACCTAGCATTTAATCCTAACTGATGCAGTGAGCAGCTTCTCATTTCTTAAACAACCATGTCAGAGGACATATCCTGTGATTGTGGAAAAGATGTGACTCTGTTTCAGAAGAGTCAAATTATTGTCCTGCATCAAGCAAAGAAAACAACTAAGGAGATCGATGAAGCTACTAAAACTGGGTTAAGAACTGTCCAACACATTATTAAAACCTGGAAGGATAGTGGTGAACCATCATCTTCAAGGAGGAAATGTGGTCGGAAAAAAATCACTTAAACATTTGATGAAATCAAATCGTAAAAAATCAACATTAGAACTCACGGCTGTGTTTAATGGTTAAAGTAAGAGCATTTCCACACACACAATGTGAAGAGAACTCAGGGGACTGGGACTAAACAGCTGTGTAGCCTTAAGAAAACCACTTATCAGTGAGGCTTCAGTTTGTTAGGGAGCATAAAGATTGGACTCTGGAGCAATGGGTCTGATGAGTCCAGATTTACCCTGTTCCAGAGTGATGGGGGCATCAGGGTAAGAAGAGAGGTGGATGAAGTGATGCTCCCATCATGCCTAGTGCCTACTGTACAAGCCTGTGGGGGCAGTGTTATGATCTGGGGTTGCTTCAGTTGCTCAGGTCGAGGTTCAGCAACGTTATGAGCCCAAAAAATGAGGTCAGCTCACAACCTGAATATACTGAATGAGCAGGTTTTTACATCATGGATTTTTTCTTCCCTGATGACACGGACATATTCCAAGATGACAATGTCAGGATTCATGGGGCTCAAACAGTGAAAGAGTGGTTCAGGGAGCATGAGACATCATTTTCACAGACCTGAACTGAGAAACTTTGAGATGATCTGGAGAAGACTTTACACAGCGGTCCGACTCTCCCATCATCAATACAAGATCTTGGCCAAAAATTAATGCAACTCTGGACAGAAATAAATGTTGTGACATTGCATGAGCTTATCGAAGTGATGCTATGGAGAATGCGTGCTGTAATCAAAGCTAAAGGAGGTCCATTTAAATATTAAATATTAAGAGTGTGTGACTTTTTTTCTCTGGCCAGGCAGTGTATTTTACAGTCATATGAATTATATGTAAAATCTTAATCTGTAAACTATTAACTCAAGCTTTACGATAAATGTAGTGGATCAAACTTAAAGAAGTCAAAGTATCAAGTGTCATGAAGTACAAGTAGCAGAAAAATAGTGGGATAAAATTAAGTGTACTTAGCATCGTTCCATCACTGGCTGAGATTCTGTGACAACATGCATGTCGAGCAAAGTTTAAACTCATGACACTTTGGTAGCTCAACTTGAAGATAACACGCACAAACAAATCCTCTAAACCCAGCTCAGGGAACTTATTTCCATAACATATTTAATCAGGTGGGATTAAGAACAAATGCTTATTTACAGAATTGGCCTGACACTAAGAAAATTCACCTGTTGTAGCTGCAGGGGTGCAGCAAAACTGTTCAATCCATCTCCCCTGTTTTTCTCAGGACAGATGTTTTCTGTGGCGCAGAAAACTCATATGTGCAGGAGCAAGTGGGGTGATTTGATTTGCATCAGACTGATAAATGAATTTGTTTATCTTTTATAATAAAATGGACAAATGTGTCTTAACTGAACCTCCCATTACAGACTGACTGTTTTAAAGCGGTCGAAAACAATGATGCAAGATTCAAGCTTTCTACCGTCTCCCTGCTAGCGAGCTTTAAAAAGGAAAGGGGAGCAGCAGTCATGCATCCTGTACTATAAAACACCAATCATCCATTTTATCATCTGAAGTGGCTATTAGAGTGTATGCATTAATCAGCCCGAGGGGCAAACGTAGATGCTAAAGTGAGTAGCCACTGATGAAGACAAGTGCCCCCCCAAACTGAGAACGTGTTCCCATGGTTATGCATCAGCTTGATGGATTAGATATATCATTCCATTAATTTCCAGCCAGGCTGACTTCCATTCATTTGCCACTTTGCAGCGTGTGTGGAGTTCAGGCAGATTGAAGATCAGAGCGAGAGAAAAAAAGAGCCAGAGAGGGAGATGAATACCACATTTTACGAGAGATGTAAAGCAGCACCTGCGATACACGGCCATTCATTAAAAATCACATATGGCACCAAGGATTCAGTGAGAAATAGGGAGGATTCTGGGCATAAACTTATGCTAATATGCAGGAAGTTATGTGTTTTTGTGCTTCAGTGTGTCCAAATTTCCAGCTCTAACGTCAGGATTAATTACTGTTAGAAATCATGTAAACAGAGAAGCGAATCGGTTTAAAGTTTTCCACTCCGAGGGAAGCTGATTTCTTCTGTCAGATCAGAACAAATTATTCTGTCTGAGGAGAGAAAGCTTTCTAATTGAAGACATTTTCAATATTACTTCACAGTGAGTCATTGCATTCAAAATTCATTTGAGGCATAAAATGCCTTTGATGAGGGTTTTCATGTTCTTTTGGACTGTTTTTGTGAAAGTACACAAGTAAAATGAGGCAATATGTACAGGTCACGTCAAAGTGACGTGAGTGACGGCTGTCGGACTAAATCTTATCTGCTGCCTTGTTTTCTGTAAAAGGGGGAGGACGTCCCTCTCAGGAGACTCAATTGATGGCACAACCCACGTAACACTGTCAAACCTGACCTGTTTCTCCAGTAGGGCTGGGGAAAAAACTTTCAATACCAGAGCCAATATCACTATCCTTAAAGTAATACCAAGACAACAGAGTTTTTTCTACTTCAAGGAGGCATTACTGAAAAAATCTTTCTGCATTTTATGAGAACATTTTGTGGGGCTTTTCCACTGGCGCTTTTTGACCGTGCCATGCTGATTTGCATTTCCATTACCACTTTCATCATGCCAAGCTGCGCTGAGCCACACCCGAGATGGACCTAAACCGAAGTGAGGCCATAGCGAGCCCGACCCACCTCCAAGCTGGCAGCGGTGGCATCTCACCGACCGTGGCCAACTGGAGACAACCCTCCTGTCTCCCCTTCGAGCAAGCGAGCAGAGAGAAAGACATTTCTTAAAGTATCTTTATGTTCAGCTCTCAATACTTTTGTAGCTTCTGACTGAATCTCTGCACTTTGAAATACAGTTTCTCATGTGTGTCGTTGTTTGTACTTTCAGGTATCTGCTTTATTTTACCGTTTTATATTCACGCATTAAGTTACTGCTAATGAAACTCTCAAATGAAAACATTTCCCGTCTGCGCTGCGCTTAAATAATGAAACAACAGGGGACTTTTATTGTGAGAGACGTACATCAACAGTTTATCCACCACTTTACAGCCCCTTGAGCCTCCTCAAGCTTGTCTTCAGTTAAAAGACACAACTTCAAGGGGAAGCCCTGTTGTAATGGGAATGCAAACCCCTGCCGGGCTGGGCTGATGGGCCGAGTCAAACCAAGTCGAGCCAGGCCAGATCTGTGTTTGGAAAAGGGCCACAAATACACCACATTCGACATCACCACACTGCAGACTGTAGGGGTTGTAACCTGGGCCAGCCCTGTGATTTTCATGGCCCTAAACAAAATTTTGTTGGTGGCCCCAAAATACTCCCGGTGCCACCACCAAATCACTGAACACAACTGAACTGAACAAAGTAATGTTTTACAGTTACACAGTCATGTGTTCATTACTGAATAAACACACACTTTAACTGTTAGCTGTGGCACCTACCAATGTTTTAACATTAAAGTCATCTTTTGATTCTTAATGAATTAAACTGCCACAATCATTTTAACCAGGCAAGATGGCTAGAAAGTAATGAATGTATTAATAATTTTAGCTGAAACATTTTCATTAGAACATGCTTGATTTCTTGTTATTTGCTTGTTAGCTAACCTGCGTTACCACGGCTATACACTTTTATTAAAGTTATTAAAGTAAGCAAGTCAACTTAAGACCATACACAGTGTGAGGAGCAGGTCTGGAAGTTCACAATTTGCAAGGGCAGCAACACCA
This sequence comes from Lutjanus argentimaculatus, assembly GCA_034769285.1. Taxonomy (NCBI): domain Eukaryota; kingdom Metazoa; phylum Chordata; class Actinopteri; order Lutjaniformes; family Lutjanidae; genus Lutjanus; species Lutjanus argentimaculatus. The sequence continues at coordinate 979,760 of JAWZSL010000064.1, forward strand.
TCAAATAAAACAATGATTTCAAGTCCACAGAAATAATTAATTTAACTGAAGGGTTAAGGATGTTTTTATATCCTATTTATACTATTCTGAGATATTTTCTCAAAGTAATGAGTTAGTTTCTCAAAATATTGATTTACTATCTGGAGAAAGGTTCAGGTGGTCAGCAGCACCACAGAATTGAGGAGGAACCCACCACTGGTTATGTGTGCAGTGTTGCACTTGGTGTTGCCCAATCAGAATCTCAATGAAAGACACTGGTGCTTAAAAACCTTATTGACAAGAAAGAGGCAGAGCAGAAAACATAGAAGAAGAGGGACATTTGCAGTGATTGGCTGTGGGAAAACCATACGAATATTATTTTTCTAGATCCAAGTAAAAAAAGGAGCAAAGTTTTGACTACTTGGTACTGGGTTATTTGGGGCGACACCTCAGAGGTATCGAGTACCGTGACCCATCCCTGCATGAATAACAAAATGACAAAAATCACAATACAATAACTTCACATTCTCTTGATGTCCTTGCAGGTGACAGAAACCAGAACTGGGCCCCTTGGATGCAGCAACTATGACAATCTAGACACGGTCAGCTCCGTACTGGTTCACAGTCCGGAAAACAAGGTCCAACTACAAGGTAAAATCTGCTCACTTTTAACCATAATCAGTGTTTCTGCGGTCATTTATCCGATCAAGATTTCCTCTTAGTAAACTCTGAAAGCTTCTGAAAAGGTTGACAAAGATTTCTAGAAAATTATAGCTTCTGTGTTTTGTCTTTAAAGAAATAGTTTGATATTTTGGAAAACAGGATTATTCGCTTTCTTACGGAGATTTAGATGAGATGATAAGACGCCAGTCACGATCTTCTCATCTGTCTCTCAGCAAGAGAGTGAACAAGCATCCTCCCCAAAATGTCAAACTGCTGGTTGAAAAGATACTCGTTTTCAACAAATCCCACGAAACAACCAAAACCATGAAAGTGTTCGTCCTTTTCTCAATTCTCCCTGACTTCCCTAACCTGAGGCACTCGCCCTTAAGCCTGTTACTTGTACTACTAAAGACATAAAACAAATTTTAACAAAAAGCTGAGAAATTCCCAGAACAGCTGGGCATGGTGGTTTTTAGCAAACAGGAACAGAGAGTGCATTTGTTGGAGGGTAGATTAACACACGTTTGGTGCGTTTGTGAGTATTTCCAGCAGCAGGACAGTGAGGTGTAGTCAGAATAAACTACAATATGTGTGTTCATGGCTTTAACAGAACATCTCACCCAGGGTACAAATCATTTATTTGTTTTTAAGAGGTACTGCTGCACATTGAAACACTTTTTTTAGCTGTAAACTAAATTATATTACTGTACCACAATGATTTATAAAAACTGGCATGTGTTAAATCTTGTAAGACCTATGCTGACGTAGACTCAACCGTTTGGGACTGCTCTACAGTACGTCATGAAATTTATTTAAGGAATGCAGGGTTAACACCTCTGATCAGATTTTGGCACCCATGCAAGCTGCCCTTGGTTGGTTTGCTCTGTCTGCTAGCTGTTATTGCAACAGTAAGCGGTTATCAGTCTGTCTCTCTGGTCGCTGTCGCCGCCCACCTGACTTGTGGCTTAGAGCTTGAGATCTGTGCCTGAACCCGACGGGTTATTTCTCACATATTTCACGGGTTCACGTCGGGTTCAGGCTGTACTATATTTGTTTTATTTATCTTCATTTTTCTCCACAACTTAGTTGTTGCCAGTTCCAATTCCCTGCATGTATTGTCCCTGTCACTGAAAACTCCTATTGTTTGGTGCATAGAGGGAAAAATGTGGGCTGTAATCAGGTTTGGTTTTCGGACAGAATTTTGTCGGCATCGGGCCTCGACGGGCTCAACTTTTCAGGCATGATTAAAGCGCTACTGGGGCTGCAGTTACACTTTAAGTATGCTGCTAGGATTAGCATCTAGTGGTGAGCTTGCAGATTGCCACAAATGTGCCTCACCCTCCCCTTCCAAGCGTGAAGGGGAACCTCTGGTGGCTGCAAACTGCGAAAATGCAAAAGGCTCTAGAGCCAGTGTTTGGTTTGTCCGTTCTGGGCTACTGAGAACCATCAACAGCTCATTCTAAGGTCAAGAAAACACAACAACTGTGATTATACACTAATGAAATGTTAGATTATATTCCCAATTTCTGTCATATGCAGCCAGTAGATCCCTCTAAATCTTACACATTGGACCTTTAAATAGTTTTTTACACATAAATGGAGGAACAAGGTATCAGGCTTTTCTTACACTGACAATACTACTCAGTAAAATCATTTTATTCATTTTATCTGCTGATATGATATTATGAAATACCACTCATCTTTAATCCTTTAATCCAGTCATTCCCAAACACAGGTGGGTCACAGGAGATTTTAATTGGGTCACCAAATAAATAAAAAGACTATGGAAAAAATGTAGTAGTAACCTAATTATATTCTTATAATTCAGTAGTCTAAAATGTTCTATATCGTTTTCTTGATGAGAGGAAATAAAACCAAGATGTCCTGTTAACTCAGACTAAATGCATTTATTTCTCATTTATAAAGTATTAAACATGTGTATATGTTTGCAAAAAAACATGCGTCAAGATTAGGGCTGCTAATAATTTATTGCTGATCAACCTGTCCATTATATTCACGATTTATCCATCACTTGTTGGTGAAAATGGTGAAAAATATTGATCTGCCAATAACTTGATTGGTTATTTGGTCCATAAAATGTCAGAAAATAATGAAAATCGAGTAATAAATCCTATTACAATCTTGTCAATTGAAACATACGTTAATGCGCTCCACCTGTTTTCATGTTTGGACCTTTGTTTTTCGACTAGTGATCAAACTGGCAATAATTTTGTCCACTAATTGATTAGGTTGTTTAGTCCAGTGGTTCCTCCCCCTGGGGGGGCGCAGAGCCACTGCAAAGGGGGCGCGAAAGACCAGGGGAGAAAAAAAGAGTGAAACAAAGCTGAATGAATATGATCTATGTAGGGGGAATAAACAAATGAGTTTGCTGTTTCTATCCAGCTGACCTTTATTTTGCTAAAATGTAACTTTTGAATTCTTTTTTTTTTTAATAACAATTGATTGAAAATTTTGTGGTGGGGGGCTTGAACTTTTGTTGGCTTCCGAAAGGGGGGCATACTGGAAAAAGTTTGGGAATCACTGGTTTAGTCCATAAAATGTCAGAAAATATTGATCAGTGTTTCTTGTTTTGTCCACAACTCAAAGATATTCAGTTTACTGTCATAGACGAGTAAAGAAACCAGAAAATATTCACATTTAAGAAGCTGAAATCAGTGAAATTTGAACTTCTCATTCTTTGAAAGTGGGTCCCCATGAGAAAAAAAAGCCCTTTAATCTATCTGTAACACGGTGACTTCACATAATTTAATTTCTCATGTGACCCTCCACAGGGCTGCAGGTCATCCTTCCAGGATACTTACAGAGCCGCTTCATTCAGGCGGCTCTTGACTACATCGGCTGCAAATCCGAAGGCCGGTTCGTGTGCCGGAACAGCGACTGCTGGTGTGAGTGCAGCGCCGACTTCCCTCAGTGCAACTGCCCCCTCTCTGACTTGGACACTCTGGAGAACAACCTGCTGCGCATCAGAGACGCCTGGAGGCTGACCAACCAGGAGTTTGAAGAATCCGGTGAGTCACGGATTTTAATTCACCGCGACCCTTCAGAATGGAGCTGGAAAATGTCAGCGTGAAGGGTGCTTTCAAAAACTGTGGAACAAGTGGAACATCGGTTTTTAAAATCTGTCTCAGAGTTCTGGACTTCAAGATCAGTTTTTTTTTTACAGTAAAAAAATTATTAACTTTAAGAGCTGACACGAAGAAACACATTCTGTTTGTGTTATAAATGAATTCTTGGCTGTCAAACAAAGCCAGCTGCCAGGCACTGAATCAAGCGAGCTGTCAGTCATTCTGTCAAATCAAATGATGCTCCCGATGCTCTCTAGGTCCTCAGGACTGCAGTGTGTGGAAGTACATCTGTTGTCCCTACAATGCTTTGACAAGTCACCTTAAACTTGTAATCAAAGGCGTAGTTTGACATTTTAGCAAACACACTTATTTACCTTCTTGTCAAGAGTTTGATGAGAAGATTGATACCGATCACACGTTTACTGTGAATATCAAACCCCCTGATCCTGTTTATTATTGTAAATATAAAAATATTAAAGTGAAAATGTCTCTAAACCACTTTAGATCACAGCCCTGCTCATATCTGCCAAACAAAAACAAAAAATCAATTTCTTTGTATTTATATATCAAAACCTCTCGATTCAATTCGATTACGATTCAGAGGGCTACGATTCAATGAACGATTCCAGCAAGAAAACCACCTGTGGACTATGTTCCCTGTCATCAAACCTCCGTTGATCTTTGGTCCCAGCCAAGCTGGAAAGAGTCAGCTAGATTAATGGAACACTTAGCTTAGCATTAGCACTCATTGGCTACTCATGCAAGTCCCTCCCTTGCCACCTGTTTGTAAAGGAAATGTAAATATGTGGAAGTAAATAGAAATCTGGTTTCCGTTTACCTTTAGAGGAGGGTTTTGTTAGCTTTTGACAGAGCAAGGTTAGCTGTTATCCCCTGTTTCCAGTTTTTATGCTAAGCTAACTAGCTGCCGGCTGTAGCCATATATTTCTGTGCAGAAATGAATGTCGTATCAATTTTCTCAGCTATCTCTCAGCAATAATGCAATTTTTTTTTCTCTCAAAATGTCACATTGCTAAGTGATGTCATTAATTTAAAGTAATGTCAACCTCTGAATTCATGTTATCCAAACAAAAAGGCAAACCAACACACAACAAATGAGATTAAAAGAGCAGGTCTGAGTCACACCTAACAAAGTTAACAGCAGTTACAGGCTAGCTAACTTTAGCAACAAGTAAAGCTATCTGTCCATCAGGAAACTCGGTGCTGTATTCCCTGTCGGTTTCGGAGGCTGTGTTCGTCCTGATGACCGGCTGTGGTCACTGTGAAGCCGCCGAGCTCGCTAACGGCAGCTAAATTAGCAGATGCTCTAACCCAGAGTAGCCACAGGACACCAGAGGGGAAACTAGAAAATATTTTCTCCATCAAATATGTTCTAGTTTCACCCAAATCATTTCGTTTGAACTCTTCAATCGTTTGATTGGATACAAATTTAGCGTGCACCCCTGCAGTGCAGGATGAGTCATCAACAGTTCTGAATCATTTTCCAAGAAAAAACAAGCTCCGAAATACCATTAAAATAACAGAGATTAGGTACAAAATGACTGTTTTATCATTGCTGGCGTATAAGTGACGTATAACACAATACTTATATCGATTTTGAAATCATGGGAACTTTAAGGACATGAAATCATATTGCCAACATGCAGAACTATTGCTTTAATGTATCGACATAACCACTGCAGCTGAAGCACCACTGAGCTTATAATCATGGATGTAACTGTACCATTGTGGAGCTCTTTCATTGATTCTGTGACACTGACTGACAGGCCCGCTGTATAAGAGCACTTCTCCTCATTCACGGCTCCTATAGTAATTTCCCTCAGCTCTGTGCACTTGAAAAAAGGCATCTTCACAAATAAATGAACCATCAATCACACAGAGCCTGGCCCGTGTCCAAGTGCCGAATAATGTATTATTGCATTAATTTTGAGATAGTGCTATAATTACCATAAAAACACCATACCATTGTGGAGAAGATTAGTAGCCTCGACTGGCATTTACACAGCAATTTACGCTGATACTTGAAGCAAATCTAATAGATTGTTTTGGAGCACAAATCAGGAGGATGAACCTGCAGTTAGGGGAGACAAAGTCAAGGATATACCTCTATATTGTCATAGAGCCACGGGAAAAACATACAGTGGCGCACCTTTGACACACAAAGCCCTGTGGTGTCGATACTGAGTGGTTCAGGTTCGTGTCTATTTTTGAATTCTAAATTTAAAAGAATAAGTGGCAGAGAGTTCACCTCTATCATGTGTGCACCTATGTGTAAATATATTGTGCTTCTGAGATGTGAAATGCAAATGTGTCACAGCTCAGAAAGTTTCCCCCCCCTGCATCAAAAAATGTCAGGAAACTTTTGAGAAATGTGTCACTTTTTTTTTGTTATGTCTGACAAGTGTGATTACAGTTACTGGGGCAACCCGACTTCCTTTCACATTGTTGAAGGCAGGAACAGCAATTTTTCTTTCAGTGTCACTCATGTCTAATTAGGGACTAAGTTGCTTTGAAGGTATACAGAGCCGTATGTGGGCAACAGGTGGTGATTACATACATCTTTTCACAGAAACAAAATCTGACACGCAGATGAGATCAAGAATCCTCCCTCGGAAGAAAAATCAAAATAACAAAACATGCGTTCTTGGCATGTTGCAGCTGTTATTTCTCCTCTTGAGCTGTTTGCTTTTCTGGGACAAACAATGGGGAGCAGACAGTGTTTTAGATATTGTTACCCCGCGCGCTCATCGCCGCAGGCAGAATTTACTTATTCATGTTCTTTTTCCCTGCCAGAGGAGTTCCAGAGCTTTGTTGGGAAACTGCCAACCCATTACGCTGTAAACACATCTGTCGTGGAACACTTGTGGAGGACCGACGCCAGCCTGCCCCAGCGCTACAGGCAGCTGGAGACCAGCAGCAACCAGCTTTTCACCAAAGCTCGCCGCACCGCTAACAAGCTCTTCAGCCTCAGCAAGAGGTGCCGAAAGCAGCCCAAAATAGTCCTGCAGAGGCCGAGGTAAGAGGCAAGACGGAACAAGAGGGAGGAATATTTATGCTGCAGCCTGTTAACCCAAGGTGCTCCCCAAAACTTATAATTATGAAAATGATTTATGCGCCAGGCACTGAGAGAAAGCAGCGGAGCGAGACGGTACTTATTAGAAGGCACTTGAGCAAAAGTAGTTGTGGAGTGAGGTGAGAAGTGCTGACAGGGGCAAAGCTGCTTCTCTGTTAAAGCCGAGGAAAAGACAAACTGGATCATGTTTGGCCAAGCAGACACGTTCCACTGTCTGCAGGTTTAAACTGCAATCACAATCACTCCAGCATCTTAAAATTCCTCATATAATAATCCATTTATTTTAACAGAATCACATCCAGGAGTAAAAGCTGCTGTGGCCAGTAACACATGACGACTTCTCTTCTACCCACCCCTGAATCTTTTACTGTTACAGCTGCTGTTTCAGCAGCACTCCCACCTGGATAGTCTATTTCAGCAGCCTATCAGAGATGCGGCCATAACTTCCCTCAGATTTATGCCTCTCTCATGAACACTCTATGTTGATAGCTATTTCTGGCAGGGAAATTAACTAAATGACACAATCCATCAGCTCACTAGTCAAATGCAGGCACTGCCTCCTCAGTCCACAATCCAATTACACTTCTTTATCACACCCCGTCTGCTTGTAAAAAAGGATTCAATAGTGGTTTAAGGTTACTGTGAAAGTCTCTTTTTGTCATGTCCTTGTCAAACAATGTTTGCGTATTTTATTTATTTGCTTTTTCACGTTGTAATTGTATTTAATAGCATTTGTTATTGTGCTGTGTCCAACTTGACGGTGCTTAAACACATTAAGATATTTGTATGGGTACATGCAGAAGGTGATTTGTTAATTCTTAACGGGGGGGTGGAGGGTGGACCAGTTCGTTTTCCATCACCCACAACAAGTGAAGCGACTCTTTTGGCTCTGAAAAGTTAGTTTAAAAGTGAAAATGACATCAAGGTAAGGAAAAAAGTCACAATTACTACTTCAGCACCACGGACAGCGCCATGGATTCGTGGTCCGGGGCCGTGAGCTGTGTTTCCACCCAGAACTTTTAGAACCAGGAACGTCTTTTCAAGTTGTCTGTTCGAGGACCTGCGAAGGTCTGGCAAATTACTCCACTGACAAATGAAAAGGTGTCAGCTGTTCTTACACCGCTTCCTGACTGGCTGTGACGCAAACGAGCGAGTGAACGTCAGATTGTTTCAGTTTTTTCACAGTGAGGATGTCCTCAACAGGGTGAATGACATGTTTGTATTTTTTCAAAGTTTTGCACACTTGCTTCACCTCCAACTTTTTTTTCTTTGGTCAAAATCAAGGCTGACATCTTTTACATTTCAGTTTCCCCTCATCAAAGCAGTCAACGGGGACGACGAGAGTCTAATTAACGAAGCTGAAAATTGGCGCATTAAATATGATCCACTGGATTCTTTTTTAAATAAATATAAATGTCAAAAAAAAGGACCTCAAAAAGGACAAGGTTTGGGGAGGAAATGTGAGAGCTGTTTGGAGTTACAAGTAACTAAACTTTCCCCCAACTATAATATAAGAAAACTTGTAACTTGTAACTTACCCATCTGCAGGGGGAGAAAACACAAACAGCGCGCTGCGATATCACTCGTAATATATCTCGACATTTATTCACCCTCCATCCACTCACTCGCTCGCTGTATATTAGGAAGAAATATTCACTGGTGGACTCAAGGGGGCAAACCCTCCCCCTGGTGCCCCCATGTTCAAAAAAACGTGGCAGAAGTGCCCTCTTGGATGCCCCTATGACAGATAAAACATGATAAAGTGCCCTCTAAGGTGTCTTCCAATGGACAAAACATGATCGAGTGCATCATGAATTTCGGCGTGCTGGTGCTTCTCCACATACAGCTGATGCCTCTTTTTTTTTTTGCCGCTGCTCTGAAGACACCCTGAGCCCCCAACTGGCCGTGTTACACATCATTTTTACGTGTGACTAAACAACAATTATACTTTGTTATTAGTCCATCTGTTCGTAAGCTTTCCTCTGTGACTCCATGTTGATTTGTCACATTGAATAAAAAACAAACTGCTTTGCGGCTGCATATTTTTAAAAAAATGCTGGCTGAAACAAAATGCTGCAAGTCCTCAGCCAATCAGAAATGTTCAGCACTGCGAGCTCCACCCCCAAAGTTCTAAAGTACTAACCCCTAATCAGGGACCTCTTGAAGGGTTAATATAATGTCCTTGGAACTTAATTTAGACCTTAGGGGGTTCCTTCAAAGGTTCCTGGTCTCTGGGGAAAGTTCCTGCGGTGGAAACGTGGCTACAGATTCTATCCTGCACAAATCTCAATCAGATAAAGGATCAATGGAGTCAGGCAGACTAGACTATCAGATTCAATTAACCTCTGTCCCTGCAGTCTCTCTGCTACCAGAGGATGGAGAGGGAGGTTGGCGGGTTAACAAGGGGGATGTATTTTGGTCATGTTTACTAACAAAGGAGATGGCATCCCCTCCCCCCTCAAACTCCTACTGGCAATGGGCATCTGTTCGTGTGTGTGTGTGTGTGTGTGGTGTGAGTCTGTGTGTGTGTCATCACCCCCCATCTGCACCACGGAAGGGGAATTCAATAGAGTAAAATATTCATTTTGATCTGATTTTGTTCTGTAACTCCAGCTGAGTCTGAGTTTGGCTAAAAATTGTTTTTTGCAGCACATCAAAACAACACTTTTTTTGTTGTGAAAGGATTAATCTTCTTGGGCAAAACATTCCCTTCATTGCATAATCACAAAAACATGAACGCGACTCAACGTGACAAATTTGAATTAGATGTCCTGTAGGAGCCAATGCAGCAGAGAGGCATCTGTAAACCTGAAGTTTTTAACACAACTGTCATGTCTTCCTCAGGCCTCTGAACTTCTGGTTGAGCTACGCCCTCTCCATTTTATACTGCAGCGAGAACAACCAGGTCGGTGTTTACAGTGACGAGAGCCGCAGCTGCTCCTGCCCCTTCACCCATCCGCCTTGCCAGGGCGTCATTCCCTGCTCCGTGGGCGATGGTCCCCGCTGTGCCTCCTGTTCTATGGAGAACCGGACACGCTGCTACAGCTGTAACCCCGGCTTCACCCTGACCCAGGGCGCCTGCCGGCCCGCCGTGCCCGACCCCACAGACCCCTACCTGGGCTTGGAGAGCGACCGCGACCTTCAGGACCTGGAGATGCGCTACCTGCTCCAGCGGCGCGACCCACGCATCGCTCTGCATGCCGTGTTCGTGAGCAATGACGTGCGCGTCAACACCTGGTTCGACCCGTCTTGGAGGAAGAGGATGCTGCTCACGCTCAAGAGCAACCGGGTGAAGTCCAACCGTGTTCACATGCTCCTTGGACTCGCCCTCCAGTTTTGCCTCACCAGAAACAGCACTCTGGAGCCGGCGTTGTCTCTGTTTGTGAATCCGTTCGGGGGCAGCCACTCGGAGAGCTGGACCATGCCTATAGGTCAGCACGGATACCCTGACTGGGAGCGGACCAAGCTGGATATCCCACTGGACTGCTATAACTGGACGTTGACTCTCGGAAACAGATGGAAGAGCTTTTTTGAGACGGTTCATTTCTACCTGAGGAGTCGTATCAGAGACTCCGGGGTGACAGGAGGAAACAAGAACATCTCGATGTACTACGAGCCCCCGGAGGCGACTGAGCCGTCCAACAACATCGGCTACATGAAAGTGAACAGCATGCAGCTGTTTGGATACAGCGTGCACTTTGACCCCGAGGCGATCCAGGACCTGATTCTGCAGATAGACTACCCGTACACTCAGGGATCACAGGACTCTGCCCTGCTGCAGCTGGTGGAGCTGCGATACAGGGTTAACCGCCTCTCGCCTCCAGGGGCCCCACACGTGGACCTGTTCGCCTGTCTGCTCCGCCACAGACTCAAACTATCCAGCGCAGACGTGACCAGGATACTCACTGCCCTGCAAGCTTTCAGTGCCAGACAACCAAACTACGTGGAGTACGAGGCAAATAAACTGTGTAGTTAATGGCCACTATTTGATGTTTTGTACTATTTCCTTGTCACAAACAGGCCTGTATCCTTTGTCAGCTGGATCCATTTGTGTCAGGTGTGTGGTATGTTGTTCAAGGCTTTGTTGTACATACACTATGTGCAATTAAATTTGATGTTTTTAGCATCTCAGTGTAGTTTTATGGATTAAAGCCCCTGAAAACTTGCTTTCACAAGTATTTATGAAACATTTGTGACTGAACAATCAAAGAAAGTTTTGGAAACAAAACACCCTGGTATCATTTATTAGTATTTCAGTATTCATCTGGACTGTGCTTTGAACAGATTTGTTTAAGTGGATAGTTTGGATTATTTGATGTGGGGTTGTATGAGGTTTTATCCCACTAAACGAAATGAATATCGGTTTAAATTTACATGGTATTTAGTATATTTTCACTGCTTTACTTTCACATCAGACTGCTCTTTTCTGGAGGGAAATCACCACCATTAAAGCCAAAGATCACTCTCTTCTAACAAACCAAACTCTTTTTTTACCTTGCAGAACACAGGAGTTGCTGGTCTTCTACAGCCTCAATCTGATTGTTTGTTTGTGTTATTCTGTGACTTTTGTGAACCTGAACTGTCCTTTTAATTTGTCTTGCATCACTATCTCCTCCGTAACACAATAACACAAACAAACTCACAGATCGAGGCAGTGGTAGACGGACAGTTCTCATGTTCTGTGAGGTAAAATGACTGATTTCGTCTATGGAGTTTGGTTGGTTTGCAGAGAGCAACGTTTGGCTCAGTCAGAAAAGTCTGTCTGATGGCAGTAAAGTGGTGAAAACAGTCCACTGCTGCTGCTGACTCCATCCACAGCAATTCATTACTTAGCAGCTGCTTCTTCAGACAATGGAAAAATACCTCATACAAACCCACAGTAAATAATGCAAACTATCCCTTTAACAGTGGCATGGCAACATAATCAGACAACCTGACAACTGTCATCATGTTTCGATTCCAATGTTGCTGAACTGATTGGTGCATGGAAATACAAGTACATGACATCACCTTTTTCCACACTTTGCCTCGCCAACATCTTTCCAGTGAGAAAAGCAAAACACTAAAAAGAAGATAAAAACAGAAATGTCCCAGACTGTTCCAGCCTTGGCAGAAAGAAAACGTTGTCCTCATGTACGAGCTCGTCGCTCATGAAAAGCTGACTGAGGAGATAATTTGTCACGGCCTTTAATATTTGTGTCACGTTACATTTTAATCATTTTTACACAAAACGCCAGCGTGCATCAAAATATCCTCGCAGGCTTCTCGGTTATCTCACTGGAGAGTCGTAGTGGTGTGTGTGCTGTGTTGTTTTTGCCCATCTGGAGCCCCAGAACACAAGGTCTCCATTCTCCATTGAGGGAATAGCCTTGGCACAGATTACTAAGTATATAGTGAGAGGAGGGAGGGTCGGAGCAGCCCTCCTCTGTTCCTCCATCGCCCCCGTCCGCCATTCACAGTTACTGTGATAGATGAGCCGGGGCGCCGTGGAGACATGCCCAGCATCAAACAACAGTAGACTAGGTATCAATGACGAGGATAGTACTCGGGCCCGCGCGCTGGAGCGAGCTGGACCCTCACAAGAGTGACTCCGACCAAAAGGGAAATCAGCTTTAATCCGCCAAAGGCTGTCGACAGTGGAGCCGCAGGCTAGCAGCATGGTGCAGCTTTTATTAGACCGGCATCTAAAGAGCTCGTGGCAAATACGTAGCTTCATCAAGATGCACCGGACAAGTTTCTCCTGAGATTAAAGCCAGACACAATCTGCTCTGATGCCACCGTTCAGAACGAATGTAAAGAGAGTAAAAGAACCTGTTTAATCAGTTTATGTGGCACAAAATGGATTGGCAACTGAAATTTGTCCTCAAGGCACTGGTTTCATTAAAGGTTTAGCATCTTCCATAGGCCGCATTTTACTTTAAACATTGATTTTACAATGTTATTGATCAATTTTAGGACACAGCTGAGTCGTCTCCAGGCTGTAACACAAGTCTTTCTCTGACAGTCAGTGCTGGCTGGTTTATTCATATGTTAAAACCACCCTGCTCTTTTTTTCCCCTTTACACTCTCACTCCAAAAAAAAGTTATTTTATTTTTAGCAGTTTGTGCAGTAGAAGTAGGAGTGTGTTTAATTGACTGCAGGGATAAATGGGTTGTGTGTGTGAGGAAGATAGTGAATCTGGACCAGGTCCCAGTAAAGGGTTAATTCCTGTGGTTAATAAGCGAGCATCTGGTGTGTTTTAACAAAAAAATTAACAAGCAAATATTCTGCATCTGGGTGTGAAAATGTGGTGCAGTGTTATTGGAAGTGGTCCAGTGTACCTCTCGGGTGATTTTGACAAAAGAGTGTTGTTGTTATGAGCAGCTCTGGCTCATGAGGCAGGCTTTTTTTGGGGGGGGGGGGCTGAGGACGCACACCTTCAGATCAGTTCAAGAAAGTGTTCCGGTTCGTTTGATAATGAAGGTTTCACTCCAGACTGAGTTTATGTCAGAGGTCTAGACTGAAGATTTTAAAGAGAGGTCTTTGTTTTTTTGTTTGATCTGAATAGAAATGGATGCTTCGTTTGCCAATAGAAAGCAATTAAAAGGCCAACAAAAGGTTTTTGTGCCACTCAAGGGTCACATCAAGCGCCAACTGCAAGTACTCAAAGGAAACACGGGCCAAAAGCATCCAAACAAACTTTTAAGAGCTTCACTAAACCTCAAGGATTATATTTACAAAGAAAGAATCGTACCACACTCATAGGTGGTTTTAACATATGACACAGGAAGGCAACTGCCGAGCTACACTCTCATCTCCATACGTCTGAATGTATGGAGGAACATTTCTGCCATATGATGGAAAAAAGATCTATAAGTCATCCTAATGTGAATCTTTCCCGAAAATAACGACTTATTATCTCAAAATAACGATTGAGCATTTCAGTATAATGACTTAAAACAATATTCCACCCCAGAATGATAGTCCACTCAGTATGTACTCACCTCTATGCCGATGTGAAGATGGGTGAAGATCTTCAGTTCACAAAACAATCCTGGAGTTTCAGCAGAAAACAGGTTGCAGCCAAATCCAGTACAATGGCAGTGAATGGAGACCATGGATAAAATGTTGATAAAAGAACACAAAACAAACACAAAATGTCTCCATCCTGCTCGTGTGGTGTAATCCAAGTGTCCGCGAGCTGCGACATTAAAATTTAACCACAAAAGACGCCATTTACACCATGTTTTTAGCCGAAATGTCAACTGTAGCCTCTCAGACTCGAGCCAGATGCACAAGAGATCTCGCGATATTGTCACGAGCATCTATTAAGAGACATATGAAGTCTCGCGATACAGCGACGCCATGTTTACATGCTACCTGGGAGGCTACAGTACTTAAACAAACTTTGTATAATTATAACACTACAAATGTATGTTTGACTTTGTTACACACAGTACTGCTGTATAATTGGCCCTGTTACATGAGCTTAGAAAGCATTTTGGTTTTTGCAGCAGTTAAAGAAGGTATATGTAAGAATTGGCCGTCCGTCAAATGTTCATACTCCAAAAAACTGCAGGCAGCATATCACCAGAAAGTTGGTGTGTCCGTTTCTATCATAAGGAACAAGGAAACGCACAGTCCCTCCCATAGGTCTTTCAAAAAAACAGCTAACTTAGCAAATATAAAGTTACACAGTTATACAGTTAGCTACCTTTATAAGCTATTGCTAAATAGCCAAGGTTAGCATTAGCAGCTGTTTCCTTGCCAGTCTAGAGGAGTTCAGCATCAAACGTCAGGAGATATCTCCAGTTACAGAAAGTGACGCCAGTCATAACTCTTGTTTTGCTTCTGTTTCTATCACCTCTTTCTTTCCTGTCAAACATGGTGTCTGGTCCTCGGAGCGACACGGCCCAAAAGCATCTGAACAAACATTTTGAGAGCCTCACTAAACCTGGAGGATTATCTGTGCAAAGAAAGAAAAAATCACCGCTAAAGATGCAGAATAAATTTTGCCACCATTACAGCAATGTTTGTTTGCTCTCTTGCGAGGATTTAGATGAGAAAATAGACTTCATGTCTGCAGGAGACGGGTTGGTTTGTAAGCACGCTCCAAACAAACTGCAGGCAGCATATCACCAGAAAGCTGGGTACGTGCTCAACCCTATCGTAAGAAACGAAGCAAACTAAAAAAATACCCCAGCAAACTTAGCAAATATATTACAGTCAGTAACATGATACAATTAGCAGTTAGTGTTAACAACTGTTGCAAGTTCAGCATCAAACTTTAACTCTTTACTCATCCAGAGTTGTCTCCAGCACCAAAATGATTTTTGTTTTGCTTCTATTTCTCTCCATTTTTTGGTTCTGCTTTCTTTTCCAGTGAACATGGTTTTTTTGCCGTTGGAACAACATGATCCAAAAGCACCTGAACAAACCTCTACAGAGCTTCACCAACCCTCAAGGATTAAACGTGCAAAGAAAGAAAAAGTCACTGCTAAAGATACAGAATAAATTCTACCACCATCATAGCGATAGTTCCACATTTTTGGAAATATGTTTATTCGCTTTCTTTGGAAGGGTAAGATGAGAAAATTAACCACCCTCAGACGGTTAGCATGTAGCTAACTAAGCTAACATGTCATTTTTACGCTTCACTTTTTTGTAGCAGTTACATGTAAAAACTGGCCACCTGTTAAATTCATACTTTAAAATTAATTGCAGGCAGCATATCACCAGAAAGTTGGTGTATCTACCCCCAACAGGTTTTCTTTTATTTCTTTTAAAAAGCTGAACACGGTTTCACGGCCTTGGAACAACATGGCCTAAAAGCCTCTGAACAAACCTTTTCAGAGCTTCACTAAACCTCAAGGATTAAAGGTGCAAAGAAAGAAAAAGTCACTGCTAAAGACACAGAATAGATTTTAAAACCCTTTTTGAAAAGGGTCTTTCTTTCTTTAAAAAAACCCCAAAAAACTGCTTACTTAACAAACAACACTGTCAGTAACTTTATACAGTTAGCTACCTTTACTTACCAGTCTTTGACACAGCGTCAAAAAAGGTTAATATTTTGTTTTCTGTTTTTCTTTTTTTCTTTTTTTTAGGGTGATGCTGATAAGCAGATTTTGTTCAATATGGACGGCGCCATGTTAGGTTTTTCTGCAGCTGTTACCAGGCTTTATGCCAGCCAACTGACTGCTAGTGGTAGCTTTTCATTTAGGAAATGGATATGAGGGCTATTAAACTTCCTGTCCAACGCTCAATGTAGGCTGCGTCCATGGATAGTAGAATAAGTTGAACTTTGTGTCATAGTGGATCAAAAATGTGAACAAAAAGGAACTTTGTACCTGAAAATCTTGAAGACCTGATGAAAAATGTGAATTCAATACATTTTTTAATATATATAACACAGTACTTCATCACTCAAACATGGTGGAGGTCCGTTTTTTCTCTTCTCTATTATCCATTTCTGGCTGTTGTCACAATACGAGTCTAACTAAAATATGAATAACATTAATATCGCCGTCCAAAAAGGAACCTTCATAATTTACTGAAGGGCCGCTGTTTAACGTCGTCAGTCCAATTATCAGTGTTGTCGCTGTTAGCAAGCAGCAGCAGACCAGCGAGATCTCATGAATTTCACAAGAGTGTCGCAAATTTGGCGTTCCCTTCTTGACACAACCGGCAGACGCTGACAGTGACGGACATGACGGGCCACCGCAGCAACGGCGGCAAAGTGGTCATCGGATTCGTCTGTAGTTTCCACAGTCAAAATTTAGAGGAAAAAGCACTGAGTCACCAATTTAAAATATTTTTACAGTTGGAGATGTAAGAATCACTTTACACTGTAAAAAAAAAAAAAAACTCAAAATTTCAAGGCAACACACTGCAATAGATCTGAGTTTTAAGCCCAACTCAAAGTCTTTTTGAAATAAACTTTAAAACGTTTGCTGACCTGTAATCTTTAGTTGAGATAATTTACTCTTCTCCTTTAGATAAACTTGAATCTTTGAATTGTATTTCATAATTTGATCACAGTGAGCTTTTAATTGAAAATATTAAAATTTCAACCATCGCTCACTTTCACTGGAATTAATTTATTTTATCTTTTTTTTTTCATAGAATTTTGGGGGAAGTTCTAAAACTCAAAGATTCAAGTTTATCTAAAGAAGAAAAGTAAATGATCTCAAATAAAGATTTATAGTAAAGCTTTTTCAAAACTGAAGAATCTATTGCAGTACATTGCCTTGAAATGTTGAGCTGTCTCAGCTTTTTTACAGACCTATGACAATGATAAATGAACATTAAAATGTTAAAAAATATATTATATTATTAATTTCCATATATTTTTTTGTCAAAGCCACATGGAGCCACTGCAGAGGGGCCACAGAGCCACATGTGGCTCCAGAGCTGCAGGTTGCAGACCCCTGTAGAATGATTAGCTAAAATGTAAACTGCTTAATTTTGTTTAAGTAAATTAAATTAAAAACTACTTGTTAGGCCTAGATAACAAGCGGTCTTTCTTTCTCCTTTTGTTTCAGATGAAGTGCTTCATCTTAGTTTAGAAAAGCTGTGTGACCTTTTAAAAACATGTCGCCAGATTTAAATGTGACAAAAACAAACATCCTTTTCACAGCATCCGATTCTTAAAATCCTCTTTGTTAAGTCAGGAGAATATTAATAAGAAAACACACCCAGGGGAACCGTTCCTAAAAAGAGCAGTGACCAGCCAACAAAGAAAGAGCTGACTTTTAAATAACGGCCAGAATGTGAACTTGCTGTTAGAAATGGAAACAACTGAGACAATAATAAGAAAATCCACAGGTTAAATCTAAATTTGATTGGAACAATGAGGGGGTTTGCTCTGTTTAATGTCTTACTAATAGCTGTGTAATGGCCTGCTTCTGTTGTGTACCGGCAGCACGCTGTTTGTGCTCTTGCAGGCGCTGACTTGATGTTTTTTTTTTTTGACAGTCCGAGGAAACAGGAAGCTCGATTTCACCGACTCATACGTGCCCGGGTCCTGTTAATGCATCCTGTCTGTTAGTTCTGCTGATTTATTTCTTCGCAGTCATGTTTCGATTTGGCTCCTTCTAAGGGCTGCACTGCTCATCCTTGGGTAAGTTTCTCTATTCAATACTTTAGAATAATTTTGATGAGCTTGACCTGGACGCTTTTGAAGAACTTATACAGTATGTATGCTGATACACTGATGCTATTGGCTTCACACTCCACTTGACCTGCAGAGATTTATGCATCAAAGACAGCGTTTCCTCTCGGCGCTGATAAGTCTGAATATATGTTGCGATAATATGTTAAACCCCCATATCCAAATATTTTTCACAAGATTCCTTCCTCATCTATTTTTATTCAAGTAGAAAATTTGCATATGTACTCCTCTGCTAATGAATTCTGGGTCAAATCTTCAACAGTTCAAACCAAACAAACCAAACCCACTGAGGGAACAAGAGGCTGCAGGGATAAAGAAAGGTACACATGCTTGGAGAGGTTTTATCTTAGGCCAGGGCAGGAGTATAAATGTGCGCAAGCAGCTATGCAAACGCACGCATATACGTACATACACACACACACGGGGCAGAGGCTGAGTGATAAGCAGGAGCTCTGGGTTGGCAGGCTTGTGGGCCTCGGAGGAAACATGAGTTAGACTAATGTGTGTGTCTGTTTAACAAGCATGCTGGTGATGGGAGGCAGGGGCTCAGCGAAGGGGAAGAGTTTATGGAGAGGACGACCCCATGGGAGGCATCAGGAATAATAGCTGACGATACGTCAGAACAGCCCAGACAGCTCGCTTTAAAAGCCATGAGGGAGAAATTTCTTGGAAACTAACTGTAGAGCCTCACTTCTTCTTTTTTTTTTTTTACAAAAAACACAAAAGACACAAATGAGCAGGAAACAGGTTTTTGTTTCAACTTAGGGTTGCATGTTTCACATTTGTATTTCAAATCACTAAACTCTTTTTTTTACTATTTTTTTTTTGGCGTTGCATTTGCAAAACTCGGGCTCCTTAGTGACTGTTGACCTAATTGGACGACCGCAGGTGCCGTCAGCATTTAAACCTTTTGTCTGCAGGAGATGTGGGTGGGCAACGGGGGCTTTCATACAGCTTTTCTCTCTTTCAATCTTAAATGCCGTCTACTGAGAGCTATTAAGACTCCATTCAATTAGCATAAGGGCATGTTAATTTAGAAAATTAAGAGTGGGGCCGTGTTCTGGCAGCAGTAATAAGGGCTCTAATGCAGACTGGAATAATGATAAGACATCAAATAATGTGACGCCGGTCTAACAGTGTAATACGATCTGACACGCCATTGTTTGAATATGGTGTCACGGCTTGTGAAGATATTCAACACCGCCACTTCAAACTGAAAACTTATGATCAGCCTCCTTGTAGAGATTGACTGACGGCTTTTCAATGCAATCCTGACATTTCATCACTGAAGTTCACACTGTCGGTAATGCATCTCTGAGATGTGGGTACTTTCATGTCAAAAGTATCAAATGTTAAGTGGATTTAACTTTTGACAGTGTGGAAAATCCTCTCAATCAGCATGAACTCTAGACCATCGTTTGACACTCAAAATAACACGAAATAAACCGAGACTGATGGAGTGATGAAATTCTGTCTGTACGGCAGGGTGACAACCCCGACATCTGATGTCAGGGGAGAGTCTGAGATACAGTTAAGTATTTAAAGGTGAACTGTGCAGGATTTTCCCAAAATACAATGCTTAGGCTCATACAAAAATAATCCCTCTCAAAGTGTGGTGGTGCCTGCATCCACAGAGACCCCCGACCTGTACGTCCTTATTGTCACTGTGTTCGAGACGCTTCACCAACGGAAAACTTCTGTGTTTCTGCTTCAGCCATCAAATAAATTAACGTCTAGGTCATGTGTAAAAGCTGTTTACTACAGCCCATTTTTATGTTTATTGTCAGGCAGTGACCTCTAGTGGGCGTAGTAATTATGACAGTAGAAGTATAGACCCTTTTACAGTTTGTAAACAATGAGAAAACTGCGTGCGCATCTTGGCAATGGAAGTGCGGCGGACCACAACAGCTTGTCAATAAGCCGCTGCAAACACGAGCAGTTTTAATCGTGTTCTCAGTCTAATCAACGCGTTTAATAGCTTGCAGCCGTAGAAGCCACCAATTGCTCTGAAATGGTCACAATCTTTCAGAAGTTTGAACAACTTATATCGACCACTGGAATATCAATTCTGAAGTATCATATACTCAATAAACAAATGTTTTGGTGATGTTGGTGCTGGTAAAATGTTTAATTCAACCTTTGCAGCTTGATAACTCGTCTGGATGACTGGAGGAGACGATACTTCTGTTGCCAAAATGCACACGCAGCTCTTCGATGACGTCGGCTGTAAAAGGGTCTATAAAGAGCGAGAAACACAGAAACACCTGTAGAATTATTTTAAATAGAAATCTGTAATATATTTACTGTAATAAATCATAAAATGAACATAATGTCATCAAAGATTAAGGAAACATACTAAAGTTGAAATATTGACTTCTCTGACATCTGTGTCCCCTTTGAAATTTCTATTCTGGCCCATACCTTTTTTGTTTTTGTCCACTTGTTTCACATTCAATGGTTCAAACTGATGCCGGATGTTCACCAAATGAGTATGTTACTTTTTATTAATCATAACAAATCATTGAGCATCATCATGTTAATGAAGTCTGGCAGGCAACGGAGTCTAAACTCCAACTCCAGAGTGTATTTTCAGAGCAGTGGGCTTTTCATTTCAGGATAACACGCTAGGCTTTAAATCGACAGACAATCA
This sequence comes from Lutjanus argentimaculatus, assembly GCA_034769285.1. NCBI lineage: Eukaryota > Metazoa > Chordata > Actinopteri > Lutjaniformes > Lutjanidae > Lutjanus > Lutjanus argentimaculatus. The sequence continues at coordinate 1,000,379 of JAWZSL010000064.1, forward strand.
ACAGTTCTAACACATTCGTCCTGCAGCGCTAGTGCAGCCTGCCTGAGCTTCCTCAGGTTTAGTTTAGTTTATTTGATTTATGAAAGGACAAAGTGCAAAGACATGGATCATTTACAAGAAATGAAAACATGGTTGCAGGGGTAAGGCTGTAGAGGTGGAGGCAGGTGGAAACAGCTCGCTTCAACCACAGACTGTTGCTGCGTGAAACGGAGCTTCCACCTATTTCAGAATCAGAACAGTTTTATTGCCAAGTAGGTTTTTCACTTACAAGAAATTTGCTGTGGCATGTTGGTGCGTACACTCAGCGTGGACCCATGCATTAGCAGACGCGTTTCCTTTAGCCGCATCTTCTCCAATTTGATTTAGTAGTTTTCTTTCTCTGGGCGTCTTCATTGGAGAATTCAAACGTGTTTGTGCGATTGTGAGTAAGCGCATTTATCTCTTGGAAGGAGCTCATTTTTAGGGTCTCAAAAATAAAGATCAAACAAAGATCCTCAAAAATATCAAAAAATATCTCTGCACACCTGCATGTACAGTAGGACAGGTGCACTTTCTACTAGTACTAGTTCTACTTCGTAGAAAGCGAGACAGTGTGCGGGAGTCTTTCTAGTTTTCTTCAAGTTGAATCTTCCTCTGATGCACCTGTCCTACATGCAGGTGTGCAGAGATATTTTTTTGAAATGTTGGTGCATACAAACACAAATACAAATACTAGAAATATAAATCAAGATTAAGGCACGTACTCTTAGAAAAATAGCATAAATAGAAGAGTAGAGAATACACAATAAATCTCGAGAAAAAAAATAAAAGTGTGCAAAAAATGTACAAAATAGAAGAACAATATTGTCAAATGATACTGATATTTAAATGGATAGATAGATGACAGTGGCTCCAACTCGCTATTTGGATTGCAGGACTCGTTTCAGGACACACAGTTGCTACATATTGCTCCTTTAAATAAGGAACAAGTTACAAAAATCAATATCTGGCACAACCTTGACAAAATCATTTGAGGTTTCAGAGAATTTCGAACGAGGCCAGAGGGGACGCTCGAAAGCGAAACAACACAACAACAACAACTGCTATAAAATTTGTGAAATGGGAGTTATTCACCCTATACATCTGCAGACCAATATATTGGTTTGTTTTGCTACTCCATAAGATCGTCTTATTGTGCGATAAAACAAAATGAAGTAACTGATTAGATGCTTCAGAATAATTCAGACCTGGCTATTTGCTCCCCAGTATCTGCCATAATCAACATCATCATCTTATTTCATTCTGAGAGCTGCGCGCTGCACAATAAAATGTTGAGGATCGCTTCCTCACCAAGATTAACAACAACAGAGGCTTTTGGATTTACATAAAGTCTTTCTGTAATGAGTAGCGCCGGTGCACCCTCCCCCCTCCACACACACACCAACACACACAACACACACACACCGTACACAAAAGCGATGCAACAAGAAGGTTGCAATTCTTCACCCGCTCTCTCATTATTGCCGCGGTGCTAATGACGCAGCGAGGATCAAGGTGCTGTTCGGAGATGAAAGAGGAGATGCAAAGGATTTACAATGCTTCCCAGATCACTGATAAAGCACAGCGTAAACAAAACTTTGCCTGGGGTTTGCACCACCAGGGAGATGGGATTTAGTCTCCAGATTCGGCGTCATCCTCTTTAAACTCTCGGCGTCAGAGAGGCAGAGAGGCAGAGATCCTGATGAAGCCCGCCAGAGCTCCAAACTGCAACATTCGAACAAAACGACTCGCTTTGGATTTCCAGGACTCGTACACAAGAACTGTACGTTCTCTGTACTCATTATCCCGCCGCCTGTGGAAAACCTGATGCTTTCTCTAAGTGGCTCTAGAGCAGAACACACTGTATAATAGTCCATTAATCAGCGGCTCGGGAATACTTGTCAGCTCGGAACTTGAGGATCCTTGAAGTGCAATCACACTTAATGATAATTGTCAAGGCCACTTTCACTTGCATCCAAGGTCCCCCCGGCTGTGTAGCCATAAGTGTGATAGCATTTCTCTTTGTTTTTCTCTGTGAATGACGTACAGTAAAGGGAAGCAGCTGTGCAATGTGCAGTAAACTGTTGGAGAATATTTCATCACCTCATTAACTGAAGCTGCTATCTGTGCTGCCATCTCTGGCAGTTTCCCCTCCAAATGTTTACCCCCCAAAACTTCCCAAAAACATTATATAACTACTTTAATTATAAATACACTCGTAGAAATAAGGGTTCCAAAAGGGATCTCCCTGAAGGTCCGAGGTTCTACCAACAACTGTTTGCTTCATCCACTGGCAAGAAAGAGTTCTTCAAGCATCATTGAAATCCTTGAAGAACTCTTCTTATAAAAGGTTCTCTGTGTCCTAATATGAAAGGGTTCTCAGTAGAACCCACTGTGTAGGCTGTAGATAAAACCTTTGTTTTAGGGTTAGGGTTAGGGTTTTGCAGCAGATTTCTCAGATGAACCCCCCTTGATGGGTTCCAGATTAAACTCCTGGAACAGAAAAAGGTTCTTGGTATAACCACCTGGGTAGGTTCTTGTTCATACCCTTAGAACGTGGAAAGGTTCCGGACTGAAGCAAACGGTTCTACTGAGAACCTTTTGCTTCTGATGAACCCTTCTTTTAAAGAAAAGGTTCATCAGGGATTGTTTGTACAGTAAAACTAAGAACCCTTTTTATCCAAAGAACCCATTTTGAAAGAAAGAGTTCTCATTGAAATACTTCATCAAGGGTTTATAATAGGTTCTTTGTTCCAGAATATAAAAGGGTTCTCAGTAGAACCCACTGTGTAGGATCTAGATAAAACCGTTGAAATATAAAGGTTTCTCAGTTGAACCCCCTGGATGGGTTCTAGATAAAACCCCTGGAACATAAAAATGTTCTTGGTATAACCCCCATGGATCGGTTCTTGTTAGCACAATTAGAAGGTAGAAAGGTTCTGGATTGAACTCTCAGAGAAGATTCTGGGCGGAACCATTACACCATAGAAGGGTTCTCTGGAGAAGGCCTTTTCCACCAACAAGGAACTGACCATGTTCTGGTTCCTGCACCTAACCCGGAACTGTTCTAAGCATGTCCACCAAAAAATATACTGGCTCAGGACCTGTAAAGTCGGTTCCCAGCAGGAACCAAAAAATAGCAGGTTTTGCTTGGGAACTGAAGTGGGCGTGTCATATTCTGCAGGTCGTTGTGCTCTTGTGCAGCGCCCTCTGTCGATAACATCCTTGATAACAATGGTTCCACTCAAAACTGGTTCCAAGGATCTTGAACAGAACCGGTACAAGAACCAGAGCTACACTGGTGGAAAAGGTGCCATAGGAGGTTTCTGGTTGGAACCTTCCACAGATGGTTCTAGGTATAACCCTTTATGTTGGGTTCTAGGTGACACCCCATGAAAGTATTTCAAGTGGAACCATAAGCTGAAGAACTCTCAGGTTCAGAACCCCAACAAACCCCCAATTTGTCACAAACTGACTCTTGGGGAAGATGCACGGTTTTGAACAATTTAAACGATGAAAGTAAGATTTATTTAACAGAAATAACTGAAAATATCGACATAACTAGGGAGCAAAAAGCATGAGGTTTGGATGTCAGTGAGATCAGTGGTGCAGGGTGTGTGTGGGGAGGTAAGAACGGCGTGTGAGTGTCGAAGGTTGCATTAAATAAGCATAAGGTGAAGTAAGGAAACTTAAGGACGCCACATCACTGTCGGGGATGCCTGCAGGGAGAGGCAGAGCGAACGAGTCACAGAGCCAGATTTATACAGTGGAAACACCGGGCTCAGGTGTCACCAGAGGCACTGACTGCTGAGCACAGACACCACAAACCCTTTATGGCTCTAGTAGCACTTTTATTTCTAAGAGTGTAGCCACAGTTTCTCTTTCTTAAGGGAATAACATAATTATATCAAAGTACAACTAATGTAGCCTCAATATTTATGAAATGAGCTGTATCTTAATGCCAGGGCAGCCAGCGCTGTTACTGTTAACGGTTATGCGAAGCTGCACCAGCCACAGCCGCATATTTGCCCCAAATGGTGAGTTCAACTGACGGCCTCATATATTCAATGTTATTAATATTTCAAATCATAAACAAACAATTAGTTCTGTTCATTTATTCAGCAGTGTTGGGTGACACCTCTGAGCCTGGCAGCACTTTCAGCACTCCCCGATCGCATTAATCAAGCCGGAGCTGACTCGCACAAAAAAAAAAAAGGCATCTCGAGACCGTTTGGCGATTAAGAGGGAGCAAGTTCTCTTATAAAAGCACTCGGAATCAGCACTTTTCGGCCTGTGGGGACCGTCGGAAAGCAGAAGAGCTGCCATAACTGGACAAACAGCAATCTCACAGCCGGGAATCCTGCGGCCAATTATTGAGAGAAAACTGGCATATCCAAGGACAGCTCTGAAAACCTCAGCTGAAACGTGGTAATTATTTCTCAAAATCGCAAGCCATTCATCTCTCGGAACGCCGTCCACCAGCAGAATAAATAAGCAGATCAAGACTGTCGATTGCTTAGATTAGATTTATACGTCTGCCGTCGTGGTAATGGCGGTCGTAGTAATCCCAGTCCGAGGCTCGGCGCTCTCGGAGCAGAGGGCTGAAGTCACGTTACTGATGACTAAGCCGGTGACTCAGCTCTCCTCAAGTGAAAATAAACTACCTGCCTAAATGCCCTTTGAAAGTTGTTGTGTCTTCTCTCGCTAAGCTGTCGCTTCAATTAAGAGGGAATTTAGTAAAGCAAAGCCACTGTGTCCGCGCGGCAGCGGCCGAGGACTCTGCTTAAACTGGGTCACAGTAAATCCAGTCAGATGGTCCGGGCACATCACGTCTTCTGCCTGTGGACCGAGTAAGGCCACTGAGCTTTTAGTTCAGCGGCACACACTGACTCACACAGAAGCACACACACACATAGTGAGTGACAAACCAGGTTCAGATCACCTGAGGAAGGGCGCAGAGATGAGAGGACAGGCTTTTTATTCTCTTTGAACATCCGACTGAGAGTCTGCAGCCTTCAGCAGCTCTGCAGTGAAGCTCCGCTCACTCGCTTTGAGCTAAATGCTAACTTCAGTTATGTTTATTTACCCCGTTCACTACCTTAAAGAATGCAGCCTGAATTTTAGACGTGATATGATTATATATAAAATCAATGGGAAGCAGTGAGAAGGCATCAACAGACTTTGCCCGGGGCATCGCAAACCGCAGCAAAGGCTTATTTACAGGAGTTGAAAATGTGCTAATTTGAGTGAAAAACTGCGTTTGTCCCGGGACTTTATGAATCTGCTTCATAAAGAGACGAGATGAGAGGAAACGAGGAAAATAACAGAAGAAGAACTGCAGCTTCTGTTGAGATCTGAGATCAAGTTAAACACAAACACACAACGACAGACACGCTCTCATTTGTTTTGTCTTTTCTTTCTCATTTTAAGTTTTAGTTTCCTTCATCAACAAATGTCTCCACCAGACAAAACAATGTCGAACGAGGTGCAATTAATTAAATATTCATGGATACAGTTAATTTGGTTAACTTCTCAGTGCTGATTAATCGATTAATAATTAATCATTAACATCTTGACTCCAAACCTGCTGCTGCTGCTGTTTTCATTGGTTTGTGATCAGATCACCTTATTGGCTACTAAAGTACAGATGAAAAGTTTGGATATTAATTCAAACTGTACTCAGTTATGATTGTGAAAGTTTAAGTAGATTACATGGTGTAATGAACACTTAAGTATGAGTAAAAGTACAGACTTAAAAACCTACAAACCCCCAAAAAACTACTTAATTACAGTAACTTGAGTATTTGTAATTAGTTACTTCCACCCCTGGTAACTGAATGTTTACAGCTTATTTTCCAACTAGTTTCTGTCTAACTTCTGGAGGCCAGTAACATCCTGGTCTGAACCACAATACAGATCATTTTGGGGTAAATTCAAAGAAATATGTTACTTACCATCTCACCATAAAGTGTTACCTGACTTTCTTGTCTTATAAAATCATCTTTTAAATTGACAAACATTATACGTGTAAATCATGGCACAATTGAAACAATCCAAAAAAAAAAAAAAAAAAACATTTTACAGTTGCTGGCCACATCTGGCCACGCTTTATATACTATAATCTAAAAAAAGACATCACAGTGTTTGCTGTAGCTCCCAAAACAACAGAGATCAACACTTTTAAACACTCCTGTTCTAACCTGCTCATAATGACGGTGAAAGTGTAGGCTAGTTAGCTGGCTAAAGTTAGCTATGTTCATTTTTCATTTGCAATTTTTGATTGTATTGACACTTGTAGCTAACTTAGCGGTCTGCTGAGCTTTTAAATTGATGCAGTTAACCTGACGTAATCTTCAACATAACATCACTTTCATAAATGCAGCACATCTAAAAGAATGTTAAAAAGGAAAGTAACTTGTAGTTTGTACTTTAACACAAAACACACGACAGCTGGGACAGGTGTGAGCAAATCATGGACCGTGTGGGATGAAAGAAAAAAAAAACAACAGAAGAAAAAACAACCATGACAACTGCCTGGTATTCACACGTGTATGTTGCGTCACTGCATGGAAGATTACATGGATCTGTCGCATGGATCAAGGGAAGCAAGGCTGCGGCAAAGCAACAAATTACCCAGGAGGCAGCATCAGACGTCCACAGAGGAAGAGTAGAGACGCCGGTTCACATCTCAGCGCCTCCTGTGTATTAGGTCTGCTGTGCAGGCTGGGAGGTAGTTTAGAAAAGGCGCCCACAACTTATAAAAAAAAAACCCTTCTCATTTACCTTCAAAACTGAGCTTAAGTGCTCCATCTGCAAAACTGTAAAGATTTCTCCGTACCGCTGGTTAAGAGTTTGAGGTCTGGGCTCGATCCATTGAAAATAAACGCATCTCCTTGCTAACAAAAGAAGCTTGTTCAATAGTTTCTGCTGAGCACTTGTCAAAGAGAGGCCTTCACCTGAGAGATTCAATAGAAATAAACCAGTGGTTATTCGTATTTTCTTACCAAAGATTGAGTTAAGTTCCTGCAAGGCTCTTTCCCAGAATTTAAATATCAGAGGCAGCTCCAAATGTCTCTTTCTTACGCTCGACAAAGAGGGAAGAAATATCGGGACAAAAACTATTAAGTAGTGAAGTATTATTGACTGTGTGCCATTCGCACAAAACTGACTCTACTGCATTGGACTAAGCATCCTCCAAACTCAGTCCCCAGGTCCCTCTCCCGTACGCTTTTAATTTTATTAATGTTGGATGTATGGAGGGACTGTAATTTTCCTAAAGGGAGATTTAAAATTTTTACCGTGGCGGAACTGTAACAAAAATAAGTCAATATTTGTTGATGAAATGTTTAAGCAGCCATATTTGGCTTTGATTTGTTCATGAAAAAAATTTCAGCCTCAAACAAATCATTAACAATCCTGATACCATGATTGTGCCAGCGCTGAAATATATTCGCACCTAATCCAGGCGGGTAACTATTTTAATCACGAGATGTTTCTCAGATCTTAATTTTACCTTGTAGTTGAGTCATTTTTAATGGGAGTAGTTTCACCTTTTACTTGAGTACAGATGTTCCACCTCTGCAAACAAGCACAAAAGGTCCAGCGGTCAAATTTCCACAAATAAAGCGAGGTGAAAATTTGGTTTTGCTTCCTGTCGCACAAGCAAATAACAAATTTAACCAGAAGAGATGAAAAGTCAGGAGAACCGTTATTACAGTTCAGCCTGAGGGAGACCAGGAATCATTAATACCTAAACCAAATCGTGTGCCGACCCTCGTAGAAGATGTTGAGATATTTTACCTGACAGTGGAACATTTTGACAAGACAAAGGATAACCAAAATTATTGGACTCCTGAATTCACGTCCATCAAATAACTGTTGAGGTATTTCAGTCTGGACCCAAGTCATGGACCGATCATCAGACTGGCATTTCTATCACGGCAATAATAAAAAAAAAATACAAGTACAACTGACTTGATGTGACTTTTTTTCAACAGACAGACCAAAAGAAATCACAAGAATGAAACTTCTCCTCAAATTTTCCAGCTTTCAAAACGTACAAGAAACCGCAGCTCCTCGCATTTCTCCCTGTCACGCTGATGAGTGACTCTTCAAACACTCCCATGCCCTTGTTATGCTGCATTGTGAGCCTGCCATTCGAAGCTTTCACTCTTAATTTCCTCGCGCATTCATCAGACACAATAACAAGGCTAATTTCAGGGTAAATAATTGTCACCTGCCCGTGTTCCTCGCGGTGGGCGTGTGTCACGTCTTTTAATGACTCCTCACTCTTGCTTCCAAACACTGCAGGACCTGAAAAGCAATAACAAGAGGGAAAGTGGGAGAGTATCTTCTTTGAAAGTGAAATGTGTCTTTCCTCCCCGCAGGTAAACGTGTCTGTGCTATGAGCATGCACATTTTTTCAGATGATGATGATGAAAGAGCGGTTCAAGTCTGCTTGAAGATGAAAGAGATGTCTGTGTTCCTCTCTGGATTCATTACTCTCAATTCAGGTGTCTTTTACACACTCCTCTCCTCTGCGTTATACCTCCCCTCCACCTCTCTGTCCTCAGCCGTCGCCGTTCAAACCCCACCAACTCAAGTGTCAGATCCCAGTCTGCATGGCTCAATGGAGTCATCTTCACCCCGAGACGTCCACTAATAGGATCACAATGATGCTCAAAGGACTTTGATGGGGAAATTGAGACAAATCGGCTGAATATCACAGAGGTTGTTGTGTGGCGCTGCCCCTGCGCTAACTGATTTCCTCGTAGGAAATCTCATTCTCAATATTCAGGGACTTAAGAGACGAATGAAAGATTCACGAAACGCATTTTCACACTCGTGTGCTTTATTAAAGCGAAGGTCAAATCAGTTTGAACGCTCACATTTTGGTTTATTTCACACCTGCAGGATGGAGGAAACAGGGTTTGTCACACATTTTATTGTGTGTTTTCCTTCTCGCCATCACTGATGTTCTGTACTTGTAGAAATAAAGGTTCTAACCAGAACCACAAACAGGTTCTTCAGCTTGTCCTAATAAGGAAACCAAAGATAAAGGGTTATACCTAGAACCATCTGTGAAAGGTTTCACCCAGAAACCTCCTATGGCCTCTTTTCCACCAATGTAGCTTTGGTTCTTGAACCAGAAAGATCCTTGGAACCAATTTTGTGTGGAACCATTGTAATCAAGGATGTCATCAACAGAGGGCGCTGCACAAGAACACAACGACCTGCAGAGTTTTGTTGTTTTTTTTTTTTTTTTTGGTTCCTGCTAGGAACCAACTTCACAGATCCTGACCAGTTAGGTGCAGGAACCAGCGCATGGTCAGTTCCTTGCTGGTGGAAAAGGTCTTCTACAGAGAACTCCTCTATGGTGAATCTTCTTTGGCAATTAAATCCAGAACCTTTCCACCTTCTAAGGGCGCTAACAAGAGCCCACCCAGGTGGTTCTACCAAAAATATTCTTATGTTCCAGGGGTTTTATCTAGAACCCATTGAGTGGGTCCAACTGAGAACCCTTTTACATTCCAGAGGTTTTATCTAGAGCCTACACAGTGGGTTCTACTGAGAACCCTTTTATACTCCTGAGGTTTTATCTAAAGCCAACAAAGTGGGTTCTGCTGAGAACCCTTTTATATTCCAGAGGTTTTATCTAGAGCCTACACAGTGGGTTCTACTGAGAATCCTTTTATATTATGGTGCAAAGAACCTTTTATAAAACCTTGATGAAGGGTTCTTCAAGTATTTCAGTGATCCTTGAAGAACTCCTTCTTTCAAAAAGGGTTCTTTGGATAAAATTGTTCTTAAAGGAACCTACAAACACAAACAACCCTCGATGAACCGTGTCTCTCAAAAAAAAGGGGGGGGGGGGGGGTTCATCAGAAGCAAACGGTTCTGAGTAGAACCTCAGCTCTTCAGGAAGAACCCTTTTGGAACTCTTATTCCTCGGAGTGTAAAGACAGTCATGCTGGGTAATTTGGGCAGGGTGAGGTGGGTCAGGCTTCACGTCGTGCTACTTTTCTTTGAGCTTTGTTTTGTTTCCTTGTGTTTTGTTTTCTCGCTGAATTCTATCATTATATTTTCTGACTGGCTCTTCATCAGATCTAGGTTGGCTCGTCTCTGTAGATTTCTTTCAGGCAGGCTTTTGTGATGAAGGGCTATACTGTATGAATAAATCTGACTTCTAACAACCGTCAACATCGAGCTGAATGCCTGCTCTGCAGCTCAGACGCTGTAATTGTGTTGAATATACAATATTTAAATTTTCACTCGCATGTCGCGCTTGTCTTGTGCAGAGAAAAGACTTTTATAAAGACCTATGTTGTCACGACGCAGGTACTGTTGATGAATGGATGGTGCGACGGCACAATGGATGGAAAACCTTTGAAAATAATAGAGCGAAAGCATGAAGTATTTACTTCATTCTCTGTCTGCGGCACATGTTGCCTTCGTAGCAATATGACAGATAGCGAAAACAAATTACAGGGAACAAGGCTCAGGAATGAGAGTCTACCTGGTGGTCTAACCTGACGTTGTTCCACCGTTAGTCATCCTGATTGACTGTCTGACAGAGTTGATAACCTCGTCTCTCCTCTATCTGTCACCGGCCATCCTCCTCATGTGGTCCACACGTTTCCTGGCAGGAAAAAAAGGAAAGGAAATGAAGGAAAAGGACAGAAGAGAAAAACAGAGAGAGGGGAAAGGAGGCAGCGCCAGCTCTCAAAACACCAACATCTGCAGGGTCTATTTCACGGATCGTAAAGCATCAAAGGCGTGCAGGGTGACAACGACGGGTCTGACCAGAGCCACCATCCTCATAAATCCTCCAGAAGATGATGGAGTGATTTAGGGATGACATCCTAAAGTCTCTGGCCTCTGTATCCCACTTGAAGTATTGCATGAGATGAGTGAAAGTCAAGGAAATAATGTGTTTTGAGGAGTGATGGATTGTGTGAATGACAAGGATGAATCCCACGACTGTAAAGAAAACAGCTCGCTCATCTGCAGCTCTGTGTGGAAAAGCCACAAAATGTCTAAAAAATTATGGTTCTTATTTAGCTTCTTTCTTTATGTTGATGCTTTTTGCTCCTTTTCAGAAACTCTGTAATTCACATTTGTGCAACATAATGTTTTCAGACATAACTGCAGGAAATAAAGGTGCTAACTAGAACCATAAAGAGTTCTTCGGCTTGTCCCCATACAGAGAACTTTTTAGTTCCTGGTAGAACCTTTTGTAAAGTTCTTACAGAGAGTTCTACCCAACTTGAAGGGTTGGGTAGAACTCTCCTCTATGAAAGGTTCTACACAGAACCTTTCTATGGTGTAATGGGGTGATGTAACCTTCTAGGGGCGTCTACCCAGGAGGTTCTACCAAGAACCCTTTTATATTCCAAGGTTTTCATCTGGAACCCACCCTGGGTGTTCTACACAACACCTTTTTTTGTCCCGAGGGTTTTAACTAGAACCTACCCAGGGTGTTCTACAGAGAATCCTTTTATATTCCAGGTTGTTCTACAGAGAACCCTTTTATATTCCAAGGTCTTCATCTGGAACCCGCCCAGGGTGTTCTACTAAGAAACCTTGAATATCCTGAGAGTTTTAACTAGAACCCACCCAGAGTGTTCTACCAAGAACCCTTTAATGTCCTGAGAGTTTTAAGTAGAACCTACCCAGCGTGTTCTACAGAGAATCCTTTTATATTCCAGGTTGTTCTACAGAGAACCCTTTTATATTCCAAGGTTTTCATCTGGAACCCACCCAGGGTGTTCTACCAAGAACCCTTTAATATCCTGAGAGATTTAACTAGAACCTAATCAGGGTGTTCTAACAAAGAATCCTTTTATATTTCAGGGTGTTCTACAGAGAACCCTTTTATATCCTGAGAGTTTTAACTAGAATCTATCCAGGGTGTTCTACAGTGAATCCTTTGTTCCAGGGTGTTCTATAGAGAACCCTTTTATATTCCAAGTGTTTCATCTGGAACCCACTCACTCTCATGCTGGGGTGAGTTTGGGACTTTAGGAGACTTGGATCACACCAGACGAGCAGTATGGAGGCATTTTATATTTTTTTTCCAGTTGTTTTTTACATTTGAAAACTGTTTTCCTGTGAAACTCCAGCAGTGTTTCACGGACTAACAAACTAAACCCAACCTTCAATCAGCACCAGGGTGAGTAGATAATGACTGAATTTTTTATTTTTGGGTGAACTATCCCTTTAAAGCCATAAATTTGTCAGTTTTTGTTTTAGCGAACTTGTTAAATCACACGTCTCCACCACACCCGGCTCCCTGTGTGCTGCACAGGCCTCCAGTGGAGCTCTGAGACCAAGAAGTTATATAAACTCGTCCCTGCAGGCCTGTCAGTTATTTCCCTTAAAAAAAAAAAACACGTCTGAGAGCTGAACAAAGACGTAACCAAGGTGCATAATGACTCTTCAGCCTTAAATTTTCATACATTTCTTTCAGTGATTGTTCTGTGTTGTGGTTACTTCAGACCCTGTGCTCAGTGAAAGCTGAAAATATACTTAAATTACATTATGTAAGCATTTATCGATGTAAGTGGAAAATAATGATAGCTTGGCTTACTTCAGGCATTTCGTCTGAATCGTAATATATCCTTCCTTCATTGATCCATTGATCCAGCTGTCCTTGATTGATTACCTCTCATAAATTGTTGGAAAGGCTTGCGTTTAAATTTGCTCCCCACAGAAGATAATATTGGCAACAGCACCAGTGTGGTTTCTAGCCACGTTAGCACATAAGGCGATACCCTGAGTCCACGGGAACAGCGCCGGACTCCGAGGCAGTTTTGGTGCAGTGGTTACAGCCTGAATTGAAACTTTTGGCAGCATCATCGAGTGCCGGTCAAATCATCCCAGCACCACAACGGCCAAAGCCCAGCTGCTGTCTTAGCTCACCTCTGTGATATCAACTGTTGGATGGTCACAAAACTCCTTCAACTTAATAACTCCAAATCATTCTCTTCAGTCCACATATTTCCATCAGTCATACTGAGAATGGCCTTGGTCCTCTGTCCGTTATAACCTCAAATCCACTGACAGAAATCTTGGGAGTAATTCTTGATTCAGATCTCAGCTTCTAATCTCACATCAATAAAGTTGTCCGATCCTGCTTCTTACAGTTAAGGTCAATTTCCAAAATAAAATAAAAAAAAAAAACATGCTCCCACATTCTGACCTAGAAAAACTGATTCATCTCGTGAGGCTTACTGTAGCATTAACCAAAAAGCCCATCTTCTGCCTCCAGCTGGCTCAGAACCCAGCAGCTCGACTTCTTCCCTGGTCCTGGTCTCCCTCCACTGGCTCTCAGTGTGTTCTAGAATTGGTTTTTAAGATTTTACTGATCACTTTTAAAGCCGGTCTGGGTTAGAGCTTGAGATCTGTGCCCGAACCTGACGGGACCCGACGGGTTTGGGTCGTATTTCTCACATATTTCATGGGCTTATATCGGGTTTGGGCTGTATTATCATTATTATTATTACCTCCCAAATTTCATTGTTGCCAGTTCAAATTCCCTCCATGTATTGTCCCCGTCACTGCCAACTCCCAGAGGGCAGCTTGTTAAGAAAAATGTCAGGCTGTAATCGGGGTTCGGGCTGAAATATGCTAATGAGGGACGGGTTTGGACAGAATTCTGTCGGGCTTTGGCCTTTTCAGGCTCAACTCTTCAGGCCCGATTAAGGTTCTAGTCTGGGTCTGGCTCCAAGCTACATAACTAAAATGTTGACTTCTTATGAGCCAGTTTACAGCCTTAGATTGTCGGCCGAGGTTCTTGTGGCAGTTCCAAAGTTTTTGCTGGACTGGTTGAATTTTCATGAACTGTTGTTTTTGCAACATCGCAACTTCCTGGAGGGACTGATTATTGATTGAAACCATAAACTCATGAAACTATTTACTGAGGTCATAAATCAAGTGGGAAGTAAAGGCGTTTTCTCATAAGACTCCATACAGTCAGACTTCTTTTTGCAACCAGTGTAGTCTCCCCCTGCTGGCCATTAGAAAGAATGCACACATAAGACACTTCCGCACACTTTTCAGACCCAGAAGCACCTAATGTTAGCTTTTGGCTGCACAGAGCTGCTAACACAGCTGCAGACCAGCGCTTTAATCGTGCCTGAAAAGTTGAGCCCATCGAGGCCCGACGCCGACAAAATTCTGTCTGAAACCGACTAGAACCCGACCCTCATTAGCATATTTCAGCCCGAACCCGATTACAGCCTGACATTTTTCTTAACAAGCTTCCCAGTGGGAGTTTTCAGTGACAGGAACAGTACATGCAGAGAATTGGACTAATGACTTAATTGGGAAGAAAAATGAAAATAAATAAATGTAGTGCAGCCCGAACTCTTTTTACTGAACTTTAAGATGTCTTTAAGGACCATAAAATGCTCCAGGAAATGACCAAAAATCACCACAGTGTTCCATTATGACCTTTTCTACCTTTTCCTGTTGAGTCTGAGTCTGCACACCCTTTTCACAGAGTATGATGTAACTTCTGGCTGCAGGAGACTAATGCATACTATTTTAATCGAAGGCAATGAACGATTGACCTTGATGATTAACCTGCATATCACCTTTACGCACCGTATCAGGAAACAGCTCTTATCTGTGTATCATGGTCACGCGACATATTTCCAAAATGACCCCAGTCTCTTAAGGCATGTTATCCTCTATTAGGGTGACGTTACAACCGCAGATGGCGTTCGCTAGTGATTCTTAATTAAACATGATCAGCGAGGGCTAAGTCTTCATTTCTGTCTTGATAAGCCATAAGAGCTCTCCTGAGTAAAGTGAGAGCTAACGTGCAGTGTGTGTGTGTGTGTGTGTGTGTGTGTGTGTGTGTGTGTGTGTGTGTGTGTGTGGTGTGGGGGGGGATTACGATTAGCTTTAAGCCCTGCTTCGCTCCTGCCGCCCTTGTTCGTCCTCAGCGGTCTGTCCTTAGCAGGGCTGAGACGCCCCAGTGAGTTGAAGGAACATGCATTTATATCACCGATGTGGTTGTTAAAACTCTCCCGAGTTTTCATCTCACTCCAGCCTCAGAAACTGACATTTTAAGCTGCGTTGCAATTAACTGGCTCGCATTTGGGTTGGGCCTCCGCGAGGACCGTTACCGTATGCTAATTTGGCAACTGAAGGCTTGGTGAATTACTTTAGGGGGTGAACTATATGTAAGTTTTATTACTGCTATGGCAGATGCTTAATGACCCTCAACAATGATAAAATATTTTATAATGATCAAACTCTAAGAACTCCAGGCAGGGGCGCTGCAAGATGGGTGGAAGGAGACAAATAATTTAACAGCCCTCTGTCTGTATAGAGCTCAGAAACATTTTAAATACATCATAAAGACAAAATAGTGCAGCATACAGTACGAGGGCCCTCGCGTCACGTGTTTTACTGCAGCCTAAAAATCCTATCAGTGCTCCTTACTGACAGCCTGACACAGGAGGGATGTTTTAATATTGAAAACAGTTTCCGTGTTTCTTAAAATATTCAGCGTTTCTAATTAAAATGGTCCATTATGTATGCTGAAAACATACAAAGCTCCCAGAACAACAGCGTGGTCGTGAATATTATACCTGCTCCCACGTTGCTGCTTACTTTTATGAAAGATAAAAGCCTTTTTTTTTTCAGTCACGTTGGTTTTCTTAACAAACTAATGTATCTTTCATGAAAATATTGTGATCCATAATCAGTTTGTTATGTGTAGTGCTGCACTTTAGCACAAATTCATTTATTATTGCAACGTAAATAAGATAAGATTGGTGATATTCTTAGTGTGGCCTGCTGAAAAAAAGACTTCTTTGTCATGGCTAATGGTCCTATAAGAGCACAGAGCTACAAATAGCTCCCTCTTACTGAAAAGACAATCAAAATCTCTTTGGAAGGTAGACAAATCA
Organism: Lutjanus argentimaculatus; assembly: GCA_034769285.1. Classification (NCBI taxonomy): domain Eukaryota; kingdom Metazoa; phylum Chordata; class Actinopteri; order Lutjaniformes; family Lutjanidae; genus Lutjanus; species Lutjanus argentimaculatus. Next base: position 1,016,320 of record JAWZSL010000064.1, read on the forward strand.
CTTCAATGGCTTTCATCTCCATTTATGAAATTACCCTTTTAGCTTAAGTGCTCTGATGAATTTGCTCAAAATTGAACGTACTGAAGATGTATTTTTCCTCTTTTCTTTCTTTTCTCCACTCCCGGTTGTAACTGCAATTACACTGGGGAAGGGGAATTACTCGGATTTAGCCGTAAATGGTGGTTTAACATTTGCAGCACTGTGAGCACATTTTCAACTCAAAGGTCAAACAGCTGCACTCAAGAATGGAACAGAATAAACTTTATTGTCATACAAGGACAAGAGACTCTCTATACAGTCCACTACATGGTGAGTTTGTACTGGTGTCTGAATGGACACTGAGAATAATCATACCCTAAAGTATCCTACAATGCATCATGAAAAGAAGTGTACAACCAGAGGTCAATAACCAAGCAGCATCTGTACTTGAGTACAAGTACTGTTACATTATTAAAATATTACTCAGTTACAAGTAAAGGTACTGGTGCTAGAACTATACTTAAGTAAAAGTACAAAGTATCCATCAGAAAAATTACTCAGAGTATTAGTTACTTTTAACCGTTGATGTCACGTCACCTCTCCAAACCAGGGTTGCAAATTTTGTGTTTTCGTTAACAAATAGCTGAAAACGATCGATGAATCATTAATGATCTATAAGATACAAAACACGTTCTTTTCCTTATTATAAATTTTTTTCTGTATTGTTTTTGTTCTGTTATTTGGGGATTTTTGTTGTCTTTTTTCTCTCTTCTCTTTATTTAGCCATGTCAGACAAAATAATGTCAAATGAGGTGCAAATGGACCTTCGCCAAGCATTGCTGAAAAATACATAAAAGTAAAAGTAAAAGTACACAGTATTCATCTCAAAAACTACTTAAAGTATTAGTTACTTTTTAACGGCTGGAAGCATTCAAATTTTTCAAATTTTTCAAATTTTTCCTGTTTTGTTTTGTCATTTTACGTTTAAGTTTCTTTATTTAACAAATGGCTCCACCAGACAAAACCATGTCAAACAAGGTGCAATTACTGCCATTTCTATTCTATTGATTAAATATCCATGAGTACAATTTTAATTGGTTAAATTCTAATTGCCGATTAATAGATTAATAATTAATCAACATCCCTACACCAAACCTGTGCTGCTGCAGTGTTTAGTTTTTCATGGATATGTCATTGTTTTTATTGGCTTGTTTGCAATCAGATCACCTGATTGACTACAAAAACGCAGATTAAAAGTTTTGATATTAATTCAAATTGTACTCAGTATTCAATTCTGATTTTAAAAGTAACTGAGTATATTACAGTACGAATAAAAGTACAGACTCAAAAATCTATTGAGACAAGTACAAGTGCCCAAAAAACTACTTAATTGCAGTAACTTGAGTATTTGTAACTAGTTATTTTCACCCCTGCCAAGCAGTTTATCATATAAAGCAGTGTTTCTCCACGTACCACCTCAGAAAATATTGAGTTACTCTTTTGCACCGTTTGATGAGCAGGTTCACTGGTTCACTGTCATCCACTTACGTTTTTGTTGCTCTACTCTTTGTGATAGTTCCCGTTTGGAGCCACTATTGCAGTGTTTTTGAAAAATTAATATATATTCTCTTTATTCTACCTCCAGGTACAGGTAAAGGTCATGCAGCAGGCTGATATTGAAATGTTTACGTGATCTGATATTTTTTCCATTTTTATTCGAACTTGTGCAGAATTTTCATAATATTATATATTTTTTTAAATTAGTTTATTCTTTGACATTCTTTTGCAAACCACTAGAGGGAGCTCATGTATGCGCCACTGGGCCTGAAAAGCTAAGCCCGAAAAGGCCCAAGACGGACAAAATTCTGTCCAAACCCAACCCAAACCCAATCCTCGTTAGTATATTTCAGCCCGAACCCGACTACAGCTCGACATTCTTCTTTCTATGTGCCAAACAGTAGGAGTTGGCAGTGACAGGGACAATACATGGAAGGAATTTGAATTGGCAACAACTAAACTGGGGAGAAAAATGAAAAACAAATACTACTATTACTACTAATAAGAATAAGAATAAGAATAAGAATAAGAATAAGAATAAGAATAAGAATAATGATGATGATGATGATGATGAGCCCAAACCTGACATAAGCCCCTGAAATATGTGAGAAATACGGCCCAAACCCATCAGGTCCTGATGGGTTCAGGCACAGATCTCAAGTTCTACCACAGTTTGAGAATCTAGGCTATAATGCATCACGCTGAAACAGAAACGTCAGCAATGACGTAATTAACGGCACAGAGACTAGAGTCCGAAAGTGTTTCTTTTTCACTATATAGCTCTATAAAAAGAGACCGATCGACATTTGACTTCCCTGCAGATTTTCACATGAATTTTACCACTACGATCTGCAAAACCACGTCCACCCTGACGAAGTTTTTAGAGTCCTGTACTTTGGTTTTGTGCTAATTAGTGAATGTTAGCATGCATTCGCTAAACTAAGATGCATGTGAGCATTGACACTGGTTAAATGTTAGCATGCTGACATTAGCATTTAGCCCAAAGTACCGCTGTGCAGCCTCACAAAGCTGCTAGCGTGGCTGTGGACAAAGTGCGCAGATCTCACTCCAACTTTGTGAGGGACAGTGTTGAAATTCAGTCCGTCCAGTATCCTCTGCTGCTTTCAGGTGGGCAGACTGTTAAAAGCAAACTCCATCATAAAAGCGGGTGTTATATGGTAGGGATTTCTGGTGGACCCCTCCCAAGCTGTGGACCCTCAGTCTTGCTAACCTCACTCCACACTGTGTGCATAAAACACCAGGCCCAGTATATAATAACTAGCAAAAAGTGACCTTTTTTTTTACAGTAGAAACTGTAAATGTAACGTATCACTGCGGAAGTTTAGAAAATATACCCTGTTTTCACCACCTCAGACTCACAATCATGGGTAATTGGTGTGCCAAGATAATGTGATTCCAAAAGATTTATAACAATCAAACAGTGGAGCGGCCGGGGAGATTGAGCCATTTCACAGAGCAGGGGATAGACATCACTATTGCCTTAACTGCAGCCCCTATTTCCACTTCTCATTGCAAGAGAGAATACTGATTTAAGCTATCATCTTCAGACAGGTGCTCTTATAGCCATCATCCATTCCCATTAGGCTTCACTCACACCCACTGATCCCGCCAGACAAAATAGGTCTAGAGGGAGGCTACCTTATAGTAAAGACGCATTAAACGTACCTCACTAAAATGTATTCATACAAGAAAATTGCTCACGGTGGTGTACTTTGGTATCCACTTTGGCTTTTTTGTCAAGTGCATTCAGAGGGAAGAGAAACGGCAGAGGCGCACAGTTGAAATGATTGGATTTATTTAAAGCTAAACACCGGCATACATGATAAAATATGCTTTCACATGCGCATCTGCACCCTGTGGATAAGACATGAAAGCATTTTACACGTTTTTTTTTTCCTCTTGTCTGCTATGGAAATAAGCAAGATAATGTGGCCCTTTGGGGGAAGATGCAAGACAAACACAATACAAAGTATCCGGGGGTTTCTGCGGGGTAATAAAAATTGATCAGGAAAACAAAAACAGAGTTCTGTTGCCTGTTTCTATTCATCTCTCATATCTGCACGAAATGGTTTGTGCACTGAAATAATGCACAACTTCCATTCACAGTTTAAGACATATTCAGTCGCTTGCAGGCACACGTACTGACACAATCCTATTATATATGACACAAAGCGTGCTAAGTGCATCTAAGGACTTGAATTTAATAGCTCATTTGTACCCTGTGCCCAACATGTCTTTACTGTGTGTAGTTCAAAGCAGGTCTCTGTCAGGATTGAATGCCATTTTGCTTTCAAGTCCTCATATACTGTATCAATGACAAACGTGAGGGTCCGCAGAAAATTAGAGCTTTGTTTCTGTTCTTCAGCTGTCCGTTTTCATTGCTTTCTGAACCTTGAGAGGCTGAGTCGAGGCGACAGATTGTTGTTATGTAAATGGAAGGTGAAGAGTGGTGCTGTAATGAGAGCTGCTGCAGGACTGTCAGGATGTGACGCTGATTGCAGGTGACACAGCAGAGACGTGACTCTGCTGCCATCTGCTGGACAAACACTGAAGCACACTGTTGCTGTGGATCCATGACTGCTGGTATTTGAGACTCTTACTCCCAGTCACAACCTCAGGAATAAAAGTTGTTTATTGTATTTCTCACAACTTAAACGGTGTAGATTGAAGAGAGCTCCTGCAGTGTTTCAGGTTGGTCATAACATGATGCAAGCTCTGTTTACATGTGGCTTCTTCTCACCAGTTTACAGTTTTTCTCATTCGCTTTGGCTCAATTCTCAAATGAGAGTTACATTTTTCCAAAGCACTTAGTTCAAATCTCTGAACAACCGGTACTTTGTTTGCAACAGATTGGAATTTCTCATTCATTAAAGCAATTTGCACACATTTTAGCATGTCTTCAAAAGAATAAGTACAATTGTCAACAAATTTGCACAGTAATCACTTGCACATGGCTCGCTGATCAAAACTGATGAGCTGATTCTCAGTGAAACTGTCGAACTCTTACACACGAACTTCTTAAACATTGTTTCATTGTTTGATCTGTCACATGCAAAATGATCCATTCATTTATCATTCATATTCATTCATTTTTACTCACGTGTATATTCCATAAATATCTATGACATGTTATGTTGGTGATGCAAATGAGCTGCCAGCTGACAGTGACGAACAAGGAATCTCATGGACGTCGTTCTGTGGCAGATTTTCTATATGTGACTTTACATGAAGGACCAAAGGTGAATTTTCTGTTCACAGTAAATATAATTAGATGTGTTGTAGAGAGTAAACACAATTAAACTCAGCTGTTCACCTCTCTGAGATGAGGCTTAGTGTTTATTTATCTATTTTCAGATCAGCTGTATCAATCAATGAGGAGAAAAATGTCTAAACTACAGTTTTCCCACCTCTGCATTTACCACAACACTCCTGTACGTAACACAATGCTACAAAAATACAATTACTGTATACATACAAATGTGCATATCATTTTTCTGTGCATTATTTACCTTTACCAGTAGACTTTTACCTGCTGTTGAAATCTGAATCTAAAGCTCAGTGTGATATGTGACAGCATTCAGCTAAACAAAATTGATATTCTTGCACAGAATAGTGAACAATCAGTGTCAACAAAAAAGAGGTTTGTACAGCAGAAACATTTCCAGAGTTGACTGTCATGGTGAACAAACAGCTAAACATTTTGACCGGTACGCAACAATAAAACAGCTTTTCATTTTGGTGGCATTGGCCAGTTTACTGACACAAAGATGAGGTTTTGAAACATAATTGAAATGTTCTGGGTGAGTTACTATCTTTTGCAAACATGCTGTAAAGTTGTGATGTTCCATGAAACAGTGAAACAACAGAGAAAAACTGTAATGTCTCATCTGCTCGTCCATTTCGTGATTTTTCCATCTCAGAGTGTTAGTTTAGTTTTTAGAGGCTTTGAAAAGCTACAACTATCACATTATTACAAAGACTGACCATTACTGTGAAGAACACAGAGCACATGGTTCTGATCTTAGACTCTGGAGGAACAATAATATTTTTAACACTAAATCAGTGTTCAGTTTTTCAAAACATTCTTTAAACTGTAAGTGCAATTTGATGGACGGACAGACGGACGGACGGACGGACAGACAGACAGATGGATAAATAGATGGATGGATGGACGGACAGACAGACAGACGGATGGATGGATGGATGGACACATAGATGATACATGGATGGATGGATGGATGGATGGATGGATGGACGGACGGACAGACAGATGGACGGACAGACGGACTGATGGATGGACGGATGGATGAATGGACGAACAGACGGATGGATGGATAGATGGATAGAAAGATGGATGGATGGACAGATAGATGGATGGATGAACGGACGTACGGACGGACAGACAGATGTACGTATGTACATACAGACAGATGGATGGATAGATGGACGGACAGATGGATGGACGGATGGACTGATGGGTGGATGGATGTACTGATGGATGGATGGATGGATGAACGGACAAACGGACAGATGGATCTCTTATGAGAGTGATTTAGGTCACAGTCTGGTTTGCCAGCGGCCTCCAGGGTGAACAGAAGAGTGAGCAGTGAGACCACAGAGTGATTTTTGTTTCTTAGCCTTTTGTCATCTCTGCTGGCAGAGTATCTCTGACACCCAGGGACTGTGTCTGGCGTGAGAAATAACTGACATCTAATGCTCCACTCTCACTGAAGGACGGACTGGATTATTTATTCCCTGGGGTAAAACATCAGAATGATTGTACCAGAGAAAGTGAGGTGAGACAAGGAAACCAAGAAATCATCTACGATATTGTCAAATTAACTGCACAAAGTGGTCTGCTGTTGATGTTTTACTGCAAAAGATAGCAAAGGGACAACCAGTTTTTGATTTGCTTCTGTGTTTTGATGTGTCATCAGCTGAGGATGGAGGCGTGTTTGCACCAGGACAGCATCTGGGGAAAACTGGGCAAACCTGCTTCATCTCACTGAGAAGTGAAAGGACATTCGTCATGTCGATGTGTCAGGTGCATCTTTGACTTTTAGTTCATTTCCAGTACGTTATTTGCTAACACAGATCTTTCAGAAGAAACATATTTTGGCAGATGAAAATAAACCCACAGTGGTTTCAGCAGAGGCATGTAGCGAACAGAGAGGGAAACCAGAGTTCAGGGCTTCCAGCTGATTAAAGCCGGATGTGATTTCTGCAATACTTTATCTTTTAGATAGAAGGAAAATATTAGCGCCCATGTGCCAAATGTTGTGTCTCATCAAGTGATGCATGATATTCCTCCCATGGGGAGCGCAGTATTCCCACACATGACTTTGTGTCATGCTGCTTGCAGTGGGACACCCGAGGATCCACTAAGCCTGGAATGTAGCAACATGGGAAATTTGTTGACAGTCGGTGTCACATTTGCTCTGACAAAAGGCACCCAAACAGCAACACTGTCACTCTCTAAAAGCTCTAATACATATAATCCTGAATTTATAACCACAACAAACCCACAATGTATAAAAAAAGAGACTAAACCTATGTCTTCCTGTTACATCACTGGTGTTGTGAGATATTTAAGGTCAAATGCAGAGCCATGCTGATGAGTAACTTCGGTATTTCTCAACCTGGATCTATTTTCCCATGTTTTTGTGTCTGAGTGACTAATGGGAAAACAGTTTTTGAAATTGCTCCAGTATTGAGCAAGAACACTGCAGCAGGCATCTGAAATGAAGTTCTTACAGGTTAATTGTGCACTGTCAAAAGTACTAAAACTGCTTGCAAGATCCTTTTTGTTTTATCATCATAAAACACACTTAAGAACAGTTTACAGTCTGTACTTTGGACATATCAAATATGCTGCATTGCTCCTTTGAGAAGTAAAAAAATTGTTTCTTGCATCTTGGACCCCGAACAAAGCAGGAAATACTGAAATCTCTGCAAGACTTTACACGTAACTACTCACTACAAGGACATTTTAAAAGTTTTATTTATAGGATTTTATTGTATTAAAAATCCTCACAAAGCGAAAAAGGCCAGAAAACCTTTGGTGTAAACCAAATGAAATGGATAAGTGTAAGTGCAATCATATTCAAGGACAGTTGATTTAATGTACTTAGTTATTTTTATTTTTAACACAGGAAAGATCAAGAAAAAAAATGGACCATTTCATTCAGGACTTCCCCCAAAGAAGAAGAGAAAGATCACCTTTAATGTATTTTACAGAGCTCTAAATTCCAATTCATCTTTAACTTCACACGCTACCAAGCAAGCCTGGGAGAGAGACTTGGCCATCAGGCCTTAGGTCAGTACTGGTTTTCCTGTTTTCCTGCCTTTCCCTTTTCCTCGCAGATCCTCCTTGATTGCTCGTCTCTTCTTCCTCGTTGGCGGGGGATTGCCTTCACCTGCTCCAAGCCTTTAAAAGCTTTGGGGAACCCAAGATGGCTCTCTCGTTCCTTCTCCTGGAAGGCTGGTGTCTTTCAGGCCCCCACCTTGGTTTTGTTTGGTTTGATTTAGTTTAGCCTTGGTTTCCTTTTACACATAGTTTATGTTAGCACACATCATCACCACACCACTGGTTGCTTATTTAACCATTAGTTTCCTTAAGCTGGATTATCTTTAATAAATTAACCATTTGTTTGAATGTGTCCCCGCTCTGCTGTAAGTGTAAGTCTGAGATTGGCAGTTGCATTCACTGTCTCTGGTCATGTGTAAAGCTACAAAGGTACCAGTCTGGCATTGTGGATGAATTTGTAGTTCGAATAGAGCTAGATCCTCTGTGCCTCCATCTTGGTCTAACCAAATGTCAAATTTAAGAGACTATTCATTCATTTATTATTCAGATTAGGAAGAATATTCTGCTCTTTTAGATCAAAGACGTGGCTTCAACGAAAAAGTCATGGCACAATCTTGTCCAGTGAAGACCTCTCATGTTTGCTTCACTCTCCTGTGGACACCATCTATAAAGTTTGGGATCCTTATTTAAAACACATTGGACCTACACTCTCATCCTTTATACTGCAAGGACTTTTTAAATTAAATCAGCCTTGCCCGTCATTGTACTCTGTTTCTGTATGAGTCTATTGTGGAACCAGGGTAACCTTGCTATCTCTTGACTCACTTAAGCATTTTGTGTCATCTGTTTCTGCAGTGGGAGGATGTGGAGGGTTGGGGTTGGATATAATGCCCTTTAATTTTTATTTAATCTTTAATTATTCTTGTCATGTCATCTCTGAGCTGTGAGAGAACACATTTCATTGAAACTCCACAGAAACAAAATAAAATCACACTCACGAACCTCAAATGTCGTACTGTTGTATTTCAGGTTGCAGGTAGGAGGCCAGTAAATGGAGGCAGACTTACCATTAGGAAAAGGTTTGCAATTGCCTTGGGTCCTAAGCTGCCAAGGGCCCCATAAGACACAGGGCCGCTGTCAAGGTACATGATGAGGTGCAGAATCACCTGGCTCGAAGTATGTGGGGGTCATGCAAAGGTCAGCGATTGTCAAAAAATGATGTGTTAAATTTCTGCAAATGCAAACGGGACATTTCCTACAGCTGCAGCTTCATATTAAAAGCTGCCGACACATACCACTATCGCCCATCAAAGGTGCATCTACAAAACGAGACAGCGGTTGATTTCGGCATTTGTTGACAGGTTCAGATATTGTACAGAGCGAGCGAACAGTCAGGAGCTGCCACAGTGAGATCTTAACGATGATGAAGAGCTGCAAGTGACAGGCTGCACAAAACCTCTCAGCTCCTTTCACTGTGTCCTGCTGCTCACAGACTCAGGCTGCGCGCAGCATAAAATCAGATCACAGGATGGTGGAAAAACTCCAGTTGCTGCCTGACCTCTTGATTAAAACCACAGTAGCTTGTTTTTACTGCCCTCCCACCCCATCCCACCCCCCAACTCACCCCACCCCCCACCCCAGAAATCTGTGGCCTGAAGGGTCAGAGCTCTGAGGGCTTTTTCTACAAGTGACGACATATCTAGTTCATCATTCTGGATTTTCCATGGTTTTCTTTCTTTTTTTTGGTCGTTTCATACCGATATAAGCTAATAAAAATAGAAATTATTTTCTAAGGAAGTAAAAAATCTTTTATTCTTTTATTCTCTGAATTCCGGCTCCCATAACGCCTGCTTAGAAAAGTTCTGGCCCTTGGACAAATGTAGCTGATGACTCTCGACTTTGATTAATGTTGCCCTCAATATCGAGTCTGACAGATGAGTAAATTTATTTGATCACCTGTGACTTGATGATTTAATCCCTTCCACTAATTTCTTTCATTCATTTCATGTTTGATTTGACTTTTCTCTCTTCACATATTCATTGGAGGGCTTTTTTTTTTCTCGCCTTGATTTGTTTTATGGTAAAATGATGAATAAAACTGTCACAGTTTAATTTGAAAGACATTTTGTCTTTGTATTTTAGAACAAAGGAACACTTCACACATCTATTAGAGGAGACAGGTGAGTAGGAGAGAGGCGAGTAGACCAGAAAGTTGCAAAAGGACTCACACACACTGTCTAACTTACAATATGAACATTTATTTGGGACGTTTCGGTATCAGACCTTCATCAGGCAAAAATCTTAAACAGGGAGTCAGTCTGCAACCGATCACATTCCCCACGTGTAAAAAGAGGGACAAAATTATCAAAGGGTTGTTGAAACACACTAAAATATATTAAAAAAAACAGAGATATAAAAAAATAATACACTGTATGATGACAATAAAATGTATCCCTAACATGTTTGAATGGGTAAAATACACAAAAAATATACAAATTACAAATAAATTTATAGATATTTGATATGCAAATATTGCAGATTATGTTTGAAAATAAACCAATAGGGATACATTTACATTATAAGTTAAAAACATCATCACTCAATAAATAATTATAGCAGTAAATAAATAAATAAAATAAAATAATTTTAAAAAATCTTTGTATTTTGAAATAACTGATTTGACCTTTTGTGCTTTATAATTATATTGATATTCATATTGATTTAAAAAATCTGATTATTTATGACACGTGTGCTTAAAGTTCACCCAAAAATTAAAGTTCAGTCATTATCTTCTCACCCTCATGCTGACTGAAGGTCAGGTTTAGTTTTTCAGTCCACAAAACACTGCTGGAGTTTCACAGGAAAACAGTGTTGCAGAATCTCCCAAACAATAGAAGTGAATGGTGACCAGTTTTCAAATGTGAAAAAAAAAAAAACAACAGAATAAAAACATAAACTGCCTCCATACTGCTCGTCTGGTGTAATCCAAGGCTCCTAAATACGGTGGCCAACAAGGGCAAACGTGCTGCAAATACAGAAGCACGCTGCATATAAGAAAACAAATGCAAAAGGAAAATGCTGCATACAACATCATACAACAGAAGTGCTCCAGGCCTCTAGGGGCAGTGCTGAGGTTCCACCCGAGACACAGACAACAGACGTATCAATGTATTGTATGGAGCAGATGAGGGAGTGAGTGAGAAGAAGAGAGTTATGGTTGGAGAAAAGGTGGAGTTGGAGTTTTTATTTTTATGTGTCCTGTTTATTTGGACTAAAAAACTAAACCCGGCCTTCAATAGGCGTGCAATCGCAAGTAGATAATGACTGAATTTTCATTTTTGGGTGAACTATCCCTTTAACTCAACCTGATCAGGTTCCTGGTTGGTGTAACCATGCTTCACATGGAGCTGCTGTTAGTCATCTTTTTGTTATCTGGAATCTTTGTTTTCTCATTAATTTAATCAGTGTCGATCATTGACAGGTGTTTTTTTTTATTTTTTAAGAAACAGAAAGTTTACCTGTGAGTCATCAGTGTCTTACTGAGTCTTTTAAAGGAAGCGGAGCGCCGGTTGCCATGTGGGCGGACGTTTCACGCTGGCACTCAAACAGCCTTGAGCAGGTTTTAAAGCATTTAAACTGCTTGTTGTACAGCGTGTGTCGTGGCACACACCTACAAACTGAAGATGGCGCACCGTGAAACCGTCATTATGTTCACTTAGTAAGCACCTTTTCCACCACCTCCACTCTTTATGTGAAACACTTTGTCTTGTTTCAGAGATTTTGGGGGGGGCTTTTCTGAGAGCGCGGAGAGCTGTGAAAAGGATTACGTTAGGTTAAACCTTCCAACACAAGTGGGAGGATTTCAGAGACAATCCAGAAAGATGGAAGAGGACCAGGTGCATTTATCATTTTAATTACATTCATGAGACTATGTAAATTGAGAATCTATGATAATTAAAGGAGCATTAGAATAATCCATGACCTACATCAATCTCTGTTACTGTCTCGTCCTACGCGAGCCCCTGGCACCGCCTCCTCTGCTCCTGTGCCCTACATTTTCCCTGTTAAGATGAGTCGATGAAACAGAAAGGTCGAGTGGGCCGCCGGAAAGGTTACGCTGTAATATCAGCGCCGCTTTGTCACGGCTTTTATGGCTGCAGGACTGAGGGGCTGAAATATGCACTGGTGGAGACTTTGACTTGTCTTTAAATTCAGGTTGGTGAACACTTCACGTCCTCCAGAACTGCCTCCGTACACGACAGTGAGTTTGATATCAAGAGCTGGGAAAGTCATCAGTGAGTCATTGTTGGTATTTTGAACAACAATTTGTCAACAGATGCACTTACTGCAGACTACGACCAGCACTTCTCTGCTGTGAGGCAACAAAATCATTATCATTATATAACCAGTGGTGGAAGGAGTACTGAACATCTGTTACACTGCTAAAATATTACTCAATTACAAGTAAAAGTACTGGTACTACTTCAGTAAAAGTACAAAGTATTCATTGTAAACACTACTCAGAGTATAAGTTACTTTTAACAGCTGATGTCACCGTCACCTCTCTAAACTAAGGATGCAAATTTTGTGTGTTTTCCTGAAACAATAGTTGAAAACGCTAACAATCGATTAATCATTAATGATTTATGCAGATTGATGATTTAAGTAACACCTGAACTTTGCTTATTAGCTTGTTTTATCCCTGTTATTATGACATCTTTCCCAGCTACTTGTAGTTCCTGTTAGATTGGAGATTAAATTTACTGTCTGCCTTCCTGTTGCTCCAGCGAAACCCAGTGAAATCAACTGTTCCAGTCTTTGAGTGGAACAACATAACTGGTCTCTGTCAATGGCCGTCTGTCCCCACTCTGAATTCAAGTGTTTATTATTTCCCCAGTGTGCATTTAATCTCTGTTAGGTCACGTAACATATGATCTAACCTCCATTAGAACATGTAATATACATGTGATGTAATGAGCTGAAGGAGAGGTTACAGAAGCTGAAAACAAAGCACTTCTTGGAATAAATGCTGGTCGCTGCACATGAAGGATCACTGGTCTCTACATGTCTGAGAGGAGGAGGCTGAATGATGTGATGTTAATTCAGATTTTAAAAAATGTGTCCTTTTTTTAAGGTAACAGTGTCAATCATTCATAATACAAGAATATTAAAAAGTGTGTCAACACCAAAACTCTTTTCCTCCTGAAATCTAAAGACTGGGTGTCATATTGGCTTAAACTCAACAGTATATGTTCACGTCCTTGATTAAAGGAAGATTGTGTAGGATTTAGTGGCATCTAGTGGTGAGCTTGCAAATTGCAAACACCTGGTCTCTCCCTCCCGTTTGAGGTGAGCAGGAGAACTGATGGTGGCGCTACTGAATCAATATCCTTTATATCATGTACATATAAACATCTCATTCTAAGGTAATGAAAACACAGAGATTCTTATTTTCTGGTGACTATACACTAATCCTGAGGTTCTCAAACTGTGGTACCACGTGAGCGCCCTCATAGTGGTACACAAAGGAATGTCAGAAATATTTTTTAAATGAAATAAAATCATTTAAAAACAAATCAAAATACTACAAAAAGTTTGATGAACATTCATAAAGTATCAGATAAGTGAAATGTGTCAATATCAGCCCGTTATGCAGTCTTGATTATGTCTGTAGTGTGTGTATACGTCAACTATCTGCTCATTACAAGCTAAACCTTACAGTGTGAAGAGATCTCAAGGGATTGGGAACAAACAGCTGTGTAGTCTTAAGAAAACCACTTATCAGTGAGGCTTCAGTTTGTTAGGGAGCATTGAGATTGGACTCTGGAGCGATGGGTCTGATGAGTCCAGATTTACCCTGTTCCAGAGTGATGGGGGCATCAGGGTAAGAAGAGAGGCGGATGAAGTGATGCTCCCATCATGCCTAGTGTCTACTGTACAAGCCTGTGGGGGCAGTGTTCTGATCTGGGGTTGCTTCAGTTGCTCAGGTCGAAGTTCAGCAACGTTATGTGTCCAAAAAATGAGTTCATCTCACAACCTGAATATACTGAATGAGCAGGTTTTTCCATCAGTGGATTTTTTCTTCCCTGATGACACGGACATATTCCAAGATGAAAATGTCAGGATTCATGGGGCTCAAATTGTGAAAGAGTGGTTCAGGGAGCATGAGACATAATTTTCACACATGGATTGGTCACCACAGAGTCCAGACCTGAACCCCACTGAGAATCTTTGAGATGTGCTGGAGAAGACTTTACGCAGCGGTCCGACTCTCCCATCATCAATACAAAATGTTCTTGAATGATAAAAGCAAAAATAACTAACTGAAATATCTGTTTCCATCATTATTTGCACGTTCCTGAGTAACAAATTCAGATTTGGGTGCATCCCTATAATGAAAACATCGTCATCCTCTAACAGAACAAAACCTTCCTTGGTGTCAGCACACACAGATGTGACGCACTAGCTGATGTAATGAAATGCCTAATGACAGATGACACACACACGATCATTTGTTTTGACATTTAATATTTCTATTTTAGAGGACAAAACACATTTTTTCATATTTTACGAGGTTCTGCGTGTAAAAGTGCACACATATATATTTTCTATATTTACTGTTTAAACATCTGGGCCCTGGAAACAGGATGCAGGAACATTTGTAGGATTCTTGTTGCATAAGCTCCATTTTTCACAGCACTGCAGAGAAGATTTAATATTTTCCTCACAACATGGATTGATGAGTTAGAGTTCTACTAGCATCCTGAAACATTTCAGACGAAAAAAAGCAATATAACTTTGATGTGCTTCCTTTATTTCTTTCCCTGTGCCATTTGAAACAACAAGATTACAGACAGCAGATCCGCCGAGGTGAGCCAGGCAGACGTGAAATGTTGTGACTTCCACTTTCATCTGCAGCCGGTGCAGGATGGAGCCTCTAAAGGTCAGATTTTATTACCTCTGTTGTCTGCTCAGCTCGAACTCCTCGGATATTCTGCAGCCAAACACTGATAAGCCCCCCTCACATACAGTAGAGAGTGTCTCTCTTTAATTTACTCTCTTTGTTTTGGACAAAGCACCAAATGGATGTTTTCATGTGTCGCACAATATAAGCTTTGTCAAGGCAAAAATTTACCTTGCAATTCTGGAAGTCACCTTTCCTGTTTTGAAATAGGCTATCTTTAATATTCTGCAGCATTTCCACTCCTTTTGTTACTTCAGGTTAGCTGTAATGCTAATTAGATATCAGTTTGTTGTTGTCCAACTCCGCGCTGCATAGCAATGAGGAGGATCTAACACGCTCCTTGCGCCCTTTGAGCTCCTGTCTCTGCCAGCAGCGACGCTCGCAGCTTAGCTGCGTGAAGGAGCTGAAGAAACAATCATCCTGCACATTAATTCTCTCTGAACTTCTCCTTGGAGTCCCTGCAGGCCTGAAGCAGGCTGTTGCAGATGCAGTCTGAGGGAGAAGCTCCAGCATGCACAAGCTGCCCAACGGTCAGTCCCACCTCTTTCCATTTTCCATGAGAAGGAAGCTCTGTTGTGCAACCAGGGATCATTTGTGGGGCAGAATAAAAAATGATGGGTCCCATCAGGATTACGGGCAGAAGCCCTGCGATTACACAAAGACTAGTTAGAAAATTAAATTAGTGCTTACCACAAACTTGCAGTAATTTATTTTAAAAATTTCCATGTTAAAACCAGGGTCTGCAACGTGTGGCTCCGGAGCCACATGTGGCTCTTTAGCTCCTCTCCAGTGGCTCCCTGTGACTTTGGGGAAAAAAATATATTGAAATGAATAACAGTTATTTTTTTTAACATTTTAATTTACATGTATCATAGTTGTAGGGTCTATGAAAAAGCTGAGACAACTCAAATTTCAAGGCAAGTTTTTGAATTTTGAGCCGAACTCAAACTCTTAATTTTTGAAAAAGTTTTACCAACTACTGATCTTTACTTTTCTTCTTTAGATAAACTTAAATCTTTGAGTTTTAGAAACCACAAAAAACTGTATTTATTTAAAAATTCTGGTGACTCAAGTGAGAGTGAAAATTTTGTTGAATTTTGTTGAATTTCTGAAACTCAGATTCAAGTTTATGTAAAGAATAATAATAAATGATCTCAAGTAAAGATTGTAGGTCAGCAAAACTTTTCAAAGTTTGGGGGGGAAAGAGAGATTTTAATAGTTGTGGCTGCAGACATTTTTTTTTTCTCTCTTTTTTTGGCCAAAAATGTCTCTTTTGATCATAAAGGTTGCAGAGCTCTGGTTAAAACCTTCTTCAGCAAAGACAATGATGAATGTATTTTAAAACCCAAAACTTGTAGTCTGTTTTCAGATCTTTGTTTCTTTAGTTGAGATGTGATCCAAATATTCGTGGCTTGAAACAGAGAGAAATTTTAGCAGCTTGCGCTGCGTCCTGTGTGAGCAGCCATGTTGGCTCTTTGTTTTTGCCCTCCAGGTCACCATGCATCTCACGGGACTGAAAACTATGAATTGGATATTGAATTGTCAGGAACTTTGGTAATCTGCCCGACGTTTGATTATGACCATGAGGTCAAATTTTTAATTTGTCCAAAACGTTTATGACTGCAGAATACCTGCAGAACTCTTCCCATCAGCCTCAGCTGCGCTTTGTGTTTGATGCTAATTAGCAGATTTTAGCGAGCCGATCCTTGACTTAGATGGTGAACATGGTGCACATTACACCAGCCAAACATCAGCACGTTAGCCTGTGGAAGTTATTAAGCTCAAAGCTGTGCTGTGCAGAGAACGGCCTCGGAGAGCGGCTGACGTCGCTGAGGGCTCTTAGTCCTGCTCTAATGATCCAAATTCACACTTCATTTCGGAGAAGAGCTCAACAAAGATTTCCACACTCTCGTGTTGCCGAGCAGGCGGCTCGCTCGACAGATGTGTCTGCCCAGATACCTTCAACAGGCCTGTTCCAAAATATTCTTCACCTGTCCTCAGAGCATAAAAGCAGACAAACATTTACTGTCTTGGTTGTAATGGAAAAAGAAAAAAAAAAAGAAAACACACGCTGCTGATTGAAACCGGCATGATGATGTTACTGATGCATGTTGTTGTCAAACTATGATATATTTCAATGAGTTTCTTGTGTGATATTTTCCTTTTGAAGTTTTCCATTGCATTATTTAGGTATTGTTGCTTAGCAACAAACTTGAATTAGGAATCAAGCAGATTTTTCTTCCAATGCCATCCTTTAACTACTTACAGGAGCAATGTGTGTGTCCAAAATGGGTCCAAATAGTGAGTTGGAGCCACAGACAGTTTATTAAATAGGCTGAATTTGTAGTATGAGTCTGGTTGAAGCAAGTGGAAGTAACTGATTATAAATACTCAAATTACTGTAATTAAGTCATTTTTGGGGGTACTTGTACTTTTATGAGTAGATTTTTCTGTACTTTAGTATTTTAACTAATACTTAAGTATGCATTACACTATGTAATCTACTTAGTTACTTTTAAAATCATAACTGAGTACTGAGTACAGTTTGAATTAATATCCAAACATTTCATCTACATTTTTGTAGCCAGTAAAGGTGATCTGATCACGAACAGGCCAATGAGAACAGAAAAACACAACACAGCAGGTCAGTGCACATGAATGGAATCAGGATGTTTATAGTTAATGATTAATCCTGAATTGGTTAATCATTGCTAAGAATGTAATCAATTAAAATGTTTTAATCAGGGAGACAACAGAGTGGAAGCGCTGCTGGGTCACAATGCAGCTGCTCTTTGGATACTTCAGGTATTTTGCACTTATTGCTCAGGTGAAGGGCTCAATGCATGGGTCAAACAGTCTCAGTAAAAAATCAAATGCCTTTATTTTACATGGCAAAATGAGTCAAAAAGAGTTAAAAATTGACCCATGCAATGAGCCCTTCACCTGAGGAATAAGTTTTACTCAGGGTTTTCTAAAGGGTTTCTAGATTCTTCCCCTCGTGTTTTTAACTGATGGTTGTTTTATCTTGTCTTACAAGCAGGTTTAACTTATTTTATTATTCTATTATTCATTTTATTTTATTTATTTCATCCTCACTTATATTGTTTTTAATGTTTTTATTTTCCTGCATTTATGTTCAGCACTTTGTGTTGCATTTTATGCATGAATTGTGCTATATAAATACAGTTATTATTATCATTATTTTTATTATTATTATTATCATTCAGAAGAAGAAATGGCATTGATGTTTGGCAGAACTATTTGCTGGATAAGGAAAAAAAGTTGAAAATTAGGAAAAACAAACATGTTCTGTATCTTACAAACCTAAATTATTAATGATTAATTGTTTGTTAGCAGAGGCAGAGGAGGGGTTAGAGCAACACAGGAGTAGTAATGTACTTTTACTTACTTTTACTTGAGTACAGATTTTCAGTACTCTTTCCACCACTGCCCTCCTCCCCAGACTCAAGGAAGCTCAGGCAGGCTGCAGGAGGACGAGATGAACACAGTCCTCTACTGTAAGTTGATCAGCTGTCATATTTTGTCTGTCAGTGTAAAGTTCAGCCTGTTATCCTGAAAACAAAAGCCCCACTGGTCTGAAAATACACTCTGGAGTTTGAGTTCAGTGACTGTCTGCCAGACTCCATTAACATTTAGCTCAATTTAACCGTTACAAACGTCTACTGCTTCTAAAGGATTATTAATGATTTCATATATACTCACTCACAGACTCATAAACAGACATTTACTTATTCTGCAAACATTCGGCATTAATTTTAACTCTAATTAACGTGAAATAATAACATATGCGACGGGTCAGAATAGAAATTTTACAGTAGAACATGTGGGCTGTAACGAGTATTTCAATTTACCATGTTTCCTTAATCTCTGATGACATATCATGGTCACTTTATAATTTATTAATATATAATATATTACAGATTTCTCCTTTAACCATTAACCCTCAAAATCAAATAGATTTTTAAGGTTTGTACATTTTATCAGACTTATTTCTTCCTATCCTTTGTTCCTTGAAAAGAACATGATGCCGTGATGCCGAAAGTGGTGTCTTGTGCAACTGAATTTAATAAATTATATTTATTTTTATATTAAAAATACACCAGGTGCCCTCATCACACCAATGTGACATTTCCGTCTTGTTTACCGGCACCTCATTAACCTTCTGTTCCCCCTCACCCTAGTGTCTCACAAGGCAGCCACATTACAGAATAAGGGAAGGCACATTAGAGGTGTATGGTGTCCCTGATTATTTCCTATAAAACAGATTCTGCTGGATTTCTGGCAATGTACCCAATTAACCATGTGTCTACCAACGTCCTGCTGGTGCACTGCTACCCTCACTGAGGGCATATTTGTTTTGGTGCTAGCGGGTGCAAACTTATTAGCCTCCTGCAGAGTAGTCTTTTTTTTCTGGCTGCCCTCAGAAATTATTCTAAGAAGCTCTTAATATCTCGCCACACATGCTTACAGTGTGATTAAAAGGCGCTGTGCACGATCATGGAGGGAGATGCAGTTATAGTTTATTTAAATCTGTCAACGTGATTTTTTTTCCCCCCTCCAGATAACAAGAGCAAACTTGTGCAGCGTGATACCAGATGGGTGAAAAACAACTCGTGCATGTATTTACAAAAGCCAGTGTGTCAGAATTAAAAATACATTCAGCTTCAGCTGGCAGGAACAGAAAGCCACTGAGACAGATGGGTGTATGGAGAAGCTCTGGACACGGTGGATCTTCTTTTTCATGTGCGGTCATTGATATTCCTCTGAAGCTAGTTAACATTGATTTATCATCCTTGCTGCTGCGTCTCCAGATGTTCGACGGCCATTTGACATTTGATAACACACAGATAGGATCATGTGCACCACTGGTGGCCATTGGCAGGGCTTCTTAGTTGGGATGCATCAGGTAAGCCTCCACCTGCTCTGTCACATAGGTAGCTGAGTGAATATGCAGATCATGTCTTCATTGTCCAATGCCAGATGGTGCCACTCAATCTGTGTCTGCAGCCTGAATACAGCTCAAAAAGATGCTGTCCAAAGCTAGAGATGGGCCAATAAACCCCTCATGTTTGTGTTGTCTTCTACTGCTGCTTTGAATTTTGCTGCCTACAGGCTCAGAAAATAACATATGAAACATGTGAGCATCAGTGGAAGAGGAGAGGGAGGCGGAGCAGCGGTGCAAAAGAGGAAACGGTTGTTTTTGGACGGCTTCCAGGTAGAGGCCGGGGTCACATCAGCTGGGAAATGAACAGGCTATCTGGGAATTCCAAGCTGCTGTTTCCTTCCCGCAATCGAAGGATCCTTCCAAGAAACCAGACCCTGATCAAATGAAAATCACCACTGGGGGGGCAGGAAGCGGTATCAGTCCCCAGTGCGTAAAGATAATGAAGTTTGAGTTTTAACAAGAATCATGCAACACTGAACTTAGAGTAAACTACGTTTACTTTTACGTTACTAATTTACTGCAAACACAACCATCAGTGACCATCTTGATTTAATAAGGTTTTGTGCGTTAGTGGACCGGCGGGGGGGGGGGGGGGCGCAAAGGAATGATTGCCCTACCTGGTGCCCCCTTTTTACAAAAAACGCATTAAATTTGCCCTCTTAGTTGCCCCTCATGTAGATAAAACATGATAAAGTGCCTTCTAGTGGTGCCCTCCCAGTGGACAAACATAATAAAGTGCCCTCTAGGGTGCAATTCCAGCAGACAAAATGTGACAAAGTGCTCTCTGGAGTGCCCTACAGTGGAGAAAAGGTGGTAAAGTGCCTTCCCAGATGCCCCTCCAGTGGACAAACCGTAATAAAGTCCCCTCCAGGGTGCTCTTCCAGTGGACAAAATGCCGTGCAGTGCCATATCTGCTATGCTAGAAAATTAGTCAGGAATCAGTTTCATGGTTACTGTAGAAAAAATTTAAATGCTTTTAATAGTAAAGATAGAAACTATAACAACAACATAATGCTACTGTTTTAAAATCAAAGAATAAGCAGAACAAAAGAATAAAATAAACAGCGGTGGACCTTCTCTGCTGGCCCTGTCAAAATCAAAATTATATATTTTTTCATAATTACATTAATGTGTGTCTGAATGTGTCTGAATTCAGTTACTTTTTCAGTAAGCTGCTATAATATATTGAGAACGAATATGGTTATTTTCTTGTGAGGCAGAGCTGAGATTTCCTATTTATCTGAATGCCATCTAAACGCATCACAGCTCCGTGAACTGGCACTTGTGATGTCACGAGACTTTTGTTGAAGCCCGAAGCTGCCTTTTGATTTGATTACAACTTTGACTGACCCTATCATCAGCCAATCAAATTTTGATGTGTAGTGACAGAACGACCCCCAAAGGCCCTGCAGTGTGTAGGTGTGAGCCCCCTGTGATGTCATCAACGGAGTTGGCGCCTTTTTATGTACTGGGGGTAAAGTAAGCCAGGTGCTGATATTTCTACCTCCTACAGATCACAAGTGATGGGTGAGTGTTAGTTTTTACTCTGTTTCAGAGAGATAAAGTTATTGTTGTGTTTTAGTTTTTAAAGAAGTGTTGATTGTTCTGGTTGTATCTGATTGGTCCTGCTGGAGTTTGGGCGGTAAAAATGGTGACGTTGTGTTTAAGTGTTGATGATGCACACTGATGGTGTTAAGCTCTCTCTCAATATTCTGGCTGGAATATCTGTGGTCAAATATTTGGCATAAAGGCCTAATTTACATGTTTTTTCTTTTTTTTTTGTTTGAACTGAAGGCGGTTCAATGACATTTTGTGGTTATTCTTTATTTACACAAGCAACAGGTGAACACTGTCACAGTAACTGTGGAAGCTGTGCAGTCTGGTTGCTGAGTGACATAAATGAAGATCTGATGCTGCCTTAATGCACCGTGTTGTGCGTCTGTGCTGTGGTTTTTAAAGATCGACTATCTTGATGGTGTTAATGCAGTAGTGGTTGAATTGGCTGTATCAGCACCCATATGACAACTTTTGTTGTGTGTGTGTGGTGTGTGTGTGTGTGTGTGTGTGTGTGTGTGTGTGTGTGTGCGTGCACGCGGGAATGGGGGTGGGGACTGTCCCCTGCTCTGTATTCCTTAACAGAATGTTACAGCTAGCTAACATTATATTGACTGGTAGCTAGCTAAAAAGTTTTTAGAAATTGTAATATTGTTTGCTAGGTAGCTAAAAGGTTTTTTTTTTAAATGTCATATTGTTTGCTAGCTAGCTAAAAGGTTAATAAAATGCTACACTGTTTGCTATCTAAATGGTTTTAAAAAGTTACTTTTTTGGTGTCACATGATTAAAAGCTTGCCTGCCTGATATCAGGTATCAGCATCAGCATCTGATCGTCGTTAATGTAAACTAATACCAAGAGTTTGAGAATCAAAATTTACCCACTGAGACGTTTGTTTTTGCATCGAGGTCAAAACTGGATTGTGATAAGAGAATAAACACAAGCATTGACATATTGTACCATTATTATTTATCCCAGCAACCTTAATGTAGAGAAAATAAAATATAACTTAAAAATGGACAATGTTTTAGGGCTCCCCCTGAATATCTCAAAGTTAACTTTCAGGGGAGCTCAGGTCTTTTTCAGGGGAGCCGAGCTCCTCTTAGCTCCCCTGTAATTCAAACCATGGGTCAGTGCCTAATAAATGACTTTTTTCAAAACAAAACTTAACATTTTAGGATGGTCTTTTATTGTGACCAGTCCAGTACACATCTGTGTAATAATCCTGCTGTTTAATCAGCGTCTCTCTCTGCCACATGCGTCAGGTGGATGGATTATTTTGGCAAAGCAAAAGTGCTCACTAACAAATTTGTGAGCAAAATTTTAGAGATATAAACATTTTGTGTGCGCAGAAGAGCTCTAACATTTTTTACTTCATCTCCTGGAAAGTGGGAGCAAACCCAAAAAGCATTGTGTTTATATTTTTGTTGCAGAAGCGTATGAGAAACACTTGAATGGTGAAGTTAAATTTGCCCTCTCTGTAATATCTCAGCTGATGTTTTCCTGCACAAAGTTCAGCACAAACAGTCCTCCTCTTTGTGCTGAAGCTTCAAACTTCAAAACAGCAGCTTGCTCCAGTCTGTTTATGTGCAGCATGAACAGAACAGAACAGAACAGAAGCAAAGTGTGCCGAGGTTCAGCAGCAATTACAAAAATGAATCACTGGGCCTGCTGTGCCACACTTTGAGTATTAAAAAGTAAGTATTTCTCAAGTGATAACTTTTCAAATCATTTTTCCTGTTGTGTTAACAAACATTACCGACGCAAATAAAGCTGAAAAGTTATTTATTGGTTTGAGAGTGATAGCAGGCTCTAATCCTGTGATTTCACTTTAAAAATCAGAGTTACATTAGACGGGTTTTTAAACTGCAAATAAAACACTCCAACAAAGTCTTACTTGGTGGCAACTGGTTCTGATAATTGTTTAGTGCTGGACCTCAAAAATTGTGTTGGTATCTGAAAGAAAACTCAAAATCCGAGAAAACTGGTGAATGCAAAAGTTCTCTTAAATCACTCATACGCACCACTTGAGAACAAATCTGTTCGTACGAGCGGTTCTCGCATGAAGCCAGTGTCTCTGAAACAACAAGCCATAAACACAATGCTAACTTATCACTAAGCTGACGTCGGCTAGCTTGTTAGCAAACAAGTTCCTACTTACACATCTGACAGATGAGGACCAACATTGGCATTAATTTGTGAGCGTGTCCACCTGATGAAGTCCAATATTAACTCCCCTTTTAGCTCTGCTTCTCCACCAGCTCCTGAAGTGATTATCTGGCTCTTTTGCTGCTAAATGCTCCACTGTGTCCATTAGATCGTTGCTAATTTTGCCTCTGTGCGTTTGTTGCCTGGCAGGCAGCAGAGGGATATCGTAGAGCTTTATTATATTGATTATAGCTACTTTCCCATGTTCCCATGAAGTCAAAATCGATATTTAAATGTTTTTAACACAAATGCATTGTGCTATACGTCATTGATACACCAGTATCTGGCCCAACAATGACAAAAATGTCAATTTGTAGATATTTTTAGTGATATTTCAGAGTATGTCTTTCCCTGGAAAATTATTAAAAACTGTTGATGACTCATCCTGCACTCGGGGGCGTATACTAAATTTGCATCCAAT
The DNA here is from genome assembly GCA_034769285.1 of Lutjanus argentimaculatus. Taxonomy (NCBI): domain Eukaryota; kingdom Metazoa; phylum Chordata; class Actinopteri; order Lutjaniformes; family Lutjanidae; genus Lutjanus; species Lutjanus argentimaculatus. Next base: position 1,040,295 of record JAWZSL010000064.1, read on the forward strand.
TAAAGGCTTTCTCGCTTATGATGCAGCAGAATACATCAACTGGAGCGGGCCGGAGTGTCGCTGTCCAAAAACACAACATCATTAAATTCTCTGATCTGGCTGAAACTGAATCGTATTTAATGGAGAAAATATTTCTGATGTCCTCTGGTTGCTCAGCTTCAGCTCAGTTATTTAATTATAAAGCTTTCCTGTTGGACAGATAGCTGTAGCCTCCTTGTTGCTGAAGTAGCTAACCACAAGTGTTAGCTGCTGTTAGCGGGCAACAGAACTGGGCTAAGCAGCAAACAGTCTCACAGACTGACAGAGAGTACAGTACTGAAGTCGTTTACTGAGTTTCTGTATGGACAGATAGCTTTACTTGTTGCAAGTTAGCAAATCCGCTAACTCCTGTTTCCTTCACCAACTCTCGGAGCTCCAGAGTTCTGCTTTTTTGAGTAAAAATGTTGGTTATTCAACTGAGAATAAAATGAAAAATATATTAAATTTAGAATACAATTTGAACAACACCCAGTGCAGCCTGTTATTTCTAGTCTGCCTCTTAACTACAGCATGTTTTGCTTCATCCCGACTTCCTGCATTGTTCTGTTTGTCAGACACAGAAAATAAAACAAATTCAATTTTTTTATCATACAATTCTCTTCATTAAAAAAAAAAAAAGACATTTCTGGGCCATTTCTGCTGACTGTAAGAGATGAACGTCGAACGGAGCGGGACGGAGCCAGAAAATTAAATGCCAGCTTCATTGCTTGTTCAGATGACCCAGTTTTTGTTATTTTTTTCTTTTGGACAACATTGTATGCCTAAATATTAATAATATGATCACCGTAATCACAATGTGGGCTGTTATGACTTCTTTATACCATCTTCTATGAGCCTAAGAAGTTTTTTATGTAATATGTGAATGGGCGTGTGTCATCGCTGTAGCCTTGTATCTTTCTTAATAACGCCTTTGTTGACTAACCCAGATCGAAACCGAATCAATAGTGACACATACAAAATGCACACATTGGTCAGTGTGTATCTGTGTCAGTGGATACAATAAGGATCCTGTTCTACTGTTAGATAACACACACAGTCTGGTGATATAACATCAATTATATGTTTACTTATGTCATTGAAGGAGAATTATACACAGGCAGGAGGCGCAGGAGCTGATGAGGGTTTTTAAAAAGCGTGTCAGCAGCAAACATTTGCAGCTGAATTAGATGTGTGAACATTAAAACAGCAATTATGAACTAAACCACAGCAGTAAACGCAATTTTCCTCATAATGCATGGTGATAAATACATGTATATTAATAAGGTGCATATTATTATCCAATCAAAAGGTGCATCCTCAAAAGGAAAATATGACTGTGATCATGTTTTTTTTGTTTTGTTTGTTTTTTTTACTTGTATAAAACTCCACCAATGAAAACGTGTTTACAACATGTCAAGTATCTTCGAGAACGAAGAATCAGGACTGGAACATGTTGGAGCCATGATGTTCTTAAAAAACACGACCCGAGAGCGAAAATAGACCGACAGGCTCTTCAGGCTCTGAACTTCACCCTACTCGTGGTGCTCATGGTGATATTGTTCATCTGACAAAGCACAGAGTGGCTGAAGGCTGAAGGCTGTCTTTCAGGCCTTTTATTTGGATTATGAAAAAGAAAATTAAGTTGAATGTTTGTCTGTCTGTCTGTTTTTTTGTTGTTGTTTTTTTTAAGCAAAATTTTAGAGCAGTGGTTCCAAACCTTTTTTCCTTGGAACCCCCACAGCCCGAACACACACGCACAGACACACTAAAAGAAAAAGTGATTCATTCCAAAGTCCAAAATAAACATCAATTAAATTGTTTCCATTGTTATAAGCTTAACTATTTTTCTCTTTAAAAAAAACAACAACTAAATTGTACCAAAAGAAGAATAATGATTTATTATCACAGAGCTGAAGGGTCTCAGTTGTGGCCTGTTATTTTTAATTGAGCACAAACAAATGTGTCTTTTTAAACTGTTTTGTTTACAGACTTTTGTATAAATTGCAGCGTTCGTACAGGTGCTGGAAATCCTTGAAAACACTTGAATTTTAATGCAAAGTTTTTAAGGTTTGCTGAACAGCTTGAAATTGTAAAATTGAAATTATAAAATAAGTCACGTATTTACTGAAGCCAGATTCTACAGAAAGTTAATGATAAATCATTAATCGATGTATTTCCTGTAAGAATTGAACCAATTAAAAATCTACTCATAAAAGTACAAGTACCCAAAAAACTACTTAATTACAGTAATTTGAGTATTAGTAATTAGTTACTTCCACCCCTGTGTAAATGTAAAATGCCAGGGTGCAGTTTAAAAACAAACATTAATAATAACATCATTTATCAGATAACATTTTTTGAATTTTCATTTTCATTTGGCAAATTAAACACAGTAATGTAGGAGTAGAGGTAAATATAATAAAAATAAATAATTGAATTAGGGTAAATTCATCTGTTCATTTTTCACTGAATCGCCTGTTTTTATTGTCAACCTTTCTACATTTGCTGTCCTCAGTTATCTTTGTTAGCAAACGCTGGCAAAAATCTAACTAACTAGATAGCGAACAATTAGCTGGCTTGTTAGTTAGCATTTGTTCCCTTAAGCATTAATTCCGATACAGATTTGTAACATAGCCACGAACTGCATGATTCATGCAGATTATGCTTGAATGCCAAGTTCTGCTAATAACATTTATGCCATTAGCCATCAATGTAACTAGAGCTAATGGCATATGTAAGCATAAACAATTTTGCTAATCTTAGCTAACTTGAGATGTGACTATATGTTGTTTTTACAGTTCCAAAGTATCTACCATATTTACAGGAAACATAAAAGGAGAAGCTTGACTGAGTTTGGTTCCAAGTTCCACTTATGGTCACTAAGCCTACTTCAACTGTTATTGGAGCACAGAGCAAAAAGAGGCGGGACTGAGGAAGGGTCATTTGTGTTCTTGTAAGGTGTAAATATACTTTAATGGCAGTGTTGGGTTGTATTTTCTCCTTTCATTGCCTTGAATCAATGCTCCTTGTATTATGAGGAGAACTCTAAATCTGTCTTGACCTTTTCCAACTGAAGCCAAATTCATGCCTCCTCCCTACACCACCAACAAAAGATGGATTACTTGTTCCTCTTCCTCACAAAATCCATTTAAACCCCCACCGCTGCTGCTGCATGCCCCGTTTTGAGCCTCAAAGACTGTTTTCAATAGAAGAAGCAGGGGATCGGCTCATTATTTCAGGCTGAAGTGACCTGCCGCTGACACTGTGTGTCAGACAAAGCAGCCAGTTAGAGGGGAAGTATTGTTCAGAGCCGCCGGCAGAGGAAGCTAACTCAGACACTTCCAATGAGCTCTCTGCATTTTCATCCGGTTGCCTGAATTTCCCGTTCCTGAGCGTTTTCCTGTACCCATTAGCAGAGTTTACTGTTAGCTGGCTCTCTGTGCAGTCTAAATATAGATATTTTTAATTCAATGAACAATAGTTTTCTCGACCCTGTGGCTATTTATAGGACCAGTTATGTTTGCTTGGTGATGACTCGACAGAAAAAGACGGACGGGAATAAACGTCCAGATGGCGGTTGTGTAAATTCTTCCTAATGACACATCCATTATAAACACACTTTTTGTGTTACTGTGTGAGGAACTTCATTAGATGAACCAATGACTCCTCTGTTCTCTCCGTTGAGGACAATACTGAAGATTATGAGGTAAATAAAGAAATAAATATGGGACTTTTTGGGACGACAAGTAATTGTTTGGCATAAACGTTTATAATATTGTGTGAGCTGTTCGGAGAAATCTAATGAATAGTAAATATTTTAGTTTAGTTTTTTCAGTTTTTATTGCTGTAATTGTTTCCCGCTGTGCTTTGTTTTCATTTTAATGTGTTCTCAAGTTTTGTTCTTTTCCGTGATTTCTCAGGTGTTTTCTGATTAAGTTTTATTTAATTTCTCTGCCACAACAAGCAACAATTCAATAAAGTTCTTCAGTTATTTTTTAGTACGATTATTCAACGCTGACTGCTGATTAAGAGAATACGTTTTCAGGGCCTCTAAAGGAGCAAATGTGCTCACTGAAATAGGTGCTGCAGTCCGAATAGTGAGCTGGAGCCCTACACTGTATATTAAAGGGATAGTTCACCTAAAAAATGAAAATTCAGTCATTATCTACTCACCCTCAGGCCAGAATAAAAAACATAAAATGCCTCCATACTGCTCGTCTGGTGTAATCCAAGTCTCCTAAAGCCCCAATATGACAAGTTGACTAAAAAAAAAATGTTATTCACACCATGTTTTTAGCCTGAATCTTCACTGTAGATCTTTAGCTTGGAGCCACGTTCCCGTGCACATGAACACTGTCTATTTTATGTTTTTTTTCCAGTTGTTTTTATGTTTGAAAACTGGTCACCATTCACTTCCATTGTTTGGGAGATTTACATGCCAAACACACCAAAACCCGACCCTCAATTGGCATGAGGGTGAGTAGATTTTCGGGCGAACTATCCCTTTAAATAGGCTGAAATCCTGTCGAATATGCGGCCTATGGTTAAAGCGAGTTGTCTCCCTTGACCCCCTCCTCTCCAGACTTGAGGAAACTCAGGCAGGCTGCAGGAATGCTGTAAAATAACACAAGATTGTAAACTGACAGTGACAACGGGTCGTCCACTGTCAGCTGATCAGCTGTTTATAACGTGAAGTTAAGCCCACTGCTCTGAAAATACAAACTCTGGAGTTTAAGTTCATCGACTGCCTACCAGACTCCATTAACATATTTCTTAGAAGAACATGCCTTAATCTCTGATGGCACATCATGGTCATTTTGTGATAAATTATAGTAAATATGTTACAGATTTCTCCTTTAATATTGTATTTTTTTAAGTCATGAAAAATAAACTATGGAAGCAAATTAAGTAACTCAGAATCAGCAGGGGATAATCTGGTACGCTGCTGTCACTGTCAAGGACAAGGCCAGACCGCAGCTTATCATTCCGCTCTGCTGAGAAGGTGACCGGCTGTAATCTGCCCTCCTTCCACGACCTGCATGATGCCTCCAAGATCCTGCAGCGAGCAGCAAAAGATTATAGCCGACCCCTTCAGCCCCGGACACAAACAAACGCTCCCCTCCGGCTGCAGGCTGCGGCCCATCGAGACTAAAGCCTGCGCGCCACGAGGACAGTTTCTGCCCGACTGCAGCCAGACGAACACTGATATCAGCTCTCATCCCGCCTCATGGACACTCCACCGTACATTAATGTTGTCTCTAGGCAGAGAAAGGTTAGAGCTGAAGAAGGCCTGTGTGTTTGTTTAGAAAGTGACAGGTGAATTAACCAATCACAGTTTGATTTACAGTGGATCAGACCAAAAATCAACCCCTTTGGCCTTCTCGAAGGACAGCGATGTCTTGCTCGAGATGAAGCAGTCGAAACCAACGCTGTTGCCAGGTGGCTAACTTGATAGCCAGCAGAGGACTGTGTTATCTTGGAGACTGAAATTTCAGAAAACAATTTTCACACACTTTAATCTTCTTTTTTAAAGCTACTTCCAGTAATGCAGCACAGCAGATATTAACCGTTTGTGTGGTACTGAAACAGAAATAAGAATAATTTATAGTAATTGGCAATTTTCTGTTGTTTAATACAAGCATGAATGCAGAAAACTCCAGAGAAAAAACAAAAAACATTACTTATTCTGCTGTCACTGTGTGGTGTTTGCTGCCCTCTACTGGTCTTTTTGTATGTGGCAACTACACAGTACAAACACGTCACAAGCTACCTGCTGCCTGCTACTTATTCCTGCAAGATCTTTTTCCATTTTGCTGCATTTTTGATCACTCTGACTAAGTTTTGGCTGAACTGAACTCCCTGCTCTAATAGCCATGGTTCACAACTGATAAATTTGTATTTTACGTTCATGATTCTTGACTTTTTCAGCTCTTGTTTTTGTCTCTTAGTCTCTATACTTTGACCTTTTTGCAGCACAGAGACAAAGTTCTTCTAAGTGCAGACGTGCTTGGCAGTGAACCTGTTTTTGATTCTGACGTGCATTTGTTTTCTGACTCCTGCTGCCAGAGATGACATCTTTCAACCATGAAAACAATATTTACTCAACCTTAACCACCCATCTTATGAAACTCGTTCTCAGGAACTGACCGACTTCTTCTCGGGAACTGATTTCTGCTGAACCTGTTTGTGTTGGATGGGTCCACCCACAGCACATCGTTCCCGATTCCCGTTTGTTTGATGAGTTTGTTTAATTTGAGCACAACTTCCTTGTACAATTTTTAAGGGAATTTCTACTTCAATTTCCATCTTCTGTTAGTTTTTACTTGCACTTTTAGTGGTGAATATGGTACTTGCCAGGGCCAGCCCAAGCCTTAACAGGTGGCCCTTCTGCTGAGGGCCCCACCCTGAGCAGAAGGGCCACCAGCTGCTGCCTCATTGCCACTAATACTATTGACTATTGTTAATGTTGATCCATCACTGGTGGCCACAGGAGCCTTAAGTAGGCGCTTAGGTAACTTGTGCCTTGGGACGGCTCTGGTACTTACTTATGGCATTAATTTGACAGCAGATTAATTGATCACAACTATATGATCAGTTTGTAATGGTGTGATGATATAGACAAAACAGAAGTATTGAAAAGTTCTGTTTAACATGAACATTAACATCTAGAATCGTACCCCACACCACATACTGATCATTTTTTTGACCCCACAATTATACACCTGTATCCAAATCTATTTTAAAAATTAATATGAGTACTGTATGGCAGGATGGTATAGGAGGATCCACTGTAATCTCTCTGTGCCTAATCGAAGAGGAGAAAAGTTTCCACCACCCTTAACACGTCTGTGCCTGCATCAAATCGCTTTTTCTGTATGAGATGATCATTGTTGTTCAGGATAGACCCCATTGGCACCGTTACCTCTATTGTGTCTTTCTCAACAAATATTCTCCAGAATATAACAATGCAAAAGAGGCGAGGATTTTTCACAAGGTATTTTCCCTACTCCTTGTTCTTTTTTTTCCCATAATTTGCTCCCTGCAGACTGCAGTATAAAATAAAACATTAATAGGTGAATATTAAACATCCCCAGCATCTTACTGCAGTATGGGTTTGAGATCTGAATGCTTCTTAGGCAAAAAAGGGCTTGCCCCTTTGTTATAGAGTTTCATTATGTTTAATGGGACTAACGAGTTGTGTTATCAGGGAGAACACACGCAAAGATTTATTTAGGAGTTGGTTACACCAGCACGCCAAGTGTTCAAGGTGAAGGGGGCTTATTAGAATTATGTTTTCCTTGTTTTGAGGTTTTTGTTGGGTTTTTTATGAAACTTCACCATTCACCCTTGTTGGATTTCTGCAAATTCCCTATACTCAGCATTTTCTGTGAACTCCTTATAACAACCTTACAAATAGTGCAGTATCATCTGAAGTTTCATTTTTGTGGGAATACCCTGCAGGAGTTAATCAAACCTCTCAGTTAAAACAATGTGAAAAAAGTTGTTATTGAGGGTAAAAATGTTGTTGTGGAAGTCCTTTTGTGTATTATGTCAAATTGAAAAAACATATTCCCATATACTGTACATAATATTGGCCTTACTGTAGGTATCGTGATCCAGGAGACAAGATCAAACTCACTATTCTCTTATGACTATGTTTTTGAGTTTTGTTTGTTGCTTGGATGGTAATTAATTGGCTTTTTGAAAAGTCAAAAAGACATAATTCCAAACATTTTAACTCTGATTCTTCCAATTTTAGAATGAACGTAAGAGCAATGGTAGAGTATCCCCATCTTCTCCATGGTTTTTGGTTTTGACAAAATGCAGTGCGGATCGAGTTGTCTTTGTGGCCTTCAAATTTAGGAATCACCCTCCAAGGTTTTCATTTATGTGTGAAGTAAGGGCCACCGGTCCTGAGTAGTCTTTTAGAATAGCTGGACATTTCTTTTTGGGTCCCGTACGGCAAACGATGGTTTCTCCTCAGAGCCTGAAAACACACCACACCCAGCTGTAACCTGATGGGAAAGAAATTTTGTGAAGAGGTTGGCACAGTTGGGCAGGAAAGTCTATAATCAGCCTTGTGGGACCCCCCCACACCTCTTCATGGCCAAGGGGTGATTCCAGAGAAGAGTCTCCCAAGTCCATCCTCACCGGCCCGACTCCACTCACCACATCAACGGCGAGGAGACGGCTTGTAAAGGAGATACTACAACGTGCAAAAAAAGAAATGTACCCATCTATTTTGGAGGAGACTCGACCGCGCGTCACCGCTGGAGGGTGAGTCACGATGGGTTATGGCCTGTTTTTGAAAGAGGAAGCCTTATGTGGTAAATTATTCAAAACTTGTACTGAGGAGGAGGAGGAGTGAGGAGCCTGATGGAGATGCCCAGATGTTGTAGAAGAGGAGGCATGGTGGAGGAACACACTTGTGGAGGAGGAGGAGGAGCACATGGTGGAGATGCCCAGATGTTGTTGAAGAGGAGCCCATGGTGGAGGAACACACTTGTGGTGGAGGAGGAGGAGGAGCCATGATGGAGATGCCCGGATGTTGTTGAAGAGGAGGCATGGTGTAGGAAACACACTTGTGGAGAAGGAGGGGGAGGAGGAGGAGGAGGAGCCATGATGGAGATGCCCAGATGTTGTTGAAGAGGAGCCATGGTGGAGATGTCCACATGTTGAAGAGGAGAAGGAGGAGGAGGAGGAGCGGGCAGTGGAATGGGATGTGACCTCAGTGTCAAACCTGTTGAAGAACTGATTGAGTTCATCAGCTCTTTCCACATCACCCACGATTGGCTGTCTTTTCTTTTTGTTGTAGCCAGAGATGGTATTTATTTCTCTCCACACCTCACGGATGTTGTTATGATGTAAATTCTTCTCTATCTTCTTTTTGTATTCCACCTTTGCCATCGTCAATCTCTTCTTCAGCTCATGTTTGCACCTGTTTGAGCTGTTCTTTGTCACCCTCTCTAAAAGCTTCCTTTTTCTGATTGAGGATTGCCTTTATGTCACTTGTGATCCAGGGTTTGTTATTGGGGAAACAGCGTACAGTCTTTGTAGGTATGACTGTGTCTCTACAGAAGTTGATGTACTCAGTGAAACAATCAGCCTGTCTATCAATGTCCATACTGTTCTCATCTGTTTCCAGAAGCACATCCCAATCAGTGCGTTCAAAGCAGTCCTTTAGAGCCTCACTAGCCTCAGGTGTCCATTTCCTTACAGTGAGTGTAGTTGTAGGTTCCCTTTGCACACAGGGTTTGTAACAGGTCTGCAGAAGAACCAAGTTGTGATCTGACCTGCCAAGTGGTGGTAAGGCAGTATCTCTGTAAGCTTCTTTGACATTGGCATACAGCAGATCAAGGGTTTGTTTTCTCTTGTAGCACAGTTAACAAATTGTGTAAATCCAGTCAGGTGGGAGGAGAGGGTAACATGGTTGAAGTCTCCAGATATTATTATAAGTGCCTCATGGGTGTTTAGTCTGTATCCTAGCAACAAATTCATGCAGAATTTCACATGGAACATCAGCCGTTGCCTTGGAGGGATGTACACAAGTATTGTTATTATATGACCAAATTCCTTGGTACATAATATGGCCGCATTCCAACTGCCAACAACTCAATATCCGGACAGCACATCTTCTCCTTGACAGTAATATGTGCAGGATTACACCATCTCTGGTTCACAAATAAGGCCAGTCCTCCTCCTTTTTTCTTGCCACTAGCCTTTGCATCTCTGTCTGACCGTTTTGAGAGTGAAGCCAGGTATATCCACAATGGAATCCGAGATGTTATTATTCAACCAGGTCTCAGTAAAACACATCAGGCTGCACTCACTCACATTCTAGCTCCGTACCCCCACCCACATATTTTCATTGTTTTTAAGCCCTCTCCACACATATACAACCTGTACACAAAATCTACTTAAAACTGTGAAATACTGACGACTACTGGTAATGAGAGGGATGTGTTTAGGAGGACGCACATAACTCTGCCATGTTTGGCTGAATTTGAGAGTCTGAGACATAAATCGTTTCCCACATACACACAGTCTGTGCCTGCATTTTGCAAATCGCTTTTTTTCCCCCTGTATATAGACTGCATCACTTCACGTACCCCTGTCAGCACATAGACCCCAGTTTGGGAACAGGGCCGTTACAAACATTAATATGTTGCTTTATTCATCAATAATAATAATAATTCAGTAATATAACAATGTCAGACAGAAGGGGGATTTTCTGCACAATGAGTATTTTCATTACTGACACTTTAAGTATCTTTTGTAATAATTCAGTCCTTTTACTTAATTTTGCATCGTGCAGAATAAAGTTAAAGGAGAATAAATCAATAATAATAAATGTGTTGAAGCTAAGTTGAAATGCTCACTCCTCAGACATCACTGCTCAGTGCTACAGTCCCGGTTGTCCTTTGAAATGTCTATTCTGGGCCAGAATAATGTTTTTGTTTGCCCGTTTCACGTTAATCAGAGTTCAAATTAATGTAAATTAATGTTTGCTGAACGGTTTGTGTCTGTTCAGAAGGAAACAAGCAATTTAGCAAACGGCATGTTGGGACTTTAGGAGACTTGGATTACACCAGACGAGCAGTATGGAGGCATTTTATGTTTTTATTCTGTTTTGTTTTGTTTTTTTTAAATTTTGAAAACTGGTCACCATTCACTTCCATTGTTTGGAAGATTCTGCAACACTGTTTTCCTGTGAAACTCCAGCAGTGTTTTGTGAACTAAAAAACTTAAACCCGACCTTCAATCAACATGAGGGTGAGCAGATAATGACTGAATTTTCATTTTTGTGGGAACTATCCCTTTAAGCAAAGGACCTGTGGGAAAACCAAACCCTCCAGTTAATCACTTGTATTAAGTAGTGAAAACTTTAAGTTTGTTTTGAGGTTTAAAAATGTTGATTACTAGTAGAACTGTTCTTACTTTTGTGTTTATTTAAAATGTCGAAAAATACAATATTGAGTTTACTGTACATAAAATAATTGGCTAATATACTTACTGTATTTTACCAATATCATATACTAATATTCTCTATACTGTACTATGCAAATTTATTCAGTTCTGTTAACTTGTTGCAATAAGAGGGCTGAATAATAATTCTGAGTTTTTAATTTACCCTGTAATCAATCAAATATATGTGACGCTAACTCCAAACATTTAAACTCTGATAACCTCCAACTTTTGAGTTAATGAACGTAAGAAAATTGCGGGAAGTGATTGCCTCAGTCTTTCTGGTTTATTTTGGGTTTACAGTGCAGTTACGGTCGAGATCTGCTCGTTTTGGTTCATTTTGGAATTCACCAACAAACTGTGAATCATTTATGATGCGAGGGCTCGTTGCCCCGAGTCCTGAGACTAAAAGTAGCTTCCTTCAAAGGAAAAAAGCTGTCGCAACTTTCTCACTTTCAGGGGATTTTCTGTCCCTGATGAGAACGTCTGGTTCTCCTCTAAAGCACTGAAATATAACACACACACACAGACACACATTCACACACCCTGACTGGGCACAAAGACATCTAATGGCTGTGAAGTCATTCAGTCGCTTCAGTCACCATCACACATGTTGTTCGGCAGTGAGGAAGTAGTCTGGAGGAAAATCAGTGTGTCGGGGAGTCTCCCCATCCTCCCACACGCCTCGTCTCATTGGCTGAGAGGCGTGATGTCACAGAGAAGACTACCCTATAAAAAAAGTCACTCTCCCACACAGAAGGCAGACCACACTCACTCACTCACGGCGAGGAAGACGGCTCTGTAAGACGCCACATACTTTACAAACAAGTGTCAAAAAAAAAAAAAAAAACCCTTTGGAAATACCCACGTCTCATCATGTGCAGAGGACTCGACTCGCTGCCGATCACCTGCCTGGAGAGGTGAGATCCACGAGGGTTTTTCATGTTTTGTCCCTTTTTTTTGGAGGAAAAGCCTTTTAGAATAAGACAGCTCGACTTTAATGTGGTTAAATTTGATTTCTAACATTTTTTCCTTCTTTATCCTCACAGGGCAAAGGAGCTGAAGGCTTTGTTTGGAAGTTTACTACAGAAGTCAGATCACAGCATCATCGGCCAGGCAAAGAAAAATGACAAACTGAGGTAAGATTTACACTTAAAAAATAAATAAAAATAAAGAGACAACTCAAAATTTTAAGGCATCTGCACCCAAATAATGACAAACTGGGTTCACAGCTCACTGTGAGCAAAGTAAGTTATCTTAACAAAAGATTATAAGTCGGGTTTATTTCAAAACTTAAGAGTTTGACTTAGAAAACTTAGTGAAACCAGATGCCATGAAATTCTGAGTTTCTGAACTTTTTTTTACAGTGTAAAAAATTATAAATTCTCTTTTTAAGCACGTCAGTCAATTCAAAGCAGACCTCTGTGATTTTTTAGAACTTCTTCTCATGATTTTTTCCCTTTTTCTTGCAGGTTTAACGTCAACGAGCCTTTGAAATGGAAGGAGTCGTTTGACAAGCTGCTGTCCAGCCAAAGTAAGTCCTCCAGATCACACCTGATGCAGATGTTTTCAATCATTCCACATGTGAAGCCTCCCCAGATGTTAACTCTCTCCTTTCTCCTCTCCTCTCCTGTTCTGCAGATGGACTGTGCCTGTTCAGAGCGTTCCTGGTCTCAGAGTTCAGTGAGGAAAACCTCGCCTTCTACTTGGCTTGCGAGGACTTCCAGGCAACGAAGCCGGCAAAGCTGGGCGCCAAAGCCAAGAAAATTTACGACGAGTTCATCGGCTCCGATGCGCCACGTGAGGTAAATAAACTGTTTGTTGTGGCTTTAAAAAGGTTAAAGGGATATCTACTCACCTTCATGCTGATTGAGGGTCGGGTTTATTTTGTTAGTCTGCAAACAGAGTTTCACAGGAAAACTGGTCACCATTCACTTCCATTGTTTGTGAGATTCTGCACTGTTTTCCTGTGAAACTCCAGCAGTGTTTTGTGGACTAACAAAACAAACATGACCTTCAATCAGCATGAGGGTGAGCAGATAATGACTGAATTTTCATTTTTGGGTGAACTATCCCTTTTGAATTTTAAGATCAGTTGAGTGAATTTTCTAATGATTCAAAACGAATAAATCTTCATAATCAAATAAACTTGATATTAATTTAGTTGTACTTGAGAAAACATTTGTTCCAGCTTAAGCACAGAGACAAAATGTCAAACTGAAGTTATTAGATTGTACGAATAAAGGGGCAGAGACTGAGACATTAGAGACAAACAGAGACATTAACATGAAGTTAATAAGACTGATACTCACCTCTGCACCTCCTCTGCTCCTCTACAGGTAAATCTCGACCACGTGACCAAAGCCATCACAAAGGAGAACATGGAGAACCCGACACAGGCCTGTTTCGAGCTGGCCCAAGCCAAAATCTACACCCTGATGGAGAAAGACTGCTACCCACGCTTCCTCAAGTCCTCCATGTACACGGAGCTCAGCAGAAAGGCCAAGACAGGCTAAGAAACTCCGTCAAAAAAACAACAACTGCCCCTGCGAGAGGCAGATGTGATCACTCCTTTAAAAAAAAAAAAGGGACATAAGCTTAAACTGACGTGCAGCGGGGAGACTGGGAAAAAGGGTCGACGCTGAACAAATACCTCAGTCCAAGGAGTTTGGTGCCTCGGTTGTGGAGTTATTCTGGCGAGGTTGCGTACAGGTCGGGGGTCCGGGCTCCGGAAGCTAAAGGACACATGAAGCTGTGAGCAGAGACTGTGAGCAGGAGGCGACGTCTGCCCCTGTACAGACAGGGCTGCATGCACAGCAGCTGCAGCGGCATCAAGTATAAAACGCAGAAATATATAAACGAGATGCTTTCACACAACAAAACTACCACTGGGAGACGTTCCCTAGCACTAGTGTTTATTTATTTATTATTTATTTAAAGTTATTTTATTTTTATTATGTGAATATTTGCTGTGCTTGAAAACTGGTTTGTATTTTTTTTTTAAATCTGAAGTACTGTATGTAAAAAAAACAAACTGTATTGAATAAAAGAATTTTAGAGACTAAAGTTTGGTGTTTTGTTCCACGGAAACTGAGACGAGGCAGATGTGGTTTCTGAGGTCAGGAAAAATGTGCGAGGAAGGAAGAAGATTCACTCGTGAGCGTGTGCTTTAGCTGCTAACTGATCCGGGGCCTCAGTGGTTCCACTTCGCAAGTAGGTGACTGCATGACTCTGGAGCTGCAGTGGAAGATATGAGGCGGGTGTGTGTGTGTGTACGTGTGTGAGTGTGTGTGTCAGTGCTTTTATTAAAACAAGAATCTGGTTTTGACCAATGGAAAAAATATTTAGAGGGTGAGGTCATTTTGACTGCTGCTCATTTCAGTAGGTGTTGGTTTATATAGACTGACAAAGACAATTATTATTCTAACCAGAGGAGAAACTAGTTTGGTCACATTAACAAACAAGAGACACGAGTCAGACGGGTCACAATAAAAAAACAAACAAAAGATATTCGCTTTACTGTCACAGAGGAATAAAGAAACCAGAAAATATTCACATTTGAGAAGATGGAAACAGATAATTTGGACATTTTATTCTTAAAAAATAACTTTGACTGATTAATCAGTTTTCAAAATAGTTGATGATTAATTAAATAGTTGTTACCACATTTGTTAGCAGCATTATTTTAGCTTAGCTTAGCTTGGGAAACAGCCAAACTCTGTCTAAAGGTAACGAAATTTAAAGATGCTAGCAGGCAGATTTTGGTTTTAGTAACTTTAAGACAGAGCCAGGTCATCTGTTTACCCTTGTTTCGAGTCTTTATGCTAAGCTAACCTAAGCTAACCAAACCAAATGGCTGATTGTAGCTTCATATTTAGCAGAGGTGGGAAGTAATGGAGTAGAAATACTTTGTTACTGTACTTAAACTTGCTACAAGGAGTTTTTAACTGGTTATGAAATAGTCAAAAAAAATTATCTTCATGTTTTTGTTACTCAGCCAGTTTGTGGGTCTGGTGGTTTTCAGATCAATACAGCTATAACAACTTATGTAAAAATACTCAACAGATTGCAATTACAAGCCGTGTAGACAGCATATATAGTTCATATTAGCCCTTTAACTTTGTTAGATCCCATTTTTCAATAAAAGTGATTTTGTTTTTCTGATAAAATGTAATAATCAATGGAAAATCAAGATGTAAGTGGAAAAAAACATGTTTATCTTAAACAAATAGTAAAAAAAACAAGTTATTTCTTCACTATTAATGTTTATTTCTCTGAACTCGATTTGAAATTGAAGTCATTCATGCCAGTCGACACAACACATGAGTATACTGATAACATATCTACAGTATATGTCCTGGGGCTGTTCTTCACAAAAAATGAAGGGAAAGGAAATAGAAAGGAATATAAATCATCAGTGGTTCTCAAATAGGGGTCCAGGGACCCTCAGGGTCTGTTACACTCTACGAGGGGGGTCTGTGAAAAGCTTTCAAATTGATTTGTTTAAATTATCATGAGATAAAACAGAAGAGTACACAGATTACATTTTAGTCTAACAACGTATAACTCAAGCATGCATCAACCATTAATGGTAGAAAATGTGTGTCTTTAATCAAAGGGACTCACATCAGGGGGTCCACAGTATATGTCCTCTCTTGTGAGGGATCCTTGGCTGAGGAAAACTAGGAACCTCTGCTCTGTTTGACCTATAAACAGATCGACCGTTCACGAGAAGATTGGCTTCTTCTACATCGTTATTCTCAATAGCTGCCACCGAGTCGCTCTCTCCATGAAATCAGATTAAATGAGCCTGTGTTTACAGTTTCTCAGGCAAAGTTACAGTGAGTGGTACGATAGCCAGTTAAAAGGAAGAAGGAGGGGACTTTTTTTTATTAAGATAATCTTTATTTTTGATGTCATGTTTTGTGGTTGTGGTGGTGGAAACACTGCAGCTTTTGTCCTTTTCCTGACAACTTTCTACTTTTAATCCCCACATTTTAACACAAATACCTGTACTTTCTGCTTCTTGTATTTTGAAAACAGGCTTTAGATTTTCATGAATTTGAGGGGAAATATTGGTTATTTTTATTTTGAGTCATTGTGCGCCACCTTAGACATATTTCTGCTTCAGTGGACGGGACAATAAAACACAGAAAAGGTGAATCTTTGGTGGTGTCCATCAGTGCAAATCACACACATAAGTAAACTATGTAGCAAGACAAAACAGACAACAGAGAGGGGGAATCATTCACCGAGAAAAGACGAGGTTCAGTCAGCTTTGCACAGAAACAGTCCTCTAGAGGGCTACTTCAGAGCGTGTACTTTTTCACTTTTATTTCAGTAAAGACGTTGAATCTGCACTTCACTTTTGCCTCCTCTGATATTTAGTGGTATTGATCTTCTCATCGAGCTCACAGCATTTTTTCCCAAAATGTTGCACTATCCTTTATTTCTTTAGCCTGTGTGTGTCCAAGAAAACAAGATCATTTTGCCGGGAGGCATCTGAGTGTGATGGACGGTCGCCATGGAGACAGCAGCCATCCACTGAGCGCCTCGGTGGGCAGGCAGGTTTGTTTACTACGGTGCAGCCTCCCTCCTCTTTGTCAGTCAGTCTCCCCATTCTCCCGCCACCTCCACCTCCTCCCTCCCACCGCCCTCCTACTGCCGCCGCAGCCGCCGCCTCCTGTTCAAACACTCGGCCGTTAAAGAGGCGAGGGCGAAGTCATTAACACCGCTCTCACACTGGTGGTGGAAAATAACAGAGGCTATCTCTTCTCTCCATCCTGCTGTGTAATGGAGCCTCTTCTGAACGTGGACACACAGAAATTGAGATTAAATGAAAATAAAACACTGATTTGTTTTTGGCTCAGCAAATTTAAACTCTAACAGATAGACTTGACTTTTAATTATCACTTAGGGGAGACTGGGGAGCGCTGTAAACACAGGGTTAGTTGTAACACTGCCAATTTGACCAGTCATAAAAATGCCGCAGCCATGTCGTCAATATCGTACACGTCCATTATTGTGATGTATCACCATATGATTGAGGTTCGGGTCGGGTCGGGCCTCATTTCTCACATATTCTCACAGGCTCACGTCGAGTTTCGGCTTCCTATACTTATTATTTATTTTCATTTTTCTCCCCAGTTTAGCTGTTGACACTTCAAGTTCCCTGCATGTATCGTCCCTGTCACTGAAAACTGCTACTGTTTTGGTGCACAAAGGGGAAGCTTGTTAAGAAAAATGTCAGGCTGTAATCGGGTTTGGGCTGAAATATGCTAATGAGGGTCAGGTTCGGCTCGATTTTGGACATAATTTTGTCAGCATCGGGCCTCCACAGGCTCAGCTTTTCAGGCACCATTAAAGCACTAATTCAATGGAAAAACCTTAAATTGTTCTCTTTATTCAAAACTGTTTGTTCTCTCATAAAGTTCTTTCAAAATTTAAATAGTGTGTCTTACATCCAATCGTCTGCTCATGTTACAATGCACTGCAGTAGTGGGGTAGGTTGTAACAACTGAGCTCGCTGTATTTGAGATAACCTCACATGAGCTGTGATTGTGTAGTGCAGAGTTTCTCAAACTTATTGCTTATTATCATGCTATCACAGTTTAGCTTGTGACTAGCGGGTAGATGACGTATACACACAACTATATACATTATGTGCATATTGAAACATTTCAGTAATCTGATATTTTAGGAATTTTCATGAGAATGTCTGCAGTATTTTGATAGTGTTATTTGTTTCTAAATGATTTTATTTCATTCAAAAAAGATATTTCTTCCGCAGTACCGCGTACCGCAGTTTGACAACCTGGGTGCAGTAGACGTCAAAAAGGGTTTTATTTGTCGTAGACACATATGGGTGCTGTGTATCAAAGTTTGGGAGCTCTAGCATGAACAACCACTGAGTTACTTAAGTTCAAAACCACCATCCCCGGTCTCCCCTACTCTCTGCTGTACAGGCCGATGCTGCACATATAAATATCTGATTATTATTGTCATGTTGTGTGCAGATTTCTGTTTGGGCAGATGTTTGTGATTCATGTGTAATTCAAGCTGTCAAATGTCAGAATCTTGTCTGGAAAAAGACAGAAACATGCAGAGACCTGATCATGGCGCGGCTGCACGTGGGCGGACGGAACTTTTTGTTTAATGCAACCGATGATATTGTGTTATCAGGAGAGCGTAGTCTGGAATCTTTTGAGATGAATGGAAACACAAATAATCACACAGAAACAGACAGAGAGAAAAAAGCAATCAGGATTGAAACAAATGATTTATTTTTGATGCCTGGAGGAAAAAAAACAGTTGCCTCAACAACAACGTGGATCAGAATAATAAATACAGAAAATGTAAAACTGTTGAAGATTAAAGTCACAACATCGTGGCCTGTAGAGCTCCTGTTCTAATAATAAACACAGGGAGGAAAATGAGTCTATTGTGACGCCAAACTGTGCATTTTTGTGTAATGTGTGTTACTGTATACAGACGGATGAACAAAGGAACTTTCAAATAAATAAATTACAGCTGAACCACGTCGAAATTAACTCCAGTCAGAGTGTGACTGGACTTTTAGCTCATTTCCTGCTGTTTCTCATCTTTTTCTCTTTAACTAATAACTATACAATGAGACACCGTATGAGATATTTCCTCCTTGTTTTAGCTGTTCATCAAATATGTGAGGTGGGCACCTAAATCTAAATCATCAAGATTTACAGGGATTTATTGGCAGAAATTTATAATATAAATGTGTTTTCATTAGTGTATAACCATCTGAAAATAAGAATTGTTGTGTGTTTATTACCTTCCAGTGAGCTGTTTATCTACAGAGGGCGTGGGTACATAGAAGGAGGGTGAGGCGAGGAGTATAGCCTAATCTATAATAAAATATTATCATTTATTACTTAATTTTTGTTTTCTATGAATTATCTACAAAGTAACTTGTAACTAGCTGTGAAATAAATGTTGTAAAGTTAAATGTACAATATTTGCCTTCAAAATGTAGTAACATAGAAGCAGTGGTGGAAAGAGTACTGAAAACCTGTACTCGACTTCTATCACCTGTACTGGTGTTAGAAAAATACTTAAGTAAAAGTACAAAGTCTCAACAACTAGTCACACTCAGTCCGTCACCTCTCCAAACTAGGGCTGCAAATTTTCAGTTTTCCTTCACCGATAGTTGAAAATACTAATAATCGATTAATCATTGATAATTTATAAGATACAAAACACTTTTTTTTTAAAACTTTTTTCTCATTTTCTTTTTTTTCTGTTTTGTTTTGACTATTTAATCAATATTATAGACATGTCACTTACTGCCATTTCTATACTATTGATTAAATATTCATGGATACAGTTTTAATTGGTTAAATTCTCAGTGCTGATTAATCGATTCATAATTAATAATTAACATCTTGACTCTAAACCTGCTGCTCTGTTTTCATTGGCCTGTTTGTGATCAGATCACCTTACTGGCTCCAAAAGTACAGATGAAAAGTTTGGATGTTAACTCAAATTGTACTCAGTACTCAACTTTGATTTTAAAAGTAACTAAGTAGATAGTAGTACATGGTGTAATGAATACTTAAGTACAAGTAAAAGTACAGACTTGAAAAACTACTCACAAAAGTACAAGTACCCAAAAAACTACTTAATTACAGTAACTTGAGTATTTGTAATTAGTTACTTCCACCTTTATACAGAAGTATAAAGTAGCATAAAATGGAAAATTTGTACCTCAAAATTGTACTTAAGTGCAGTATTTGAGTACATGTATTAATTACATTTCACATAACATTAAATGACAAAGCTGAGCTTTAGAGGTGGTTTTATGTTAAATATGTTATAAACAGTAATAACATGTAATGTCAAGCAGATCATCAGATTATCTTAAAGCTATAATATGTATAATTTCACTTTAAAATGTTTAAAAACTCTAGACATCTGTTATATATGTTTCCAACAATGTTCAAAAGCAGAAAAATCCATAATTTATTCACAGTAATGATGCGTTCCTGTTAGCCGTTGGTTGCTAGTTGCTAGTTGCTATAACTTCTGGAAAACACGTGATATATCAGATATGTCAGGGAGTGAGGAAGGTAGTCAGCAAATGTGACTAAATATAAAACATAGAGTCCATGGATACTATATAATTTTACATAATATAATAATATATTCTAGATCAGTGTTTCCCAAACTTTTTTTTTTTTTTTTTCTGGGGATCCACTTTTTAAAAATGACAAACCATCACGACCCAGTTCACAACACACCTTATCAATAAATCCTGGGAGAGTTAATCATTTATATTTGAATATTTTTATTTTATTTTTCCTGACACATGCATTAGAGTTAACAGGTCCTCATTGTTTTTATTTCCTCTCACCAAGAAAACAAACCTAAAAAAAAAGTTGAGACAAGTTAAGTTTCACAGCGTTCTGGATTTTTAACAGCACTATACTTTGGTGTCTCCTTCGTGAACTGTTGTTGAGAATTATTTTCTGTTTACTGTCCGTCTCCAAGAGTAAAATGAAATATCCGCATTTGCCTGAGTCACATCAGATAGATTTTCATCAGCTGAAGATAACAACTGCCACGATCCCACGTCATCAAACGACGTCTTATGTTATTGTTTTAACCTGACAGAGGCCCCTGGCAGCATAATTTACATATTGTGTGTTTAATACAGTCCAAACACTGTTGACAGACATGAGGAATAGATACTGCAGAGACAGAGAAACATTATCAAGATATAAACAGGGAGAGAGAGGATAGTAACTGTCTGGCAGGAAAAAAAACAGGCCCATAAAGATCATGTTTGGTGGATGCACACTGATAAAAATGATCATGTGCATGAAAGAACGACAAAACTGACAAACTTTCTTTCACTGGTTTTTCCTCTGTGTTTTCCACTGCTGACTTACAGTAAAGAATTAAGCGTTTAAAGGTAAATTAACGTCCTGGAAATCTGCTCTCTATGATTGGAGCTCAACTTTAACTAGACTATTTTTAACTGCTGGAGTTTCCTCTGCCAAAGGAACAAGAAGCTGGCTGCCAAACCAAACTATAAAACAGATGAGCTGCTGGAGGCTTTTGACAACCACTTAAAGTAACAGAAACTCCCAGACAGCCACAGCTGACAAGATCTTAAAAGAAGACCATTTTCACCGGCAGCCTCTTTACAGTAACTTTGGTGTTAGGATGAAATCTGATAATGAAATGTGTCAGTAAGATAACCTGTCTGTGGAAATCTTTCTATGTAAGGTCTATGAGGCTGAATTATGGCTCCATTTCCCTAAATTGAAGATATAAATCTTTCCTTCCTCTGCTATAAATCCTCAAATCAAGTTCCTTTAAAGGAGCAGTATGTAAAAACTGCAGAAGAGCAAATACCAAGTTCGAGCCATAGGTTGAAATCCTATTTAATATAAAGCCTGTGGTTGAGTTGTTTCCCTCCTCCCTAATTTAAACCATGCAGAAGCGATGCACGAGTCGACTGCTGTAAGTTGATCTGCTGTTTATAAAACTATTATCCTGAAAACAAATACCCACTGCTCTGAAAATGCACACTCTGGAGGTGGAGTTCAGCGACTGCCTGCCAAACTCCATTAACATTTTGATCGATTTAATCGTAATAAACATCTACTCCTTCTAGAAGATTATTAATGATTTCTTACGACTCATAAACAGACACTAACTAATCCGCAAACATTCGGCATTAATTTTAACGCTAATAAAAGTGAAACACAGGAATAGATATTTCGTGGCTGTAGCGTTGTTGTTGGAGAAACAAGAATTTAACAGGATAGTTCACCAAAAAAAAAAGAAATTCAGTCATTATCTACTCACCCTCATGCTGACTGAAGGTCGGGTTTATTTTGTTATTTTCTTATGTGCGGTACTGCGAGAATGGAAAGCCTGACCGGTGTAGCAACAGTAACTAAAGAGGGCGGGGCTTTGCTAAGGGTCAGTTGCCTTTATCTCAGGGGTCTTCAGGCTATGGACCCCTTACCCGAGACCCTCTACTATAGATATTAAATTGAATATTTTCAGGTCTTCTCTTGTTTGCTCTGTCTTAACTGTGTGTGTGTGTGTGTGTTGTGACGGTGTGCAAACGGCCCGTCAGGACTTTAGGAGACTTGGATTACACCAGACGAGCAGTATGGAGGCATTTCATGTTTTTTTTTCCAGTTGTTTTTTTTACATTTGAAAACTGGTCACTATTCACTTCCATTGTTTGGGAGATTCTGCAACACTGTTTTCCTGTGAAACTCCAGCAGGGTTTTGTGGACTAAAAAACTTAAATCCGACCTTCAATCAGCATAAGGGTGAGTAGATAATGACTGAATTTTTCATTTTTGGGTGAACTGTCCCTTTAAGCCATCATGTTAATTAATGTGCACTGCCCTTCTTCAATAAAATAAACATAAACATTTTAAAAAAAAACACAAACACTAATTTGGTGCCCCTCCTGCAGTAACTCTGAGGACCTCCTAGGGGTCACGGACCCCCTGTTGAAGACCAGTGCTTCATATTATTCACTATTATTCATTTATTCATTATTCATTTATTCATTGATTATTCACCCTCTCCTTCTTTCTCCTTGTTCTGTCATCTCTTCACCGTCCACTATCAGAATAAATGTCAAAATGCCCCTCTAAAAATACTAAAAATAAAACCTCCATCCAACTCATTATATAAAAAACCATCTTCATCACATCTGAATAAATACAAAAAAATAACCCAGATGCAAAACAAGACTCTGCTTTGAAATTGCTCGCCCAATTTCTGTGCCAGGATGATTGTTCATTCAGCTGTAATGTCTTGTTTTATTTGTTTGAAGACAGGGTTATAATCTCCATTTTCATGTTTAGAATAGCAATTACGTGCGGCTAGCCAGAAATAAACCATAATGTGTTTACACAAAAGGAAAAACAAGTTTTATTTCAGTATTTTCTTTATATTCAGGATCATAAAGTTTTACAGCTTAAAGACGGTAAACACAGACGCTTCCCACACACCTGGATGAGCTGGCATGGGAGAGGCCGAACCCAGCCCGAGCGTTTCTAAAGCGGGGATCAGTTTGCATTAAATGTCAGAAAGGTGGAGGCATAAATGTGGCAGAGGAGAGGTGGAGCTCTGCTAAACGGTGCATGTGGCTCATCGGAGGGGCACCCACTCCACCGGTGGATATGAGTCAGCGCTCTCATTTAAAAACATACTTCGCCGTACGAGTGGTGATTAATAGGCGTCTCCAGCACAGTGCTTGAAACTCGGGAGAGTGGTGTGAAAACAAAGAGCTGCAGTCATGGTTACTGGGTTACCAAGGGAACAAAACCCCCTGCACGAGCTGAGTGGTCCCGTCCTAACGTTCGCTCTAAGATGCTCAATTACATCACAAGAGCTTAAACTCATTTTCATTTCATTTGGCTTGCAAAGTGAGAAAATAGGCAGTGAGCACCACAAATAAACCCCTTTGTTGAAAATAGCCTCTCGTCAGGCATCACAAACACTTAATCTGATCAGGGGTGACATTAAAACACAGATATGAGAATATAACCCACTTGTCTTGTTATGTCAGCATCTGGTCTGCATTATTTCATGACATGCTGCTATGTGAACCCAGCAGGGAGCAGAGCAACATGCAGCAAATAATGATGACTCACCTCACTGAGGTGCAGTAAAGCCACATGTGTTTGCTATTAGCTTAAACATCCAAGAGGAAAGATACAGAGCCTGAGGAGATAGACTTTGTCTTTTTTCTCAGTGGAGTTCGCCCCTCAGCCTCCTGGCTTCAGTTTATAGACATGCAAATCAGACGGACTGGAGACTCTGTATGAATGTAGGTGTGTGATGACAAGGTTGTCTGTGTGTTCAGGCCTGTCCGGGGTGTTTCCCTGTTAGCCGCCAGGTAGTTAAAGACATTAAAAGAGATAGTTCAACCAATAGTTCAAGTTCAGTCATTATCTACTCACCCTCAGGCTGACTGAAGGGCGGGTTTATTTTGTTAATCTGCAAAACACTGCTGGAGTTTCACAGGAAAACAGTGTTGCAGAATCTCACAAACAATGGAAGTCAATGGTGACCAGTTTTTAAATGTAAAAAACAACAGAATAAAAACATCAAATGCCTCCATACTGCTCGTCTGGTGTAATCCAAGTCTTCCATAAACGCACGTCACTGTTTAATACAGTTTAAAATTACACACTATTCCAAAGAAACAGTTATATAAAATATTTCCACCAGCACCAGAGGGGAAAACAATCCATGGCTCTCCGACTGACTTGTATTGTGTGATGGTGCAAACAACAGAAAAATGTCTAAAAGCTGCAGTGTGCTGAGATGCACTACCAATAAGTTCAGGAACCCAGAACTAAATTACAGCTGCTAATTTAACAGACAAACTGAAGAAATTAAAGATAACTTAGTTACAAAAAGGCCTGGTTCTGATCTTTGTAGGTTAAATGATGATCTTAGCTTGTGATTCAATCAGAGTTGTTCATATTAAAGTATTTCATCTCTGGCTGTTCAGTGGGATCATTTCTCACAGAAAGTCAAGGAGGAGAAGGGACTCTGAGATTTACTGGAAATATTTAGTTTGTCGGTTTAACTTTTCCTCTCTGGTAGACACGGGGTGCTAAAATAATCCATCGACATGCTGAAATCTAATGTTTTTAGTGAGCAACAGTCACTTTTTGCGTTTAAGCGCTTGGTTTCATATTGTGGTGCCGATCTTTTGCCCTCCTGTGGGCGTTCACAAACATAAAAAACAACTGGAAAAAACTTTAAATGCCTCCCTACTGCTCGTCTGGTGTAATCCAAGTCCCCTAAAGCCCCAAACATTCTCCATAAACCTGCATTGCTCTTTAATACAGTTTAAAATTTACACTATTCCAAAGAAAAGTCACAAAAAATATTTCCTCCAATATATGAAAAGTGCAATTCAGAGGAAAAGTAATTTACTTCACAGCTTTACTTTCTGTTAAAATACAAGTTACTGGGTTGATATTCTCTTTTTTGTCTAAATGTGCTTAATGCCCAGATAGATTCAGACCCAGTTCTGATCATTCTGGGGATATCCAAGATGTAAAGAAACTAAAACAGGCACAACAACGTCTCAGGGGTTATGGCCTTATTACTGCAAAGAAGCTATTATTCCTCTTATTCTGGAAAAAAGAAAGATGTTCCAACTTTAAAGTTATGTGTCACAGAACTGATGGACACATGTCACACAGTGTTGCAGAATCTCTCAAACAATGGAAGTGAATGGTGACCAGTTTTCAAATGTAAAAAACAACAGAATAAAAACATAAAATAGCCTCCATACTGTTCGTCTGGTGTAATCCAAGTCTCCTAAAGTCCAAACATGCTGTTTTCACACCATCACAGCACAGACACAGTTCAGACAGTGTGCACGTGCACATGAACGTGGCTCCAAGTTAAAGATCTACAGTGAAGATTCAGGCTAAAAACATGATGTAAATAACATTTTTTAGTTGACTTGGCATGTTGGGACTTTAGGAGACTTGGATTACACCAGACGAGCAGTATGGAGGCATTTTATGTTTTTATTTGTTGTTTTTTTTTGAAAACTGGTCACCATTCACTTCCATTGTTTGGGAGATTCTGTAACACTGTTTTCCTGTGAAACTCCAGCAGTGTTTTGTGGACTAACAAAATAAACCCAGCCTTTAATCGGCATGAGGGTGAGTAGATAATGACTGAATTTTCTTTTTTGGGTGAATTATCCCTTTAAGTGTCCCTTCCTGAGAGCGCGTCCCATCAGAGTCTCCTGCACTCCTTCTTTCTAATTTATTTGACAATAATGTGCTGCTGGAGATTGCAGGAAACTTCCTCCTGACATTAAAGCTCCGCCTTCCTGAGTAAATGAGCCAATAGTCTTCCTCTCTAGTAACACAATTCAAAACATGAGACTACCAACATTTGGACTGTCCCCCTTTCCCACATTATGGACTTCAACATTTTAACATGCACACAACAACATGAGTAAATGTTGACAGTTTAATGCAACAAAGACATTTGCACGTCCATGTATTTGTCTGTTTTGTTTACTGTTTCTTTATTTATTCTGCATTAGTTGGATGGACCCCCATGATGGAAGTTGACTTGAGACCCTTAAAGCTTCAGTTAAAGTCCAAACATTAATTAAACGCTAATTGAGTGGCACAGCTAATAGCATTGGGATCAAGGTTCAGCAGGTTTGCCTCTTAAGCAGATGATTTAAAGTGGGAAATTAAAGTCCTGAAGAGTTGAGAACAACCACAAAGAAAGTATGTGCAAACACTCAAACTGAGGCCAACTTCTCATTAAAGAGAAAGTTTGACATTTTGGGAAATATGCTCATTCTCTTTGTTGTCAAGGGTTAGAGGAGGTCAACACTACTCTCATGTGAGTACAGTAAATATGAGGCTGCAGCCAGGAAACAGTTAGCCTGTTCAGTCGCAAGACAAAATATCACCAAGAAGATCCTTTTGTTTAATCTGTACAAAAACTGGCAGACAATCAGGTGCAAAGTGTTACACGTGTCGCACATTTTCATTACTTAAAGGGATAGTTCACCCAGAAATGAAAATTCAGTCATTATCTACTCCCCTCATGCTGATTGAAGGTCAGGTTTAGTTTGTTAGTCCACAAAACACTGCTGGAGTTTGTTTTGTTTTTGTTTTTGTTTTTTTTACAGGAAAACAGTGTTGCAGAATCTCCCAAACAATGGAAGTGAATGATGACCAGTTTTCATGAAAAATCCTACCCAAATGCCCCAACTATCGTCCTAGCCCCAATGTCAGCTGACTAAAAAATGTAATTTACACCATGTTTTTAGCCTGAATCTTCACTGTAGAGTGATTTAGCTTGGAGCCACGTTCATGATGCACACTGTCTGAACTGTGTGTGTGTGGTGTGACGGGGTGCAAACGGCAAGTTTGGACTTTAGGAGACTTGGATTACACCAGACGAACAGTATGGAGGCATTTTATTTCTCTTTTTCCACTTGTTTCTTACATTTAAGGTCACCATTCATCTTATTGTTTGGAAGATTCTGCAAAAAGTTCCTGTAAAAAAAAACAAAAACAAACTCCAGCAGTGTTTTGTGGACTAACAAACTAAACCTGACCCGACAGTGACAGCGAGTAGACAATGACTGAATTTTCATTTCTGGGTGAATTATCCCTTTAAAGCTCCCACAAAGCAAATAGCAGAGTGCTTTTTGCTTGCAGCGAGGCAGTGAGGGAGGGACTTGTTGCAGGCATTGATTGGTGTTTACAGTAGCCATTACAGTAGCAGATTCCAGATTTACTGGAAATGTTGAGTTTGTCAGTGTAATTTTTCCTATGTGGTAGATGTAAAGTGCTAAAATAATCCATCACCATGCTGAAATCTAATGTTTTTAGTGAGATACAGTCATTTTGTCAGTTTTTAAGCAGTTGGTTTCATATTGTGGTGCCTCTCCCCCCCACCCCCGTATGACACTTCGCGCTGTCTTTATGTTCCACTGCATCATAAGCGAGAAATTGTTTCATTATTAACAGTTTTTAATTTGTTTCATAGGAAAAGACAAACTCTGAAATACCATGAAAAAAATACCAGACAATATCTGCAAAATGACTTTTTGTCATTGTTGAGCCAGATACTAGCATATAGATGATGTACAGCACATTATGTACATGATAACAGCACTCAGTGTTTGTGGTGTCTCTGTGTGACTGTCCCCTCTTGTTTTGTGTGCATTAAATAAAATAAAAAATAAAAACAGTCAACCATCGATTTTGACTTCATGGGAACTTTTAAGCTGTTTATGCTGAGTCAGCAAGTGATGGGACGCCATAGAAACAGTCGTGACGGAGGTGACAGTTGTCAGTTCAGGATAGAGATATCTTTCTCGTCTCTTCCCGTCCAGTCACCTAAACTCCTCAGACATTGACACCGTGTCCTGCAAACACAAGTAGCGTCACACTAGTGAGGAGGTCAAAATTAGCAGTGAAGAATTCTGGGAAGAGCAGTGATGAACCCTGGCTGGACCAGTAGAGTGTTTATTCCAGTGACACACAATCTTTATAAACTCTTCTGGTAGTTTGGGGTTAAGTGATGCACGTAACCATCCTTCATGTCCGTTTTATATTGGAGAGTAAAGCAGACACAGGAAGCAGTGTGACGTTGGTCCAGCACAGCCACATGACTAAGTGAGGAATAAAGAGGAGTGTGCGTGCGTGTGTGTGTGCGTAGTGTGTGTGTGTGGAATAACTGTGTGGCTTTCACAGTGACAAGGTACAGTAATTAGGTTTGAGGGAAGGTCGGCTTTGTACTCAGCCGCTCAGACAAACACAGCGGGCTGTGTGTTTACTGACCTGTGAAGAGCAGCGAAAGCCTAAAAGCAGCTGATCTCATGTCAGTATGCGATTGGTCGCCTGCCAGTTTGTGGATATCAACACAACATCTGATTTCTGTTTGCCAGTCTGACAGATTACACAAACAGAATTCATGTTCGGTTTTGTGATACAGAGCACAAAAAGACACAGTGGTCCTGATGCAGGAGCCTTCTTTTCACTTTGTTGTTTTGTTTTGTTGTTTTTTTTTAGCTACACAGCGTGTCGCTATGACTGGCAGTTTCACTTGGCTGCTCCATCACTTTATTCCAGACTGAAATATCTCAAAAACTATCAGATGTATTGACCTGAAAGTTGGTGCACACACTCGTTGTCCCCAGAGGATGAATCCTCCTCGCTTTGGTGATCCACTGACTTTTCATTTAGCGCCACCATCAGGTCAAGTCCTAATGACCTTCCCTTCAGCCTCCCTTAGCAAATCTTGGCCTGCTAGCATGGTAAAATTATACCTGCTAAATATCAGCTGCAACCAGCATCTTAGCATTCTGATGCTAGCATTTCTCTCAAGGCAATGTTACGCCTCAGGCCGCGTTCAGACTGACTTTAAAGGCCTCCACACACAAACAGCAACTCAAATAAACAGCACAGAATTGTGAATATTTCGGAGACAAAATTTCAACATGCCAGACGATGCAAATATATTATTAAGCTTCTAAAAAATAAACCACACTGTGGCAAAATTGATGTAATTAACTTTAAGTGAACATGACCTGGGGCTCCTTAATAGAAGAAGAAACAACATAACTAGGTACCCAACATTAAGAGAAAGACAACAGAGAACTTGCTAATTAGCAAATCTTAGCATGCTAGCATACAAAGTGAACAGGGTAAAATTATACCTTCTAAACATCAGTTGCACACAGCATGTTAGCATCCTGATGCTAGCATTTAGCATAAAGCTACGTTACGCCTCAGGTCGCGTTCAGACTGGCGGTAAAGACCCTCACACACCAACAGTAACACAAATAAACGACAGGGACTTGCAAATATTTTGAAGACAACATTTTGACATGAAAGAGTACTCACATCAAGCGTGACACAATTTTGCAAATAAATTATTAAGCTTCTAAAAAATACACCACACTGCGGCAAAAATGATGTAATTAACATCAAATGAACATGAAGAAGAAACAACATAACTGGATACCCAACACTGAGAGAGAGAAGAAGGAGACCTTGGTGAGTTTTACAGTTTGGTTCAGGAGCTGAAAATGTACTTCAGCCACTCCAGGACGTATTTCAGCACAGCTGCAACAGCTGGCATCGAGTTTGAAGAAGCAGAGGAGTCACTTCAGAGACCACACTGAGCTGGAGCAGCGGTAAGATAAATTTTATGATTTGTAAACACTTCCATAGACTGTTAGAGCCCCATCATCACAGTGAAGCTCATCTGCTGCTCCTCTTTAAATGTTGGCTTTTAAATTGTTTTTTGTCTCTTTAGTTTTCTCCTCTTCTTTTATCATAAAACTTGAGTTCTGTGAATCAAGCAATCGGCCACGTTGGATGTTTTGAATGTGACTTTGTCAGTAAGTGAACTACAAGAAGTTTCACTGGTCAAATGTGCCACTGTCAGAGGCAAAACTTTGGAAAACTCTAACTCAATCCGAGGTATTCCGTTATCCGAAATCTTGCACTGGATACATACAGGTTAGAGAAATATTATTAACATTCAAATTAATTGTACAAAACAACATGTCTGGTGTGAAGAGGCCTTAATACTTAATGACAAAGGTTGGGCGACTGGACAAATATATATGAATTCACATTTTTCATCAGGTGTTCAAGATTTTCATGAAGTTAGTTCCTTTCTGTTAATATTTTTGTTCCACATGGTGCTCCTCTGTACACTCAGTGAATCTCTGCAGAGTCTCTGCTCTCAGACAGCAGCTCTCTTCATCATTTAAGGTTTGAGTATTTTGCATTGTGTTTTTGTCCAAAGTTGAAGTTTGACTCGACTGTTGGAGCAGCTGAACTGCACAGGTTCTTCCCGACTTCCAAGACGCTGTTATCAAAAGTAAAGTTACACAAAAAGTAAGCGTAAAGGTAGAAAATTGTAAACTTCTTACGACGGCTTGCATTCATTTCACACTCATACTGTAGGGAGACGCCACCACAGAAATGGCGGCTTGTTAACTTCCGTTGCTTCACTAGATTTGTCTGTAAACCGCTGTGCGGTGTTTTAACATCTGAGAAGTCTTCCAACTATTAGACCTGTCGCTCAGTCTGGACTCCCTGAAGCCTATTTGATGTCTTATGGCTACCTGAAGCAACAAACCAACAGACAACGTTATGTGTTGTTTTTTAACGCAGAGCACTTTACAGTCTGAAGGCCTCTCAGGCGCAGCCTCACAGTGACACTGCCAGGACGATGCTGTCGCAAAAATTTAACGCAAATTTAACCAATCCAGCATGACCTTGCAATTTTGTCAAACACCACAACTTTTCTACAAATTGTACCGATCGTTGTTGCTTCCCGCAAGTTCCGCCAATCATAGCAGTCCCGAACGTCTCAATTAACAGATTCAGTGTTTTATCATCACAGTTCTTTTGTTTTGTTTTGTTTTGTTTTGTTTTTTTATTTTGTCATGTGCACTGAAAAGAACACGAGGTTTATCATTGGTATTGACATTAGTGAATGCTCTGCCTTTTATATTCATCATTTTGTGTTTGCTGTTTGGGTTTGAGCTCCAAAAATATTTTGCTTGTTTGTTGAACACCCCCCAGGTCTGTCCCTTTTTGTAATCCTGAGACATTTTGGTAAGGTTAATAAAAAAAAAACCCTCTCAGAACAGAGGGCTGGAAGAAGTTGCCTTTTATTTTAATGAATTATACCACAAAAAAAGTCAAACCAAAGTTACTTTTTTGCAATTTTCACTTTCTCCTGCAAGTTCATTGCAAAAAAAAAAAACCCTAAAAATGTCCTAAAAGCTGCTGTGAAACCAGGTGTTTTAGGCTGCAACAATCCCCAAAAACAGCCTGCAAGATCCTGGAGAGACTGTAGACCAGCATGGCTAAAATACAAATGAACAAATATGATCTTAAACTGAGCTGATTCACAGGAGTTCATTTGCAAAAACAGATTTCTCCATCTTCATTTATTTTCCTTCATTATCCTGGCTTCTTTGTGCTGCAGAAAATATAAATCAAACTGGTATTGAGCTGTTTTGAGAAGATGTCTCAATTATTTTTTAAATTTTCCTAAATCATTTTCACGGGTGTTGGTTTATTCATTTTAAGAATGGTGTTTTCATCTTTTCTTACAAATGAACTCTTCTCTGCTGAAGGAAACTGAAAGCGTGCCAAAACTGTAATTTGTTTGGTTGGAAAAACGAATCAAATGTGGAGTAAAGGACAGGAAAGTGCAAATCCTCTACTGTAATTTCAAAGATATAAAAACCAGCAGCTCTTTGCTCACGTGGCGAGTGGAAAGCTAAGAGACAGAGATGAAGTCACACTTGACCCTCATTGTGCCAGTTAAACAGCAGCTGTGTGATTTACCTGATGCTGAGTTTTAAAATAACTGCAGCATCTGACGCGCGTGCATCCCTCCCCGCTCATCTTAACAACAAAACCCGAAGCTTTGACTCCTTTCTGTCGAAGTGCAGCATCACAAAATGAACCCGATGAAGAGTCAGCACGTGAGCGTCGAGTCACCAGCCTTTGTGGCGACTTGGACGAGGTGGCACGTGCGTAAAAACAGTCATTCAGGCCGCAGCAGGAACTGGATGCCCCGACCGAGACGTCACTTACTTGAAAATGACACGATTTACAGAAGAGGACCCCCTGAAGGACCTGATCGAGTAATTCTGTTCTGATCTCAGAGTACACCTTGTGCCCAGAAGCAACGTCTAGACAAAAAAAAAAAAAAGAAAAAGAAAAAGTGAGGGGTGATTTTGTGAAGTGACAGAGCCCTCTGTTCATTTGGGCCATAATGGAGTCTCCGTGTGCCCGACACTGAGGGGACAACAATCACTCTGAGTGGCTCCTCACACAGGTTAACAAAAGACGAGCTGCACGAAAAGATAAAGACAGACACGGAGAATAAAACGGAGGAGCACGCCGAGTATATAAAGTGGATGTTTGACTTTGTCACTTCTCCTTGGTCCTTTTGCTGTTAGGAGCTTTACATCCTGTATGTTACAAAGAGCTCTGTTGCCACCTGCTGGAGAGACTGAAGTTTGATAATACGACAGAGAAAATCTGTTGTATTATCCTGACAGAGAGGGCAAAATAAAAGTGTTGCTTTCACTTCAGATTTGGGGGGAAAACAAACCTTTTTTTTTTTTTTTTTTGCAGTGTGTGGGTGAAATACAAAAGTTAAAGGGATAGTTCATCAAAAAGTGAAAATTCAGTCATTATCTGCTCTTGTTCGTCTGGTGTAATCCAAGTCTCCTAAAGTCCCAATATGCTGTTTGCACACCATCACAACACACACACACAGTTCAGACAGTGTGCATGTGAACGTGGCTCCAAGCTGAACTGAAGTGAAGATTCAGGCTAAAAACATGGTGTAAATAACATTAGTTTAGTCAACTTGGCATGTCGGGGCTTTAGGAGACTTGGATTACACCAGACAAGCAGTATGAAGATATTATTGATATTTTATTCTTTTCTTCCCCAGTTGTTTTTTACATTTGAAAACTGGTCACCATTCACGTCCATTGTTTGGGAGATTCTGCAACACTGTTTTCCTGTGAAACTCCAGCAGTGTTTTGTGAACTAAAAAACTAAACTTGACTTTCAGTCGGCATGAGGGTGAGTAGATAATGACTGAATTTTCATTTTTGGGTGAACTATCCCTTTAAGCCCAAGCAGACAGCATGCGGCAGCCAGAAGAACAACTTAAAGGTCAAAACAGTCAGTGTGTCAGAAGAATCCACCAACACCTCAGTGTCTCTTTACATGGTGGAGCTTCACCAGGTTACAAGAACATGATACTGTGTCAGCAAGTTACAGGCAGGAGTGGAAGTAACTAATTACTAATACTCAAGTTACTGTAGTAGTTTTTGTTGTGTTGGGCACTCGTACCGTACTTTTACTTGTACTTGAGTATGCATTACACCATGTAATCTACTACTCTACTACCACTACTACTTTTAACACCATAATTGAGTCCTGAGTACAATTTGAGTTAATGTCCAAACCTTTCATCTGCATTTTAGTAGCCAATCAGGTGATCTGATCACAAACAGGCCGATGAAAACACTGACATGTGGATGGACAACTAAACGCTGCAGCAGCTCAGGTTTGGAGTGAGGATGTTAATGATTAATTATTAATCGATTAATTGAATTAAAACTGTATCCATGAATATTTAATCAATAGTCTAGAAATGGCAGTAATTGCACCTCAGCTGATGTTGTTTTGTCTGATGGAGCCCTTTGTTGAATAAGGAAACTAAAACGTAAAATGAGAAAAGAAAAATGAAAATGAGAAGAAAACAAACATGTTTTCTATCTTAGACATTATTAATGATTAATCAATTGTTAGTATTTTATTTATCGGTTCAGGAAAACCAAAGATTTGAACAAACAGAAACTTCTTTGACTGAATGTAAAAAGTAACGAATACTCTGAGTAGTTTTTGAGACGAGTACTTTGTACTTTTACTGGAGTATTTTTCTAACACCAGTACTTTTACTTGTAATTGAGTAATATTTCAGTAATGTAACAGTACTATTTTCAGCACTCTTTCCATCACTGGTTACAGGAACACTGATGCTTCTGTCATTAATTATTCTGTCAGAGAAACATCATTTTAGTCGTCTTCTTCTGATTTATGTAGATGAGTTTCTCTGAAATCAGCTGTTATATTAACAGGGTGAATACACATTGTTTTAAGTGACATTCAAGCATTTTCAAAGTGTATTTCAAGCTTTCCCAACACCAGCTCACAGATTTATGTACGCTTTATATGCATGCTCAAAATGATCGGGCTGTATTTAATTTCTGTAAATCTAAAGAAAACAATCACCAGACAAATAACTGCAGTGTCAGTAAAATCCTTTTTTTTTAAAATACTTTTTCGCTTTCAAGCCAGCGCTCATTGAAACAGAAATCTCCCAGCAGGCTGCTGTCGTCTCTGAGCCTCCCACTCACTGTTCCATCAGTGGACACACATCAACAAAGACTGACAGACTCACACTACAAGTCGCCCACTCTCTGACTCAGTCATTCCCAAACACTGGGTCGGGACCCACAGGTGGGTCACAAGAGATTTTATTTGGGTCACCAAGTAAATAAAAACACCACAGAAGAAATTTAGTATCTTGATTATATTCTGATAATTCAGTAGAATCAAATGTTTTATGTTGTTTTCCTGATGAGAAGAAATAAAACCAATGAGACGTCCTGTTAACTCAATCATTTATTTCATTTATAAAGTATTAAACATGGTTTATGTTTGCAAATAATCTGCATCACGATTAGACTGCAAAAAATTTCTGATTAATCTGTCCAGTGTATTCGTGAGTTATCGATCAGTTGTTCGTGAAAAAGGGTGAAAAATATCGATCTGGCAATAGTTTTTCCACTAATCGAGCCGTTGTTTGGTCCAGAAAATGTCAGAAAATAATCAAAATCGATTAATTCATCCTGTCATGATCTTGTCAACTGAAAAACAGGTCCAAACATGTGACAACAGGTGGAAAGATTTTGTACTGGTAAAATAAGAGCACCACTCATGAAAAACAGGGACTGAGGAAACACCAGAGGCAGGATAAAAACTCAAAGTTGAAAATAACTTAAAATCAATCCATAAATAGGTAAATAAATAAGAAAATAATAATCAGTGGATAAAATAAAAGAGTGGATAAAATAAAATAATAAGCCAGCTAGAAAAACTTTTAATTATTAATAAAAATTAATAAAAATAAATAAATAGATAAATACACAATAATAATAAACACACAGTAGATGATTTGTGCTAGTTGCTACTCGGCACCAGAAATACTAGTCAGTTAAACTATTTATCAATATTTTATTTATGCACAATTCAAGTTGCCTCTAAGGTGTCATGCAGCCAGCTGCCACTAGTTGGGGCTGCACCCCATCAGATGGCAGCACCTCTCGCCCGGCGCACATGCCCCAATGGTCCACGCAACTGAGTCGATCGGATGACAGCTCGTAAAACCAGCATGATTTGGCAGCACTTTCATATAGTAAATGAAAACAGACTGTGACATAATAAACTGATATATAACCCCTCGACTGGAGCAACATGTGACCACATTCAGCATACAAGCAGAGCAGCTCCTGCTGCTGCTGCTAGCATTGCTAACGTTAGCCACACTGTGCAGCAGGCTGGCAGCTAACATCAGCTCTGGGTGAAGCATTTAGTGAGTTGTTGCCATGTTTTGAGGGTTAATGTTAAATGTTTGTATTGCATCGTGCAGCATTTAAAATATGATTTGGTGATTGACGGCTTCAGATGGCTCAGTATTTTTTCAGACAATGTTTAATACTATCAGTTAATAAGTTGTGCTCAATTTTAACTGCTGTCCGAGTGTTTTCTTTCTGTCAGACTAGTCGACGAGTCTAAATTAAACTTTGTGTTTAATTGACAGGGACATCCCTAATAAATACACACTCAATAAACAGATAAAGTTCAAGTAAAGGCCAGGCTAAAAAGGTTCCATTATATTGGAGAGAAAACAAAACTCTGCCACTTGCACCAAAAAAAAATGTAGATGGATAAACAGCACTACAGGTAAGATTTAAAAAAAAAATCTGGATTTTTGATTTTGTGGTGAACTGTCCCTTTAATCCTCATAATACAGGAGGGAAATCAGGAGCCGTTCAAGGACCACAGAGGGCCCCCGGAGCCTCCAGGGAGACTGAGATTTGGGGATTTGATAATTCCCCGTGAGGCCACTAGATGTCACGCAACCAAAGACCAGCTGGAGCCGCCGAGAGATTCGAGTTGAGTCCATCTTCATCTGTTTGATTTCACGCCCAGTTTAATGACTAATAAGCGCCCACTGCTTCTGAATATCGATCCCTCACTCTGATCAGTTAGTGGTTGGACTGACGCCGCGGTGCGTCGAGGGGAAAAACAAGCATGTGTTGAGCTCCGTGCGTCATCGGGACCCCGGCGGCGGTGGCGGCGGTGGCGGTGGTGGTGATGGTGATGGTGGTGGTGGTGGTGCCCGCGGTGCGTACTGCCTCTCAGACCGGAGCGAGCGCGACGGTCAGTTGAGCGCTCACGTTAACCGGATCCACCAACCAACCAACCAAGCGCGTCAACCCGGATGACCTCCTGTGTGACGCGTCTCTCCGGTGTGAGTGAGTGCGGTGCGAGGGAGCAGCAGCGGCAGCGGCAGCAGCGCCGGAGGAGATGCGCAGATCTGCAGGTACTCTAGCGCTGTCGTAAAAAACACGAGAGACGGGGAGCGACTGAGCGGTCATTAAAGCGATGCCAGGGGTGACCAAGTACAATCTAGTGGATGACGCGCACGATTTGAGGATCCCCATGCACAACGACGAGGTGTTCAAGCATGGGGTCTGCTTCGAGGCAAAGGTAAGGAGCCCCTGCAACAGATACTTTCTGTGCTCCAGCAGTAATAATGTGAGCGGATCGTTGTGTGCTACTGTGTGTTTTCATCCACGCCTTTAAATGTGATGCTGCTGGTGTTTACTGACCTCAGGATACTTGCATGTTTGTCTACTTTGACTTTGAGATGATTTTAATCAGAACTGTTTCCTGTAACTGTTAACTTGATGAATTCTGACATCATTTACTTCCATTATATAATGTTTATTTCTAAATCTGTGATAAGTGCAGATTAATCCTCTGACAGATTTTTATATATTTTGGGAGTTTTTTTGGCTTCTGGCCCCTCAGCAAAATCAGTCAGTGTGACAAGACTGCAACCAATAAATTACTTTCTGTCAGAGCTGCAGCCATTATGGAATTATAATCAGCTGTTAAATTAATCATCAACTATTTTGATAATCAATTAATCATTAAGAGTCTTTATTTTTAAGAAACAAAAGTCCCAATTATCTGATTTCAGCTTCTTAAGTTCTTCTATTTTCTTCAACATTTTCTGACATTTGTGGACCAAACAAATAATTAAGAGATCAACAAATTAATCAATAATTAAAGTGATTGTTAGTCGCAGCCGTGCTTTCTTTATTAATGCCGATTATTTCCTCAATTAATTAAATAATAGTTTTGTCAATAAAGCATCAGAAAACTGATCACAATATACTGGACAGATATATGGGTTGGCTGATATTATCACAGCTGTATCGGTCTGTAACAGTATCGATGCACGTGTTGTCTGATATTTTTCTCCAGAACAAACAGCTGTTTGTTTGTTTTTGTTTGTTTGTTTCATAAGCAGCATTTTAAGTATATTTGATCCTTTTATTAATTCAAGTTGCTCTATTTGTGTTTTTTTAATTTACATTTACTTATAATTTTAAAAAATAGTGAAAGTTTGCATTTTATATATTTTTGAATAAGTAACATCGGGTGATTTATCGATATCAGACGTACCAGGAGTCCAAAATCCCAAAATGTTCAATTTACTATAATGTAAGACATTTATCTAGAACCCACCCAGCCCAAGAACTAATCGATTAATTGAGAAAATGATCAACAGATTAATTGACAATGAAATTAATCGTTAGTTGCAGCCCAAATGTCTTTATTGATGCACCTGCCAATTATTTCCACCATTAATCAAATAATCGTTTGGTCTATGAAACATCTGAAAAGTGTTAAAAATCACAGTTTCACCAGTAGAACCAGACAGATGAGTCGTCCAGTTTCATCAGCACAGCTGTACTGGACTCGGCTTGGTCTTTTTTTTTTTTTTTTTAAAAAAGGAAAAAAATATCCAAATTCTCTGATTTCAGATTCTTAAATGTGAATGTGTTCTGGGTTCTTCCATCCTCTCTGACAGTAAACTGAATATCTTTTGGTTTTGGAGGATGTCTTGATGAGCATTTTTCCCTTATAAATTCCAAAGGTTTTATCTAGAACCCACCCAGGGGTTCTACCAACAGCCCTTTTAAATTATAGTGCAGCACCCCTGACAAAAGAGAACTCAACGATCTTCTCCTGGGTTCTGTCCAGAATCTTTCCACCTTCTAAGAGTGCTAACAAGAACCCACCCAGGGGGTTCTACCAAGACCCCTTTTAAATTCCAAGAGTTTTATCTAGAACCCAACCAGGGCGTTCTGTTAAGAAACCTTTACATAAAAGGGTTCTCAGTAAAACCTGACTATAAAGGGATTGTCTGTAGAAGGCCATGGGTGTGTTCTAGATATAACCCTTGAAATATAAAAGGGTTCTTGATCCTGGTGGAACCACCTGGGTCAATTCTTCATAGCACCCTTGAGGGTGGAAAGATTCTGGACAGAACCCCTGGGAAGATTGAGAAGAGAAGAAGAAGAGATTCTTGTTAGAACACCCTAGGTGGGTTCTAGATAAAACCCTTGAAATATAATTATGGTACAAAGCACCCTTGACAGAGTTCTTGAAGAGTTCATCAGAGAATTCAACAACCCTCTGTTGGGTTCTGTCCAGAATTGTTCCACCTTCTAAGGGTGCAAACAAGAACCCATCCAGGGGATTCTCAAAGATCCCCTTAAATTCCAATTGTTTTATCTAGAACTCACCCAGCCGGTTTTATTGAGAACCCTTATATATTCCAAGAGTTTTATCTAGAACCCACCCAGGGTGTTCTACAGACAGCCCTTTTATATTCCAGTAGGTTCGTTTTAGAACCCACACTGGGTGTTCTACCAAGAACCCTTTTATATATTAATGTACAAAGCACCCTTAATTAAAGAGTTCTTCAGAGAATTCAACAATCTTTTCCTGGGTTCTGTCCAGAATCTTTCCACCTTCTAAGGGTGCTAACAAGAACCCACCCAGGGTGTTCTACCAAGATCCCTTTTATATTTCAAGGGTGTTATCTAGAACCCACCCAGGGGGTTCTACCAACAACCATTTTACATTTTAGTCCAAAGAACCCTTAATTAAAGAGTTCTTCAGAGAATTCAACAATCTTTTCCTGGGTTCTGTCCAGAATCTTTCCACCTTCTAAGGGTGCTAACAAGAACCCACCCAGGGTGTTCTACCAAGATCCCTTTTATATTTCAAGGGTGTTATATAGAACTCACCTAGGAGGTTTTACTGAAAACCTTTTTACATTATAGAACAAAGAACCCCTGATGAGCATTTGTGACGATTTTCTGACATTTTATGGACCAAACAACTAATAGATTAACCAAAAAAGCAATAATCCACAGATTAATCGATAATGAAAATAATCATTCGCTGCAGTTGTGTTACAGTGGAAATAATTCATCTTCCAGCTCAGAGCTCCCTGAGGATCAGCGACTGTCAGCCATTAAACCTTTTCTCTCACATGTTGCAGTACATCGGCAGTTTGGAGGTCGGTCGCCCCGGCAGCCGGATGGAGATAGTCGCCGCGATGAGGAGAATCAGAGTAAGACATTTAAATATGTGACTTTCCCTCGACCCCTCTGACCTCTTTGACAAAAGCAGTCTAGTCACGTTAACAAGGACCCGGCGATTGATCCGGTCTCTCCACCTTCTCTTGTGTTTTATGTCCCACCTTGTGCACGGTGCTCACAGGATCCTCACTCCTCCTCCTCAACATCCTCTTTTACACGTAAATCACCGGCCCTGCGTAAAACTACACACTCAGGCAGATTCAGTGGGCTGTCAGGAGCGCTTTAAATCACGGGGCAGGATTCAAGGGAGGAGGGGGCAGATTTTATGGCTGAGGGGAGATACAAGCACGCAGGTTTATATGTGATACCGTTGGGAAAAAACCAACAGCAGCTCTCGAGGCTCCCTCCAGACCAGACGAGGCCACTGGAAACACTGCGACAGCGTGTCATTACACATCACTGCAGCCTCAGAGAGGATTTAGCTGCTTGTCAGCTGTTCGATTTAATCTAACAACCAAGTTATTGTGTCAGTCGGGAGGTCGGCCGCATCCCTCAGTGACACCCAGGAAGGACTTAATCCTGATCCTTCAAGTGTGGCGCGGTGTGAAGGCCGTTCCATCGTGTCGGCCAAGATCCGGTGATGCTGCAAGTTTGAATTTCAGGAATCTCACTGATCTCTGAATGTTTGGGGCTTTTTCAGATGTTTCTGATAAAATGTTATAAAAGTGCTCGTCTGCAGGTTTGAGAGAACGACAGTCGATACGGCAGTGCAGAACGGAACTAAAATAGACACACAAAGAACCAGGTGATCCAAACGCTGACCTTTCAGGACCGAGTCGACACCCTTAGAAATAAAGGTGCTACCCTTTCTGGTTCCTGGTAGAATCTTTTATAAAGATTCCTACCCTTTCAGAGGGCTATACCTAGAACCCAGTTTAAAGGGTTATACCTGGAACCATCAGCGAAAGGTTTCACCCAGAACCCTCACCCAGAGAAACCCTTCTATGGTGTAAAGGTTTCCACCCAGACCCCTCTCCGGGGGTCCTGTCCAGAATCTTTCCAACCTCCAGGGTGCTAACAAGAACCAACCTGAGAGGTTCTACCTTTTATATTCCAAGGGTTTTACCTAGAACCCAGCCAGGGTGTTCTAGCAACAATCCTTTTATATTTCAGGGGTTTTATCTAGAACCCACCCAGGGCGTTCCACCAAGAACCCTTGATAAAAGAGTTCTTCAGAAAATTGAACAACCCTCTCTTGGGTTCTGTCCAGAATCTTTCCACCTTCAAAGGGTGCTAACAAGAGCCCACTCAGGATGTTCAACCAAGAACGTAAGTTCCGACAGTTTTATCTAGAACCCATCCAGGGCGTTCTACAGAGAACCCTCCCTTTGATATTCCATTAGGTTCATCAAGAACCCGGCCCAGGGGGCTCTACCAACAACCCTTTTATATTGTAGTACAAAGAACCCTCGATGAAAGAGTTCTTCAGAGAATTCAACAATCTTCCCTGAGGTTCTGTCAAGAGTCATTCCACCTTCTATGGGTGCTAAGAAGAACCCACCCACAGGGTCCTACCAAGATCCCTTTAAATTCCAAGGGTTTTATCTAGAACCCACCCAGGAGGTTTTACCAAGAACCTTTTTACATTTCAAGGGTTTATCTAGAACCCACCCAGAACGTCCTACTGAAGAGTTCTGCAGAGAATTCAGCAACACTCTCTTGGGTTCTGTTCAGAATCTGTCCACCTTCTAAGGGTGCTAACAAGAACCCGGAAACCCTTTTATATTCCAGTAGTTTCATCAAGAACCCACCCAGCATGTTCTCTTAAGAACACTTTCATAATGTGTACATAGAGCCCTTGATGAAACTCTTTCTCCCAAAAAGGTTTCTTTGGATGAAAAGGATCCTTAATGGAGCCCCTATTCTTACAAAGACCCTTTGATGAGCCCTTTTTTCAATAAAGGGTTCTTCAGAAACAAGTGGTTCTGTGAATATATTGAACCTTTTTCATTTTCCCTCAAACAAATACATCTGAATTAATTTTCTTTTTCATGTGTCTGTTATCAGAAAGCAGATTTCGCAGAACATTTTCTGTTACGTCTTTCAAAGGCAAAGTAATAAATTTAAGGTGATTAGAAAAATAGAGGAAAAGGAAACGCATTAAGAGACAAATAAAAAAAAATACAACAAACAACATTATATTAAATTTGGGCGAGATTCAAGTTGATAACATAAAAGCATGTCTGTGAAGAGTCGGGGCTGTTTGTGAGCTCTGCTTCTGCAGAATCTCTGAATATTCAAAGGCGAACTTTGTCCTCAAAGCTCTCACAGAGGCTCAGAGATAAGACTGCAGGTGAGTCGACACAACCTGTGGAGCTTTGGTCGTCCTTGAGGCCGGTGTTAGTATCAGGCTGATGTGCATGATAATGTGGCATGAACGCTCCCTGTGTTCCACTTTGTCGCTCTCACAGCAGTGTGTGTGTGTGTGTGTGTGTGAGTGGAGATGGATGGGGTTCTTGTCCCAGTTTACATGGGGCTGCATTAGACTGGATAACACATGAGCATTGTGGGAGTTGTGTCCTTCACCTGAACACCTACATGTGGAGGAGAAACTCCCACCCAACAACAAGATGGATGAGAGCAGGTCGCAAGGAACCAAGGTCATTATAGCTAACTAAAACTAAACTAAAAACTAAAACTAGGTGGAAAAAAAACATTTTAGGTAGTTAAATGAAATAAAAATAAAAGCAAGACTAATAATAATATAATAATAATAATGATAATAGGCTCAGAGGCGCAACCTGCTCAAAAACACCAGTTTCCATTGGCTGCAAATATCCTGCTGTTAATTTATGTTTAATCATGGTGTTTTTCTGCGTGAAGGATTATTGAATGAAAATAAAAATAAATGCATCTCACAAACAGCTCATAAGAAATGACTTTAAAGCAGAGCGTCTCCTCCTCGCCACAGTAACAGCAGCCAGCTGTCGCAGTCACAGGCACAGTCACTGCAAATTATTTTCAGGCCTGGTAAATTGACCCTTCGCTAAGCCCCACCTCCAAACAGCAGCTGTCCAATCATAGCTTAGCGACCGTAACTGTCAAGCTTTCCATTTCTCTCCATGTTGATGGTGTGCAGGAGGCTCTGAGAAGAGCGATACTCAGCGTTTCATGAATCCGGACGGTGGCGTCTTTTTTGTCGTCTCTCAAAAACGTGAAACACAAGAGCACACGTGTGGTGAATGGATTAAACTCTGTAAACTCTGCAAACGTTAGCATGTCTGGCTAACTAACACTAGCTTACTAGCTGCAGTAACTTTACCTCCAGACTAACTTGTCAGATATCACTGCTTCTGTATTTGTTCTGTGGGGGTTTGAGGAGGAGGATGTGGGCTGATGAAGAATCAAAGTGGGTCGACGACGATGCATCTCTCTGTGGCTCACTGTCTCAGGTCTAAGACGAGTTAGCTGGTTAGCTTAGCTCTTATCCTGGCTGTGTTCCACAATCGTGGTCTAATCAAGTCCCTGCGCTTTCTTTGTCCAAATCACCGTTACATCGGTAGAGATGAAAATCATTTGCTTTTGTTTACGTCTCTTAGGATTCAAAGACCTTGTGTTTCAACAATTACTCCAGTTTCGATTTAAATCTGCCGTATCACGTAAACTTATAAATGCAGTGGAGATGGAAAGTTTGGCAGGCTTAGCGTTTGCTACAGGAGGGCGGGGCTTAGAAAGGGTCAATTGCATGCATTTGCTAAATTAACCTATTTGCATTTTCTCTCTATCAGTATTTTTCGCACTAGGGAAGAAACGCCCTTTGCATTATCATTAAGGACAAGTACAAATTGGAATTTTGTGCGTCTTGCACATTTGAAAGATACAATCCTTCATTATGCAGCATTGTTTGCAGTAATATCAAGTTAGCACCCTTAAAGTTAGGGAAGTATAAGTTCTGATATTAATTGATCCACTAAATTTGTTGTTTTTTTTTACAGTGAATAGGGCCCAGTTGAAATATAGACAACACTTAAGGCTCATTTGGGCTACAAAATCAACCAATATGACATGCTGGCAACAATTATCCCTTTTCTTTCTCCTTGTGTGATTTCCTTTGTTCAGAAATGTCAATGTAAGAGTGAGAAGACAGCTCCAATCCGGCTGAAAATAAAAGCCGGTGCCGGGTTGTTATTTTTACACAAAAACCAAAAGAAAAGATGACAGAGAATATTCAAGTCTGTCACACACAGAGCGGGCTGACATCTCGTTCTCCGAAGAAGCCTGGTGATTTCACAGAACTTCATCTGATCAATTAATCATCCAATGTCAGGCTGTGTGTTTTCAAAGCGATGCGTGTTATTGCACATAAATTCTGGCTGTTCT
This sequence comes from Lutjanus argentimaculatus, assembly GCA_034769285.1. Taxonomy (NCBI): domain Eukaryota; kingdom Metazoa; phylum Chordata; class Actinopteri; order Lutjaniformes; family Lutjanidae; genus Lutjanus; species Lutjanus argentimaculatus. The sequence goes on from JAWZSL010000064.1 coordinate 1,084,492, forward strand.
TAGATCTGCGGGTCCTGATATTTGGAGTCTGAAGCCTGCATGTGGAAGCAGAGGCTCCGGGCTCCGGCATTAATCATGGAGAAGGATGAAAGTGTCCCACACATGTCTGCTTCCCTCTGGGAAGTCTGCCTTTGAAAACTTAAACAGCTCCCAGGAACAGAAACTGACAGTTTCTCAGTGTTTACTCAATCTCAGATATTCCCTTAAGAAGAGAATAGTCAAAAATATCTTCCCGTGTGCACGATCCCTCCTCTCTTTTTTTTCCAATATATCATTTATCTTGTGTAAAGAGCTCCATCTCAGCGGGCCGTGTGAAATTTAATGCTCATAATTTGAATTAACTTTTAAAGGCAAACCTTGAATGTTAATTTGAATGTCATATTTTGTCCTTCACAGTATGAATTCAAACTGAAGAACATAAAGAAAAAGAAGGTGAACATTGTCATATCCACTGACTGCATCAAAGTGATTCTGCGCAAAAAGAAGAAGGTCAGTCCTTTAAAAAGTGGTTTTATTTTGAATTATAGCACCTTTTCACCTTTGTCACTCTCAACCCGAGGTGTTTTTTGTGTGTCGTAACAGAGAAAAGGGTGGTCATGGGATGAAAACACCATCTTGGTGACACAGGATCCCATCTACAGGTAGGTTCTCTAGATGTTATTTATTTTTTTCCAACATCTTTCATCATCAGTCTTTATTCTTTCTATATGTATTTCATATTTTGTAAAATTAAGAGCCAATCAGAGCCTGTCAGCTCATCGATCAGGTGACTGCCAGGTCAGGTGACTGTCAGTCGGTGGAGAACAACTGCAGCGCCTGGTCCCAAAAACTGTGGCCGCCTCAAATCTAACACAGATTTGATCCGGCGTGCATTGTGTGGCGATCGCACAATGCACAAGGCCTGGTTCATCTCAAACGCACCTATTGCTAACAAAATATTATCCCACAGTTCATCACATGCCAATTTAGAAACAGTGGCAAACAGTAGAAGTGATCTATATAGAAAACTTCTGACCATTTCATTATGGGAGATTTGGCCACTATTAGGATTTTATATCATTTGTGTCTGGCCCACGGCAGCCTGATGAATTTCTCATGTGGCCCCCCATGAAAAATAATTGCCCACCCCTGATCTCGCCATGAAGTCCAGGTTCTCTTGAAAAGTAAGAAAATAATGGAGATCCTGAAAGACACGTCCATGATTATTTTTTTATGAAGTCAGTCTCTGGATGTTATTAAATAAGCTTGTAACCAGCTCAGTGACATATCATGTTTTGTCTTTTTGTCTTCAACAGGATCTTCTACGTTTCACACGATGCCCAAGACTTGAAGATCTTCAGCTACATAGCGAGAGACGGACAGAGCAACATTTTCCGCTGCAATGTGTTCAAGTCAAAGAGAAAAGTAGGTTTAAATCCAGATCAACAGAAAAAAGCATAAAAGGAAAATCTGGCTGTCAGTAAATCCAATGAAAAGACCAAAACCAGCCATTAGAATAAGTATTTGTTAGCAGCATGAGTAGTAAGTGTCAAAGCGTAACATTAAACAAGATGGTGGACCCAAATGCAGACAGGGTGAAGCAGAAAATGTTCAATATGTATTTTAATAAAGCAACCGAAAATACAAAAAGCTAGTTGAAGGCTGGCAGGTACAAAACAAACAAATCCAGGAAGGAAAAAAATGAGAAACACAAAGTCCAAAAATCCAAAGTCCAACAAAGTGACACAGACAAAGAGAAACACAAAGAATAAATGGAACTAATCAGACACCGATGGAACTAATGATAATCAAAAAGGGCGGGAAAAAGGACAAAGACAGGAAGTAAAGTCAAGGCACATGAGGGAGGACCAGGACTACAAAATAAAACAGGAAATGACCAGAAAAAAAAAATCAAGACCGTGACAATAAGCCTGATATTTTTTTATTCTTCTGTGCCATGGAGCTCCACTGTTCTCCAGAAACTATGAACAACACATCAGTAATCAATGAGCCTCACTGCTGCTGCACTGAGCGACGTGTTGCTCCGTTATGATAAACATGGACACTGTGTTGTATTTCAAATCAACCCCACAGACACCGTGACAGCACCGAAACTAAACTACAAATATAACATTTTTCTTTTTTAGCTAGCTACCAAAAAACATAACTTTTTAAAATTTAGCTAGCTAGCAAACAGTGTAATGTTTGTTTGTTTTTTAATATTTTAGCTAGCTACCAAACAACATAACATTCTGTTAAAGAATACAGAGCAGGGGACAGTTTCCTCCAATTAAACGTATATTTCCTTCTAATATGTGATTCATGAAGAGGGAAATATGAGAAGCAGAAAAGCATTACCTGTGTCCCCCTGCTGATTTCATGATTTAAAAATAATAAATAAAAATTCTTTTGCTCTGATTATTCTTTGATTTTAACAGCAGCCTTATGTTGTTGTTATAGCTTCTATGAAAAGTATGAAATGTTACTGATAGTATTAATTATCTGTATTAAAAGTATTAAAAGTAGAATTAGTAGAGTAATAATAGTATTTTAATAGTATTAAAAGTTGAATTTTTGCTACAGTAACCATGCGACTGACTGCACTGCCACACACTGAAGTGCAGGAAAACAGGTCTCCCCCAAAACCCACTGTGTAACTCAAACCCTGAGCAAAATGACCAAAATACATCCTCCCTGTTAACCTGCCATCTCAGCTCTCCATCCTCTGTTAGCAGAGGGGAAGAAGAGTTGTTTAGTTGAATATGTTTGTCACTCATTGATCCTTTATCTGATCTGAGGTCAGATCTATGTTCTATGATCCCGACCGCAGAAGAACAAGGGAGGTATTATCATGGATTTTGTTGACAATGAAAAAAAAAGTAGAGCATGTCTCCAGCTTTAACCTTTAAAGCGACAGTTCTTGCCAAATTAAAAAATACATATTTTTCCATTGGCCTGTAGTGCTATTAATCCATCAAGATATTTTTGGACTGAGCTGCAGAGTTTTGGAAATGTCAGTCGTAGAGACGTCTGCCTTCTCTCCAGTATAATGGGACTAGATGGCACTCAGCTCATGGTGCTCAAACTGGCCAAAAATATCTTCGAACTTTCTTTCTACTGGGGAAGAAATTAGTTTTGGTAGTTTCTTAAAGGGATAGTTCACCCAAACATGAAAATTCAGTCATTATCTACTCACCCTCATGCAGATTGAGAGTCGGGTTTATTTTGTTAGTCCTGGAAAAAATGGAAAAAAGCATAAAATGCCTCCATACTACTCATCTGGTGTAATCCAAGTCTCCTAAAGTCCCGACATTCTGTTTGCTGTTTGTCAGGCTAAAAACAAGGTGGAAATAACATTTTGTTTTGCATGTTGGAGCTTTAGGAGACTTGGATTACACCAGATGAGCAGCATGGAGGCATTTCATGTTTTTATTCTGTTGCTTTTTTAACATTTGAAAATTTGTCACCATTAACTTCCATTGTTTAGGAGATTCTGCAACACTGTTTTCCTGTGAAACTCCAGCAGTGTTTTGTGAATTAAAAAACTAAACCCGACCTTTAATCGACATGAGGGTGAGTGCCATCAAGACCCTTTATACTGGAGAGAAGGCAGACATCTTTTAGGCAGATATCTCCAAAACTTTGCAGCTCACAACAGCACTACAGGCCAGGGGAGAAATATCTTTGGGTGAACTGTCCCTTTAAGTGGACTGTAAACGAGTATGAATCGCTGCATTTTGTTTTCAGCTCCACGTTCTGTACGTCGCTCCTGATGATGGCATTATGCTCATAGTCTCAGTGATGTATCGTCCTGCTGGACCTCAGAATCAGAGGCCTCATGTGTGTTTATGGCTCCTGAAAATTAATGGCTTCTCCTCAAATCTCCACATATCTGCATACGAAGCAGAGACATTTTTTTTTCCTTCGTGACAAAGACGGAGCATCAGTGAGGTTGACTCCCATCCCTTCACCATGGATACCAGACAGACAGTGACTTAGTGAAGCTTGAATACTAATCATTCCTGGTGGGAAAGAAAAAGAAGAGGGAGCTTTTTTTTTTTTTTTTTTTTTTTTCACTTAAAGACATTTTTGCCACTGCTTGAACGAACACCCACCACATTGTCAGGGACGCGGCCAGCGGTGCCTCGCTGCCTCCCCGGGGCTGCGGGAGCCTTATCGGAGCAGCGCAGGCCGGGCATGTGTGCTGAGTAGGAGGAGATGGGCCGGCTGATAAGAGGAGATTTGATTTATTTTCATCGTGGCATGTTGCGGCCCAGCAGGGCTTTTAGATGTCAGCTCGGTACATCAGTACAGCCTTTTGTATTTGGACTTGGGCGAACTGGTCGTTTAATTTTTAAAACAGAATGAACATTTGTAATGGTGGAGCAAAAAAAAAAAAAATCAATTTCATGACTTTATTCCTGCATTATTTTCTCTTGATTGAGCTACTTTCGAGCCTGAGTTACGCTGACTTTTTGACTTAATGCCTTGAGGCAGGGTGATCCTCCAGAGGCACATTTTATTTCTGCCACTATTCAATATAGAAAACACAAAAAACTCACCTTTAGCGAGATTGAAGAAGGACACGGTGGATAAAATTTAATTCCAGAGGATTTAAGACGCTGCTGCTGGACTGCATATTAGAGCTTTAGGAAGAAAAGAAGCCTTGAAATCGATCAGGGAAGTGCTGGTGTCTCAAAGGCCTGAGTGTTCAGCTCAGGAAATACTGACACCACATTTAAGCCAGGACAAAAATTAATATTTAATTTGTTTAATATTGCTATTGAAGCAGATTTGGGAACAATTAAAACACCTTATTTTCATCATTGATTAATCTGCCAACAGCCTGAACCAAAAAGAGAGCCAGTTTTCTGCCACGTAAGGCAAAACAAAGCAGCAAATACGAGAATAATTAGATTTTTTTTTTATTTAAGCTTGAAAAAAGTGACTTGGTACAATCATCAAAATGGTTTCTGATCAATCAACTAATCAATTCAGCTTCAGTTAAAGGTACAGTGTGTAAGATTTACAGAGATTTATGTATTTAAGCATGTTTTCATCAGTGAATAATAACCTGAAAATAAGAATTGTTGTGTTTTTGTTACCTTAGAGTGAGCTGTTTATTTCTACAAAGGCTGTCATGTTGCACCGCCATGTTTCTGCAGTAGCCCAGAATGGACAGAACATCAGTGGCTTCTTGCGAGTTTCGTAGCCACCGTACTTGTCCTACACACTTGGAAGTGGACGGTGCAATCTGTAAGCCCACTGGTAGATGCCACTATAATCAGGGGTCTGCAACCGTTGCAATCTGTCTGCAGCAGCAACTATTAAAGGGATAGTTCACCCCCCAAAAAATGAAAATTCAGTCATTATCTACTCACCCTCATGTCAGTTGAAGGTCAGGGTTAGTTTTTTTTAGTCCAATGCTGGAGTTTCACAAGAAAACAGTGTTGCAGAATCTCTGAAACAATGGAAGTGAATGGTGACCAGTTTTCAGATGTAAAAAAAACAACAGAATAAAAACATAAAATGCCTCCATACTGCTCGTCTGGTGTAATTCAAGTTTCCTGAAGTCCCAACATGTAAAGTTGACTCAAAAAATGTTATTTACACCATGTTTTTAGCCTGAATCTTCACTGTAGATCTTTAGCTTGGAGCCACATTTACATGCACACTGTCTGTGTGTGTGTGTGTGTGTGTGTGTGTGTTGTGACAGTGTGCAAACAGCATGTTGGGGTTTTAGGAGACTTGGATTACACCAGATGAGCAGTATGGAGGCATTTTATGTTTTTATTCTGTTGTTTTTTTTACGTCTGAAAATTGGTCACATTCACTTCCATTGTTTGGGAGATTCTGCAACAGATTTCCTGTGAAACTCCAGCAGTGTTTTGTGGACTAAAAAAATAAACCTGACCTTCAATCGGCAAGAGGGTGAGTAGATAATGACTGAATTTTCATTTCTGACTTGAATTGTTTTGGATTTGGCATCTATAGACTCAAGACTAGACACCTGCAGAGTTTAGAGGAAAGGTGCTGAGCTGTAGATGCAGGTTTTAGTTGACAAATTATTAAAACTTTTCATTTAATTTAGTGTAGAGGTAAACATTTTTACAGTTGGAGAATTTAAGAATCACCGTAGGCCTACATCTACATGAGTGACAAAAACTTAGTTATTTATTTCCACACAAATGTCACTTTTATTTGTCAAAGTCTCAGGGCGCCACAGGAGAGGGGCAAAAGAACCAAAGAGAAAAAAAACACACTAGTCAAGTCAAACATATAAGATAAATTAAAAAAAGTATTACATATATAAAAACAAGTGGGACATGATAAAACATACAAGATAAGAAGGTATTATTATTATTATCATTATTCGTAAGAAAGGGAGATAATAACAATAATAATACTGATTCCTAAAACAAATACGTTTGTGAAAAATGAGTTTTCAATTTGCTTTCCACTAAATCCCTCACACTTGTCCTTTAAACAAGGTCATACCTGATTTTAATACAGTAATAAAACACAGTCAGCAACAATCAACACATTTTGAGGAGAAAATATGTAGGTCTCAGCTTTTGTGTAACATAAAGGAATAATTTGACATATACGAAAGTGCTTGTCTGCTTTCTTGCGTTAGATGAGAAGATCTTTTCATCAAACTGTCAGCAGCTGTCAGCCTACTTACTGCACCCAAAATAACATACTGCTCCTTTAATATCACTGACGTCGTGGTTTTGTTTGGTGTTCTTTGTTTGTTTGTTTTTATATATTGTACATGAGTCAGTTCTTCACTTTTCATTAAATATTTCGAGGTTGTTTTATCAGGTCTGTATATGACTCATCATAGCAACATGTCATAACTTAAATCTTTAAAGAAACAATATGTAAAAACTCAACAAAAATGAGTACTGCAGAACAGCAAATACAGAGTTGGAGCCACAGACGGTATATTAAATAGGTCGAAATGTTATTTAATATACCGCCTATGGTTGAGTTGTTTCCCTCCTCCCCAGACTTGAGGAGGCTCAGGCAGGCTGCAGGAGCACTGCAGGAGTGCAAGACAAACGCAACATTTTAATTTAACAATAATAAGCAATGTCAAGCCTGACACTGTGAGTTGATCAGTTGTTTATAACAGTCAGGAGTTATAAGCCTGGTATCCTGAAAACAAAAGCCCACTGCTCTGAAAATACACTCTGGAGTTGGAGTTCAGTGACTGCCTGCCAAACTCCATTAACATTTTGATCAATTTAACCGTAATAAACATCTACTACTTCTAAAAGATTATTAATGATTTCTTACGACTCATAAACAGACACTTAACTAATTCGGCAAACATTCGGCATCAATTTTAACTAATTTTATGATTTATTACAGCAAATATATTACAGATTTCTCCTTTAAAGTTAGGGTAGGCAATATTGTTTTGGTATCATTAAGAAATTATTTCATAATGCTCTTATATTGGAAATCAAGTAAACTGAGACAGAACTAGAGTTCTGCACTTCCTCTTGGCTCTGCTTGCAGACTTTAGAGATTCTGGCCCGTGACGGTAAACTTAAACCAATCACAGGTCATCTGAGACCGGGCGTTGCTATTGGCTGTTCTACTAGTGCAGCTGCGAGTGCATGTTCCTTTGGTGAGACCCTGAATCAATGGCTGAAACTCCTGAAGGAAAATTTGCAGTAAAACTGAATTATTAGACAGAGAACAGGCGCAGGACTCTGTCAGCTCACTGGGTTACTTTTGACTTCACCTACAGTTGTGTTCATTCACGTGTCACGGGGCTTTTGCAGAGCCTGAGAAGAGAGGGTCGGTGGCAGATTGGAGTTTCTGGAGAAAGAAAGCACCAGAGTCACTCTGATGCTGGCTCCTTTATTGGCAGGAGGGAAGCTCAGAGTGTATGTTTCCAACTTTTGGGATTAAATAACCCTCAACCCTCTGCAGCAGCGACCCACAAGAAATCGTGGACCTGTGGACTGGCCAGACGAGATCTCAGCATTTGTTTTGTAAACCTTTGAGATGAAAAGGCAGATTTATTTTCACTTCTGCCTTTCAGCTCCTCTGCAGCATTGATCCACGGAGAAATTACAGCCCCACAGACCGGCCAGACAAAAGCTCAACTTTTGTTTTATTACATACAGCTGATGTCTGTTAGTCCATGCTCGCTCATGATTGCCTCGGTAAACTGTTACCTGTGCACACGAAACCTAACTCAGATAAGACTCAACAATCAACTGTTTTTAGGCTGTCTACCTACTGCAGTTTAAATACTCACCTAAAGCAACATGGAATTAAATCTTTGCAGAAAATGTTGCCTCTGAGGAAACAGGGTGATATGCAGAGATCTACCATTACATTCGGATCCAGTTGCTAATTTCTGAGTTATTGCTAATTGAACCCTCCCCTGATTGATGACCTGGTGATGCTGACACACCTACTGAGCCTCCTGCAATAACAACAAACTTTATCTTCACTCGCTCTGACATCAAAGTTACTCGCCTCTGAAATAGACCGATCCATCACTGTGACAGCAGGATGTATGCAGAGTAGACAGACAAGGACGAGCAGCCGGAGCTCTGTGCTCGTAATATCTTAGGACTTTAATTTGGTCCCCTCCCGTTTCCCCTCTGTCTTCATTTTGCACCTCACATTCTGCCCCATTTTCCTCCTGCTGTCTATTTTTTATCTCATTCCTCTTTACCTGCGCAGACAAATGCACACACGCTCATTTATCTACCCTCTTTTCTTCCTGTGCAACTCATTTGGCACCTCATTTTCTCCCCTGCTGTGTCTCTTCATTTTTGCATCCTCCCTTGTTGTGCTCCTCCTGCTGCTGCTGCTGCTGCTTCCCCCGCCCCTGCTCTCAAAAACCCCCAAAACACACACGCACACACACACACACTTTTCCTCTATGTGCTCCCTCAGTCTCAGGCCATGAGGATCGTGCGGACGGTGGGTCAGGCGTTCGATGTGTGTCACCAGCTGACCCTGCAGCAGAAAAGCGATGACCAGGACGATGAAGAGGGGAAGGCGGAGGAATCGGAGGCAGTGCCAGGTGACTCACACCTACACACACACACTCACACACACATCCAGTCCGGTCTCTCTGCTATCTCCATCTCTCTCCTTCCCGTTCTCCTTCTGTCACACACACAAACTCAATCTCCTTTCTTCTCCTCACACAGCAGCGCACACACAGTCCTCAGGCCTTCTTCTTCTTCATCTTCTTCCTCTTCTTCCTCTCTCCTTTTCTGTCTCTCACAAACAAAAACTCTGAGCGCCTGAAGAAATAAACAGTGGCAACTGAGCACACACCTCTCTGAGAAAAGATGTCATCATCCAGTGCAGAGACTTTTTTTTTTCATGCTGCGGCTGCAGATGTGCTTTGGTCAGGTTTGGAAAGTTTATGTTAAGAATGCATTCAGAAACAATTACTTGATAAAAATCTACTCAGTAATCTAATCCAAGTATCACAATAATAAAGTGATTTAATTACTTTCTCTAACTTTTGGATTATCTCAACACCAAATACGGTGAAATTGTTGAGACAAATAGAATTTCTGTTTAACTAACGTTAGAAGTTGGTCTGTATAGCTAATGTTAACGGCTGTCGGTATAGCTAGTGTTAGCAGGTGGTCTGTGTAGCCAATATAAATGTTTGGTCTGTGTAGCTAACATTAGCTATTGGTCTGTGCATCTTACATTAGCAGCTGGTCGTGTAGCTAACATTAGCAGTTTGTCTTTCCTGCAAAAGCTTCATTAAATTAGATGGATTTCTGGACTTCTGTGTAGCTAACATTAGAAGTTGGTCATTGTAGCCAAAGTTAGCGATTGGTCTTGGTAGCTAACGTAAGCAGTTGGTCTGTGTAGCTAATGTTAGCAGTTGGTCCTTCCTGTAAATGTTTATGGATGATGACAGTGTTTTCACAGCTGAAGGCAGAACTGTCACTGCACTGTGATGTTGTTCCTCTTTTCTGATTTAAGGACAAAATAATGGAAACATTTCCACACATTTAAAGCTTTTCTTCTCTGGTGGCCGTGATAATTCATCGGAAACTATAAGATTAGCTGATTTCACTGAGACTAGAAAATTGTAATCCTGCTAATAATCCCCATTTTCCCCTAAATGTATCTGTTATGTATGATTACATCTTTCTTTTCTGTAACTGAAATGGATTGCAGTTACCTTTTTTGTGTCCTAATAACATAATACAGTTGCACGTAATCCATTACTCACCAAGGCTTTGGGTGAATTGTGTGAGCCATTGATCAAAAACCTTGTGAGGGGTTTCTGCCAGCTGTTTGCCTGCTGCAGCTGCTGCTGCTGTCACTGCCTGTAGATATGTTTCAAGCTATAAAGCTCAAAGTAAAAACACAGCATGACAGTCCCCAGTTATATTTGTCTGGTCTCTCTGCAGCGAAGAAGAGGTTTGCATTGTCAGAGGAGACCGACCTTGAAGCCACTACAGAGGAGAGCATTGAGTGCGTCTCTTCATCAGACCCGGAGAAGAGCAAAAAGGAAGAGGGCCTCGGTGACGATGGAAAGGTAGAGTATGGAAGTTGTCCTTGATCATTTGTGTTGCTCATACAAAGCCCTACTTTTTTTTCTCTATTATTTCAAGTCCTCTTTTCTTCCTGCTCCATTAGAAACAGGAGGTTTTGTAAATCCTGCAGAGATGAAGCCAGCACTGCAAAGTGTAATTTATGGAGGCTTATGGCACCACTCTGAATGACACAGCAACTAAAATACAGGGCTGCAGCTATAACACATTTTCATTAGTGATTCTCATCATCAATCTGCCATTTATTTTCTCAATTAATCAATTAATCACTTGGTCCAGAAAGATTGTAAAAATTCAACTTGAAGCCAGACTTTTTAAATTACTAGTACAGCAAATATTTACATTTGAGAAACAACAACCTGTGAATTGTTGTTTTTGTTGTTGTTGTTGTTGTTTTAAAAATGGTTTAAAGGACTGGTGTTTACGATTTAATGGCATCAAGCGGTAAGCTTGCAAACTGCAAACACGTCGTCTCACCCTCCCCTTCCAAGCATGTATGATACTTACGGGTGTGGATTTAGTCATTTTGAGGCCTAATGCAAATGCAGGCATGGGCCGTGGGTGTGTTAACTAGTCAGGCATTGATTATGGGAAATGTAGGATTCAGTATTTTTAGAGTTTGACCCATAATAAAGACTAAAGGGCAGGATCTTGTAGCCTCTGCAGAATGTCTCTGCATGTCCAAAACTAAATCACTGGAGTCCTCCCTGAAAGGATTAACTGATAACTTTTCTGACGATGGACTAATTGATTAATCAGCTAATTGTTTCAGCTCTGTTTTTAACTTTTAATACCCATAAATCCTGAAACTGAACTGCCTCACTGAAGTTCTCTTTTTCAACCCAGATGTGACACAAACAAGTTACTAAATCACGGATAAAACTGGATAAACAGGATGTATTTTCGCAGAGCATATTTTATTTTTCAATATTTTAGAAAAAAAATGTATCTTAAAGTCAGTTTAATAAATAATCCTGTGTAGCTCAGAGTCATGATGAAAGTTTGGCATCATATGGAGCCACGGAGGGATGCAGAGCGCGCTACCACGTCCTCCAGGCTTGTTTGTGAAGAAATGCTCCAGAAAGCTGCTTAATATTGATGTGATCGTATGGTTTATTAATGAAAACATTGCAAGCTTTTCTAGCGCCGCTCTGCTAATCCTGAGATGTCAAACAAGCAGCTCTCTGCTCTCTGGTATTTGTCAGCTCATTTTCTAACCCAACTCTCTGTGACACTGTCGGCTGTATTACCCACAAGAGACAACTGGAGAGGAGTTAATTGGGCGGATGTTACATCTAATTACATGATGGCTGCCTTCGCTTTATTATTTCAAGATTATATGAAATTTAACAGCAGTATTTCATGTCCGGATCTCACCTGCAGTTTTTTCTCCTCCTTCTGTGTGTAATTTGAAGGTCAAGTGTCCTTCACAGTCCACCGTATTGATCGACCATCACAGATATGACAGATAAGTTGTGTCCTCCACGGCTGCTCTGCCCACAGCAGCACTCTAACATAATTGAGTGAGTCATAATTCCTGTATGGTCAAGCCATCTAACAGCAGCCCGTCCAGTCAATCTGATTCCACTGACTGAATCCCCATTAAATCATCTCCACAATTAGATTAAATGATGCTGCTCTTTATTTTGTATCAGTAGATATGCAGCATGACTGATGTATCAGGCTGCATCATGTACAATCTTTAAATGTCCCAATATTTGAGCTAAACTTAAAGCTGCTATGTGCATTATCTTTATATTGAAGTTGATTGAATGACTACATGTATGTGAAAGGCATTTTAACGTCTTTCAGCTGATTGTTTTGGTTTTACGACACTCTCACCGCTCTCGTAGCGTCATTTTCTGCAGGTAGCTGTTAGCGTAAAAAAAACAGCTCTATGCTACCTGCCCAGCATCAAACAGCAGGCAGCTACAGTTAGTGACTAGCTAGTAAAAACAGTGGAACATCAAGCTGATAAAGAACCAAGAGACATTTTTTCAGGGTAAGTAGAGACAAACACTGCCAAAAAGAGACTGAAAATTGGACCTGCATTCATCGGACCGGCAGTAACATATCCAAATAGTTTGCTAACATGATAGCCATATCAACTCAAAGCTAAACCACGTAACATTTCTGCATTAAAATGTCTAAAATTGCCAGACATATGGTTTATATTTTGAATAGTGTACTTATAATTATCCCAAATGTTTACAACAATATTCAAGCACAGAGATATCTGTAATTTATTCAAGGTAACAGTGCATTTCCTGCTAGCTAGCTAGTTGCTATAACTTACGGGATTCATCAGAAGTCTTTAATACATTACATTGTCCATGTTCACTGGGTTGCATTCATCAGACCACCTGTAACACATCCAAATACATGCTAATGTTGCTAAACAAGGCAGTTTGCTAACATGTTAGCCCTATCAACTTAAAGCTATAACATGTAACATTTCCGCATTAAAAATGCTAGATACGTGTTGTATATTTTGTACTTGCATTATTCCAAATGTTTCCAACAATATTCAAACACAGAGAAATCCCTAATTTATTCAAGGTAACACTGCGTTCTCTGCTAGCCATTGCTGGCTAGCCACATTAACATTTCCAGATAAATGCTAAATAAGGCAGTTTGTGAACGTGTTAGCCTTATCAACTTAAAGCTTTAACATGTCACATTTCCACATTAAGAATACTAGACATATGTTATATATTTTGAGTTGTGTACTTACAAATCCCGAATTTATTCAATGTAACAGTGCATTTCCTGCTAGCCTTTGCTAGCAGGAAATGCTGCTAGTTGCTATAACTTCAGGGAAAACTCAAAGGATTTGTCAGGAAGGCTACGTCCTGCTCAGGACCAATTAGCCCAGTTAGCGACTAGGTGGTGAACATAGTGGAGCACTTAGCTGCTAAAGGGACAGATATTTTTTTATCAGGAGTAGGTAGAAACCAACACAGGGCTAGAAAGAGAGAGAATATCAGATTTAGATCCATCAGACTTCCTGAAACATGACTCCAAATAACTGTTAATGTTGCTGAAAAAGGCAACGATTTGCTAACACGTTAGCCGTATCAACTTAAAAGGCCGTCGTAGGCCCGCCTTCAGCTTGTACATGGCAGCAGAAAATGACTTAAAAGTCTAAAATGTCAGTAAATACCAGGCTTTGGTGTTCGCTGCTCAAAATCAAAGACCAAGCTCTTTTTTTTTTTTGCACTCATCTCACAGTTCGCCTGTAATTCAAGTGGAAATCTATCACAGAAGCAGGTAGCAGTACAAAATCTTCCATCAACAGCCGCCTCAATAGAGCACCCACGGCTTCTGTATTGATCTCCCTTTGGTGTGAAATACAACTACCTCTTTCTTTTCTTTTCTTTTTTTTTATTTATCCGACTTGACATGGCAGATACAGCATTGATCTCTCTCCCTCTCTCTACCTAAAAGCTCACTCCGCCTCACCCTGTCCACATGCACCACACACACAGATCAAACAAACACACTGAAAAGTTATATTTGGAAAAATGTTAGAAATCAAATCACAAAGTAAAGTAGCAGGAGTCTGATTTTAGGGCGGCACGATGGCGCAGTGGTTAGCGCTGCCGCCACACAGCAAGAAGGTCCTGGGTTCGAATCCCCGAGCCGGCAGGGCCTTTCTGTGTGGAGTTTGCATGTTCTCCTCGTGTCCGCGTGGGTTCTCTCCGGGTACTCCGGCTTCCTCCCACAGTCCAAAGACATGCAGCATAATAGGTTGATTGGTGACTCTAAATTGCCCGTAGGTGTGAATGTGAGTGTGAGTGGTTGTGTGTCTCTATGTGTCGGCCCTGCGATGAACTGGCGACTTGTCCAGGGTGTACCCCGCCTCTCGCCCAATGTCAGCTGGGATAGGCTCCAGCCACCCGCGACCCTCATGGATAAGCGGTTACAGAAAATGGATGGATGGATGGAGTCTGATTTTAAAACCACTTCTTTACACTCACGCTTTCATGTGATGTTTTACTTTCCACCCATCCTATACATCTTACTTTAATTATACCGCAGCCCAGTCTGCAGCCATATGTTCTCTTGCTGTGACATATTGTTTATTGTTGAATTTAATTAAACCGGTAATATGCAAGATTCTTGTTCTGTTATATATTTATTTTGGTAGCATCTTTCCCATTGCTGTGGAGGTTTTCCACTGCAAGTTTGGGACTGTGAAGGTTTTTTTCTTGTATATTTGCAGGTGATGCTTATGTTTCTATGTGTTCATGGTGCCTATAGACACTCTATAACTATTCCAAACAAACCATTTACAGTTTTTCTCAGTCATTTTGGCTCATTTTTCTGAAACAGTCTTAACTTTCTCTGTCACAACTGCAAAAGGTAGTTGTTTCAAAACTTAATTTTTGTGTCAGGAAAACTGGCCAAGGCCACCAAAAGTTGCAAAGCTGCAAATTTTTCTTCTATTCAAATCTTTTTTTTTTTTCTTTTTTTTTTTACACTGATTGCTTACTGCACAATGCAACAGTCCCTCCAGGATTTCATGGGCTGTTTTGGGGATTGTTGCAGCCTTCCTAAAAAAAGATGTGATGCTTTTAGACTTTTTTGCAATGAAATCGCAGGAGCAAGTGAAAATCGCAAAATAAAGTTGGGATTTTTTACATATGATTAATTACAACAGAAGGCAGCTTGTCCGAGGGAGAATAAAACCTGCACTCTATTCTGAGTGTTATAAGTAACCTCATCAAAAAGGCTCACAAGTACAAAAACTCCAACAAAATCTGCTTTATTTGTAGATAAAGAAGTGCCCAGAGTGTTCATAAATGTTCATAACAATGACAGACCTGTTCTTTTCAGTACCTGTGACAAAGTAAAAAAATATAAATGCAAAAATTTAGTGAATAACAAAACAGAACATTGATGTCAAATTTGCAGAAAAGTAGCAGAGTTTGGACAAAATTGCAAGGCTGCGCAGAATTCAAGGGGATTGGTTCAATTTGTGGGAATTGTGATCACAGCTTCCTGGAGGGACTGATGCAAGAATGTTAGTTTTGTTTCTCTGAATGCTGCTGCATATCACACTCAGCTTTACATTCAGCTTCCAACAGCAGGTAAAAGTTTACTGGTAAAGGTTAATACAGGTTTTCTCAATCGTTTTGGCTCATTTTTCTGAAACTTTAAGTGTAACTCTTTCCTGGGACATCAAAACTCTGTTTGCGAAAGCTTGTAACTTACCCAAAACATTTAATTCTGTCATAGTTTGGGTTTTTCTGAGTCACTCCCTGTTTTATTTTGGTATGTTTTCCTTTGTGTGTCCTTGTTGGTTTTACTTCCTGTCTTTGTCTGTTGTCTCTTTTTGATCACTGATTATTTTCACCTGTTCTTGATTGCCCCTCATTTAATCCTGTGTCTGGTTCGTCCTCGTCTCATCGTGAAGTCTCCTGTTTTCTCTTTGGATTTTTACCCCTGTTTGTTCCCCTCTGTGCTCTTTTGGATTTTTGCATGTTGTTGTGTGTTTTTTCCTTCCTCATGTTTAAGATTTATTGTTTGGGATTTACTTTGCCTTGTTTGAAGACTCTCCCTGCCTCACATTCACATTGTTCACATTCATGTTTGTTCATTAAATATCACTGAACTGCTCCCATCTGTCTCCACTGTCTGTGATTTCAATGAGAAAAACTGTAAAGGAATGAAATTCTCTTTACATTATTTTAATGTTTTTGATGAAGTATAGCGCCCGGTTTTCATCATCATCTCTGCCGTAGGTGTCCAGTGACCCCTCTCTCCTGCTGAGCTCCCCCATCCTTGGAGCCTCTGTTTCGGGTCCGGCGGCAGCTGAGGCCTCCTGCTCTGAAGCGCACCAGGTCCACCTCCTCCAGAAACAACTGCAGCAGCAGGAACAACAGGCGCTGGCTGCTTCAGCACAGGTACTGGTGTGTTTCTTTCTTTCTGAATTCATTCAAATGCAAAGTATTTTATTAAGGACTACAACACAAATAACATCCTAAATAGACCACAAACATCAGCACTGAACATAAAGATCAATATCCACCTCGTATAATGTCGTCTTGCAGCTGAGCAGAGCAGTCTGTAGCTCTAAATAGAGGAAACTGTGAGCAGCAGAACACGATTAATATAGCAAGTTATGCTAAACATTATTGATCTGCCTGTTCTCTGCTCACGTACCAGTAAAATCAGCTCCCATTGTTTCCCTCGCTGTAGTTTCTGTGGTTGCCATGGTCACACTGCGAGCTGCAGCGACAAGCTGCAACAAAGTTGAGCCGTTATAAACTCTGACAGCAGCGACAAAGAGTCATGCACATTCATGAGAGCGAGAGCTGCCGCTGTGTTTACCTTGAGAATGATGCAGGCTGTGTGAGAGCAGACACGTTAGTGACTGTGCAGCTGTGTGACACTGAGGAACTGTGCAGCTCTGACTTAAATGTGATTATGGTATAATGCAGGTATGATGCTAACCATTTTCATCATCTTAGTTTAGCATGTTAGCATGCTAATATTTGCTAAAATACTACAAATATTAGATGAATGTGGCCTCTCATACCTTTGGCTGGAGCAGAGGTGTGATAATATCAGTTGCAGTCGAGCAGGGTTAAAAGATCTGTTCCTGCAGAAGGGGCATTATGAGCTCCTTTGATCTATACTGTGAATTTAAAGAGGACTTTAAGTTTGAAAAGTATCTGCAGACATTCCCAGGCTATTTGTGACTTTCGAGTCTCCAGTTGCAGAAGAGATAACAGGAAGATGCAAAGGTCTGGAAAAGGATAAAAGGTTTTGTACTTTGTGTAATGAGAAATTGTTTGGGGATGAATTTCATGTTTTGTTTGAATGTAAAAATTCAACCATTGTTGAGTATAAAAGCAGGAACCTGCCAAAATACTTTGTTAGTCATCCGTCCATGTTTAATCTTATATTGTTACTGCAGACAGATAAATCAGGTGTAGTAGATAAATTAGGTGCTTTTTAGAACAACGTTCTGCCTTTATTTCAAATGACCTAGTTTGTCATATGGGTCTATTTTGGTAATTTACCAGTGTATTGTTGCTTTGTTTTATGTTTGTACTCTATACCATGATGTGTGGTCTAGAATAATTAAATAAAACTGAACAAAGTACAGCTGAGGCTGATGGGAATATCTTAATCATTAGTTTATAATAATAGTCATAAATAAAAATATTGGACAAAGTGAAATTTTGACGTGACGATGGTGGGAGATGAAATCCCAGTTATTATTCATCCTGAGGAGGAAATGAAATTTCTTTTTTCAGGTCAAGGAAAGCTTTACAAATATAAAACCAGCATGGATCTAAAATTCATAATAAAGTAATAACTGTCCTGTCAGCAGTTTTAAGAGACATCTATCAGGTGAAAAATGCTTTTTGGGCTGAATTTTTCCTGTTTCCTGTACTTCCTGGCTCAATTATGCTGAAAAGAAAACCAAATTTAGATGGTTAAAAAAATGTTGCTGGGGGCCTGTCAAACCTACATATGTAGTCCTGTTTAAGTTAGCGACTGTTAGCCAAGCTAACTAAGCAGCTAGCTAAAGATTAATGTGGATCAGCTAGCTAATTACCTCATGTTTTGCTTTCTGGGTGCACCGGTTTCCACCGGTTTCCTGGACTAAAAAACTAAACCTGACCCTCAGTCGGCA
This sequence comes from Lutjanus argentimaculatus, assembly GCA_034769285.1. Classification (NCBI taxonomy): domain Eukaryota; kingdom Metazoa; phylum Chordata; class Actinopteri; order Lutjaniformes; family Lutjanidae; genus Lutjanus; species Lutjanus argentimaculatus. Next base: position 1,102,687 of record JAWZSL010000064.1, read on the forward strand.
TGAGGGTGAGGAGATAATGACTGAATTTTCATATACTGTCCCTTTAAGTGACTACATACTATATGTGACTTTTTACAGGTCCTCCACTAACATCTTTTAGCAGCTTCAAAAATGTGGTTTTCCTTTTAACATAGAGGAGTCTCACACGTCTAGCATACCTCAGTTCCAAGAAGGAAAGGGACTTTGGAAAGTTCAATATAATATACAGTTTTAGCTGTTTAAAACAGTTTGTCAATGTAAAGTTTGGCCAACTGATGAAAACAAAAGTCAGTTTCGAGATCATACAGGATGGAGCCTTGTTGTCAGAGAAGCCAGCCTTTCAACTTAGCATGTTTCCATGATCTCAGATGACATATCATGGTCATTAGTTTTAAAATTTAATAAATATACTACATATGTCTTATTTAAAATGCAAAGCAAAACCCCCTGATTAAGATCACAGGAAAGGTTCGTGTTGCTTGACACAAAAACTTTCCGAACACATAATGAAACAAATCAAACAGATGAATCACAGTTTTATTTAATGTGGAGAATAATAATTAGAATGATGCACTATTTCCATTTTCAATCAGCGATGTGTTAAATGAGATGTAGCGAGACAGATCAGACTAATAAATTCTCACCTCTTTCGTTCCTCTGAACTTTCATATAAACTTTTGAAAAGTTTTACATCAGATTTAATATGCCTGAGCCACGGTTTCAGGGCCTTTGAACATTTAGATAAAAGTTTTAGATTTTCTAGCTCAGTGTGGCCGATCTCATTGATAGTCATTGATTCATGATGATGTCATTACTGTCAGAAGAGTGAAACTTCTGACTTTGAACAGACTCCACATTTAAGAGTCACTGCAGAATTTAATTAGCAGGTTTCCTCTTAATCACAGAATAGTTTTTGATAAATTACTGTGTAATGAGAGTGAACAATGGAGCATTTCAGAAATGATAGAATCCCTTCCAGTGAAACAGAAAACTTTTCTTATGCCTTCACGCCAGCGTCAGCCGCTGTCGGAGGCGTTATTTTTATATCTCAGGAACACTTGGACAGAATTCCTTCAACGATTCAAAAAATTAACTTGATTAATCGCAGTTAAAATACTACATATTATATAAACTAGTATTACTTGTATTTTCTTCTATTCTTTCTTATATAGTATTGAAGGATGTAATACAGTTAAACCATTACAATTTAAGGATGCAATTTTACAGATTGGTGAAAAATAATAACACTACATTTTGATTAGTGTATTAAATAAATGCCTATGTATCCGTCTGCACACCTCAACTTTCATAAACAAGTCACATCCATACAGTCTATGGTCACTTGGTTGTGAATGGAGAATATTGTCCCCCTGAAGCTGCCGTACATCTGACAGGCCACCGTCCGTTCATAGGAAACACTCGCGGAGTTACAACTAGTCTGATTGTCACTGTCACTAACACTGTCAGACCAAGACTTTAACAGTGTTTTACACTCTCGTTGTGATCAAACCACCGATTGCAGCGAGTTTTACCCGATCACGGGCAGAGTCGGACGGCTCTTCACGGGCAGCGGGTGGGATGAAGCTGCTGATGAAACGGGACGCGCTATTTAATCCTCAAATACGGGACGATTCCGTATTTCGGCGGACGGGTGAAAATCTCAGTGGCGACACAGACCACAGACTGTATACACAGACAGACTCTACCTAAGTCACGTGACGCATTAATCATGCGTTAATTTTTTTTTTTACACGTTATTGTTTCCAGATTAATCACATGCGTTAACACGTTAACTTTGACAGCCCTAGTACAAACGTTTACTTGGACTCAAAGATGAATTGATTAAATTTTGGCAGTCAAAGGTGAAAAGCTCAGTGTCGCTGGGACTTCATGTCTGTCCTATTCTTGTGAATGTGACCTCTCAGAACACTTAGATGGAATGTCTTCAAATTTGGCACAATTGTCCACTTGGACTCAAGAAGGAAATGATTAGAACTGGAAGGTTAAAAAACAAGGTCACACAAAAATGACCTTACAAAACAAAACTCAAGAATTCATGCAGTAATTATGACAATATTTCAGACAAATATCTAATAGGATTAAATGATGACATTTTATATCCAAAAGATCAAAGGCAGGGGTGGAAGTAACTAATTACAAATACTCAAATTACCGTGATTAAGTAGTTTTTTGAAAGTGTACTCATTCTGAGTACACTTTCAACTCTGTAGTTTTATTGTACTTAAGTATTTATTACAGTATGTAATCTACTTAACTACTTTTAAAATCATGGTTGAGTACAAGTTGAATCAATATCCAAACCTTTCATCTGCATTTTAGTAGTCAATCAGGCGATCTGATCACAAACGAGTCAGGACACACAAACGGAAAACAAGACAAAATGCAGCAGCAGCACACGTTTAGAGCAATTCAAATGTATTAATCAATATTCAATCAATAGTCATGGCATGAATTGCACCTCATTTGACATTGTTTTGTCTGACAGAGCTGTTTGTTGAATAAGGAAATTTAAACTCAGACTTAAAGTGAGAACAAAAAGAAAAAAAAAAAAAAAGAAAAAGAAAAAAAAAACATGATTAAGGAAAATACACATAATTTGCAACCACTTAGTCATAATGCATTAAACATCAATCAAAAAGCAAAAGCCTCATTTAGATTAAAAAACTCTTTTGTCCTTTTATTTAATTCAAAGTCCTCAGTCAGTATATGAGTCTGGACAGACATGGATGTAAACTGTACCTTCACTGGTTGGCAGAGGCACACCTCGGTAACTCCAGTTTTCTTTTTGGTTGTTCACACACCAGTTTCAGTTTTTGCCACTCGTGTTGGTCTGTTCAGGTCCATGTGCTCCAGGAGCAGCTGTCGGTGGAGGTGAGCGCACGGACGGACGCCCAGGCCAGAGTGCAGAGGCTGCTGCAGCAGAACACCGACCTGCTGCAACACATTTCCCTGCTGGTTAAACAGATTCAGGAACTGGAGCTCAAAGCTGCTGGCCAGTTAACATCCAGTGAGTGCTTATCTTGAGCTTATCTCTCCGCTTTTCTTTTTCATTCACAGCGTGTATTTTATCTTGTTGTGTTGCCTCAACTCTTCCTTCATTCCCATGTTTTCCCCTCTGCTAATTTGTGTCATTAAACCCTTTTTCTCCCTTCATCTCTTTTCCTTTTCATCTCTTTCTTTCCGAGCCTCCTTCCTGTCATTACGGCTCCTTTTCTCATCCAATTCTGGCACGTAATTAATTATCCCGTGGCAGCCCTCTGAAAGGATTCAGTTCTGCTCTCTGCTCTCCCCTCCCTGCATTTAGCCAGTGGCTACGTGCTGCCGTATAGTGGTGAATTATCAAATCCTGCCAGCACAGACGTCACCACACTCCATATAATCTCATCTGCTTTACTTTCCCCATGTCTTGTATATCTCTGTTTACATGTGATAACCACAAATTATCTGTGCTGTGTTTGCAGAGGTGGCAGAAGTCCTCACATTCTGTACTCAAGTAGAAATACAGACACTAAAAGTACAAATTCAACTTTTTTACTGAAGTGAAATGAAATGTACTCAAAGTATGAAGTAAAAGTCGCCCTCTGAAGGACATTTCTACCAGCTGTTTCAATGCAAAGATAACTGAACCTCACCTTTCCTCTTTCCTCGTTTTTCCGTCTTGTTCAGTCTTTTTTGTCTTGTTACATTTTTACGTTTTTTTTTTTCCTTTTTGGTATGTTGCATTTTTTTCATGTTACGTGTTTTACGTAGTTTTTGTCTTGTTACATCTTTTATAGTTTTTAGTTTCTTCGTTTGTCTTTTATGTAGTTTTTCTCTTGGTATGTCTTTTTCATCTTGTTACGTGTTTTACACAGTTTTTCATCTTGTTACGTCTTTTACGTAGTTTTTCCTCTTGTTACGTCTTTTACTGTAGTTTTTCCTCTTGGTACGTCTTTTTCATCTTGTTACGTGTTTTATGCAGTTTTTCACTCTTCGTTTATAGTTACGTCTTTTTTGCCTTTTACAAAGTTTTTCGTCTCCTTATGTCTTTTTCGTCTTGTTACGTCTTTTAAGAAGTTTTTTGTCTTGTGACTGTCTTTTACGAACTTTTTCATCTTGTTGCATCTTTTAGTAGTTTTTCATCTTGTTACGTCTTTTTCGCATTGTTTTGTCTTGTGACATCTTTTACTCATTATGTGTCTTGCATCATTTTTTCTGAAATCAGTCTTGATGTTGCGCGGATGTGACGGTGTGCAGTGATGCAAAATAAAAATAATTGATGATTCCCCACAAATGCATTAAAACCAAAGTAACGAGCCTGATTTGCAAATATAAGGAGAAGAGAGTGCAGATATTGTGTTAAAATGTGGGGAGTAAAAGTGAAAAGTTGTCAGAAAAGTAAATACTCACATAAAGTACAGATACCTGAAAAAAGTATTTGTACTTTGTTACTTCCCTCCTCTTTGTTTCATCTCACACATCCGTCTTTTGATATTTTCTCTCCGTCCTTAGTGGGCTCCCAGGACAGTCTCCTGGAGATCACTTTCCGAGCGAAGCCCCCCAGCACGCCCTTGAACCCCTCACCTCCTCCTCATCTACAGGCGCTTTAGCGGCTCAGTCCCTGCTCAGAGCGGTGACGGTGCCTGGGTCTCCGCCCTCCCCGGACCATGCTCTCCAGGCACCAGGGGCACCGACACCAGCCCTCTGGGGCTCGGCGGCAGCGCCGTTCGCCTCGAGTGCTTCCGCTTCTCCTCCAGGGGGCCGGAGAGCCAGGAGCAGGGCCAGGACACGGGGGAGACTCCCAGCGACGGAGCCCCAGATGAAAGCTCACTGCTGGGGGAGCAGGTCCTGGGAGCCCTGGAGCTGCTCCGGTTCAGGGAGTCGGGGATCGGATCGGAATACGAATCGAACACAGATGAGAGCGACGACCGGGACAGCTGGGGGCAGGGGGAGGGAGTGGGGGCTGACAGCGCCGCTCGTCTCTTCAACGTGCTGAATGCAGAGAGCCTCCCGGACTGCTTAGGGGATGAGATGGCTGTGTAGTGGTGCTCATAAAGCTGCACAAGGCAACATTGCACTTATATGTAAAATTCATTACATGACATTCACTTTATTACACAGAAATCATGTATTGTGACTTCAGTAAATTGCAATTATTTGTGTCTGGTACCAGACAGAGTGCTTACTTACCACTGGTCAGAGTAAAGTTTTAAATTTTGAACCTTTAAGTTTTGACTTTGCAACAACGTGTGCACTGAGAAAATGTCCCACCTGTGTGAGTGATGGAACTCAGAAGATTAAATAATAAAAACTGATAAATTTGATCCACTAGCGGTTTCTCTCACATTAAAACAATAACAAAAGACATAGTTTGAAGACATGGTGATACAGCGTGGGATCATGGGAGTTATTATTGAAACAACCATGCTGAAAATCTATCTGACATGACTCAGTTCATGGAATATTAAAGTGTTTTCCCAGGAAGTTATAGCAGCTAGAAACTAGCTAGCTACGGCTAGCAAGAAACGCACCTTTACCTTCAATAAATGTACGAATTTCTCTGCATTTGAAGTGTCAGAAATATTTGGGATAATGTAAGTAAATAACTCAACAAAATGTATAACAAATGTTGAGCATTTTTAGACATTTTAATGCAGAAATGTTAAATATTATAGCTTTAAGCAGACTACATAAACATTTGATCAGTCGGTATCATTCATCACATACCTCACATGACTCTATGAATCTTCAATAAATACTCGCACCAAATAATAAGCTAATATTAAGTTAGAATTATGGATGCACAAATTAATTTTTTCAGCCAATAGCAATAATCGATAATCACCTGCTTCTCGTGGCCGACACCAATAAGATAACCTATATTTCACTTTTTTTTTGTCTTCATCGAAAGAATTCAAATTAAATGCATCGAACATTATCTGTCAAATCAGACATTATTATAGCAGATATTTTTTTGTCATAATTTTGTTATTATAATAAATAATAATAAAATTTTCCATTAATTTATTGAGCCCCAATATTTATTGTGCACACCTACTTATAGAAGTAGTAGCTTCCTGAGTCCTCTTTAACCATGAAATATGTTTTAACAAATGTTTTATATCAAATTAAAGCCTTAATATGTAACTTTTTAGCATTAAAATGTATTAAAATGCTAGATATATGTCATATATTTTGTCAAGTTGTGAGCTTAGATTATCCCAAATCTTTCCAACCATGTTCAAATGTAGAGAAATCCGTAATTTTTTCAAGGTAACGGTGAGTTTCCTGCTAGCTGTTGCTAGCTAGCTGCTAGTTGCTACAACAGGATATCTCTGGATACTTCAGAGAGTCATGAGGAAGAGTCATGTCAGATATATTTTCATCAGCTATGGTGGTTGTTTAACAGTGAAGACAACAACTCTTTTGTCATTGTTTTAATTTTAATTTATACATGGTACGATTTTTAATGACTTTATCACATAAATTAAAGACATGCTTTGACTCTGTGAGGCAGAGCTAAATGCTGTTGTCAGTATGCTAACATGCATGTATAATGTTTACCAAGTTTATCATCGTACAGTAGTTTAGCATGTTAACATTGCTAAAATTAGCTAATTAGCACTAAACATGTAGTACAGCTGAAACTAATGTCATTAGTTTTGCAGACATTTGGTCATAAATTAAAGAAAACAAACAAAATTTTGACCTACAAGCAAATTATCAAACATAAATACAATTACACCTTCATTAACTTTTGCAATTACATTTTCTTGAGTTCCACACCACAAAAGCTGGACACGATTTACTGTAATTCTGAAAACTAAAGTATACTTTTAGTATTTCTTCATTTCTAAGCTCTATTCACCCTTTAAGATGGGAAGCTCAAATGTCACACTCTTGTATTCCAGGTTGTAAGTCGTATGAACGTACAAAATCTGACAAATCGTTATCATGTAATGGCCTCCTGATTGATCATCATCTGAAATGGGTATGTCTTTAAAAATGTGGAGGGGCCTCAGGCCATATTTGAGGTAAAACCACGTGTAACACTAAAGCTGCTGTTAGACAACAGCTAACATTAGCATTCAACCACTTCCTAGCTAATGTTACCATGTGATAGTGTCACATGATTAATTGGAAAGGCATAAATTCAACTGAAATCAATGGATTTAATAATTATTCTCTCTATTTTTTAACACTATCAAACGGTAACGTTAGCTAGGAGGTGGTTAAAGCTAACGTTAGCTTTAGCTGTGTTTATGGATTATTTAATTTAATTTACTTCTCTCTTCTTATTTTTAACACTATCAAACGGTAACGTTAGCTAGGGGGGGTTACTGCTAATGTTAGCTGTTGTATAAAGTCAGCTAATATGTTGTTTTATCTTGAAAAGTGCTCAAAATGTTCACTGTTAATTGTCTTTTCAGTTGCTGTTCAATCAGGAAGGGGTGATATGATGATGATTTGTCAGATTTTGTACATTTAAACAACATGCAAGAAGAAAATACACAACATTTGAGCTTCCCACCCAGAGTGTAACGTCAGAGGAAAATGGCCGCCGTGTGAAGATGGTGAATTGCAGCTCTTAGAACTACTTCTACAGTAGGTATAAAAAAAAAAAATGTTCACATTGCAGCTTTATTCAAACCTTGCACTGTCAGATAGTAAAAACACTGTGGTGTTTCTGTCTGTGTGTTTACATACTGTGTGCGTGTCAGTTTGATGATTGTTGTACCTCACATTACATTCGGTTCACTTGACTTTGGTGCCATCGCCGCTCGCTTGGGCTTGTTACACTGTGGTCGTGTCTGTGTTTATGGATTTGTGACCCATCCGGCATGGACATGGTCATTTTAGCTGAAGATCGATAAAGAAGAGGCCTCGTCGCCAAAGTCTGTCTGGATATGCTAATGCCAACACATTGTTTGGAGTGTGAAAACTGAAACGTTACCGTGTTTGTTATGACACTGAATCTGTAATCTGAATCTGTACACATGGGTTTAAAAATGCGCATGTATCTCTCATAGTATGATTTCTCTTTTAAAGGGATGGTTCACCCAAAAATTAAAATTCAGTCGTTATCCGCTCACCTTCATGCCGATTGAGGGTCCAGATTATTTTGTTAGTTCACAAAACACTGCTGGAGTTTCACAGGAAAACAGTGTTGCAGAATCTCCCAAACAATGGAAGTGAATGGTGACCAGTTTTCAAACAGAAAAAAACAACTGGAGAAAAAAAACAAAACATGAAATGCCTCCATTAGGGGTGGGAATCTCTAGGTACCTCACATTTTGATGATTACGATTCAGAGCGCTATGATTTGATTGTGAAACGATTCTCGATGCATCAAAATTTTAAACCTTAAAGCCAGGGGTGCCAGTTGTATTGTATTTATCTGCAACTGCTCGCGCTCAGCCATCCTCACCAAAACTCAAGAAGTAGCCTAGTTTAGAAGTAAACATGATGCACATGTTAGATTTAGGGGGGAAAATCGTTTGATTCAGAATCTATTTTTTGACTGAATTAATAGAAAAGGGGACATAATTTTCAGTCTCTTGTTCCAGTTTCCCTGAAATACAATATGAAACATAACTGGCAATTAAATGGTCTGCAGCCTTTTTATGTAAAACAAAAAAGTTAACCACATTAATTAATGAATTAATCAATTTGAAAGAATCCTAGTCTCCTGCCTGTATGACAATAATAATTATATGAGAGGGAGGTGGAGTGTTTTGCTGTCTGTGGTGTTATTAACGTTGTGTCTCCAGCAGCTTCTCTGCTGCACCGTGAGCTCTGAGGAAAAACCTCACTGTCCAACATGCAGAGCAGGTACAGAGTTTCTGAGGTGAAACAGACGGAGCGGAGAGTGATTTTCTTCATCACAGAGTTGGTTGAAGTTGTTAAATGCAGCGGTGTGCGTCGCTCAGCCGCTCTCGTTTGATCTGCAGCTGATCGCTGCTCCGCTCCTCACGTCTTAACGTCTGTGGGAGATCGTAAAAAATATTCACGTTCTTCTCGCAAATGCAGTTATTTAGACCCTAAATTAAAACATGATTGCAGCCGCTGCCTTTTGAGAAGATGAGGGACATCTTCCTGTTAACTGCTGATCAACATCATGTTAATTAACATTTAGAAAATTGATTTTTGACTTTTATGAATCGATTCAGAATCTTCCGCGTCTGCATCGTGATGCATCTAAGAATTGTGTATTTTCCCCACACCTATCCTCCATACTGCTCGTCTGGTGCAATACAAGTCTCCTAAAGCCCCAACATGCCATTTGCACACCATCACAACACACACACACACAGTTCAGACAGTGTGCATGTGCACATAGTTAAAGAAATTGCATTGCTGGTCACCATTCACTTCCACTGTTTGAGAGATTTTGTGAAACTCCAGCAGTGTTTTGTGGACTGAAAAAAACTAAACCTGACCTTCAATCAGTATGAGGGTGAGTAGATAATGACTGAATTTCCATTTTTGGGTGAACTATCCCTTTAAATCCATTGTATATAGTTTGATTAACTTATATAAATTGTGTAAAATAATAGCATGATTTTATTCATTCTAATCTACATCCTGTTTTATATTATTGAGGACACTTTCTGATTGACCCCGTGTCTCAGAGGGAAACGTCTCACTGTGTGCAGGTGCTGCTACGATCTTGTCTGTTTAAAAATGTAGCCGTCGCCACGTGTGCTGTAAGTATTAACTTTTTAATGCCACACTGCAGCAACCGTAAAAAAAAACTGCTGCGTCACCGTTGCTCCACCCTTCAAGATGAACTATTTGGAAAAGTCCTGAAGACTGTGAGACCTCTGGACTTGCTTCACATTCCTCTGGCCAGCTGTCGCACCGCCTCGAACCTCGCCGGCTGACTGTGAGCCAGCTCTTTGAATCACCGAATCGGGGACGTGTCTTTGAGCTCTTTCCAAAATCGATGGATCTCTCCTCTCACCTCGCTCACCTTCCCTCAGCTCCTTTACCCCCACCCCCCACCCTCACCCTCCCTCCGGAAGCTTGTCGCCTCTTTCCCGCTCTCTTGCTCTCACAGTCTCTCCATATTTTTTTCTCTGTCAATCTGTCATTTCTCTCCAAGGTTATGTCTGTTCACATGAAGTGTGCTAAAGATTAAAGTGCACTTAAATCTCTTACTCCTTGTGGAATTACGTGCCCTTTCTCAAATGCCGTCTGGTGTCATTGATACGTTCGCTGCATTCGGTGTGAGTTGCTAATTGCTGAAATGAATCCATGGGTGATTTAAAACCTAACGTGATGACAAGCAGCACCAGTTTCTGGGCTGACCTTTTCAGAATGTATTCCTCGTTAGTATTTATAATTGGTGGAGAAAATGGGACGTGGGCCTGCAGAGGGTCTTTTGTTGGCTCTCTCTATTATTGTTCGAGATACGCCAGCTGTGGTCATTAAAGGGTCATTTCCCATTAAAGCTCACAGCAGCGGCGGCTTGATGTAACGCTGCAGATAAGCTGGGAAAGAATGAAGAATATCAGCCATTACCCGCCCACATGCAGCCACGACACCCTGCAGCCCCGCCGGTGCAGCTGCTGCTGACACAGATAGTGGGCGGGCGGTCGGCCTCCGGGACTTTTATTTGCTTGATTATAATGAAAAATGGTCATAGTGTCATGCTGCACGGCCCCTCTTGTATCGAGCTGTAAATAGTGTTTCACTTTACGTGCAGTGTGACTTTTGGTCTTTTTAGTCGGATTAGCACAGCAGAGAGGAACCCTGACAGAGAGAGGAAGGCCTAACATATCAGAATTTTAATCAAATATATTATATTTGATTTATTTCATTTAATTATTAGGTTATTCTGTTCTAATTCTAATTTCAACCTCATTTTCTATCAAGTTTGCTTCAGGAATTAAAGGGTTACTGTGCTGAAAACAGCATAATAAAGCTATCCAATCAGATTATTTGTTGTTGTCGCTAGGCAGAGAAAGGTTAGAGCTGGCTCACTCATTGGCAGGGGAGGAAGTAACTAATTACTAATACACAAGTAGTTTTTTGGGGGGTTACATGTACTTTTATGAGTAGATTTTCAAGTCTGTACTTTTACTTGTACACATTAAGTATTTGTAAGTATTTATTACACTGTAATCTACTCAGTTACTTTCAAAATCATAATTGAGTACAAGTTAAAATAATATCCAAACTTTTCATCTGCATTTTTCTTCCCCCTCCTTTGTTTAGTTTTTTTTTTTTTTTGGCTAACAGCTGACGTGAACTGCCCTGACCCACCGCACGGGTCAGGGCAGTTGAATTAGTAACTGTAATATAATTACTGTTTTGGGAAATTGTAATTCCTTACACCACTTGTCACTGGGTAAAGTAATAATATTTCAACAATAATAAGTAACGCATAACTGCTAAACTCTGATTTAGACTAATTGAAATAGTTGCAGTTTGATAAGTTTAGCAACAAAACTACATGATGAGGTTTAGGCACAAAAACTAGTTATGACTGTGGTTTGGGTTCAAATAAGTATGTTAATCCAAGATGTCCTCTCTGGTGCTGTGTCCTGCAGTGAGGTGGACATGTCTTATAGTCTGTGAGAACGTCTCATAGTCTCATATTTCCTGGCTACGCTTGAAGACCAGAAGCATTGACCGTTGACCCCAGAGACTAAATCATCTGCAGGCGATGGCCGATCACTTCAGACTGAAATGTTGGTCATGAAATTTCATGATCCTCAAAGAAAATGACTCTGATCACCAGCTGATCAATACTTTCATCAAAATTAAATACCAAAAATTAATATTGCATGTTGACTTTAGCATTTAGCTCAACGTGCTGCTGTTCCTCAGTGCAGCCTCAGAGCTGCTTGTGATAACACACCACCTCCATCATTACAGGCTGTTAGTCATTACTCCAATCAAACCACCACCTGTCTGGATGATGTTCACGTTCTCCTACAGATGTGAGACAGTCTGAGAACCACCGGTTTCTCTGTGTCTCCGTGTGTCATGTATTCCTGAGAACCTGAGGCAGCCTGGCAGCTCATTTTATGAGGACTCATGAATCTTTTAGTTTCTGTCTCGCTCGTTTCCTGAAGAATAGTTGATACTCTGCTGCTCCGTCACGGCCAAATTTAACATTGAACGATACATCATGATAGGAGGATGATTTGACAGGAAAACTGTTGGGAAATGGCGCTTATTCACTTTCTTACCGAGAGTCAGACGTGAAGACCAGTGACACTCTCATGTCTGTGTGGTCGGCACACTCATCTACTCTGAATATGAAACTACATCCAGCAGCAGGTTAGCTTAGCTTAGTGTTTGCTAACAGTCGCTAACAGTAGTTTTAGCTATCTTGTTTAATCTGTATGGCTGTTTTTTTATTGCTTTTACACAATGTTTGCTATCTTATCCCGCTCTCTTTTTTTAATCTCCTGAGTTTGCGTTGCTGTAAATTTCCCAAAAAGAACATATTTGGATTTCTCTGCAGATGTGACCGACACCTCTAACTCATCACTCCTCATGTTAAAGGGATAGTTCACCCCAAAAAAATGAAAATTCAGTCATTATCTACTCACCCTCATGTCGATTGAGGGTCGGGTTTATTTTGTTAGTCTGCAAAACACTGCTGGAGTTTCACAGGAAGTGAATGGTGACCAGTTTTAAACGTAAAAAACAACTGGAATAAAACCATAAAATGCCTCCATACGGTTTGTCTGTGTAATCCAAGTCTCCTAAAGCTCCCACATACTGTTTGCACACTGTCATACCACACACCCAGTTCAGACAGTGTGCACATGCACGTGAACGTGGCTCCAAGCTAAAGATCTACAGTGAAGATTCAGGCTAAAAACATGGTGTAAATAACATTTATTTTAGTCAACTTGGCATGTTGGGGCTTTAGGAGACTTGGATTACAGCAGACGAGCAGCATGGAGGCATTTTATGTTTTTATTCAGTTGTTTTTTTTATTTGAAAACTGGTCACCATTCACTTCCATTGTTTGGGAGATTCTACAACACAGTTTTCCTGTGAAACTCCAGCAGTGTTTTGTGGACTAAAAAACTAATCCTGACCTTCAATCAGCATGAAGGCGAGTAGATAATGACTTAATTTTCATTTTTGGGTGAACTGTCCCTTTAAAATCACAAAAAAAAAAATGACCAAAAAAACAGAAAAAAAGGAAAACGCACACAATTTGCAGCTCTAGTTTGGAGAGGTGACTGTGACATCAACGGTTAAAAGTAACTAATACTCTGAGTAATTTTTGCCACAAAAACTTTGTACTTTTACTTCTAATACCAGTACTTTTACTTGTAATTGAGTACTTTTTCAGTGATGTAACTGTACTTGTACTTTCTGTGCTCTTTCCACCACTGCTTGTTTGTATGCAGTGATTTTTTTTTCTTCTCCTTCAGTAATTATCAGGTTCTCCTCTGCAGGAAAATGAGCTCCGGTCTGTTTTTGTCAGTAGTTTTTGGTGGCAGCTGCCAGACACTGCTGCTCGCTCTCTCTCTCTCTCTCTCTCTCTCTCTCTCTCTCTCTCTCTCTCTCTCTCCCTTTTAACAGCTGCCTCTGTGGGCCATAATTGAAACCATTTGTGGATCAGGTGGAATTCTGGGATTTTGGCCTCACCTCAAAAAAAGAAAAAAAAAAAAAAAAAAAAAAAAATCCCAAAGCGTGTTATTTTCTCTGTTTCTTTCCTCCAGCCAGAAGGACTGTTACATCAGCCTTCATTTCCTCTCCTTCTCTCTCTCTCTCTCTCTCTCTCTCTCTCTCTCCCGTCTCTTTTCCATTTCTCAGAAAGTCCTTTGCGAGGAAGAGGTCAGCGACTGGCGGTGCTGAATGCATCAGCTCACAGTAGATGTGGAATATCCCCTGAAACAGATGGTTTCATAATAACGAGAGAAGAACTTGCAAATAAAAAGTAAGTCAAATCCATGTTTTTTCTCATATGTGGCAATTAACCCCAAGTGTCACATTTGACTTTGGAGGAAGTTTGTCTCAGCTCAGCTCAGCTCAGCTCAGAGCGACCTCATACAGGGAAATACATTATTTAAGTTTAAAATAAGCAAAGGAAATAGATCTATCTGTTCACAGATTTTTTTACCATTTCATTTGCTTTATTTTAATCAGTACCTGAAAAATATACTGGAAAAAAGTTATTCCACTTCAAACTTGGATAACGATCATCATATCAGCTCTCCAGAACTGAAAAATATATTAGAATTTTTTTCAACATTAAAGCCAGTGTACAGTGTTAATTTAAATTAATTTCTTTTCATGTGAATATATGAGAAAAAACAAGGATATAATGCTTTAATTATATACTACAGTGACACCATCAAAGATTAATTTATTAGGTTTAATCAGATTTTAGCAAACTAGGTTTAAACAGTTCAGATTTAACACAATTCAAAACTAATCTCAGTTTAGTAAATCTAAGTTTGTTGGTGTAAATCAAAATTATATAGTTTAATCAATAGGAACATGCTTGCTTACCAATATTAAAATAAATAAGGAAAAATAAATTTGATTGGGGGAAACTGTCCCTGCTCTGTATTCCTTAACAGAGAGTTTAATATTGTTTGGTAGCTGGCTGTTAGCTAAATGGTTTTAAAAAGTTCCTTTTTGTGTAGCTAGCCTAAAAAATGTTAGCGATGTAAAAAGTTAGACGAGAGAATTATTTCTCTCAGTCTGTCTCAAAAAGTTTAAAGTTAAAACCAGATCACATTTTAAATTGGTGATTACACTTTTGGTTTAATCTTTGTTTAGAGAAAAAACTAGACTGAGATTTAAACAAAACTTTAAATTGAATCTGAAGCTATTTCAGAAGTTTGGTGCTACATAATTTAAAGTTAAGCCATGATTTCATCAGGTCTAAAAATGAATTCTTGTCCAGCCTAAGACTGTATTTTACACACTGACACAGAACACAGATTGTCCCCCGACATCTTTGATGAAACCGAACCACGTGAACGTCTGTAAGAGCAGTTTATGAAGAGCGGGCTGAGTCCTCGTCGTGTTGTACCAGAGTGTGTTGGAGCTGTGAGTCACTGAGACCTTCACAGGGTTTTTACAAGGTAAATAAAATAAAATGCAGGTACTGTGGTGGGAGAGAGCAGGACTCTGGGCTACAAGGAGGACTGTGTGTTCATTCACCGCAGTGGATCTCAGCAGGGATTTAGTGATGTTTAACTCTATGAAACTATGTGAAACATCCTCGCTGTAAAAAAAATCATACAGCAATTTAGTCGAATCAACTAAGTAAGTTTTTTATTTATTCAAGTTAACAAAAAGTTAATATTTCTAGTATTTATTTTCAGGACTTTTAAACAAGAGTTCTTCTAAATTTAAGTCTTTTGATATGAAATGATGAGTTAAATGAAAAAATGTTTGCTAATATGCTGATCATCAGTTTCTTTACAGACTTCCCAGCATGCATTGTGTGAGAGTTAAAAGTCTCCCAAGACTTTTTTTTTTTTTTGCACTTTGAAGAAAACATATATGATGGAAAAATGTTATATTATTTGCTAGCTAGCTAAAAGGTAAACAAAATGTTACACTGTGTGCTAGCTAACTAAAAAAGTTCGCTAGCTAGCTTAAAAAGTTAAAGAATCACATATAACATGACAAAAACTTTTTTTTTTTTTAACTGCAGAGAAACAAACTAATACCAAGAGTTCATGAATCAAAATTAATCCACTGAGACATTTGTTTTTTCATAGGAGGATGAAATTGGATTGTGATAAGAGAATAAACACACACATTGACATATTGTACTATTATTATTTATTCCAGCAATCTTAATGTACAGAAAATAAAATATAACTTAAAAATGGACGATGTTTTAGGGCTTCCCTGAAATTCGAACCATGGTCGCAGTGAAAAGAAGAACTGAGAAAATGTGAAATCAAATTTGTTTGTTATGTTCATAAATTGACTGGTGAGTTGTTGGTTCAAAGCCTTCTGGACGTAGTTTCTCAAGTTAATTCAAAACAAAAGTTTATTTGTTTCAACTTGTCTTTTCAAATTCAGTCAACTTAAAATTTTAAGGCAGCCTGGAAACAAACTGTTAAACACTTTTATGTAAAACACATAGTTTATTGCTATCCTGACTCTATTTTGCACATTGCAATAATGTCATTTCATGTAAAATTTTGTGCACTCCTGCATAAAACTGCACAGTTTCCATATATATTTAAAGCGATATTCCACCCCAGAATAATAGTCCACTCAGTATGTACTCACCCCTATGCTGATGTGAGGATGGGTGAAGATCTTCAGTTCACAAAACAATCCTGGAGTTTCAGCAGAAAACAGGGTTGCAGCTAATGGCAGTGAATGGAGACCATGGATAAAACGTTAAAAAAAGAACACAAAAACAAACACAAAATGTCTCCATCCTGCTCGTGTGGTGTAATCCAAGTGTCTGCGAGCCACGACATTAAAATTTAACCACAAAAGACGCCATTTACACCATGTTTTTAGTCAAAATGCTATGCTGCTTTACATGCTACCTGGGAGGTTACAGTCAACTGTAGCCTCCCAGGTAGCATGTAAACATGGCGTCGATGTATTGTGAGACTTCGTAAAATCTCTTAATGGATGCACGTGTGAAAATACTGCAAGATATACGAAGTCTTGCGACGCCATGTTTACATGCTACCTGGGAGGCTACAGTTGACATTTCGGCTAAAAACATGGTGTAAATGGCGTCTTTTGTGGTTAAATTTTAATGTCGTGGCTCACAGACACTTGGATTACACCACACGAGCAGGATGGAGACATTTTGTGTTTGTTTTGTGTTTTTTGTTTTAACATTTTATCTGTGGTCTCCATTCACTGCCATTGTACTGGATTTGGCTGCAACCCTGTTTTCTGCTGAAACTCCAGGATTGTTTTGTGAACTGAAGATCTTCACCATCATCACATCAGCATAGAGGTGAGTACATACTGAGTGGATGATCATTCTGGGGTGGAATATCACTTTAAATAACAGTCACACTTGTAAATATTGTTTCTACTGTTTTTTTTACATCTCTGTTTTTTGTGTGTTTATTGTCTACTCTTTACTTTTCCATTTTTGCTGTTTTAATGGGCAGCTCTTGTCTTAATCTTTATTTATATATTTAGTACTGTTTGTTGTTATGCGCCATCAAACCACAGCAAATTTCTTGCGAGTGAAAATGTGGCAATAAAACCCTTTCTGATTCTGATTCTGAAATATAGCTGTTATATTACACATATTTTACATGCTTTATCTTTAATTCCCTTTTATTTGTAATCTAATAATCATTATTTATCACATACTAGTCTTTTAGAGTGCAACGCCCTGCATTTCGAGATGCATATTGTTTGTCAATGTGTTTTATAAAGTCTACAACCTTCCTGAAACTTCTTGTGTGTGCAGAGACGAGACGAAGGTCATGAAGGTTCAACAGATCTCACACCATGTCTTCTTTATGCTGCTGGCTGCCACTGCACACTCTCAAGTCAACCCAGGTACAGTAGATATTAATCTTTTACGTCCATGTCCTTCACTCTCAGTGCAGGTGGGGGTTTAAGATCTTGCTCAAGGTCTCTTTGGTGTGACAGTTCAGTTGTTGCATGAGTCAGAAAATCAAAGATATAATGAGTTGAATTTTGCATTAGTTTAGATTTTAGTTTGTGGAATGTGAGCCGGTCAGTGTGGATATGTCATATATTTTATATATATACATAAGCTTAAAATAACTTCTTTATATTCCAAGCATGTTGACAAGATGGAGAAGGAAAGCAATTTTAGGTGGGTGGGCTTAAAATTGCAAGAATGTGTGTATGAGAGTGTGTGTATGTGGTTTACCTAATGGTCAGACAGTAAATATCCTCAGAACAGGCAGACCTTTCACAAGCAGGGGGCATTCGCGGAAAAAAAAAAAAAGAAAAAGAAAAAAAAAGAAGTTAGAAAATTTGTAGGTGTAGTTGTAGGTAACACACACACACCACACACACACACACACACACACACACACACACCACAACACACACACAACAAACACACACACATGCACTCATTTGCCTCCTTTCCCACTCAGAATATTTTCACAGTAAAAAGGCTTATTTGTTCTGCTTCTCTGCTCTCTCAAAGCACATGTCATGGCGTTCAGTGTGGGAAGGTGAATAAAACACAGACGTGCCTTAATTACCAGGTAGAGACGGTAAGAATAAACAAGACACTGTGGTGGACGCAGTGAGCAGATGTAGCCTGCAGTATCCTCACTGAACCGTACTGTATTAACACTGTAATGTAGCATCTGCTGGTGTCAACACATAATCATTATAGGATTAATTCCCAACAGATTATTTAAGACTGGGTTGCACCAACCAACCAAGATTAATTTAATAATAAGATAAGTTCAGAGTTTAGCAAAACTAGGTTTAAAATGATTAAATCAATATTTGAAATTAAGAGGAGCTCTTTTGCACAATTAAACAGTAATCAATCAATATGGAGATGCTTGCTTACTGATTTTAAAATAAATAAATAACTAAATAAATCTGATTGCTATCAGGAACTATTTAGTGTAAGGGGGGTGGGGGTGTTAACTTCCGGCTGCTCTATATTCCTTTGCAAAACATTAAATTGTTTGCAAGCTAGCTAAAAAGAAAACAAAAGGTCGCATTGTTTGGTAGCCAGCTAAAAAGTTAACAAACCATCACACTCTTTGCTAGCTAGCTAAAAAAGTTAAGAAATAATTATGTTTGACAGCTTGCTAAAAAGTTAACAAAAATTTTGTTTTCTTGCCAGCTGAAAAGAAAAAACATTACAGTGTTTGCTAGTTAGCTAAAATGTTAACAGACCATCAAACTGTTTGCTAGCTAGCTAAAACATTGAGTTAGCAGCTATTTAAAAAATTAAACGTCCTCAAGTGTAAGTTTAATATCAAAACTGGATCACAGTTAAATTAGAGTTTTGGTACAACAGAATTAAATTTAATCTAGGTTTGCAGAGGTTTAAATTTAATCTTTCTTCAATTTAAGCTAGTTTAAAGTTTAATGCAACATAATTTGAACCATAATTCATCCTTTTTGGTGCGACCCACCCCAAGAGTCAAAAATGTCTCTCACGTGTAGAACTTTTAAAAAAAAAAGAGTGAAAAATGAAGAGCAGGAACCTCTGAGGCCACTCCCGGCTCATTTTGCTTAGACTGGCACCTACACAGTGATGCCTCTGTTTGGCTTTTGAGGCCTTACAGGGCTGCAGGAAGGGGACCGGGATGGGGGGGAGGAAGGGACGAGGCCTGACCACTTCACACTCCTGCACACATCCTGCAAATACACACTCACATGGCACGTGACAGCGCCCAGATCTCACACACACACACACACACATAAAAACATATTCATCATGTGAGCAGCGTGTGTGTCAGTGATGCTTCATGTGTTTGCAGAAATGTGTCGATATCCTCTGGGTATGACTGGCGGGCAGATTCAGGACGAGGACATCTCCGCCTCCAGTCAGTGGTCTGAGTCAACGGCTGCGAGATTTGGCAGGCATGTTTGATGATACAGTTCTCTTATATAAGTGTATATATATGAATCAGTTTGAGTAATTTTTAAAGAAAACAAAAGTCAAAATTCTCTGATTTCAGCTTCTTAAATGTGAATATATTCTGGTTTCTTTATGTGTCTTTGACAGTAAACTGAATATCTTTGAGTTGCTAGACTAAACAAGAAACACTGATCAATATTGTCTGACATTTTTATGGACCAAACAACTAATCAATTAATGGAAAAAATTATTGCCAGATTGATCACTAGTTGAAAAATAGGTCCAAACATGTGAAAACAGGTCCACCTGTTTTCACATGTTTGGACCTATTTTTCAATTGACAAGATTGTAGCAGGATTAATTAATCAATTTTCATTATTTTCAAATAAAACCTCCTGTGACCCACCTGTGGATCCCGACCCAGTGTTTGGGAATGACTGCCCTAAGAAATGAAAAAAAAGTCAGTACTTTCCTTTACATCCCTCCTCTCTTCACTCTCACTCTGTGACTTTCAAATACATTTCTCCTCCGACAGATTAATTATCTTACTGTAAACAGCGTCGTCAGCTCCTCCGTGGTCGCTGCTGGTTTACAAACAAATCTGAAGATAAATCCATTTTTTAATCCCAAAAGTTTAAAAAGCAAACGCTGAGCTCTCGCCTGGCCGATCTGCGGGTCCGCGATTTCTTCATGGGTCACTGCTGCTGAGGGTTGAAACGCATGAGTGAAAATAAATCCTCTTTTTAATCCCAAAAGTTTGAAACATACACTCTGAGATCCCCTCCCGTCAATGAAGGAGTCAGCATCAGACCGACTTCTGGTGGTTTCTTCCTCCAGAAGCTCCAGTCTGCCACCGACCCTCTCCTGCAGAGCTTCCCGGCTCTGAGCAGCTGTCTGTCGGCTCTGTGTCTTAGCTCCGCCCGGTCCTCTGGCCTTGGCAAAACCCTGCGATAGACATGAATGAACACAACTGAAGGTGACTGAGTGAAGTGACCGTCACAGCCAGATTCTCTAAATGCTGAAAACAGAGTCAAGGTGAAGGTACAGAAGTCTACTTCTGTCTCAGACCACTTGATTCACAATATTCTGAAAGGTTATTATGAAATTATTTCTCAGTGATACCAAAACAATGTTGCCTACCCTAGCTTTAACTCAGCCTAAATGCATTTATTTTGTATTAATAAAGTATTTAATGTGTATATGCATTGTCAAGATAAGATATAGTGATGTGGAAAAGGCAGGAACGTTCATTAATGCCCAAATTAACGCTCCAGAGATTTATTAATAAGGCGCGTTGTCAACTTGTCATTTTTAAAAAGCGAGTCCCCAGAAAAAAAAGGTTTGGGAAACACTGATATAAGCGATATTTTAGTCTCCTTCTTCTTGATAATCTGTAATGTTTTGTTCCCTTCCTTATTCAACTCTGGTGGCCCTCGTTATCCATGCCAAATTCCTCTTCTATTTATTCCAAACTAACCACGGCTTTGGTTTCCAAAAACTGCCACATTCAACTGCAGGCGAAACATATGTGAGTCAGATATGTTTTGGTTTTATATAACACAGATACAAGTCTGATTTTTTTTTTCAGTACGACCTCAGATGCAAAACACTTTTTCTTTCTAATTTTCAATGTTTCAAATAATGTTTTCTGTTTTTTTTTTTGTTTTTTTTTGTCTTTTTTTCTCATTTTAAGTTTAAGAAAGTTCTTTATTAACAAATTGCTCCAACAGGCAAAACAATTTCAAATGAGGTGCAGTTACTGCCATGACTATTGATTAAACATGCAGCTCACGATTATTTTCACCATGATTATGTATCTGTTTATTATTTTCTTAATTGATTGATTATTAATTGTTTTGTGGTTTGGTTCTGTTGTCCAAAGCCCAAACTGACATCCTCAAATGTCTTGCTTTGCCCAAAACATAAAGATATTTAGTTTACTGTCAGAGAGAACTTCAGAAATCAAAAAATATTCACATTTGAGAAGCTGAAATCAGAGAATTTGGACATTAAAAAAATGACTCAAAACAATTACCTGATTTTCAAAATAGTTGCTGATTGATTTAATAATTGATTAATAATCAATCAATCATTGAAACTTTAGTAATCTAGTAAAAAGAGTCTAGTAGTGTGATTAAAATTAGATTAAATGTGATTAAACATGAAACCAGAAATACTGACCTCAGTGGCCTCCATGTTTACTTCTATACGACAGCGTGCTGCATGTGACATCTTGATTATTGTTCATTTGTGTGTGTGAGTCACTTCAGGAAACAGATTTTGGCCACGTTTTAAAAAAACAATATGAAGAGCCAAACAAAATATTTGTATCTGAGTAAAAAGAATCTGAGGCTTCCCGTGTGACCGTAGCCTCACTGTAATGTAAAAGCTGACAAAACAAGTGGCAGTTGTCATGACAACTGAGCCAACTCCATCTGCAGATGAAATTTAAAGCTCAGCAGAATCTGAAAGTTTCATGAACTGGCTGGTGTTGAATAATGATGGTGCTGTTTTACAGTATGACCGGAGGCAACACAGAGCCGAAGATGTTCCCGCGCTGATATAAATTCATTAACACAGAAAAGATCTTGCATAGCAGATAACTAATTTTCAATTTTCTCTCTTTATATCTTCCAATATTTTTTCCCCTTTTTATCTGTCTTTTCTTCCTCTTCATTTTCTCTCCTCCTCCCTTCAGACTCGACTTGGACAACGGTGACGGAGACGGGGCCTGGTGTCCTGACATCATGTCCGAGCCGGACGGCCTCAAAGAGTATCTCCAGGTGGACCTGCGCTCGCTGCACTTCATCACGCTGGTGGGCACCCAAGGTCGCCACGCGACGGCATGGGTAATGAGTTTGCCCAGCGGTACAGGATCAAGTACAGTCGTGACGGCAGCAGCTGGGTGGGCTGGCAGGACCGGAAGGGAAGGCAGGTGAGCACGTCTAGATAAAAGTGTCTGTCGCTCGCATGTTTGATTCAGTTTGGGTCCAAAAATTTAAAGGGATATGTCACACAAAAATGAAAATTCAGTCAGTATCTGCTCACCTTCATGCTGATTGAACGTTAAGTTTAGTTTTTCAGTCCACAAAACACTGCTGGAGTTTCACAGGAAAACAGTGCTGCAGAATCTCTCAAACAATGGAAGTGAATGGTGACCAGTTTTCAAATGTTAAAAAAACAACAGAATAAAAACATAAAATGCCTCCATACTGCTCGTCTGGTGTAATCCAAGTCTCCTAAAGCCCCAACATTTTCATTTTGACACATGAGTTAGAGGTGTTGGTATCATCTGTAGAGAAATCCAAAGATGTTCTTTTTGAGAAATTTACAGCAATGCTGTTAACTAACACTACTGTTAGCTACTGTTAAACAAACACTCCTGTGTGGTACTGTTAGCAAACACCTCTGTTAACTACTGTTAGCAAACCATCAGCTACAGCTGCTGTTAGCAAACACCACCGTTTGCTACACTACAACTAGCTACTGAGTAAGTTAGCTACTACTACAGATGCAAAAGTGAAAATTAGAGCAGCTCAGTGGTTGTCATGAAGTTAGGAGAGTTTATTTAAGATTTGGGGAAGTTTAGGATACACCTTTCCTGTTTTCTGCAAAGATAAGAACATTGACTCAGAAACTGTTCATCTATAATGGTTTTTAGTCTAAATCAGGTCCTAACCCTGATTACCATGGTTACCAAACAGTTCAGAAAGGATCTGCAAGTTAGGAAGTTCCTGTAATGTGAATACTTCCTCTAAAACTGGTGAGAGATGGCAGGAAGTTGGACCCGAAGATAACGCTCAGATAGCAGCAGAGTTCATGGGAAATGTGGTCTGTTAAGAAACAGCGGAACGAGAAGCAGCTCTCACATGAGATAAATGTTACAGAGGGCTACTTCTTTACTGATCTGACAAGGTTTTAATTACATATATGCTGCTATTTAGTCACTGTTCAAGGTGTCAAAGCAGCGACACCACATACAGTACAGTTACATGGTTTGATTTTCGCTCTCACTCGAGTCACTGCGTCTCCTCTGACAGGTCATTGAAGGGAACAGGAACGCGTATGACGTGGTGCTGAAGGATCTGGAGCCTCCCATCATAGCTCGTTTTGTCCGCTTCATGCCCGTGACGGACCACTCCATGATCGTGTGTATGAGGGTGGAGCTCTACGGCTGTGAATGGCTCGGTCAGTCATGACTTTACATTTATTATTATACAGAGCGTCATATAGTTACACATATAGTTATTCAAACAATTCTGCAGTTGAGGAATATTATTTATAAGTGATCTTTTGAACAGTCTGGGTGAAATCATGTCTTATGGTGTCCTTACAGTAGCACATGGAGACGTCTGTGACCCTTTCACATATAATCAACTCTGTGCAGCCGCACCACAAAACTGGAAAAAGAAACTATCATTATGTACAAAAAAAATGTCATGCTGTCCCTACGTCAGGGATACAACATGGATGAGTGCAAAAATTAACAAAAGAATACATGCATGTAAAAAAAAAAAAACATACATCTGCTGCACCAGTAGGAGGATTTGTTGGAGAAATGTGGAGAAAAGTTTTTACCTGCATCTGCACAGACTGTAGAAAAATAACTTTGGAACAGAAGAAAATGCAAATTATTTTGCACAAATATGTCAGCACTCAAATGTGCGTCTCAAGACTGTTCTTACGAAGAACAAACTTACAAAGATATTGGTGAATGAGGCCCATATGACTTCTTTATGACATGCTTCATTGTCGTAATGTCCCATAAGCATGCGGCCAGTCATGCAATAATCTCTGACCTTTGACCTGCTCCCTGTAGATGGCCTGATGTCTTATAGCATCCCAGACGGGCACCAGATGATCTACAGAGGCCTGGACGTCTACTTTAATGACTCTGTGTATGACGGTGCATCAGCTGAGAGGTCTGATGGAGCCCACCATCAGGGCTTATTTCAATCACAGTAATCATTTCATTTACCTCCTGTGAGTAAAATCTAATTTAAATGCCCGTGTTTTCCATCCATCCATCCCTCCATTAGACTGACGAAGGGTCTCGGCCAGCTGACAGATGGAACCTGGGGTCTGGATGATTTCCTCCACAGCCACATATACAGCATGTGGCCCGGCTACGACTACGTGGGCTGGAGCAACAAAAGCTTCCCCAAAGGCTACGTGGAGATGATCTTTGAGTTCGACCACGTCCGGAACTTCACCTCCATGAAGGTAAGGAGTTTGGTGCAGGGGGGGAAACTTTTGGCGGGGGGGCGAACAGCTTAATAGTGGAAAAAGTGGGATATTTTTAAAAACTGCTGAGCCGGCACTCTGCTGAGGTGAGGTGTGCTGTGCCATCCCCGGCAAAAAGCACCCATCTTCTGTAACTGCTGCAAATTTTATTGAGGCATAAATTTTTCTAAAATGATGCAAAATAACCTCAGAGTGTGAAAATGATATTTTCTGCATAATTAGCCTATTTGTCACGGGGAAGTGCCGCAGCCAGAGATCAGAGATGGAAGATAATGTTGTTCAGCCGCAGCACAGCAAAAGACAGATTAGTCATCACTGCACCTGCTCCTGCATCGTCTTCCCCATCGATATCTGACTGTTTTCAGCAGAGCCAGTCCATGGGGCCCTCAGCAAAATTCTGCTAAGGGCCCCTCCTCACTGACCAGAGAGCCACGTAAACCATTTGACAGCCCAGTGCTCCCACTACAATCCTCCCTCCTTTAAACCAGTTTGTTCCATCTGTCGCTCAAAGAATAAGCAGATCTATGTGGAACAGAATGAGGTACAAACAACAACAACAACAACAACAACAAAACAATATAATACTTTGTCTAGAATCTTAAGATATGTGAATATTGACGTTAACATAAATAAGAAATTTGAGTCTGCTGCCTGGTAATTAGTCAGTTAATTGATTTAAAATTCAGTATTTAATCAATCATCAGTCACTGTCAGTCCATTCATTTCCATCTTGCATTAGTTCACAGCTGTAATCAGTGATGGACAGTAACTAAGTACATTTACATCAGGTACTGTACTTATTTTGTACTTTACTTTAGTTCCATTTTATTCAACTTTATGCTTCTACGCTAAATCTTGGAGGCAAATACTGAACTTTTTAATCCACAAAGCTCAAAAAAGTTTTCTGACTTTTTAGATACATGGTTCTCACAGGACAGTGATGCTACAGTCTTATAGACCATGATGCATTGCTGTAGATTAAACCAGCCAACAGTAGTTAAAGTTAAACATCTACAGCAGTAAACAGCAGCAACATTAATGCAACAATATTAATCCAAAAACTTCAGTGAGGTTTTGTGAATGCAGGACTTATATTATATATTATATTTTTACAGTTTGATATTAGTGCAGACAGACAGACTCCACAGAGGCTGCAGGAAAGTGTGCACACGCAAATAAATAGTATTATTTCATTCTCACTTCTGTCAGTCACAAAGTCACAGAGCAGCCCTGGATGTGTCTGTAAGCAGGACACAGACAGACAGACAGACAGACAGACAGACAGAGGGAGGAGCATCAACTTAACGTTACTGTGTACTGAGTCCAGGTTTTCAGTTCTCTTTCCACCACTGTTACTAACATTTGTTTTGGTGCAATACAAATAAAATTGAATTTGATAATTGACTGTTTGCAGGATAGAATATTTGGTACTTTGCTCATGTTTGCTCCGAGCTTCATATCCCACCTCCTCCTCCACACAGGTTCACTGTAACAACATGTTCAGTCGAGGGGTGAGGATGTTCCGACAGGCCAGCTGTTACTTCCGGTCGGGATCGGACTGGGAGGCCGACCCGTGACCTTCAGGCCCGCCGTCGACCGCGTGAGCCAGAGCGCCCGCTTCGTCACCGTGCCCCTCGGGGACCGCACAGCCAGAGCCATCAAGTGTCGTTTCCACTTCAGCGACCTTTGGATGCTGTTCAGCGAGGTGGCCTTCCAATCAGGTTAAAAAAACCGGGACCAGGTGTGGGTGTCACCTTAGAATATTTGATAATGTGTCCCGTTTGAACACACTTTGTCTTTCTCGCGCAGGCTCAGCGGTGTACAACACGTCTCTGACTTCTCGCAAACATGGACACCCCACCAACGCGCTGCCAGGTCAGAAGACAAACCCTTCTGTGTTTCTTTTTCTTTAAAGGGATAGTTCACCCAAAAATTTAAATTCAGTCATCCTCATGTCGATTGAAGGCCGGGTTTAGTTTTTTAGTCCTCCAGTGATTAATCGATTGTTAAATTAAACGGCAACTGTTTTCATAATCAATTAATCAGTTTGAGTCATTTCAAAGAAAAAACATCTTTGAGTTGTGGACAAAAAAGAAATACTGACTCTGACCTTTTATGGACCAAACAACTAATTGATTAGTGGAAAAATTATAATCAATTAATACAGTTGAAATCATTTAAAAAAAAAAAATCTTTGATTATAGACAAAAAAGATAATTACTGATTTCTGACTTTTATGGACCAAACAACTAATTGATTAGTGGAAAAATTATCGCCAGATCGTTATTTTTCACCAACAACTGATCGATAAATCGTGAATAAAATGGACAGATTATTTGCAGCCCTGATCTTGATGCATGCTTTTTTGCAAACATAATAAATATTTTATAAATTAGAAATAAATGAATTTAACATCTCATTTGTTTCATTTCCTCTCATCAGGAAAACAATATAGAACATTTTAGACTACTGAATTATCAGAATGTGAGTAGTGTACAACAAAATTTCTTCCGTAATCTTTTTATTTATTTGGCAACCCGAATAAAATCTCCTGTGACCCACCGGTGGGTCCCGAACCAGTGTTTGGGAATGACTGTTCTAAAGCCCTGACATGCCAAAACAAACAAACAAACAAACAAAAAAAAAAAAACTCCAGCTGAGGACGAACAAAATAAACCTGATCTCAGTCGGCATGATGGTGAGTGGATAATGAGTAAATTTTAATTTTTGGGTGAACTATCCCTTTAAGCAGTGACTTTAATGTGAGAGGATGGTCAGGCAGCAGAGAGAAATGTTGGCAGGAGGCCATGCAGGCTGGTTTGATGTGTGGCTGCTGGTAAACAAAACACAGGCTGAGTAAAATCTTCAGTCAGCCACAAATATAATCTAAACATGATCATGAGTCAGTTCATTACTTTTATCAATTAAGCTTGAATTGAACGTATATGATGCACAAGTGATTCATCTTTTTCTGAAAGAGCAGTTGTTTAAAAGGTGGTTGAACTGAACATTTTCTGGTTAAACAGTGCCCCCTGCTGCCGAGATAAGATATTGACTTTTCTAGTGAAGGGGATTACGCAGCAAGTCTACTGTAATAAGAAACTGAACTGTGGTGGATTAAATCAAATCCAACTCAGCTCAGCTGCACTCGTCTGCTTTGGTTAGGAGATGATCCTACTCATAAAGTGGATGACAGCAACACCAGGATCCTGATTGGCTGCTTGGTGGCTATCATCGCCATCCTGTTGGCTATCATAGTCATCATCCTGTGGAGGCAGGTCTGGCAAAAGATGCTTGAGAAGGTGAGTTTGTTTGTGTTGTATCTTGGTAATAATTATTGATAATGATTTTAAAAGATATAATTTGGTTATTCTTGAAATTTAGTGTGTGCAAATCCAGTCCCAACTGGGTAAAGGCACAAGACAAAAAACAGTATGCAAAGGAAAAGGAAAGTTGTTGGTTTTTTTTTCTTTTAAAGTGGACCACAAAAAGTAAAATATTAAATTAAAAAATGTTGGAGAAACTTTCTTTACTCCTCTATGAAAGTAAACTGAATATATTTGGGATGTGGACAAAAAAAGACAGTTGAGGACGTCATCTTGGGCTTTGGAAAACACTGATCAACATTTTTCACCATTTTATGGACCTTGAATGTTTTCAAAACATATAAACATGTTAAATACTTTAAATGAGCAATAAATACATTTAGGCTGCGTTAACAGTCCATCTCATTGTTTTTATTTCTGAAAACAATATATAATAATATATATGTTTATAAAAGGTAAACTGCAGATATAAACCTTAAGTTTGTTGAATTTCTCCGATAGTTTTTTAGTCTTTGGTGACCCAAACAAAATCTCCTGAAAACAGGGGTGGAAGTAACTAATTACAAAAGCTCAAGTTACTGTAATTAAGTACTTTTATGAGTCAATTTTCAAATCTGTACTTTTACTTGTACTTGAGCCATGTAGTCTGCTTAGCATATTAGTTAACGTTAGCCATCATAAGCTTCTGGTCATATCAGAACAAATAAGGCTGTAGCAGTAAAACCTTGAGAGCACTGAACTGAACACTGGTGATTTTTATTACTTATTAATTAAAGAGCCAACAGAGCTCAACAGTGACCGCCCACTTACACAAGTTACAGAAGTGAATTTCCCGTTTGTTCACTCCACTGACGTTTCAGAAAATACTTTAATATAAAGAGTTTTAAGCCTGGAACCAAACCGGGCAGCTACGAGATGAATCGTGACCTTAAAACTTAATTTGGATCAAAAAGGGAGCAAAGGCAAAGTTACAAACCGTGTACATATTTATCTTAAGAGTGAAGAAACTACCCATCCCACAATCCAATGCAAATGATACCACTTCTTAAATTTAACTTTGAGTACTGATAATAAAGGTGTTGTAATATGTTCTAGTGTGTGTCGTATTTCTGTATAAATGATATACTCTGCTGCAGAACGACCCTATTAGTATAATTCATGTTAGCTTCCTAACTAGCTAGCCTGCTAGTGGAACTACCCGTTCACAGGGGCGGCAAACATTTCCATGGTAACAGCAAGCTTATATGTATGTATATGGCATATATATGTTTTTTTATATAAGTTTTTTTTACAACCCTTAAAATAAAGACAACCCCCTGTGAAGCTTCAGAGACCCATATTAGGGGCCGGGACCCTCGGGTTGGGAACCAGTGATAGAATATAATAATGTTTACAGCCTGTTGCCTGTATAGATCCTTGTAACTGAGTAATGTTTTAGTAACGTAACAGTACTTGTAGTTGAGTACAGATGTTCAGTGCTCTGTCTGCCTGAGACACACCTGTGGGTCAAGACCCAGTCACTGGATTCAATCAGGTGATGTAAACAACAAACAAACAGACTCAACTTTCACATGTTTACTCTCGCAGGCGTCTCGTCGCATGCTGGACGATGAACTCACGGCCCGTCTCGCGGTCCAGACCCAGGCCTTCTCCTCCCACCACTCCTCTCTGTCCAGCGAGGGGGGCTCCACCTCCAACTCCACCTACGAGAGGATCTTCCCCCTGTGCGCCGACTACCAGGAGCCCTCACGCCTCATCCGAAAACTACCTGAGTTCGCTCAGTCCACGGAGCACCTCGGTAAGTTAGAAGCACGGTGCAATAAATCCTGTGAGGTTGGCCACAGCTCTAAGTGCTGAGTTTGTGTGTTTCCACATCAGCACCGAGCACTTCCTGTCGAGCCCTCACAACCAGCGGTTCTGACGGCGCCCCCCACTATGCAGAGGCAGACATCATCAGCCTCCAGGAGTCTTCAGACAGCGGCACCTACTCCATCACCGCTGTCAACATGAATCTGTTCGCTGGCACCGACTCCTCCATGAGAGAGTTCCCCAGACACAAGCTCACCTTCAAGGAGAAACTGGGAGAGGGCCAGTTTGGAGAAGTATACTCAGTTTTCTTGCTCTAATGTTTGTTGGCATTGATTTGGTATTTTAGAGCTGTGTTTCCCAAACTTTTTTTTCACCGTGACCCAGTTCAAAACACACTTTATTACATAATAAATCTTGGAAAAGTTAATTTGGGCATTAATGAATGTTCCTGACCGTTTCCACATCACCATATCTTATTTTGACACATGCACATACACACTAAATACTTTATTAATACAAAATCAATGCATTTAGGCTGAGTTAACAGGCTCATCTCAACTTTTTATTTCCTCTCGTCAAGAAAACAATCCTCCAAAAAAAGTTGAGGTAACTCAAAATGTCAAGGCAACTTACTTCAACAACTTTACTCAATTTCTGAAATACAGTTTTTGGTGTTTTCTAAAACTGTATGTAAAGATTCAAGATTTGTCTAAAGAAGAAGAAAATGATCTCAACCAAACATTATTAGCTGGTAAAACTTTTTACTCAAACTTTAGAGTTTGAGTTGGGCTCAAAACTCAAAAATCTATTGAAGTAAGCAACTTTTTAATTTTTTTAGCCTTGAGACAATATAAGTACATTTAGGTGGAATTAACAGCCTCTCGTTTTTTCCTCTCATCAGTAAAACAATCTACACATTTTAAATGCTTTATAAAAAGGTGTACTGCAGGTATAAATCTTAAATTTTGCAGAATTTCTTTCATATTTTTTAGGGGACCCAAATAAAATCTCCAGTGGCCCACGTGTGGGTCACAACCCAGTGTTTGGGAATAACTGCTGATGTATCTTTACAGCCCTTATTGTGTAAACTGAGCAGTAGATATTGCTGTGTGGTAAAAGCATGAGTGTGAAATGCACATGATGACAAATAGGCGACACTTAGTGGTATTAGACAGCTGAACAGATGGTTTCAAGCGCTGCCAAGTTGATGATGGACTGACTGAGGAAGTGCTTTTTAAAACAGGTGCACTTGTGTGAGGCGGAGGGCATGCAGGACTTTCTGGATGAGGATTTGTCTATTGAGGGAAACAATGAGTCACCTCTGCAGGTCGCTGTGAAAACACTGCGGGAAGACGCCAACAAAAACGCAAGGTAAAAGCAAGTGTCAAGTAAGTAAGTCCCCTTTTGCTCTGCGCTCCAGTAACAGGTGAGCTAGCTTAGGTACCTCAGTCAAAAAGTAATAATTTTGAAAATGGTATGAAGATGTAAAAGTGACATGGTCACATCATATGTGACAACGGGATGGAGAAGAGGGACAGAGAGGGGAGAGGGACGGAGACTGAGAGGGAGGGGGAAGAGAGAGGGGAGAGGGACGGAGACTGAGAGGGAGGGGGGAGAGAGAGGGGAGAGGGATGGAGACTGAGAGGGAGGGGGGAGAGAGAGGGAGAGGGATGGAGACTGAGAGGGAGAGGGAGGGGGGAGAGAGAGGGGAGAGGGATGGAGACTGAGAGGGAGAGGGAGGGGGGAGAGAGAGGGGAGAGGGACGGAGACTGAGAGGGAGAGGGAGGGGGAGAGAGAGAGGGAGAGGGACGGAGACTGAGAGGGAGAGGGAGGGGGAGAGA
Source organism: Lutjanus argentimaculatus (assembly GCA_034769285.1). Taxonomy (NCBI): domain Eukaryota; kingdom Metazoa; phylum Chordata; class Actinopteri; order Lutjaniformes; family Lutjanidae; genus Lutjanus; species Lutjanus argentimaculatus. The sequence goes on from JAWZSL010000064.1 coordinate 1,134,408, forward strand.
GAGGGGAGAGGGACGGAGACTGAGAGGGAGGGGGGAGAGAGAGGGGAGAGGAAGAGATGAACGACAGCTCCCTGATAAACTCTTTGTTTGTGAGGTGCTTGTGTGGTCTGTGTCAGCTGACAGTCAGACTGCTGTTTTAGCCACAGAGGCAGCTGCACGAAACACACTTAGGATCAAGAGCTGGTGCCCGCTCTTCTCCTGTCAGGAAATCCGTGCACTGACAGTCAGGAGTTTGTGCGCCTGCAGCTGCACAATGATTCGGCATGGTCACCAGAAGTGAAATGCACCGTAAAACTAGCTAAACAATACTAACTTACTGTAAGACGACTGCTCAGACTCAATACCACCTATTTCCTCTTCATGTGTAATATGATGCAACATTTGAAAAAAAGCTTTTTTAAGAGCCTTGCTCTTCTTAAAAAAACAGCCCCATGACACATATTTCTCAACCAATATTACTGAGTCATGTTATATTAATGTGTTTATGAAAATAACTTATTGTAATGGGTAGAGAAATGTAAACATTTTAGTGCTTTTTATCCAGGAAAAAACACAGCTCCCCTCTTTACATGGCTTGTTCACAGGCCAGTGGGACCAGTATGGTGACGTATGATCCAAAGGCTAATGCAGCATCTATGTACAGTATATATGTCTGCAGAGGTACCAAGCTAGCTCAACTGTTATTGGAGCATAGAGCAACAAGGGGCGGGTCTTAGGAAGGGTCAGTTGCCTCCAGCTTGTTGCTATTATTAATTCTGCTGTCAATCAGGTACTAAATTACAATCGTTTGTCCTGCGCTGCAGGAACGACTTCCTGAAGGAGATCCGAATCATGTCTCGTCTGAGGGACCCTAACATCGTCCGCCTGCTGGCGGTGTGTGTGGACACAGACCCGCTGTGCATGATCACTGAGTACATGGAAAACGGAGACCTGAACCAGTTCCTCTGCAACCTCAGACTGAAAGAGGCTGCTGACGAAGACAAGACGGAACAGGAGGACAAAGAGGGGAAGAGTCTGGTCAGGTAAGTTAAGAATTTAATCCATCATGTAAACTTTAATTGATCTTCTATCAGATAAACATCTTAAATACGTGGCTTCTTATTTGTTTCATGGGCTACACTCTTAGAAATAAGGGTTCCAGAAGGGTTCTTCCTGAAGGACTGTGGTTCTACTCAGAGCAATTTGCTTCTGAGGAAAGAAAGAGTTCTTTGTAAGACTAGAGGCTTCCATTTAAGTAGTTTGCGAATATGCACTGTGCATATATTACCAAGTCGACACAATAACACTTTGTATACTTTGTATAAGTTCACTTTACTGTCCTCATTCTTTTCTTCATGTTGTCCTCTGCTCCTCAGTTACAGTAAACTTATTGGCATGGCCGTGCAGATTGCATCTGGTATGAAGTACTTGTCTTCTCTGAACTTCGTCCACCGTGATCTGGCGACCCGCAACTGCCTGGTGGGTAAGAACTACACCATAAAGATCGCCGATTTCGGCATGAGTCGGAACCTGTACAGGGGGGACTACTACAGGATCCAGGGCCGGGCCGTCCTGCCCATTCGCTGGATGTCCTGGGAGAGCATCCTGCTGGTGAGTGCTGGGCAGAGCCAGGGACGTGAGGGATGTCTGTGTCCTGTTAAAAAATAAAAAAGGGGGAAATTAATGTAGATTTATATTTTTTTCTATATTTGTATCAGCCATGAGAAGCAGGTAATTATGGGTTACCAGTTGAAAAAAAAAACCCAGCATGTGTGTTTTTGGTGCAAACCTGCATCTCCACACTGAGTCTCTGCTCGACTGCATCTGAAACTTTCAGCTGTGTGTTCCTCTCAGGGTAAGTTCACCATGGCCAGTGACGTGTGGGCCTTCGGTGTGACTCTGTGGGAGATCCTGACTCTGTGTAAGGAGCAGCCGTACTCACAGCTCTCTGACGAGCAGGTCATCGAAAACACGGGCGAGTTCTTCAGGGACCAGGGCAAACAGGTGAGCGTCAGGCTACCAAAACCCTCTGCGGCACGATATCTGTCTGTGGTCAGTCACAGTCTGATTCACACTGTGAAAAAAAAAAAAAAAAAAAGTTGAGAAAAGTCATAATTTCAGGAAATTTTTGAGTTTTGAATCAAACTCAAACTGTTTTTTGCAGTTTGTCTTACGGTGCACAAATAATCTGTACTTTGTGTTGAATTAGTCAAAATCTTCTTTGTTTATTAGACAGTAAAAGATCCTTTATTAGACAGTAATAGATCCTTTATTAGACACTTATTAGACTTTATTAGAGGGTAAATTCTAACCGCTACTTCTGGACCAAATTACATTATCTGCCTACTAGGGTCGCAGATTGTAAGCATTGGTAAAATTGATGATCAATTAATCGATTAATCAAACAGTACCAAACACATTTTTCCCCTCAGTCAAAGTTTTATTTCCATGACAACATGTTGCACGTTCTCTAACAGCGTTACGTACTGTACACCCTGAGAAATAAAATATAGGATTTTGGTTTCTGTTAGAACTTTTTATAAAAGTTCACTTGGAATCCTTTCTTTAGAGTTCTACCTAGAACCCAGCATAAAGGGTTATATCTAGAACCATCTGCGAAAGCTTTCACTTAGAGCCTCCTGTGAGAGGTTCTACAGAGAACCCATTTATGGAGCAGTGGTTCCACTTACAACCCTCTCTGGAGGTTCTATCCCGAACCTTTTTATATTCCAAGATTTTTATCTCGAACCAAACTGGGGGTTCTGCCAAGAACCTTTTTATATTCCAAAAGTTTTATCTAGAATCACAGAAGGTTCTAACGAGAACCATTTTATATTCCAATGGTTTTATCTAGAATGTGGTTCTACCGAGAACAGTCATATATTATGGTACAAAGAACCCTTGAAAGTTCTTCAAGGATTTCAACAATCCTTTGAAATTCAATTGAAAATATTTGGTTATTAACCGTTATTCACTTTCACTTTAATGAACTTACTCAACAAGTTAAAACCCAATGATTCAAGTTTTTCTAAAACTTTTCTTTTCTTTTTTTTTCAAAACTTAAAAGTTTGAGTTTGATTCAAAAGTCAAACAAATTGTGAAGACAGTTTCCTTGAAATTATGAGTTTTGTCTTCTTCTCTTCTTTCTTTTTTTGTGTCCGATATTTTCTCTACATCTTTGTCTCACAGTGCTGGATTTACTTCAACATTTCCAAAATAAAAATACCTCTCATAGACATTTTAACAGTAATCCCTCTGTTGATATTTTGTCTCCTCTTCCCAGGTCTACCTGCCAAAGCCTCCCTGCTGTCCTGACGGTGTCTACAACGATCTCATGCTGAGCTGCTGGAGGAGGAACGCCAAGCAGAGGCCGAGCTTTCAGGAGATCCACACTCAGCTGACGGAGAGCCTGGCGTAGCAGATGAAACCGATCCTTTCTCTCTGCCATGCACTGTCATCTGGATTCATTTGGAATTATTCTGGAGTCAGAAACAACCCATCAGATGTTTTTTTTTTTTTTTTTTTGCTTGCTTGCCACAACGGTGCTGTAGAGAACAAGATGTGAGGAGAAGGTTTACACTTGAACAGAGCTTTATATTGTAGATATCAGCACTATTCACACCTCTGTGTATTTATTAATTTCTTTTTATTTCCCATGCTACATCTATTTATAGAGTACTCCATGCTAATCCTAGATTTTCAAACACACTTGTGAATATTTGTTTTAATTTTCAATTCATGCATCTAATTCTATTGCACATTTATTAGAGAATGTCAGTACAGTTGTGTTTTATGAGTGAGTGTTTTTTCTGCAGCAGAAAAAAACATGTTTTATAAACATGTTTGTGTCCTTCTGCAGAAATAAATTAACTGTATTTTGTTGCCATTTTAATAGCTGTCAAACCAAAGATCCTTGTAAATAAAGAAAAATGAATATTTGCTTCACACTTGCTGTGTGGCAAAAACACACAAGTGTGAAATGAAGCATTTATACAGTACATGCTGTACATAGGCAACACTTGGTGGTGAATAAGATCTGAGGAGAAGGTGCACACTTGAACAGAGCCTTATATTGTAGATATGCAAAGTAGCACTATTCACACCTCTGTGTATTTTAATTTCTTTTTATTTCCTATTCTGTCTATTTATAGAGTAACCCACGGTAATCCTAGGTCCTATTATATTTCTATTTAATATGTCTAATTCTATTGCACATTTATAAAGGAATGTCAGTACAGTTGTGTTTTGTGAGTGTTTATATATTTGCTTTTAAATTTTAAGATGAAGAAATGACATTATGATGACTGTTTTTCTGGATGAGAGGTGTTTTTTAGTCCGCAGCAGCTCACTGACATGTTTTTGTCCTCCTGCAGAAACAAATTAACTGTATATTGTTGAATAGTTGCCCTTTTAATAGCTGCCAAACCAAAGATCTCTGTAAATAAAGAAAGAGAAAGAAAATTCACTAGTTTGTCAAAGTTTCCTTCTTGTTTTCTTCACAGTTTGGAGTTATCACACACACACAGAGCCACGGCTGGATTACTGAACCGGCCCACTGGGCACAGGAACAAGGTGTCAGGGGACCCCGCACCAGAGTGTCTGTTTGAAATGACTGTTATTTATTTGTTTATTTTCAAAAGTGTATTACAAAGTGACACAAAATTACCACAGACACTAAACAACAGAAGTCAAGAAGTAGCAAAAGTAGCAAAAAGAGACACAAAAGGACCACAGACAACTCAAAGAGGCATGAACCAGAGACAGAAAACAACTACAGAGACAAAAAATGACAATGATGAGACACTAAAGTACCATAAAGTGGCATAAAAGTACCACAGAGACAATAAAATAACTACAAAAAGACATAAACAACTTCAAAGAGACACAAAACAACTATGAATAGTCACAAAAGTAACATAAAGAGACATTAAAGTACTACAGAGACATAAAACAGCCATAAAGAGACACAAAATGACTACAAGGAGACACAAAACTACCAGAGACACAAAGGTAACTCAAAGAGACAAGTACCAGAGACATAAAACAACTACAGAGACAAAAAAATGACAATGATGAGACACAAAAGTACCATAAAGCAGAACAAAAGTACCACCAGAGACATAAAGTAACTACAAAAAGACACAAAAGTAACATAAAGGGACTTAAAAACACCACAGAGACATAAAACAGCCACCAAGAGACACATAATCATAACAACACTGTCTCATCACTCTGCTCCCATTGTCTTATAATCTGTCCATTTTCAATCCTTGCGCTCTTTTACTGGTTTGGGCCTCTTCGCTCCCCGTAGTTGGAAGCTGACTGGCCAGCTGTTTGTTGACATCCAATCACTCCACTCGTGCACATAGGCTGGAGCACACAGCCCGGGATCAGACGATGGGCTGTCCACGATCAGAGATACCTTTTCCCCAGTATGGAGAAGGCATGCCCCGCCCTACTCAGCTTCTGATTGGCTTACCCTGATATTCTCATCCTAACCCTACCCAATCACACTCCATGTGTCAAAACCTACCCAATCCAAAACCAACAAAGGCAACGCGTACTAGCCAATCAGAGTCAGAGTGGGGCGGGTCATGACTTCGCTCTCCTGTGAAAAAAAAAAAAAAATGTCCACGGTTAAAGTGAATTTATCTCCGGTGTGACGCTTCGTTTCATTTCCAGCCGCTGGACAGACATGGACAGAGTTGTTATAGTAACCGGCGCCAACAGGTGAGTCCATTCAAACTGCGTTATAACGTGTCATACTGTTAGAAAGTGACGCTCTTGTTAGCTGATACACACCGAAGAAGAAGAATGAAAAAGCTTCAGTGTTGCTCCTGTTGAGGGATGAACTGCCTCTGTGACACACTGACTGTTTACAAACTGTTACAGTGTTTACCAGCTGACTTTTCTTTAAGTCCCTGGTTTTTATAAACAGAAACATCATTTAATATTACAGAAAATAAAAATACAACAAGTCTGTGGTGTAAATTTACCAAGTACTACTCAGGTGTACGTCACCTGAGTAGGGGAGACAGGGGCCAATTGACCCTTCGCTAAGCATCTCCTTCCTTAGTTACTGTTGCTAAGGCTGCCAAACCTTCCATTCTGGCACTGCATTTATGTAGTTTATGATGATAACAGCGGCAGATTTAACAGTAATAAAAACACGAGGTCTTTGAATCCTTTTAAGTAAACAAAAGCGGCTCCTCATTTCCAGTCGACGACGGTGGATTTTGTCGGCTAAAACAGTGACTCACAAACAGATTTCATGTCTCATTTCATCCTCCTCCTCAAACCCCCACAGAACAAATACAGAAGCAGTGGAATCTAACAAGTTTGTCTGGAGGAAAGTTACTGCAGCTAGTAAGCTAGTGCTAATTAGGCAGATATGCGAATGTTTGCAGCTTATGTTAGAGCGGATGAAGACAGAGTTTGATCCGTTCACCACACGTCTGCTCTTGTGTTTCACATTTTTGAGAGACGACAAAAGAGACGCCACCGTCCAGACTCATGAAACGCAGAGTATCGCTCTTCTCAGAGTCTCCTGCACACCATCAACATGTAGAGAAATGGAAAGCTCGGTTACAGTTGCTAAGCTATGATTGGACAGTTGCTGTTTGGAGGTGGGGCTTAGCGAAGGGTCAGTTGTAACATTTTGACATTTTCCTTCATGACTCACACACTAATTGAAAGTCATCTCAGACTCAGTGTGCTAATGTATTGCTGTATTTCATTGAATAAATAAGAATTTACATCCAGAAATGAAAAAAAATGTGTAATGGTAAGATTTTAGAACTGTTAAAACGTCTCAATCATTTTACAGCAAAAAGTAAAGGATCTAGCTTCAGCATGAAACTCCGCCTAAAACCACCACTACTCTCAAAACACAGCTGGTTTGGGATATTATCAGAATTAAGTGACTTACACAGAATGAAAAAGGATCTTATTATCCACTCGCCTTGTAAAACTTTAAACTTGCAAACAAATGTTTCCAATCTGCCTTTATTATTTCTTCTTACACTAAGACGGTCCTCCGTGTTTACATTTGATTTACTCAGTAAATCTGTGTGATCACACTGTTCCTCAGAGAAGTGTGTTGACGTGCTTGTGTTTGTCTGCCATCTGTCCCTTCATGCAGCGGCATTGGCCTGGCCCTGTGTGAAAGGCTGCTGACGGAGGACAGCCAGCTTCGGCTCTGTCTGGCCTGCAGAAACATGCAGCGGGCCGAGGCCGCCCGCTCCGCCCTCCTGACCTCTCACGCCGACGCCCGTGTAGACTTACTGCGGCTCGACGTGGGCTCCGTGCGGTCGGTGCTCACGGCTGCTCAGGAGGTCAAGGCCAGGTACTGATACTGGCACTTTACAGCTCCTTTCTCACTTAACTGTTAACTAAGATTATGGAGATGTGATTCATTAATACATGTTTGTTTTTCCACAGGTACAGCAGAATTGACTTTCTGTATCTAAACGCAGGAATTATGCCCAATCCACAAGTGAATGTCAAAGCTTTTTTCAAGGGTCTGTTCTCCAGGTACAATCTCAGAGTCACTTCCTGTCTTGCTTTGCTTTGTTTTGTGTCTTTTTATTTTGATTTCGTGTCATCGATGCCTGTGTCCGTGCTGTTCTGTAATGGTGGACCCTCTCACTGCAGGAATGTCATCAACATGTTTGCGACAGCAGAGGGTCTCTTAACTCAACAGGACGACCTCAACTCAGATGGGCTGCAGGAAGTTTTTGCCACCAACCTCTTCGGTCATTTTCTCCTGGTACGCCGCACACTGCACACATACTGTACATGATAACAAATAACTAAATTTGACATGTGGTCGTCAGTATTATGTGAGGAATAATGTGCAGTGAGCTTCATTTAGGCATCCATGTTGGGGTTTATTTTGCAATCATTACCTGCTTCCTGCACATTATCTCGCTTATTGCAAGGCTACTTAATAAAAAATAATCAATGATTTGACACAAAACATTGATTTTAAAATAAATTTATTAGTTTAAACAGTCTGCTATTCAGAAATAACAGATCTTACCCTCTGTCTCGACCACAGGCAAATCAGACAGATTTGTAACTCGCACGTCTTGTGATACAGAAACGCTCTCCATATTAGCTTCGTGCATCTCGCGCCCCAGCTGCATCTGACAGGCGTAAACCTGAGTTTATTTTTTTGATAATACATGTGTAAACACAAGGCTGGTGCCCAGTTAAAAAGGCACTGAAAACATATTTTCAGAGTGTGCTTCAGAGCCAACGGGCAGCTCACTCTGCTCTGGTTTAATCCCACAGACTCAACCTTCACTTCACCCAGCAGTTTGGAAGCAAGACACTGGAACTTCTTGAGCTTCTTCTGCAGTGTTTTTGTTGACAAACTGTACATTTACTGCCACTAGACAACTTGACAGCTAAACTTTAATCCCTCTGCTCTGATCGCCAGCACCTGTCTGCTCTGAGCGCAGCCACCGGTTTTCTTTTCTCCTCTCTCTCTTTTGCTCATCCACACCCACTGCATGCACACACTCACACTGCCCCGCATGTGTTGATAGAAACATAGATCAGGAATATTCACACAAAAACTAAAGAAAAACTGCAAACTGCACAGAAAGTTTGGCTGCTCATTTGCTGCTGGATGCTTTAAAATGCGCAGACAATACAGATCTTATAAAGCCACACAAGCGTGACTCTGACGTGACATTTGCAGCCTAAACAAGCAGTTTGACTGCTGTAATTGAATAATAAGTTATTGTAACATAGTGTCCTAGAATATGCATATGTTATATGAATGTGCCTTTGTATAGACAGATTTGCTAAAAGTAAAACTGTTGGAGATGGACAATGTAGATAAAATCTTGTATCACTGTGTGTGTAATGTAATATTATGAAAGATACAACATTATGTTGTGATATGTAGGATATTTTATGGAAAAAACAATACTTTGATGAAGATAATGAATTGATTACCTGACTAATTCAATTGAACAAAAGTCATAAAATATTATTCATAAAGCCTAATACAACCACAGGTATTAAAGAGATAGCTGCCGTGATTTAAATGGTTGTAAACGTGAACTAATTAATTCTCCACACTTTCCTTGTTTATAACAGAATGTGACTTCTAAACAGTATTTTGGTTTATGTGTAGTGAACCAGAGTTACAACTACCCAGTAGAATACAGTAGAACAATATCATATCTTTATTTATCATAAAACACTTAAAAATGTTATTAAATGTTTGTTTCTCCTCTGTGACATTTTATTGCAATTTTATTTACTCATGTCCTCGTCTCTGTGGTCTAGATCAGGGAGCTGGAGCCTCTGCTGTGCGACGCCGGTCACATGTCCAGGATAGTGTGGACCTCGTCGAGTAACGCCCGCCGCTCTGCCTTCAGCATGGAGGACGTGCAGCACAGAAATGGAACGGAGCCCTACAGCTCCTCCAAGTACGCGTCAGACTTGCTCAGCCTGGCGCTCAACAGAAACAAGAACAGCCAGGTTTGTCTGTCACACGACCTGCAGATTACCGGGCTGCCTGGGATCAATCTGATGTTTTCACATATGACAAGGAAAGGCATTAAAACGAGTTTCATGTTGGCTGATATTGATTAACAGATGAAAACGAATCTGATCAGAAAAGAGTATGAAGCAGCTACACAGCCTGTGTCATCTCTCTGTTTTTTTTAAAACAAATTAAACACTCCTTTCAGCTGTAAGATGTGGCCATAAAGTGTCGTTCACGCACGACAGAGGCTGCATTCAGCTTGAATTTTGTTCGTTCAAATAAATCCCACTGGTGACAAATTTTCACTGTGTAAAAATGCATCAGAAAATCTACATAAATTCACACCATCCATCTGTGTGCTTCAGAACATACATGGTGTCCTGTTAAGACCACATCCAGGGTTGCCAGGTCTGTGTGACAAAATCAGCCAAATGGCAGATCAAAACCAGGCCAAACAACCAATAAAGCCTCATACCAGAGATCAAAATATGCCATATCACTGCTTTTATTTAGTTTTTATTTAACCTCTATTTAATCAGGACGTCCCTTGACATTGAAATCATTTTTTGAGGAAGACTGTTAAGATAGAAATGAAAGCATTCAGACAGAAAATACAAATGTCAACCACATAAGGAAGAAACTAAATCCAGATCAAATAAAAACAGCTGCAAAATAAGTTCAGTGCAAACCCTTGGAAGGAATCTGGCAAGAAATCTACCTGGTGGGACGAAGCTGAAGCCTGACTCATAAATAAAGAATATTAAAAAATGGTGAATGTGCAGGAGGCAGCATGCACCACTATAATCCAAAACACTTAAAAAAGTAGCCGACACAAGTCTTTTTTCCTGGCTGATATGTTAAAACAAGTCTTATTGCAAAATAAAAAACCTATCCTTAGTCTCAGCTTCTTCACAAGGATTTTCAGTGCGAGCTGAGCAGGTCACCGTGTCGTCCATGTAAAGGTGCACTTGAGCAGTTTGCAGGTCGCTCCCAATGTTATTTACTAATATTGAAATTAAAAAGTCCAACAGAATTTCTATCATTGTTAATTGATCGTAATATCTACAAAGTAAAACCATAAATGTTTAATGGGCCAGTATTAAAAGCAGTTTTCCTTAAACAGTTCTTTTGGCCTTGTGTTATCAGATGCAGTATATTATCATAAATAAAATATAACTCTGAGAACTTGTTAGACTAATTTACTGATGCACAAACTAACCTGTGTGGTTGGCGTGACCCGGAGTCAGTTTGGTAGGATTTGGGTATAAATAAATTATTTAAAGGAGCAATATGTAATAATTGTGCATCAACAAAATTAGCACTACAGCCCAAATAACAAATTGGAGCCACAGACTGTATATTAAATAGGTTGAAAGCCTATTTAATATCAGGCGAGTTGTTTCCCCTCCTACTCAGACTGGCTGCGGGAAGATTGCAGGAGCCCAAGACCAGCGCAGCATTTTGTTTTGACAAAAACAAGAGACCAGAGCTGTGACGATCGACTATTAAATTAATCACCAACTATTTTGATAATCGATTGATCAATTTGAGTCACTTTTAAATTTAAAAAAAAGTTCAAATTCTCTCATTTCAGTTTCTTAAATGTGAATATTTTCTGGTTTCTTTACTCCTCTGTGATAGTTAAACTGAATGTCTTTGTGTTGTGGACAAAAAAGACATTTGAGGACATTACCCTGGGATTTGGGAAACACTGACATCGACATTTTTCACCATTTTCTGATATTTTATAGCCAAAACAACTAATCGATTAATCAAGAAAATAAGATTAATAGATAATGAAAATAATCGTTAGTTGCTGCCCTTCGAGCTTAACGTAATGATCCATTTAACCGTTATAAACATCTACTCCTTCTAAAAGACTATTAAGGATTTGTAATGACTCATAAACAGTCATTTACTCATTCAGTGAAAGTTTGGGCTTAATTTTAATTCTAATTTATGTGAAACAGTCAAATAATAACACAAGTTACGGGCTGGAATGGAAATTTCAAAGGGTGACGCTGCAGCTGTGGTGTTGTTGTCAAAGAAGCCAGTATTTCCACTTAGTTTGTTATCATGGTCATTTTATGATTTATCACAGTAAATATAGTACAGATTTCTCCTTTAAATTAAAATACACACACAGCGGGCAAATTCAATCTGCGGCAATACTTCATAAGTAGCCCAGAACTTTGGATCACAACAGTTCACGCAAATTCAACCAACCCACGTGAATTCTGTCCAGCCGTACAATTTTGTCCGATCGCCGCTACTTTTCCACAAATTTGACCAATCATTGTAGCTTCCCTTGAGTTCCACCAATCAGAGCAGTCCCCTGCACTGACATCATACATGTACGTCTCAATGAACCAACTCAGTGTTTTGTTTTATTATTCACTTTTTTTTTTTGCATTTATATTTTTTTATTTTGTCAGCGGTACTGAAAAGAGCACATTTGTCGTTGTCGAAACATTTATCACAGCTCTGTGCACTTTTATTTCAGAATTTTGTCTGTTTTCACTGAGTTTGACCTCCAAAGAATTTTGTTTCTTTGAGATAAAAAAAACCCCTGGTGCATTTTTTCATTTATAAATAAACCAGATTTGTATCATTTTTGTAATTCTGAGCCTTTTTGGTATAAGGTTAGTTAGAACACTCAGAACAGAGTGTGGTTTTGTTCTCCCTGGAACAAGCTGCTTCAATTTTTACTGAATTATATAAAAAAAAAAAAACTTTCTTGTACAGTTTTCACTTGTTCCTGCGATTTCATTGCAAAAAATGTCTAAAAACACTAGAACATGCTTTGCAATTTGTTTAGAAAAGCTGCTGTGAAATCAGGCATTTTAGGCTGCAACAATCCCAAAAAAGGCCTGTGAACTCCTGGAGGGACTGTTTATGTGTCGCAATAAAAGAAACCCATACTTTATGAAGGCTGGGTTAAAAAAATCACCTGACGTGTCCTTTAATTAACCATCATCTGTTGTGTTTAATACATGTTCTCTTGTGTTTTTCGACAGGGGTTGTTCTCCTCTGTAATATGTCCAGGACTGGTGATGACCAATCTGACCTACGGTATCCTCCCCTCCTGCTTCTGGACTCTCATCATGCCCATCATGTGGCTGGTGAGCGATGATTCATTTCATTACTCTGCTCGTCTGTGTTAAACACGATTGTCTTGTGTTGTTGTGACGTCTTCTCTGTTTGAACAGATCAGGATCTTCACCAACACGTTCACTCTCACACCGCACAACGGAGCAGAGTCACTGGTATGTTGTCAACCTCTTCTCTTTTCATCCTTATGATAAAACTGAATGAATGCACAATAATCAATCCTTTTCTTTCTTCTTTTTTTACAGCACTGGCTGTTTCTTCAAAATCCAGCGTCTCTGGATCCGAGAGCAAAGTATCACAGTTTAACATCAGGACTTGGAACAAACTACACTCAGCCTCGACAGGTGAGTAACCACAGACCGCAGCCTCCACAGACACAAACAACACACTGATCGAGTGTGTTCTGTGTGAATGTCAGATAACCTGAATGTTAATATTCATAAGAGAGACGTGGATCAGTTGAGGTGCTTTTTATAGAATAACAAGCAGGAAGAAAGCCAAGTTTCAAACAGGGCTGCCCCCTGAAAGTCAAAAGATTCAAATCGTCAGTCAGAGACCCCCGAGTTGACTGAGATTCTTCAAGTGGAGCAGTCAGCACTGTTTCACAGGATGAAACACATGCACAGGGAGCACATTTCAATGAGGAATCATATAAATAAAGAGAATCATAAACATGGTTTAATATTAGCTGGCGTCCTTATTTAAAAACATGCTGTGTTGGTTGAGTGAATGTACACAAAGCACGAGTCTCTAAATCACCACAAATGATGAAACTAACTGTGATGGAACCGGAGCACAGGTGACCCACTGTGAGAAACCCCAGTATGATTGCAGGGCAGTGCGCTGGGATTTTATACCTGAACCATGAGCAGGAGTACGAACACCTTTCCTTTCTCTGACGGTGGGAAATCTGATGTTTGCACATCGCTGATGAAGATGAAAGGCATTAAAATGTGAGTCTTACTGGTAGGGATGTTCCTGGCAACTAATATCCCGGTCGATTAAATGCAAAATTTAATTTAGACTGGTCGACTAGTCTGACAGAAAGAAAACACTCAGAAAGCAGTTAAAATTGAGCACAACTTATTAATTGATCATGTTAAACACTCTGAAAAAATACTGTGTATTAAGAGCTATTTGAAGCCGTTAATTACAGTCTACAATCACCAAATCGTGGTTTAAATGCTCTGCATTGTGCAATATGAACATTGCACATTAACCTATTTAATATGACGACAACTCACTAAATGTTTGACCTTTTCAGACCATAAAGCATCTCAGTGTTTGCGGGTAAACAACATTATGACATTATGCGGCGAGAGGAGCTGCAGCTCCAACTAGTGGCGGGCGGCTGCATAACATCACAGAGGCAACAGTTAACTGGCATTGTGCATGAATAAAATATTGATAAATAGTTTAAACGACTAGCGAGCTGGAGACGTTTAATCGTGCAGTCAACTAATCGATGATTCAACTGGCAAACTTCTGAGTGAGGTGCGGCCCCAGTAAGTTGTGATTGATGTGATCTGCTGCGTAAGTTAATTTGTTAACATGTAATTGATCCAGATTTTCTGTGTGTTTCTGTTTTTGTTTCAGATGGACATTGATGAAGAAATGTCTGAAGTCCTCTACACAAAACTTCTCGAACTTGAGAAGGTAGTCAGAAGGAAACTGAGCGAGAAAAATGCTGCAAATGGACAAAACCTCAGTGAGATGGAGTAGAAGTGAGGTTTTTACACTTGTGTATAATTTGTGATTAGGATCAATAACAGTGCTCTTATTCTTTCATTGTGTCTTTTCTGTTTATTGTCTTTTGACATGGCTCAATGCCAGACCTGCCAACACTGAGACCTCAAAAACAAAGCAGACTTTCAAAACAAAAGCGGGGGTCTGGGGTCCTCCAAAAAATTTGAGTTTCATAGAGTTTATTTCCTGCATTCTGGTCACCATTCACTTCCATTGTTAGGGAGATTCTGCAGCACTGTTTTCCTGTGAAACTCCAGAAGAGTTATGTGGACTAAAAAAATAAACCCAACCTTCAATCAGCATGTGGATGAGTGGATCATGACTGAATTCTCATTTTTTGGGTGAACTATCCCTTTAAAGAAAATAACAAAATAAGTATACACCTTTTTTGCAAACAGATTCCTGCAGATGACTTATGGAAACCTCAATGGGACCTCAGCATTTAGCCTTATCTGGTCCAACAACAGAAAATTAATATTTTACTATTTTTTCCCAAGGGTATGTTAGTTAGGCTGCTCTTAGAAAAAAACTTTCCTTTAAAACTTACCATAAGAAATGGGACGAGCAGCTTTCTGCTGCACCACAAAACAACATTTGGTGTCGCCTGTTGTTGTCTGAGTGGACAAAAGTCTAAAAGTAGACTTGTAGAGCTGCAGAGCTTTACACGCCTGTACGCAGTGCCATTTTTTGTCAGAAATCAGGAGAAATACGGGGAAATCCTAGGAAAATCAAGTTATGCTCAATGCATTTTTCATATTTTAGCATTGGATCAAAACTACCTTGTCTTTTTACCTTTACATATAAACTGTTTGGGGCGTCACAGTCATGTGAGATCAGTTACCAGCAGGAGTCTCATGTGTCGCTGCCTTCTTGTTGTAACACAGAAACCACTGCCTGCATGTCTGTGTGTGTCTTCATCTGATAGCTGCTGTATCATGTTTCTCCTGCAACAGGCTTCTCACTTTACACAGACGTTTATTTTTCTTCCCTGAGGCCACTGACCAACCACCGACACTACCATCAGCTGTCATCAGCGGCTTCTTCCTTTTACCGCAAATCATACATCATGATGCACGGCGAGCTGACTGTAATGGTCTGTTTAAATACACTGAACAACCCCTGAGGTCTCTAAACAGACCAAACTGGTTTCAGTCGATTCAGAAGATTGATGTTTGTGTAAGACAGCTCCTCCTCTCACTATCTTGTGTGCGTAAGCCTCGTCTTACTGAAATTTAAAGTTTAACTCCTTCAACATACCATCAGCAAAAGGTTTCCCTCACAGGACGGCTTGTTGACTCAGAATTTTTTTTAAAAAACAAAAATAAAATTTTTAGAGCCGTGTTTCCCAAGAACGACAAACCATCATGGCCCACTCCACAATAGACCTTATCAATAAATCTTTATGCACTATTAATTTGTGCATAAATCACCATTTTTACTTTTATTTCTGCATCACCTCATATCATCTTGACTCGAGCTGCAACGTTTAATTGATTATTAAATTAAAGGCCAATTATTTTCATAATCAATGAATCAATTTGAGTCATTTTTAAAGAAAAAATAAGTCAAAATTCTCTGATTTCAGCTTCTTAAATGTGAATATTTTCTGGTTTCTTTACTCCTCTCTCACAGTAAACTGAATATTTTTGAGTCGTGGACAAAACAAGAAACACTGATCAATATTTTCTAACATTTTATGGATTTTTCAACGAGTGATCAATCTGGCAATATTTTTCCCACTAATCGATTAGTTGTTTGACATTCAACATAAGGGACAAACAGTAAAAGAAAAAGTGACATATGCATTTTGGAACTTGAAAAGGCTGAGAACCGCTGATCTATGACAGTAAACTGAATATCTTTGGGTTTGAGGACGAAACAAAACATCTGAGGACGTCAGGGTGATCGATATTTATCACCGTTTTCTGACATTTTATGACTAAACAACTAATCGATTAATTGAGGAAATGAGTGAAAATGAAACAAAGATGAATGAATATGATCTATGTAGGGGAAATAAACAAACAAGAGTCTGGTGAGTGTATCCATGGCAACCTTAAATTCACTAAAATTGAACATTTGAATCCTTTTTTTGATCAGTTTCATCCCCCAATTATTATTAATTGATTTAAAAAAAAAATTGTGGGGTAATGGGGGGGCGCAAACTTTTTTCAGCTTCTGAAAGGAGGGCATGTCAGAAAAAGTTTGCAATTAATCAATGATGAAAGTGAAAATAATTGTTAGTTGCAGCCCTAATTAATAATTAATAAATGCCCTAAAGATGTACAAAAAAACCCACCAGTATCCAATATTATATACATGTAACTGAGATTATGTAACTATAATCAGCACAGATTACATTTGAAAATGTGTAATTGGATTATAGTTACATTTTCAAGGAGTATGTCTTTAAAATATGGCAGTTTTTAAATTATGAAATATTTCTTCATGACAATTAATTCTTTGCTAACTCGTGAAAAATGTGCAAAAGTACATTTTATTTGCTTTGAAAATGTTTTGAGATGTTCAAAGTAATCTAAAAGTATTCAGATTATATTAATTTTTTTGTAATTCAGTGGATTAAATTACTAGTTACAAAAATTGGCGTGTAATTTGCATTCAGTAACTGATTACATCTCATAGTAATCTGACTCAGCCCTGCTTGTACGTGCAGTTATGACTGTGTGTTGATGCTACAGACACGCGTATCATAAGATTAAGTTGGATTTGTGGGTTTATAAAAAGCAGCAAATGGTGTGTTCAGGGCCAGCTGGGGCATTCTGAGTAACAGCTGGTGGAAACATATCTGCCCCCTGTGGAATCGGCTCCACTGCACACTGACAAAGCTGTCACACTGCCCGAGAAACAACTTCAGGATCTTCTTCATGTAACCTGAGGCACGTATTTTCAGTCACAGATGTCAAGAATGAAACTCCAGTCAGGCTCAGCTTTGTTTGGTTTGTTTCCTCTGAAATTGGAGAGATTAAAAAAATAAATAAAAGGATGTGCAAAGATGAGCAACATTTGAAATCATCTTTTTACTGTGGACTTTATTAGTTATTACATATTTTTTGGCTAATTATTTTTATTACTGATCATTTCAATATTATTATTATTATCTTATTTGCATTTTTATTATACTGCAGCCTCTTCAATGTGAATATTTTCTTTTTCTGTATCCTCTCGACGGTAAACTCAGTATCTTTGAGTTTTGGACAAAACAAGAAACACTGATTAGTATTTTCTGGCATTTTATGGACCAAACAACAAATTGATTAGTGGAAAAAAATATTGCCATATTGATCAGTAGTTGAAAAATAGGTCCAAAATAAGATAAGATAAGCTATTCCTTTATTAGTCCCACAGTGGGGAAATTTCCAGCATTACAGCAGCAAAGTGGATAGCAAAAAAAAAAAAAAAAAGACAATAAATAGCGAACAAACATGTGACAACAGGTGGGTTGTCCTTGTCAGTTAGTTGTTTGGTCCACCTGTTTTCACATGTTTGACAAGATCATGACATGATTATTTTTTTGACATTTTATTTTATTTCTATGGAAAAAATTATTCCCAGATTGATATTTTTCACAATTTCGACAAGTGATCAATCAATCGTGAATATGATGGACAAATTGATCGGCAATAAATTATTTGCAGCCCTAATCTTTATGCATGTTATTTGCAAACATATACTGTTAAATACTTTATAAATAATAAATAAATACATTTAAAATTTCATTGGTTTTATTTCCTCATCAGGAAAACATCATAGAACATTTTAGACTATTGAATTATCAGAATATCATAACTGATTTCTTCCAAAGCTTTTTATTTTATTTGGAGACCCAAATAAAATCTCGTGTGACCCACCTGTGGGTCCCGAACCAGTGTTTGGGACTGAAATAAAGTGTATAATTTTTTAAATTACGTGGATGCATATTTTCCCTACAGTTGTGTAATTTAACTTAAAGCTGAGGAGTAAAACATCCTGTCAGATATTAAAACCCGGATTATAGTTGGAGGACATGAAGGCACGTCGTTACATAATGTAAATAAAAACATGTCAGCCGCCGTGTGTTCAGATTGGTGCGCGCGGCCGCCCCGCGCCATGTCCCGGATGGAGCTCGCACCGGAAGAGAAGGGGCAGCTCTCCTCAGCCATCTTGTGGCAGCATCCAGCGAATTGTTCGCATCAAGCCTCGTAGAATCGGAGGTGAATCCCGCTGAAGGGGCGCCATCATGCCCGGACACCTGCAAGAAGGCTTCGGCTGCGTCGTAACCAACCGGTTCGACCAGTTATTGGACGACGAGTCGGACCCGTTCGAGATCCTGAAGGCCGCCGAGAACAAGAAGAAGGAGGGGGCCGCCGCTGGGTCCACCAAGACCGCCGCTCAAGCCGCCAAGCAGCCGAAGAAGGAGTCCCAGAAGGACAGAAAGAACCCGCTGCTGGACAAGAAGGAGGAGTCCCAGGCTCCGGTCCCCCTGAAGAAAGAAGGTAACATGTCCGCCTGCTCCGTGTTTATTCTCCTTTCTTTCAGCATCATCAGCTGTCATGTGCAGCTCCTGTTAGCTCCCGTTAGCTCCTGTTAGCTCCTGTTAGCTCGCTGTTAGCTCCTGTTAGCTCCTGTTAGCTCCTGTTAGCTCCTGTTAGCTGCTGTTAGCTCCTGTTAGCTCCGTTAGCTCCTGTTAGCTCCTGTTAGCTCCGTTAGCTGCTCGGAGACAAACAGCGTGAGGTCAACACGGAGGTTAGAGACAAACAGTGTCCACCTGCAGCCTGCTGTGGCGCAGAGACGGTGTCCCTCCAACAGGAAGGTTTGGTTGGTGTTGATTACTGTCTGTGCTGCTGCTGCTGCTGCTGCTGGTGGTGGTGTTTGTGGTGGAGGAGGAGAGGAGGAGGAGGATGCTGCTGCTGCTGCTGCTGCTGCTGCTGCTGCTTCGTGCACCGTCTACGCAGCTCTGTTAGCAGCTGCAGGCTTTGCAAAGCAAATGCGCAGATCTTCAGCTGCGTGCTGGGACAGCAGCTCTTTGTTTGGGTTCGTGTTTTATCTCCCCTGAGAGGAAAACAGCTTCTTTATTTTAAAGCATCGTCGACGAAACAACAGCAGCGAGTGAATGAAAAGAGAGAGGGCCCTGCTGTTATCCCGTACTGATCAGACATTAGTGCATTAGGAGCTTAGACCAAACACTGGGTCGGGACCCACAGGTGGGTCACAGGAGAGTGTATTTGGTCTCTAAATAAATAAACAGACTATGGCAGAAATTTAGTTATTATATTCATATAATTCAGTAGTTTAAAATGTTCTATATTGTTTTCCTGATGAGAGGAAATAAAACCAATGAGATGTCCTGTTAACTCAGCCATTTATTTCTCATTTATAACGTATTAAACATGTGCACATGTTTACAATAACACGCATAAAGATTAGGGCTGCAAGATGATCTAGTGCTGATCAATCTGTCCATGATATTCATGATTTATTGATTAGTTGTTGGTGAAAAATGTCGATCTAGCAATAGGTTTTCCACTAACTGATTAGTTGTTTGGTCCATAAAATGTCAGAAAATATTGAAAATCTTGTCAGTCTTTGACAAATTGAAAAATAGGTCCAAACATGTGAAAACAGGTGGAGCGTCCGTATCAATTATTTGTTTGGTCCGTAAAATGTCTTAATGTCTTTTTTTTTAAAAAAGTCAAAATTCTCTGATTTCAGCTTCTTAAATGTGAATATTTGTTGGTTTCTTTACTCCTCACTGACAGTAAACTAAATATTTTTGAGTTGTGGACAAAACAAGAAGCACTGATCAATATTTTCTGACATTTTTTGGACCAAACAACTAATTGATTAATGGAAAAATTATTGCTAGATCAATATTTTTCATGTTATTTATGTTATTAAACGTGGTACCTTGTCTGTATACAGGTATGTGTATACAGAGGTAGAAATTTGTGTGGACAGTACTGTTTAAAAATATTTGTGTAATATATGTAGTATTAAGTACTTGTTGATCATTACTAAATGATTTGTAAACCTTTAAGAAATTGTTACAGAAATTTGTAACACTTTGTTAATGTTTAATAATTAGTCTGTAAATTGTCTATAAACATTATTTGGATGGTTGTTATAAAACTGCAACTAATGATTATAATACCTGACGTGTTTGCATACACAACTTCCATATGTAGGTTGCATTAACTTATATTAGGTAACTTATTTAAGTTCATCTAAACCATGATCTTATTACTAATTTGACTACACAGACCTGCATCTGTCAAACTGACACTAGAAGCGTCCCTGCAGCGTCACAGTTTGAAGTGTAGAGACACTGTCACTTCCAACTCATCAGATACATCAGTTTGGTCAATGTGTCGTCTATACACATTATTTGAATGGCTGTTATAAAGTTGGTACTGATGTTTATCGAACTTCAAATTAGTTAATAAATGGTTTATAGGTCACATAAACATTTGAATGTTTGTTAACAGTAAAATACCATAAACTTTAATTAACTGTCCATTTGCCATTTATTAATGATGATTATTATAAAGTGTTCCCAGTAAGTTCAGAAAAAAAGAAAATTGCAGCACTTTACTGCAGTGCAGCCTTTAAAGGGATAGTTCACCCAAAAATGAAAATTTATTTGCACATGAACGTGGCTCCAAGCTAAGGATCTACAGTGAAGATTCAGGCTAAAAACATGGTGTAAATAATATTTTTTGTCAACCTGGCATGTCGGGGCTTTAGGAGACTTGGATTACACCAGACAGCAGTATAGAGGTTTTGTTTACATTTGAGAACTGGTCACCATTCACTTCCATTGTTTGGGAGATTCTGCAACACTGTTCTCTTGTCAAACTCCAGCAGTGTTTTGTGGACTAACAAAATAAACCTGACCCTCAGTCGCCGCGAGGGTGACTAGATAATGACTGGATTTTCATTTTTGGGTGAACTATTCCTTTAAAAAGCAGGAAAAAGAAAACACTTATGCCAGATGATGATATAACAACATCCAAAAACTAAGATCTACTTTTATATCATGATATTGATATAATATTACCACATAAAGAAATGACCACACTGATGGAGATAACTGTCTTGTGGTGGTTTTGACTCTTTGTTTATTGTTATTGTGATGGTCAGGTATCAGGCGGGTGGGCCGAAGACCAGACCAGCAGGGCCAGCCTGGCTCCCAGCATCAGGGCGGACAGGGCGAAGGGCGACCCGGAGACAAGAGGCCGGAACGGAGACCTCCCCGCGAGCGCCGCTTCGAGAAGCCGGCTGAGGACAAGCCTGAGGGAGCCGGAGAGTTCTCCACAGACAAGTGAGTGGCTGTGATGAACGACGGAGAAGATATTTAAACATGCTGATTAGCTCAAGGCTGTCTGGTGCCATCACAGGATCGGGGGGGGGGGGGTGTGCAGCGACGCAGTGTTTGATATCATCTTTAAAACCCACTTAACCTCGACGTCACTGCACAGCCATCTTTTGGGCTGTCACTGACATTAAAGGGATAGTTCAGATTATTTGATGTAGGGTTGTTGAAGTATTTATCTATAGTCTGTGTTTTACCAGAAGCAGAGAAGCACAGAACAGAAGTTAAGCAGTGAGCTGCTGTGGACAGGCTCAGCATGAAAAGGTATTTTAGCCACTTAAAAAAGGTCTATCACAAAAACTTTAAAGGGGGAGATTCTGCAACACTGTTTTCCTGTGAAACTCCAGCAGTGTTTTGTGGACTTAAAAAATCAACCCAACCTTCAGTTGGCATGAGGGTGAGTAGATGATGTCTGAATTTTCATTTTTGGGTGAACTATCCCTTTGATATCAGTTTAAGTGAATTCTGTATTTCTGTTTTGTTGCTGTCAAGCAGAAACCTTGAATATCCAAAACTGTTAACTTTTCAGGAAATGGGAAAAAAAAACAAAACAAAAAAAAACACGGTATCTTTTTAAACTAAATGAATACGGCTTAGTCAAAGTTAGAGCCTCTTTAATAGGCTGAATGGATATCCGTTCACATTTCCTGAATTGATTTGATACCAATTCGGTTTGGGATATTTCAATTACAATGCCAATTTTGCCTGGATATGAAAGAGATTCCCAGAGAACTAATGCTGTAAATTGTAAAAGGAAACCTTTAACCTGTTGAATTATTAAAAATATTCACGTTGAATTGACACACAAGAATTGACCCCAAAGTATTTACATTAATAATGTATTTTTTAATTAAATATGATCTGACCAACACGCTAAAATCAGTGAGATCTTGTAGCACGAAAGGCTAGTCACATGAAGCTAACGGTTAAAATTGCAAGCTGCACCACACATCTGTCGGAGAGAAGACATAAATTAAAAGATCGATTGTGGGATTTTATGAATCGATATTGAGCCAGGCAAAAGGAAAATCGATTTCTCTAACCCAGTCCTACTTTTTAATACTTTTAATTGGGTAAATATTTGTAAAACCCATAGACAGATGTAAAAGGTGACAAAAGCATTGATGTTTGAAAAAAATAAAATAAAAACGACAATATGGGGATTCAAGGTTTCTGCCCAACAGTGGTGATATTTTTCCTACTTTACTTTGACTTCAGACAGCCTTTTCTGACAGGAAACCATTGTTATAAAGGCCAATTATTTGTCTCCCCAAACCAACCAGACTCCATAGTTGAAATCAGTCATTTCACCTTGCAGAAAAATTAGTTTCTGATCTTCTGGCGCCTCACCTTTGTTAGTTTGTTTGTGTTATTGTGTGACTTTGGTGTTTTATAAGGATAGTTTGGATTCACTGAAGTCACGTAATAACACAAACTAACTAACTGATCGAAGCAGCAGTAGAGCAGCAACTCCGTGTTCTGTGAGTTAAAATTACTGGTTTCGCCTATGGAGTTTGGTTAGTTTGGAGAGGGTGACACTTGGCTTTCATAACGGCAGTTTTCTGTCAGAAGAGGCTGCCTGACAGCAAAGTAAAGCAGCAAATTGGGGTTTCCTTCTGATGGACCTTTTTTTTTTTAGTGGCTAAATTACTTTGTGTTGCTGACCATGTCCATAGCTGTTCATTGCTTAGCTTCCTTGCTGGTGCTCCTCTCTGCTTCTCACACTCTAGTGTAGCTAAAAGACTATAGAACCTAAGTAGTTAATACACGACTTCATCAAATTATCTGAACTATCCCTTTAAGAGCAGATTTATGCATGTGTGTCACATGAACTTGTAAATTAAGTGTGCTTGTGTTTGTGTCCCATCAGGCCTTCTGGAGACAGGCCCCCGAGAGGGCGTGGTGGCGGCCGGGGTGGGCGTGGTGGAAGAGGACGGGGCATGGGCCGAGGAGACGGCTTTGACTCCCGTGGGAAACGAGACTTTGACAGACACAGCGGCAGTGACAAATCGTGAGTCAGTGCTGAGCTCTGCGACCTTAGCAGACCGGCGAATCCAGAAATAGACATGACTACCTACCAAAGCATCTCATTCTTTAATCTTTGTTATTTATTATCAGCAGATAACCTTCATGAGCTCTTTAACTGCCGTAGGGCACCAGGACCAGGTGGTACTGCTAAGTTTATTTGTCTATAAGTCTATTAAGGTTGTCAAGAATATCAAAGTATCAAAACAATTGTGCGTCCAAAAATGAGAACAGCAGTCCCAATATCTAGTTGGACCCATAGATCGTGCTGCAGGAGCGCCAGACAAACACAACATTGTAATTTGACAATGACAAGCGACAAGTTGATCAACTGTTAATTGTCTGTCAATGTAAAGTTAAGCCTGTAATACTGAAAATAAAAAAAACCCCACTGCTCTGAAATACACTCTGGAGTTTGAGTTCAGTGACTGCCTGCCAGACTCCATTAACGAATTGCTCAATTTAACCGTTATAAACATCTACTGCTTCTAAAAGATTATTACTGATTTCTCATGACTCATAAACAGACACTAACTCATTGGCTGAGCATTCGGCATTAATTTTAACTTTAATTTATGTGAAACAATAACAGTCACGGGCCAGAATAGAAATTCTAAGGAGAAAATACTGGCTGTACCATTGTTGTCATTTCCTTAATCTCAGATGACATATGGTCATTTTCATGATTTATTATAGCAAATACATCATATATTTCTCCTATAATCATAGTGTCAGAGCTATAAAAAATATATTTAAAGGTGCAGTGAGCGATTCTGGAGAAAAACAGTTCATTTGTCTCCTCCTGTGATCTCACAAAATAATGTTTGAAATGCCTCTGTCCTTGGAGGTGACACATGATTACTAGTGTGGGTATTAAAGGTATAGTTCACCCAAAAATTCAGTCATTATCTACTCACCCTCATGACAACTGAAGGTCTGGTTTAGTTCAGTTTTCAAATGGAAAAAAAAAACAACCAAACCCCATAAAATGCATTCATACTGCTTATCTTGCATAATCCGAGTCTCCTAAAGCCCCAACATGTCATTTACACACCGTCACAACACCCACACACAGTTCAGACAGTGTGCATGTGAACGTGGCTCCAAGCTAAAGATCTACAGTGAAGATTCAGGCTAAAAACATGGTGTAAATAATATTTTTTTAGTCAGCTTGGCATGTTGAGGGTTTATGAGACTTGGTTTACACCAGACGAGCAGTATGGAGGCATTTTAAACTGCCAAGAGGAGCTGCAGAACTCTGGGTTTATCTCAGACCACTTGAATCCCATGCTATGCATTATGCTATGCTTAAAGTTTATTTCTGGAATTTTTGCCCAATGACGCCAAAAATAAAACTGCCTACCGCAGCTTTAAGTCCCCACTCAGGACCTCAGTTCACTCTTTACTGTCCCGTCTGAAATGTGGCCTGCAGCAGCAAAACCAGACAGTGTTGACTTTGTGACTTCTTCTGTCCCAGCACTGTGTGCAGTGAAAAAATTATTCTGTTTTGTGTGCTGAGGACTTCTTCTTTTCGCTATTCTGTGTATTAAATATTGGTTAGTATTTTATCCAAGTTATTAAAATTCTGGTCTTGTGATAGTTCTGGAGTCTGTCGGTAGTTAGGCCTGTTCTTTACATTAGATAACAGTCTCAAGAAAGTGTTTTTAATGACGTCTTAGGTTTCAGAATTACTGCTCACTGTGGGCTGGAAGTATTTATAGACCGCATATATTAATGTGTGTGTGTGTGTGTGTGTTTTCCTTTGTGTGCTGCAGCAATCAGAAAAGTGAGGAGAAGCGCGGCGGCAGTGGCTCAAACAACTGGGGCAATGTGAAGGATGAAGTGAGGTGAGTTTTGCAGAACAGACACGTGGCCTGTTTATCTGAGCGCTCCTGTCTGCAGGATAATGATGCACATCTGAAATTTGTTGCTTACTGTGTGGTCTACATAAAGTGGCTCTATTTTTGTACTCAAATAAACAAGGGCACCAGTTTTAAAGAGATAGTCCGGATTCTCTGATGTGTGGTGGCATGAGGAACTTATCGAGTCAGTTGATTAGCTACTGCTGTGGACGGGATCAGTAACAAAGGGTATTTTAGCCACTTAAAAAAGTTCCACCTTAAAAAATTGATATCAGTTTAAATTTATGCTGAATTTTGATTATTTTCTCCTCTTTACTTTGCCGTCAGACCGCCTTTTCTGACAGGAAACTGACATTACATTAGCCAGATACTGCTCTGTCCAAACCAACCAAACTCCATAGACAAAATCAGTACTTTTACCTTACAGAAGACGGCAGCTCCTGCCTTGATCTATTAGATTGTCTGTGTTATTGTTTGATTTTTTTGAGTCCAAACTGTCGTTTTAAAACACCAAAGTCACACAACAACACAACTAAATTAACAGATTGAGGCAGCAGTAGACCAACAACCCCCGTGTTCTGCGAGTTAAAAAGAGCGATTTGTCCGATGGAGTTTGTTTGGTTTTTGCAGAGATGTATTTGGGTGATATAACAGCGATTTTGTGTCAGAAAAGTACACGTAAACGGATCGATTGTCATTTATTTATTTATTGTACATGGACCTTTGTTCAAGTGCCTGAAACATCTGTAGTTGCTGACTCTGTCCACATCAGCTGTTTGGTTAGGGCTGTGCCGACCGGCATCCGCTGTAGCTAATACACTGACTATCGATAAGTACCTCACACAACCCTGCTTCAACTAGTCCAAACATTCCCTTTAATGGGACATTTTTACACAACACTGTCTGGTACATACTGTGCTTTTGGGGTTACATGCACCAAGAGAAACAAAGCAAGTTTGACCCTAAATGTGTTGTGAAATGTTTACAAATCAATTCTGGTGTTTTTATTATTCAGGTTAGTGTGCAACACGCAGGATAGAGTGCATTTGTGAGCTAGCTGTGAAAGGCTAGCTGAACTAAGAGATAGTGTTTCAGCTGGAGGCAGCATATCGATATTGACGAGGTGGTTGCATGTCTTTGTTTCCAGCGAGGCAGAACAGACTGCTGCTCCCGAGACGGTCCCAGAGGGAGAGGAAAATGCACCCGCCGGCTCCGAGAACAAGTGAGTATCCATATCAGATGTTCGTTAAAGGAATCTGTGTAACAGCTCCCAAAAAAGTTGTTTGAGGCGTCTGAGTTCTCCGTCATCACAACGCTCCGTGTCACAAATAGTATCTCTGCATGTGCATTTTCGTCACAAAGCTTCAGTGCAAATGGGATAAACATTGTCGTCGACCTTTTGGCCTCAGGATTAGAGAGCATGTATAGAGCTAAGAGGATTGGCTGTTTGGAGGTTTCAGGTCCCACATTGTTGTTGTTGTCGTTGTGTGCTGGCTTTCCAGGGAGAATGAGGTGGAAGAAGTGAAAAATGAAGGCCCCAAAGAGATGACCCTGGACGAGTGGAAGGCCATGCAGGACAAGGAGCGCACCAAGGTGGAGTTCAACATCCGCAAGCCCAATGAAGGAGCCGACAGCCAGTGGAAGAAAGGATACGTGCTGCACAAATCCAAGAGTGAAGATGTGAGTGTGGAAACCTTTTCACTCTGCAAAATCCAGCTGTCTACAGCAGCTCTGTGCAGGCTCATGTTTCAGTTCCATCCATACGTCCATAAGACACAGTGACCTGAAATGTCCTTTAGTAAACGTACCCTTAGACTTAGATTTTTATCCGTCCCCTGGCGGCATAAAAAAAGCTGCGGCCGAAGGTGTTATGTTTCCAGGTTGACCTTGCGTCTGTCCGTCCAACCCGTTCTCGTGAACACGATATGTCAAGAACACTTTGACAGAGTTTCATCAAACTCTGCGCAACTGTCCACTTGTATTGAAGGATGAACTGATGAGATTTTGGTGATCAGAGGTCAAAGGTCAAGGTGCCCATTAGTCCATCCCGTTCTCATGAACACAATATCTCCATAACGCCAGAGGGAAATTTCACTAAATCTGGCCCAAACGTCCACACGCACATCTAAGAGGATAAAATGATGACATTTTATATCCAAAAGGTCAAAGGTCAGCTTCACTGTGACATCATAACTTTCAGTTCTCTATCAGCCCCCTGTTCTTCTCTGTAAGTTTCTCACTGGAATCACACATGTCAATGTGATGATATATTTCATTTTGCCAAAAAATACTATTAATACCTTTTATTAAATTCTTTGAAAGTCTTCACTTCAAACGTGGAACTTGACTGGTTGGTGGAGTCATACAACAGGCTGTGGTTCTAGTTAACATTTTAACCAGTTAATATTTTAAATTTTATGCATAATGGTTTAACAGGTTAACAATGAATCCATTTGTGTTTGTTTTAATTTTGTAGCACAGTGCAACTAACTCGCCTGCTGAGTTCATGTTTTCATGTCTGACCCTTCTCCCCCAAATTGCATGATTATTGACAGAGGATCGTCACCAGTCCAGATTTAAACAGTTGATTGGTTGTAGGTCTGTCCGGGTGTAACACCTCAGACTCCCAAAATTCAGATCGAACAGTCAAATTAGGCAGCGCCGATCAAATGTGGAGCAAGATTCTGTTACTACATCATCTATTTCTTGCCTCAGATGTTTTTAGAAATACATTTTAATGTACCGTTTAGCTGCCATCGTGTGTCCTGCTTGACTAACCGTTACCAAGAATATTCCAATTAAGATTCAGAATCTTTTTTTTTTTTTTTTAAGGGAGTCCTGGAGCGAGCAGGATAAATGAATGTTTCATTAAAGAAATGAGCAACAGATGTACAACAAACCTTGATCCTTGTTTAATAGTCTAATAAAATAATCTGGTTTCACTAAGATGAGGGTGCAGAAATTTGTGCCCAGAGGCATTTTGGTCTGTGCACGACAATAACAACCCCTGGAAATCAAAGATGAACTGAGAGGTTCCAGACTAATTCACAAATTGCAAATTAGTCTGATAATGTGAGCCGAGATGACAGGAAACTGGCAAACGTTAGAAACGTGGAGCGCCCCGGTAGCTCACCTGGTAGAGGCCTTCTTACTGCAGCAGAGAAACTAAACTTTAAACCACAGAGAGTCAGTTAGAACCCACAAAAGAACTGAGAGCAGAACACAGACTTTTAAGAACGTCTTTCTCTCTGCTCTCCTGCAAACACGAGTTGAGACTCAGCTTTCCAGCGAGACATCAGAAAAAAAAACGGAAAGGCAAAATCGTCTACTTGCAATGGGAAAAACGTCAATCACCACATTTAAAAACCCACACATACACCCTAATTTTGGCATGAAAGGGGTATAATAAAGCAGAAATGCCAAATGAAGGCTGCAACAAACAATTGCTTTCATTGTCTTATTAGTCTTGATTATTTTCTCATTTGTTGTTTTGTCTATAAGATGTGAGAAAAGTTGAAAAGACGTGTATCACAACTCCTCAGAGCCCACGGTGATGTCCTGTTTTGAGTCTGTGCAGCAAACGTTTGACTCAAACAGTTATCAGTTCTCAGTAGTTCCATATTAAATTTGAAAAATAGCTACAAAGCAAACCGCCTGAGTATTTGGCTGTTTTGGGATTTTTTTTGTGATTGTCTTCAAATAGAAGATTTTTAGACTTTGTGAGCAGACGTCTGTGTAGCGTGCACATGGTTGTGTCTCACCAGCTGATCTGACTTTGTATTAATGACAAAACTTCTGCTGTCTTTACATTTCAGAGGCCAGTTGGTGCTTTGATTGACGCGGCAGAGACGGAAGCAGACACACACGCTCTGTACCACAAGGTACCTGCAGCTCACACACACACACACACACACAACATCTGTCACCCTGATGGTCCAACATTTAGGGTTAATGATCTGTAAAAAACCACAAAATAGTTTGTTTGGTTTTATTTCTGGTTGCTCCAGAGGAAATGAAGGATTTAAAGATGTTGTTGGTGTTAAGAAACTCAAAGAAGAAAGTCAAAGAACACACATGTTCACTCACTTCCTGTCTGCTTTATAAACAAACCTCTCAGTATAGAGTTACAGTCGGCGTCTAACATGCTTTCGCCGTCTGTTGTCTCTCAGCAGGCCAACCCCGACGAGTCCAGCGACCACCACTTCCGCAAACCAGCCAACGACATCACATCCCAGCTGGAGATCAACTTCGGAGACTTGGGCCGCCCTGGCCGCGGGCGCGGGGGAGCTCGGGAGGCAGGGGAGGCCGTGGCGGGGGAGGCAGCAGGACGGCACGCGGGGGAGGACGGTCCGAAAAGGTAACAATAAAAAGCTGTTGTCACTGCCAACAACAAAGTTTTGTTGTTTTTTTTTTTAGTGTCCCTGACAAAAGGTTGAGCTCAGTGACTCTGAGCAGGCTGTAAAAACCACTGAGCTGGAAAACGAGCCGTGGAACAACGAGGCCCTGAAATAACAGACCAGTGATCACATGATCGCTGAACTCACACCCACCTCACAGCAGGGGAACGCTGGATTTGTGTTTAGAGTTTACAATAAATAATAATTAACAGTATTCAAGTGTCAAGTATCAGAAGCGGGCAGAAAATTCAGACTTTTTATGCTTTAAAAGACGACTTAAAACAATCATTCAGCAATCAAAATTGTTGCAAACCAATTTTCTTTCAATCATTTAATTGACTTATAGTTTCTGCTCTACTTAAATCAGATATTTATTGATTAATTTGAATAATAATTTCACCGATTTTAGACCGTATGTGAAGTGGGGCTCTAGACTAACTTCTTTTTTTTTCCGCCACTGTTCTGAGAAATATTGTCCCAAAATCAAAATGTTGTTTATTTACTTTATCTATCATCTATATTTGCTTGAAGCAAAATAAAAAGGCTGTTAAAATGTTAAGTTTTGAGTTAACTGCTGTTTCTTATTGTTTTATATTTAATTTATGTAAAACACTGTAATCAAGAGCTACAAACACTTTTTGGTTACCGTCGTCTCTGACACAAGTTTGGTCAAATGTAAACACTGTAGGGCTGCATTAACGATTATTATCAATTAATCTGTCAGTTATTTTCTTGATTAATTGATTAGTTGTTTGTTCCATAAAATTTCAGAAAATGGTGAAAAATGTCAATCAGTGTTTCCCAAAGCCCAAGATGACGTCCTCAAATGTCTTATTTTGCCCACAACCCGACGATATTCACTTTCTTGTCATAAAGGAGTAAAGAAACCAGACCCGATTGAAGGTCAGGTTTAGTCTTTCAGTCCACAAAACACTGGGAGATTCTGCAGCACTGTCTTCCTGTGAAACTCCAGCAAACAGTGGAAGTGAATGGTGACCAGTTTTCAAATGTGAAAAATCAACAGAATTAAAACATTTATTGTCAGGGCTTTAGGAGACTTGGATTACAGCAGACGAGCAGTATGGAGACATTTTATGTTTTTGTTCTGTTGTTGTTTTTTTTGTTTGAAAACTGGTCACCATTCACTTCCATTGTTTGGGAGATTCTGCAACACTGTTTTCCTGTGAACCTCCAGCAGTGTTTTGTGGACTAAAAAACTAAACCCGACCTTCAATCCACATGAGGGTGAGTAGATGACAGCTGATTTTTCATTTTTTGGGTGAACTATCCCTTTAAGTTCTGCTGTACCTTTAAGAAATGTTCCAGTTAAATTCTCATCCACTGTACCTATAAAAAGTATTGATCAGAGCACATGCCACTAAATCCTACACATTGGTCCTTTAATATAAGCGCTCTGAACCTTGTCCCGGTGTGTTTGTGTGTTTTTTGTTCCCGCAGGCGAGTGGAGTGTCGGTCCCCAACGTGGACGATCCCGAGGCCTTCCCAGCCCTGGCCTGAAACCTCCCTTTTTTTTTCCACCACCAGCCCACCCATGAGCCCTTCGGGGGGCCCCTCCTCTACGAGGCTTGCATGCTTACCACATCTTCAAGTATAATAAGAAAACAGAGAAAAAAAAAAAAGATTTTAAATGACAAAAAAAAGACTGTCATCCCATACCACTCGCACCACCAGAGGACTAAAAATTTTACCCGTTTTAAAGGAGAACAAAAGACAAAAAAAAAAAAAGGCGG
The DNA here is from genome assembly GCA_034769285.1 of Lutjanus argentimaculatus. Classification (NCBI taxonomy): domain Eukaryota; kingdom Metazoa; phylum Chordata; class Actinopteri; order Lutjaniformes; family Lutjanidae; genus Lutjanus; species Lutjanus argentimaculatus. The sequence goes on from JAWZSL010000064.1 coordinate 1,166,153, forward strand.
AAAAAGGACCTCTTGTTACACTGAAGTTTTGTATTTAGGAACATGAAAGCAGGGATGTTTTCATACTTATTTTTTCTTTTCTTTTTTTTTTTTCAGAGATTATGCATACTTCATTGATAATTTTTTTTTGTGCTGCTTGAATTTATGAATTTATGCATTTCTGCGATTAGGTTGAAGTGTGTGTATCTCTTCCCCCCCTTGAAGCTTTTGTGCTTTGTTATTTTATTTTATTTTTTCCCCTCCTCATGACTTCAGCTCAGTATTATGGGGTCATCTTTAGAAAAGACTTTGTACTGGAGTTTTTCCTCCCAGTAATACACACTGATGTGGTAGCACTACACTACATAGAAAACATAGATATCTGAAGTATGGCTTAACATGCATTTTAAAGTGTAATTACTCCTGATCCTGACTACCCATCCTCCCCTTTTGCGAGGCACAAATTCAGGATGGGTAACCAGGCGAAGTGACTTCCTACTAAAGCTTGGTATTTTTCTGCTTGTTGTGCAGTGAAAGTAAATGCCTCTTTTCCTTCTATTTTTTGTTTTTCTTTGTTTTCTTTTGATAGCTTGCCTTTTTTTTTTTTTTTTTTTTGGTGGACCAGTGGTTAGTAATGCTTTGTATCCCCTGATCCAGATGTGCTACCTGTGTTTTCAGGGTGTCCCAGGGCCCAATGTATATCTTTAGGCTGGTCCTCGTAGGTCATACAGACTGTACTACTTGTAACTTCAGGACCACTAAGCAAATATTGTATTTTTTTGTTAAGGGTGTGTGTATGCGTGCGTGTGTGTGAGTGTGTGTGCAAGAAAGCGTGAGGTTTGACTGTGTGAATTTGACAGCTAGTTACTTAGAATTTAAGTATTCCTCTACTATGGACTTGCCATTCTCTCAAACAGTAGACGGCAGGTTCTCATGTCTTTTTGAGAAGTGATTGTTGAAGTCTAGGCGAGAACGATAGCTTAGAACGTGGACATATCTCGCTCTTACAGTATCTGTAATGTCTCAGATCTCAAAAGCACTTGGTTTTATCAGCACCAGTCCTCTGAAGATTGTGTTCCTTCCCCTTCTGTAAACCATATTTGCTGGGTTTTTTTTTTTTTTTGTTTTTTTTTTTTTTTTTTTTTTTTATCAGTGCAGCAGCACCAATGCATAATTTGTCTGAAAGAAATGTCGGCTGTCATCGTGGAACAATCACGAGCTACAGAATGTAATGTAAGCTAACGGTGCTTTTAGCCACCTGTGTCAGCGTTTCCAGTGAGCGTTTTCTTTTAAATGAAGCGGGTACGTTTCTCATCGGGGGCAGAGGGGGCGGGATAAAAGGGGTGGGGGGTGTACGGGGGGTAACGAACACAGTGGGAGTGAATTTTAAAGCTTTACATGCTGTGCTCTGCAAAGACTTGCTGGCGATGCACTGATACAGACGGCTGGAGCAGTTTTCTCGTAGGACTGTTTGAGCCACATGACGGTGAAACTTTTCTCTGCAAACATCCCTGTTCTAATAAATTGCTTTAGAGGTGTTACATGTATTCTGCCAGTGGCTGTTGGGTTGTTTTAAAATCGATACTGTGATTTTAAAGGTGTAAAGAAACGTGCTGTGGACTCTTTAATTGACTAAACTATCCCACATAAACTTGGGAGGGACGTAAACGGTTCATAGGCTTTGATTTACACTTTGGTTTTTGCAGGTTTTCCCATTACAAGTTATCAAGTTCACTTATTTTATTCATCCTGCCTCATTTATACAGTTTTTGTTTTTACAGAGTTAAGGGAATAAAATAAAAAGAAAAAAAGAAACAAGGGAAAAGCGGGGGGACCTTATGTAATCACTTAAGTGTAATTTATTTATTTAAATTTTAATATTCCACTCCATCTCTTTCTTTGACCCATTTACTCCAGTTTCTTTAATGTCATCAGGCGTTAATTGGTGGTGACTTTAACATTCATCCACTTCCATTTAATTTGCTTTAATGCAGCTTTACAAATTATTGTATACAAATATTTATCTCCTCCCTTCTTTATTTCTGCTGGGATGATACCTAATATAATGTTGGGTGGCTGTAGTGGTTTCTTTAAATTAAAAATGTTTATAGTTTTCTTCTGAATTGACCCCCAAAACCTTTTCAACACAGGACAAACGTAAAAAAAAAAAAAAAAAAAAGAATATGTGAATAATGAGTTTCCTGTTCTCCACATTCCCTCCAGCATTCAGTGCTCCCTGATAAATTGTAGTTTGATATGTTTGTCCCTCATGTTAGTTTTCCAAGTGAATTCTTTACAATGTTTTGATTCTTTTACAGGTATCTTCCCCAGATTAACGTGTAGTTGACAGTTTAAAGAGGTGAAGACCCTCCTCTTCCAGTTTGTCCTGTGGAACCTTATTACAGGAGAAAAATATGAATGGTAGTCAACGGTGAGAGCCAAATAATTTTTTGTTCCTGTTTGAATTGTGCCTCGTGTTTCGTGTATGATGTTTGTCAGTTTAAAAGATAATTTTACAAAGTGAAGAAGTTGCTGTTTGTCGTATCTCTCATCTTGCACAGTATACGTCATCAACACCAACATGGCCGTCCCTTGTAAAGTTATCGTATCCAAAGTGTTTAATCCAGCAACTCCAGGTCCTTTTATCAGCCGGGAAGTGAAAGAACAAGAAAAAACTGTCCCAGTACGAGAACACACGGGTATCGTAGCTTCAGTGGAGAACTAACGCACCTTCTGAGTGTGTAGTCTTTTTAATTCTGCATTTTTCAGTCTTTTATGACAAACTGTGGCTTTTTCGACTTGTGAAAAATTTAAATTATCTTTTAAAGGGATAGTTCACCCAAAAATGAAAATTCAGTCATTATCTACTCACCTTCATGCTGATTGAGGGTTGGGTTTATTTCTTTAGTTCACAAAACACTGCTGGAGTTTCGCAGGAAAACAGTGTTGCAGAATCTCCCAAACAATGGAAGTGAATGGTGACCAGTTTTCAAATGTTAAAAAAACAACAGAATTCACTTCCATTGTTTGTGAGATTCTGCAACACTGTTTTCCTGTGAAACTCCAGCAGTGTTTTGTGAACTAAAGAAATAAACCCAACCCTCAATCAGCATGAAGGTGAGTAGATAATGACTGAATTTTCATTTTTGGGTGAACTATCCCTTTAAATTGACAAACTTGTAATTCATGGCACAATAAAAAAATGGGATCAAAGAGCAGTGCTGAGAATCTCAAGTACTGTTACATTACTAAAATATTACTCAATTACAAGCAAAAGTACTGGTGTGAGAAAACTACTTAAGTAAAAGTACAAAGTACTCTTCTCAAAAACTACTCAGAGTATTAGTTACTTTTTTACCATTGATGTTTAATATATTATCAATAGCAGAAAATCAATCAAAGGTGTCAGTTTCTCCAAATTTTCAGTCTAAAATATTAAAAACTTCTGTTCTCTTCAGGTCTGTTGGCTGATGCAGTCTTCATTAATCCACCATAATTTATGTCAAATCAGAGAATGTCCAGGATCTATACAGGTAATAGGCTGTAGACATTATTATACTCGCTCCTGTGAACGGGTAGTCCTGCTAGCAGGCTAGATAGTTAGAAAGCTAACATGAATTGTACTAATTAAGTTGTTATTCTGCAGTGTTTATAATTTATATACTCAACACAAACTAGAACATATTACAACACTTTTATTATCCATATAAACACCACAAAAACAACAAAAGTTAAATTTAAGATGTGGTATCATTTGCATTGGATTGTGGGATGGGTAGTTTCTTCACTCTTAAAATAAGTGTGCTCAGTCTTGTACTTTTGCCCTTTTGCCCTTTTCCGATCTTTTTTTTTTTTTTTTTTTTTTGTCCAGATTAAATGTTTTTAAGGTCACAGTTCATCATCAAATTCACTTGTGTAACTGGAGCTGCTGAAAAGTGGCCGTTCACTGTTGATCTCTGTCGGCTCTTTAAAGCACCAGTGTTCAGTTCAGTGCTCTGAGTTTTACTGCTACAGCTTTATTTGCTCTGATGTGACCAGTAGCTTATGATGGCTGACGTTAACTAATATGCTACTAATATGCTTTTTTTTTTTTTTTTTTTTTTTTTTTTTGAAGCTGGAAGAACAAGGGCAGAAATAGAGTAGGCTATTTTGGTTTAATGCAATTTATAGTGATCTTAGTTCAATCGATTGTCAAAATTGAAGTCTAAATTATGAGATAAAAGGTCTAAATTATGAGATAAATAGTCGTAACTATGAGATAAAAAGTCATAATTTCTACTTATCTCATAATTTAGATTTTTAGTATGTCATAATTATGACTTATGGGGATATATTTTGTTTCAGTGGTGGAAATGGGCTTCCAGTAAAATAAAAATAAGCAGAACTACATTGAATGCCTTTAATATCATGTGTAATTATAAATATAAATTAGAATGTATTATTTTAGGGTGTATATATTGGACTGTGGTTATATTTATCCTTAAACTGAATTTGAAGCTCTGTAAGTGCGAGCTTCATGTTCCTGAATGGTCGAAGAATGTCGCTGGATCAAGATGTTTCACTTCTTTCCGTTTCCGTTATGTGTTACACCTTAGTGAAGATGTGCGCATGCGCACGAGGACTCGCAGGCTTCCGTATGAACTTGGTACGTGTAGTAAATGATGGCAGAGCTCCATAAACGTCGACAGGCTCCCGGCGGAGACAGAAACGTGTCACCTGAAGGAGCGTCTGTCAAAGCGGAGCCCGGTGACAGCTCCCCGGTGTTTCTAAGCTGCTGGCGGCGGCGTTTTACGGCGTCACGTCATTTCTCATCGTCGTCGTGAACAAAAGCGTCCTGACCAACTACAGGTAAAAGTACAAAGAACAACACAGGAAGCTTCGTTCAGGACGCTTGAATCTGAGCGTGACAGCAGCAGGGTTTAAAGATGGCAGCTTCCACCAGGAGGACGTGGAGTGTGGAGCAGGTTTAAACTGGATTCTGGTTTTATTTACACAGGAAATAAATCTGAATCTGTTTTAGACAGTCAGAGTTTGTTTACACTTCTAACAGTGAAGACTTTTAGAAAGTCACATGTTCCCTTCACATATCTATGAAAGCTCATTTCAGCCACTGAAACAGAAAAATACCCTCATGCCTCAAATACCCACCTTTTTTTTTAAATTTATATCTTAGATTTTTAAACTCCACTAAACTAATGACTGAATTTTCATTTTTGGGTGAACTGTCCCTTTAAACTAAAGCTAATTTAAAGTTAAACCTCCTCAAGTGTAAGTTTAAAGTTAATACTGGATCACAGTTTGAACTGGTGCAGCAGAATTAAATCTAATCGAGGTTTAGAATAAAAACTAAATGGAGGTTTAAATTAATTTCTATATGTTTTAAAGTTTGGTGCAACAGAACTTAAAGGTGAACCATCAGTTAATCCTCACTGAAGCAACTCGGGCTGTAAAATTAATCAAAATCTTATTGAAATTGCCTCTAATACCACAAATTGCATCAGTCAAAATAATTCTAATAACAAATTTAAAAAATGAGTAATTTTGTCTGCATGTTTTACAGATTTCCTTCGTCAACATGTGTTGCACTCGGACAGGTGAGTTTTGTCTTTTAAGTGACAGTTACTTCCTGTTCACCTGTAAACAGAACCTGATGAGTCTCACTGCTTCAATAACTCTGCAGATGTTGGCCACGATCGTCGTTCTGAGGACCGGGAAGATGCTGGGTGTGATCTCGTTTCCAGATCTGGATTTGAGCGTACCCCGCAAGGTGAGGCTGTGATGTCATTCTCTCTCACTCGGACTGAAACACGTGACGGTGAGAAGGAGCTCGTATTAAACATCAAAACTTTATGGGTGTTTCCAGATGTTTCCGCTGCCTCTGCTGTATGTCGGGAATCAAATATCAGGCCTGTTTGGGACACAACGACTCAAGTAAGCTTGTTATTTATTAATCAGTGATATCAAAGATAATTTGCTGAACATGAAACAGAATAATAAACCGTGTTTTCTTTTCTCACAGTTTGCCCATGTTTACAGTTTTGAGGAGGTTCAGTATTTTTCTCACCATGGTGTTCGAGGGACTCTTGTTAAAGTAAGTTAAGCTTCATGTTTCGTCGGCGCTATTTAAAGCTGCTACAAGGAGTTTTTAACTGCTTATGAAACAGTTTCATTTAATATTGATTCTTCTGTAGATGAATCTGGTGAAGTACAGAAGTTAACAAGCCGCCACTGCTGCCGTGATGTCTCCTGACAGTTTTAGCTTGAATGAATGTGAACCAACATGAGAAGTTTACAATTTTCTACTTTTACGCGTTTCTTTTTTTGTAACGTTACTTTTAACGGGGATGTTCAGGAAGTTGGGAAGAAGCTGTGCAGTTCAGCTGCTCCAACAGTCGAGTCGAAACACAAAATGAAATCCACAAACCTTCACGTGATGAAGAAGCGCTGCTTGTCTGAGACCAGAATCATGACTCGACTCTGACAGGGCATTTAATGATTATATTACAAAACTGTGCAAAATGTACGTTGATTACAGCTGTTGACTTTGTTAATAAAGCGGAAACACTTCTGCTTTTGTCCACAGGGGGCTCCAAAATCAACAGAATATGAAAGTTCCTTGCAGTAGCTTTGAAAGAATGTTTTGACCTGCACATGCGTGATTTTAATAACCATAATGCATTTCTCCTCCTCACAGAAAGACTTTCTCGACGTCGGTTAAAGTCACAGTGTTCACCATGATCTTTGGTGCTTTTGTTGCTGCCAGGTGAGACGGCCGCATTCAGGTACACCCAAATACACCCCGTGAGCGTGCATCTCACTCTTTGACCTGTTTTGTGTTTTTTTTTTTTTCGTAGCGCTGATTTAGCCTTCGACCTCGAAGGATACGTGTTCATCATGCTGAACAACGTTCTGACGGCGGCCAGCGGGGCGTACGTGAAGCAGAAGCTCGACTCCAAGGTGAGCAGGGATGCTAATTGTGCTACGTCGCTGAGTGTGATGTAGGGATGGGCGGGTCCATTCAGCAGGGTCAATTGATTGATAATCACAAGCTACACATTTGGTATTGATTCATTTAAAAACTATCAATAACAACATTTTATAAATACAAAACGTGGGTTTCCACATCACTTCCAAACGTTTTCAGACCTTTTTAAAAAAATATTTGACCACTTTTTCATTACAAAAAGGTCAAATACAAACTAGTGTTGTCATGATACTGGAGTTTCTCATTTCGATACAGTACCTTGAAAAATATCGATATATAATATTGATACCACGAGGAAATTTGACTCAAGATTGAGGCCATAAAATTTTAGATTTTCATGAAAGGGTAAAAATAACAAGGCTATAAAAAGACGGTTAAAGCAAATGTGACGAGACAAGGCAGCACTGTGAGGAAGTTCGAGGAGGCGGGATCGATGAGTTGTTGGTGAAAAATGGTGAAAAACATCGATCTGGCGATAATTTTTCCACTAATCAATTAGTTTTTTGGTCCATGAAATGTCAGAAAATAATGAAAATAGATTAAAAAATCTTGTCACAGTCTTGTCAATTGAAAAATAGTTTGTTTTTAGTTAGTTTATTTTTCAACTAGGGATCAATCTGGCATTTTTTTTCACTGTGATTACTTGTTTGGTCCATAAAATGTCAGAAAATATGGATCAGTTTTTCTTGTTTTGTCCACAACTCAAAGATATTCAGTTTAGTATCAGAGAGGAGTGAAGAAACTAGAAAATATTCACATTTAAGAAGCTGAAATCAGATTTTTGCCTTTTTTTCTTTAAAAAAAATGACTCAAACTGGTGAATTGATTATCAAAATTGCTGGTGTTTCATTTAATAATCGATTAAACGTTGCAGCTAGAGTCAAGATAATATGAGGTGATGTGGAAATGGAAGTAAAAATGGTGATTTATGCACAATTAAGTCTTACCGACATTTATTAATAAGGTTTATTGTGGATTGGGTCGTGATGATTTATCAAAAAGTGGATCCCCAGGAGAAAAGTTTGAGAAACACTGACTTGACGTCTCATTTCCTCTCAACATTGTTCCTCTAGAGCTCTTGTCCAATGAGTCAGCAGCTCCAAGGCCGCAACTAACGATTATTTTCACGTCACCTTTGAATGATATCAGTAAAATTGTGACGTAAAGAATCGGTGTGTTGCTTCTTCTCACTGCATCATTTCTCAAAGGTTAACTCTGTGTTTCTGTTCTCAGGAGTTGGGCAAATATGGGCTCCTGTACTACAACGCTTTAATCATGATTTTCCCCACGTTGGCATACGCTTATTGCTCCGGGGACTTGCAAATGGTAAGAATTTTTTCACACAAATTTACAATTTAGTGTCTGACGAGTCGTGTTCTAGTGTTGAGAATGTGCTCTGGTGGTTGTGTGTTGTGTTGAGTGTGTGTGTGTTGGTGTGTGTGTGTGTGTGTGTGTGTGTGTGCGCGTGTGTGCAGGCGTCGGAGTATAACGGATGGTCCGATCAGCTGTTTGTTGTGCAGTTTGTTCTCTCCAGTGTCATGGGGTAAACTCCAGATCAGTCACTCGTTAATAGATAACACCTCACACACGGCTGCTCTTGTCTTAATTCTCCTTCACTGTCGTGCAGCTTCGTCTTAATGTACTCCATCATGCTGTGCACGCAGCACAACTCGGCGCTCACCACCTCCATCATCGGCTGCATTAAGGTGAGTCACTTCACGCCGGCCCCGCCCACTGCGAGAAGGCTGATAACATTCATGAACGTGTGCGGTGACTCTGTCTGTGGCTCCTGCAGAATATCCTGGTGACCTACATCGGGATGGTGTTTGGTGGAGACTACATCTTCACCTGGACTAACTTCATCGGTCCTGAACATCAGGTGAGACACACACACACACACAACACACACACTTTAAATTCTGATGATGTGGATCTGCTGTTTTCCACCACAGAGTATGATGGTCAGATTAATGATTTGTTAAAATATGGGGATATGTCAAGAATAAATTTAAGTTGAAATGTTGAGACTTTTAGTATTAGGGCCAGGCATAAGAAAAAATAAATCTGAAAATGATGCATTTTTAGAATAGCAAAGTCGAGAATAAATGAATGTTAAGAATAAGTTGAAATGTAGAGAATAAAGTCGAAATGTTGCACATAAATCCAAAATGTCAGAACAAAGTTGCAAAGTCAAAGTGTCAAATAAAGTCGAAATGTTGAAAATAACATTTGAAATGTCGAGAGTTAAGTCAAAATGTCAGGAATGATGTTGAGAATAACTTCAAAAGGTCAAGAATAACAGCAAAATGCAGAGAATAAAGTCAAAATGTTTGCATGTCGAGAAAAAAGTCAAAATTTCAAGACTTAAGACGAAATGTTGGGAATAATATTGAAATGTCAAGAAAAAAGTTTCGAAGTCGAGAATAAAGTCGAAATGTCAAATAAAGTCAAAATGTTGGGAATAAAGTCGAAATGTCGAGGAAAACGTTAAAATGTCGAGTGTCAAGAATAACATTGAAATGTCAAAAATGAAGTCAAAACACCAAGAATAAAGTCAAAAGCAGAGAACAAAATAGAAATTATGAAATAGTAGAGATGCTGCAAATAAAGCTGACATGTTAATAATTAAATTGTCATGTCAAAATGTTGAATAACGTCAAAATGTCAAGAAAAAAGTTTCAAAGTTAGGAATAAAGTGGAAATATTGAGAATGAAGTCTAAATATCAAGAATAAAGTTGATTTGATATTTCAGGTTTATTGTAGACATAAATTTTCCTCCTCTGATTTTTTTTTTCTATGCCTGACTTAAACAATGAAAGTTTGACTTGATTCTCATATTTCCTTCCTCTCTTGTGTTTTTTCCTTTATGCTCTGATACTCTTCCGCAGTTTTCTGCCTGGTAACAGATTGTGTCATGTTTGTTTCCCGCAGCATCGCTGGCAGCCTGGTTTACTCCTACATCACCTTCACACAGGAACAAACAAGTAAGAACAGTTTCTCTTTAACTTGTTTCATCAAGTTTTGTCAAGTTTTCCTGTTTTTTATTAGAATAGAACAAACTGTTAAAACAGACACAAATTATAAAATACGCTTCAGGCTACTGAAACGTTTTGCATTAACTTTAACAGAAAAGGCGTAAACCACAGAGTCCCGACGCTGAAGAACTTCGTACGTCCACGACACGTTCCAGGTCGTCTGTTTACTGTATGTGGACACAACCATTTTTTAAAATAATGCTTTTAAAATGTTTTGTAATTTTTCAGCTCACATTTATGCTGCTTATGCTTAAAATGTTGTTTTCTGAGACACTATTTTAAATTTTATAGACATAATTAAGGCACTTTAAGTTTTATAATTATATTTTACTGGTTTAATGCAAAATCATGAACGTTTTTATATTTTACAAATCAATTAAAGAATAGATTTGCATTTTTTGTTCAGTTTTAAGACAATTATTCAATCTAACAAGCATTTTTAATTTGTAACGATATATTTTGATGTAGGGCGGCACGATGGCGCAGTGGTTAGCGCTGCCCGCCGCAATGGTCCAGGTCATGGATAGGCTTCCAGCCCCGCACCCTCACGGATAAGCGGTTTACAGAAAATTGAATGAATGGAATGTTATTTTGATGTATTTGCGCCCCGTCTGTCTGTAACCTTTTAAAATTATTTTTAATTGTTCCTTTCCCCAACTAAAATACTCGTTAGCAAAAGGAGACAAAATCCAGCCTCCCTTCTGTCTAAAAAAACTAAACGTATTTAAGGTTTGTGAGCGCTGCATTAACTTTAAAAAAACACTGCCTGGCTGAAACATTAATCACTGCAGTAATTATCCAATGAAAGGATCTCACCTATTTGATTAGTTAAATCCAGTTTGAAAATCCACAATACAACAGCTCAGACTCATTAATACATTTATTAAATATAGCCAATGTTATTCCATTCATAGCCAGTCTTGGAATACACTTCATTTTTATTCATGTCGTCATTTACAGAGAAAAAAAAACAAAAAAAAAACAAAACAAAAAAACATCATTGTCAACAAAGGGAAAGAAAAGACTACATGGATCAACATTATCTGAGACAAACTTATCTTAAATTTGTGAATGTTAAGTTCAAAAAGCTGGAGTACAAAGTAAAACACTTAAGCGTTAAGCTGAGCAGCTACTGTACCAAAACTAATGAAGGTCTTCCAGCTCACCACACACGCGGCACGCACACACGCATGCACGCACATCGCAGCAGCACACACGGCACACACACACCCCTCCTGTGTCAACCTGGTCTGTTTAAACTGCTGGAAATCCACTCGCTCTGCTCTGGAGCCACTGAACTGAGGACAGACGGTGAATATTGGTCAGAACTAAGCACTTTGAGTCAGCAGAGGTTTTTAAACCAAAGGCAAGCAGCACGCTTGCTTGCATTTTTTTTATTGTTTTTTAAACGCACAAAAGATGAGGCTCTCTGCAACAAACATTTCAGACTGAGCAGGGAAGTGCTGCCGAACAGAGAAGGAAAGAGGAATGGCTACTTTCTTTTTTTTTCTTTTTTTAAATTACATCCATCTCAGAGCAACACAGGCGAAAAGATTTCCCAACGGAAAAAAAAAAAAAAAAAAAAAAAAGCACAGCCTACAAGGAAGACCAGAAAATACAGAGATGAACAGACAGTTATAAAAAATGTACCAACTGCTCAAGGTAAGAAATCTATACAAACTTTACATTAAAAATCACGGACATTCTGTCTAGTAAAAACCAAAGCATTGAGCAAAGCACTGACCATGAAAATCCAAAAATACAGCCATCTTCTACATGATGAGTTATAATACAGGACATCACTGATGTCAGCTGCTTTACACAAACAAACCTGCGGGGGACGAACCCATTGGTTTATTTATCATAATCAAACAAACAGCCATGATAATAAGAGGCCAGAGCCACCGACGTACGTAAAGATGGACGACGTGCTACCCAAAACGTGAAGCCAGAACATCTTGATGCCCCCTAGTGGCTGGCTGCAGTATAGGTCATAAACCCCACCCCCTTCCTGTGTTAGCAGATGTGACTTGGGCCAAACTTAAACATCAAAATAAACGCCAAATAAACTTCCCTCAGAGATGGTTTCTGTTATTTTAGGTAGTTCTCTTGATGATGCATGTTCAAGTGTTTTTTTATGGTAAGTTTGTCTTTAATAAGTTATTTGATGCTATAAAAAGCGAGTTCCACTTCATGATTCACAGCTGAGCCCCGTTCGTGTTTGAGTCGGTCCCAGCTGTGTGGGCGGGAGCTTGAAAAATAGCTCTAATGTTGCTCACTACTGTGCAGACTCCGGTTCTTTCTACCTCTTCAAACACGCTGAGCAGTGACGAGTCGTGCTCAAGATGGACCGTCTCCGGAGTGGGGCCAAAAAGAGCCCAACCCATGTCTAAGCGGGCTGTGGTGACGCATTACGACCCCCTTTCTTCCCCTCCAATAAGCGTGTTGCGAGACAGAACTCAGGTTTGAACCAGAGCAGAGAGAAAGACGTTTTTTAGTGTCCGCGTTCAGCTCTCAGTACTTTTGCAGCTTCTAACTGAATCTCTGTGTTCTGACATTTAAGCTCCTCTCCTGTGTCGCTGATTTTACGTTCAGGTATCTGCCTTATTTTACCGTTTCACGTTTGCTTTCAGCCTTCAAAATAAAAGCTATTAAATAACAAAAAACGCGGGAAAGAGATGTAGACGGTAGCCCCTCGTATCTTGGAGTAAGTGGAGACGCGGCGACCATCTTTATTTATGTCAGTGGCCGGAGTGGGTTCAGAAGTGAAGGAGTGAAAATGTAATTCTGCTGGGTTTCGATGCCACTCCTTATCAATAAAGATGAGAAACGTACAATCAAAGTGCAACTAAAGAGCAGGCCAGCGACAGCACCAGCCTCGCTCGTCTCGCGTTTGCCTACTTTGCCTCTTTTTTTTTGACAACTTAAGCACATAATCGTTTAAAACGTCCCCCATTTCATCAAATAGCTTGAACAGCAATTACCCATCATAGTTTTCTTTTGTTAAAAAATATAAATATCTCTTGTGTAAAAAAATATCACGGGTGATTTATTTTCTTTGAGTACAAATAGAAAAGAGGAAATTCTTGGCAAAATTTTGTCAGTCTCCAGAAAATGGATTAAAGACGATGGGTAGAAGATGTTTAGTAGGACATGATGGAGCTGTGGTACTTTGGGATGAGCTTTGCAGGCAGTCAGTACATGGATGGGATGGAGGGACGGGTGGGGGGCACTGCCCCTCCCGGAGGATCAGCTGCAGTTTGGTTGGCTGTGTTCTTCAAGGTGTGACTTTCAGTGACCTTTGACCTTATCAAAGAGTGAGTCTTTGCTCTTCAGGAGATTCTGCGCTCACAGGCCAAGAGGGGTTCATCTTCCTCATCACCCCTCACTTCTGCCCAGGGAAGTAGGGACTGTTTTTTTTTCCCACCCTAATTCAGCGTCTATTAGTCAACATCACTGAGCTCTGGATCCTTCAGTTCTCCTGCGTTTGGATGGTTCCACCTCACTTTGGCCCAACGGTTCGGCCTCCGTCCTGCATCTCTTGGCCGGCCGTTCGTGTGCTGTCGCCGTGTCTCTGTGGTCCAGCGGAGGCTCCAGAGAACCGTTTCGGTCGTGGCTGGGCGCGCTGGGCTGGCTGCAGCCGTTGGAGTTGTTGTCTGGAATGGGAGGAGGAGGTGGAGGAGGAGGAGGCGGAGTTTCCAGTACAGGATGGGAGGGACCATTGGACTGAACCGGCTCAGGTTTGACTTGATTAGCTGCAGGCAACTGAGCGCCGTCCGCTGGGTGGTTTGAATTGTGGCTTGCAATACCTGTCAAAGAGGAGTAAGAAGTCTGTAAGAGGTCTGAGACCATTAAAATGTTGAATCACCCAAATTATAAAAACAAAAAAAAAACTGCTAATCTGAAGACATTTTAGTTGCATTAGATTTTAAGATTAAAAACAATTAGTTTGTGTGTGCACTCATGTACTGTCAGTAATTAGCATTCATCTGCTCACCGTTCTGACTGCTGCTGTCTTCCCTCTCCGAGTGGCTGGCGCTGCTGCTGGAGGTGGTGGGAGGAGGCGACGCCGCCCGGCTGGACGTCGCGCTCTCCGTCTCGTCCAGTAATCTGTCCATGTAGTCTCTGATGACACAGCAGCACACAAACCGTTACGCACACACACAGCCTTGACGTGGTGTAAAACAAAAGTTAAGTGTGTGTGTGGTCTGTTCTGAGTTTTATTTCTAACCTGACAGTGATCACAGGTGGGTCCTAGTCAGGCTGAAATATACTGAACATTGAACTGAGTGTTTTCATATAAACTTCTTGTTCCAACACATGTAGTCAATCTCAACAAACTGCTTAGGAGCCACAGGGTGATGTGGTTGCTGAAGGGATATCCAGTTTTGAAATGTTTATATATATATTTTTTTAAGTGTTCCCACATCAAATCCATCCTATTACAGACTAATTTAGTCCCAGCCTTGGTAGCTTCAGTTAGCTTTTTTTTTTTTTAAACTTAATTCTGGCTTCACTGCTGTTACGTTCCTGTGGCTGAACCTGAACTAACACAAGGTCATTCCTTTACTGTTCAAGCCTGGCATTAATGTTATACTATACTCAGAAATTATAGTGAGAGACAAAATTAATATAATTGCAGCTTACGTCAAATTGTGATAAATGAAACCTAACCATTATATCAGGTTAGAGTTGGCAGTGCTCAGGCCTGCCTTTGCACAGCACATTACATCGATCGACAACAATCGAAAATGTATCAAAATGAGCTTTCAGTTTCAATAGTCAATAAAAGCCATTCTCATATATTTTTTTCTCTCCACCTATGCCTATTTGGAGAGTCCAGCACACATCTGAAGAAAAATACAACACTTAAAAGACGACAGCGTGTGGCTTACCAGCTGTTATATCACACTTGATCTTTTTAAAGAGGAATTCGAAAATGTAAATGACACAGTTATCAGGGCATAAACCCAATGATGTGTGGATCTTTACAAATCAAGACTCGATAGTCTAACAAAAATAATGTTTACGTCAATAAATCAAAACAAATTGTGGCCTTTAAATCAAAAGTCAAATTGAATATAGATCTGGAATCATGACATCCCACTGTCCAACAGAAATACATTTTAATGACTTACTGGAGTATTTCAACTAAATAAGAATGGATGGATATTAAAATAAAGCTACTAAAAATACTTTTTTACGTCATCTATGGCATCTGTACAAAAGACACCACATTGCAGGGAAAGCACACTAACACGTACTGATTCTAAAATATACGACATGTACTTCAAAGTCATTCCTGAATGATCTTTCTAATGCACACGATGATTATCCATCATCATAAAGGGATAGTTCAGATTATTTCAAGTGAGGTTATATGAGGTACTTGTCGATGACCAGTGTATTACCGACAGTAGAAGACAGTTGACATGCACTCAGTTTGTAGAAGCAGACAGAAGCACCAGCACGAAAGCAGCCAAAGGTATTAAAGCCACCTATAGTGTGCACTATATTTAGAATATTTTCACTGCCTTCATCTCGCCGTCAGACGACCTTTTCTGATGGGAAATTATTGTTACACAAGCTAAATATATCTTTCTCCTCATCAACCAGGCTACATGGATAAAATCAGTGATTTCACCTCACAGAACTCAGGACCTGCTGGTCTACAGCCGCCTCCATCTGTTAGTTCGTGTTGTTGTGTGACTTCTGTTTTCAAAGGACAGTTTGGATTCACAAAAGTCAAAAAATAACACAAACAAACTAACAGATAGTAGACCAGCAACTCCTGTCTTCTGCACAGTAAAATTACTGATTTCACCTGTGGAGTTTGGTTGGTTTGGATAAAGTGATATTTGGCTTGTTCAACGGCAGTTTCCTGTTGAAAAAGGTTGTCTGACGGCAAAGTAAAGTGGTGAAAAAATTGCTCCTCTCTGCTTCTCCTAACTGAGGGTGTGCTGACAGCCATCTACTGTAGCTAATAAACTGACTATCTCCCCCATATCAATTAATCTGAACTATCCTTTTAAAATCCACTGAAATGCCATTGAGATTTGTCATCACAGTTTGTTTTCTAAAACTCGCATCGTATTTCACTAATTTAAGATCGATTTGAGCAAAACTTAATGTATGCGTGTCTGCAAAAAGGACCCACCAGAGACTGACTTATTTTCACACAACAAATTCTGTTTACATCAGAATGTTTGATGTTTGTATTGTGGCACTGAATCATGAACCTTCTTTTGGATTATTAGAAACAACAAACATAATAAAACACATCAACCTGAAACAAGAATACAGTTTCTTCCATTAATTTAAATGTCTGTATTAGAAATGTCTTTCACAGCTGTGTGTAAATATGATTTTTTTTTTTAAACTTACGTGACACCGGGGTGAAGGTTGTATTTCCTTTTCCCAAGTCTGGTTTGCTGTGCAAAGAAATCATAACGCTCAGACTTCTTCCACATGTAATAAAAGGCCACACATTCTCCTACAGACCTAGTTCTCACCTGAAAGATTTAATTCAGCAGACATGAAATAACCATTATTACCATCGTCTGAAGACAGTGATTCAGTACAGTTTCAATTAAGAGACAAATCAAATTATCGCTTTGACAAAAGTCATGTGATCTTTGACACTTTGACACTGTAAAAACTAACTAATTTGATTTGTCTCAAAATGCAACAAGGTTGAAATGTAGCCGATTTCAACCCTGAGCATTAAACAACCACATGAAAACAAACACATCAACATGAATTTAAAATAAATGTCATGGTCATATTTAACATTATCAAACACATAATTCAGAAATGGTGCATTAATGTGAGTTTTAAACACTTCTCTTACCTTGTTGGCCTGTATTAAATGAAAGTCTTTGCCATAAGCTTTTAGTCCTTGTTCAAAATTTCTACATTCCTCTTCAGTCCAGACAGAAAGTTCCTCTGTCACAGAGAGAAGACGTGTTAATGTTGCATCTGAAAGACCTTCTTAAAAATGATCTTAAAGATGATCCGGGTGCAGAACAACGTATCACATCAAACATCAGAGAAAAGTGAAGGTAAACGTGAAGGACTCTGGGACTCCCTAAAAACTTGGTATTTCACCCGAGGACAGCACCTTATGTCTGGAGTCACTCAGTGATGTGCGTTTGTCACTGCTCGCTTTGGGTCGGCTTGTCGCTTTTTGGATAAGTCAGCAAAACCGTAACCTAAAAGGTCGTTTATGAACTTGAACCTAAAGATTAAACATAGAGGAGACTTCACACCTGACTGTAACTTGAAACAGAGCTGATTTTTTTTTATGATCATCAATTTTCATAGATGCACCAAAGATCTTTTTTTTACTCCTTGTACTGCTGATGCGGCTGCAACCGCCACTCGACTTCTCTGCAGACTTTCAAATGACTTTTACTTGACTGTTAATAAATCCTCAAACTGACATCATGTTATACTACAAATATTTAAAACAATGTGACAAAGACACGAACGTCCCTGAGCCCAGTGAGTTTGGTGCTGGATCACAAAAATATCTGAACAGAAAAGGAAAAAATCCGCACACCAAAAGAGCTCCTGTTCAACACATTTATTGGCGCGACGTTTTGAGCTATCGGCTCTTCCTCAGACTGTCTGCACGAAAAGTCACGCCAATAAATAAATGTGTTGTGAATGTGAAGAGCTATTGGCTCTTCTTCACACTGCACAGACAGTCTGAGGAAGAGCCAGTAACTCAAAATGTCATGCTGATAAATGTGTTGACAGGAGCTCTTTTGGTGTGCGGATTTTTTCCTTTTCTGTTCAGATACTACAAATATGTACGACTAAATAGGGCTAAAGTACGTTGACATTTAGATGGACTAAATTTTGTCCATGTGTATTCTTATATAAATCTAAGTTAGTATCTTCCAGCCCAAACAGGCTTACAAGACACATTATTTTCATGTACAATAAGTGTGAGACCAAACATAAATTATAGAAAAACATGAATAGTGTACTCTGCACGCCTTCACACTTGACTTGCATTAAAGAAACTGATCTTATACTGTATGGGTGCACTCAGAGTGTGGGTTGACAGATGGTCACAGAGTTTACTGTAGCGTGCAGTGGAAAACCACGCCCACCCAGGTGAAATACCAAGTTTTAGGGAGTCCTGAAGAACTTGATGGTCCACTTACCTCTGGCTGCTTTTACATTAAACCTAAGTCTCCTTAAAGCTTCCTCTGTGTCAAAGTCACATTTCACCAGCTCATACAAAGCCTGCAGGGAAACAAATGATAAAGATTTACATCAATCAGGTGAACAGCTATAAACATGTAATATAGCAGGATTACAACACATTTAATTTTAAGCATAATGCTGGCATTATTAATTCTGCCAAGGAGGTTATGTTTTTGGTTTGTCCTTTTGTCTGTTTATCAGCAAGATTATGAAAAAACTACTACCTGATTTTCATCAAACTTGGCGGACATGAATCATGGCACAGATACAAGCATTATTTTTCACTTTGTTAACTCTGACAGGTAAGGCATTTGGTCTTGGTCATGTCATGTCATGTCATGTCATGTCATGTCATACAATCTTAAGGTCCTGTAGATAGTACTAAAGGTCAATGGTGACTAATCCTCTGGGGAAGCCTACAAATGCAGCTGCACAAGATTTACACAGAAAGATTAGTTATGGAGCGCTCGGGGAGTTTGATTGGAGAACTGGTACAATTGTAACATTGCCACAAGTGTAACAACACTTTTTTTCTCAAGCCAACGTGTGGCTATGAAAATGTAAATATACACACATACAAGTCATTATTCTCTTACTCACATCCAAATGTGAATTGCTCGCAATAAACTACACCAGAGATATTAAGAAAAAAATGTTTGCGCTTGCAGCTTTGCATATCATATAAGAGTGAACTACTGGCCTTTGCTAGAGGTCTGCTCTCTGACTGCCCTTCTAGTTAAACATTTTTCTTATTGCCAACAAACCCATGAAAAGACCGTCAACACCAACGGACTTCCCTACCCTGTCTGTGCACTCGAGCCCTGAGCCAGTCCCTCCTACACAAGATACAAATCTTTAGAAATGACTCAAAAAATATAATTTTATTTTTAAAAAGGTTCAGTTCTTTACTAGAACAGCTGGGTAGTGTAGTTTTTAGCCAACATCACTCAAATTAGAATAGCGTATTGTAGCCACAAATTAAAACATATGTAGTGAAACAAAATAAACCACAATGGCAGTAGTCATTATAATGACAGAACATGTCACCCAGTGGAACAGTGCGGCTCACTTTTAACGGTTTTTGGACAACAATATAAGTAGGGTTATTCCGATACTGCTACCAGTATTATAATAACCGTACTTGTGTCTCTGTACTGCGTAAAATGCTGGAACAGATATTATCTAATATATACGTATATGCATTGATCTAATATACTTTAATTTATTTGCCCCAAAACAGGACCGCACAACTTCCCAGCAAAGCTTACAGTGTGTCTCAGAGTGTTTTTGAAGGAGACTTGCATTTTTGATTTTTTACTCAGACTGTTCCTGCAATGAGCCCTTCACCTGAAGAATAAACACAGTGTTCAGGTATCGATATTGGTGGTGTGCCCTGGTAGCTCAGTTGGTTGATCATACGTCCCATCACTGAGTCTTTTGCAGCGGCCACAGGTTCGATTCCGGCCTGCATTCTTTGGTGCCTGTCATTACCTCACTCTCTCTCCTCCTTTCCTGTCCTAACTTCTGCTGTCCTATATAAATAAAGGCATTAAAGGCCCAATAAATGCATATTTTTTAAAAAGGTATCAGATTTGGAATCAGTAAGGAAGACATGGTACCAGAGCATCTCTCACTGTAAGATCTATGGTACAGATGAATAAAATATTTCAGGCTTTGACTAAACAGACAAAAGAATCAGTTTACTGTTGGTTTTGGTCTTTTCATAGAATTTGTTTACACTAAGAAAAATATAGATGTTGGTCAGCCTTATTCTTGAATACAAGCTACAGATATATTGTTGTCACCTGTTCATTATCTTTGATATGAGATCCCTCTGGGATTGCATCCACTCCCTTCTCCTCTCCCGTCCGCCTTGATGCCTCCGTCAGGAACTCCACCACTTTGCCTTCAGGAAGACACTCGGGGTTCCACAACAACTGGTCATCGTTTTCATAAACTGCAGGACAAATTCAAAGAAAACAGGAAATGCGAGGTCAACCTTTTGTCTACTGCACCGTCTGTGACACACACACAGCTGAAGTATGTGGATGCTGACAGAAGGCAACAAACTGCAAACTTACCTTTTTCATTGTCTTTATATTTACACAGACCAACAGGTGTTTCTGCCTGATACATGGAACCCACCATGATTTCCTGTTGAGAGTAACAGAAGCAGGACAGGTTAGACTGGCTGGCAATTACATCATAATTATATTCATATTAAAAAAAATTATAAAAACTGCTTGAAACCTGAAGTGATTTCTTTATATATGTTTGGGTGGAGAAATAAGCCATTCCTCCTTTGTATTTTTCCTTTGCACATACAGAATGGACTTTTAATTTAAGAAAGAATGGGAGACATCTTCCTGTGTAGGAAACACTCAGGACTTAAACAGAGCCAAGGATCATAAAAACCTCCAGGACCTCAAATGACATTCATGGACACAAAGCAGGTGAAAATCCAGACATAACTAGAGGTAATCTATATTATACTATGTTTTAGCAGCAAAGTATGAATCCAGTTGTACTCTGACAGTACAAGTGTCTGATAAATTTAGTACCTTTTTCCAGTCTTCAGATGGAACGTAGTCCTCATCTTCATCTGACTCCTCCTCCACATCATTATTACCTGAGGCACAAGGAATGAACAATAAATCTGCAGTGTTTTCTACTGCAGACATCAACACAGAGAAGAAAGGAAATGAGGTAAGATGACACATACTTTCAAAGTACTTGAGTTTCTGGGGGCGAATGAGTTCCGCTGTGCCGAGGGAGCGGACTGAGCGTGTGCGACCCTCTGGGGTTGCCTGGGCCTCGTCCCCCTGCCCTGATGAGTTCTTAACACCCTCACCCTGAGAACGCACAAATGATGCTGAAGTTACACAAAACAGTCAAGACAACAAAATACATCACGAGTGTGCAAACCACATCACTGTCACGAGACCGCTGGAACACCGACATACCTCATTTCGTTTCAGCTCGCCAGTGCTTCTGCTGCTTTCATCATTGTCTAAGTCCTCTTCTTCATCCTCTTCATCATCATCCTCTTCTTCCTCTGCTTCTTCCTCCTCCTCTTCATCATCATCTGCTGGTGAACCGCTGCCATAACCGTACAGATTCAGCAGCTCATGAATGGGCATCTCTCCTTCCTGTTGAAAGAAAAGTGACATTATTTTCTAAACCGTGAAATTAAATAAACTTACACCAAACAGTTTGATGTCTAAAGGAATAATTTTGATCTATATCTAAAGGACAAAATTAAAAATTCAGGACTGGAACCTGCCATTATTCCCAAATTGATTGATAAGAGTGTTAAAATGATGAGCTACACAGCAAAGCTTATTACCAGACCAGGTGGACAAACCCAAATATGAGCTCAAAGCCTGAAACTGACCCGTGCAAGATCTTCAATCTCGTTGGCGTTGGTCTCGTCTGCTGCCTCCAACATTTCCTCTTCCTCCAGGGTGCGTTCATCATCAAAGTCATGGACAAGCATGTCTGCTGATGGGTCGAAATCATGGTCATCGGAACCTGCTGAACCTCCTAAGAAAGTAACCACGAAAATTACAACAATGGTGCAAATTTAGAGTGAAAACATTACTGAATCAAAACATTTAGTCAAGGTAATTATGAACAAAATCAAACAATGGTCTAATCAGTATTTTTGTTTGGATATGTACATAGTTTACAGATATATTCAGGTATATGGGTGGGCGATAAGAATAAAATCTTCCATCCAGGTATATGTAATTTTATATGCAATATCAATATATACATATGATATTTTACATTCATTCAAAACTCAGTTTAACCTCTTTCAGGCAAAATACCCATACTTATGCAAAAATCCTTTAAATCCAACAATAACATAAAGTAATGTTTCCTACAATGGCCGAAACCAGCCAAAAATATTAAAGGGACTGCTACGAGGGCATAGACGATATGGAAAAATCTCTAACGATAGGCAACTTTATGTTGTATCACAATATATTATAGCCTAATCTTATCGCCCAGTCCTCATCTGAATAAATAAATTGCTTGTTTACAAAAAATAAGTGTCAACAAACCATCAGAAAATGTTTAATATAATTAAGTGTTACTGTAGTATTGTTTATTATTGTTGTTGATGTTGTTAATAACAATAACCATGAAAAAATTTGACATTATAGATGTTTTTAAGTATAAGATTATCAATCAATTCAGGAACAATTTCAGGTTCTGGTGGGGATGCATGAAATTAATTTTTTTCAGCCAATACCAATAAACAATAGTTACCAGCTTCTCATGGCCGATACTGATAAGAGAGTCAATAATTTCACATTATTCATTATCTTTTATAAATATGACTATATATATATATATATACACACACACACACATACATATATATAGCTGTGATTTTGTTTAAATAACCTGCTTAGAGTCTATGTTTATGGGTGTTTACATTGTTTATTAATAGTTGTTTATGTTGTTCACTATTAGGCTAATAAGCCCATTCATAGGATATGTCTGTTGTAAAGCACAAAGAAACTTATTTTATTAAAAAGATTTAACTGAGGCTGTTTAAGCAGAAGGAAATTTAGGCAGGTCAAACTGAATGAACATTTGAATATGATTTTTTTTTCTTGTACTTTCATGCATAAAGTGTCTTTCAATGGTGAAAAAAAAAATCTTATTTAATTCCTAACTTTATAGGTCAGACATATGAAATGTCCTCGGCACTCTACTTTTTTCAAATATAGCCCTTTAAAAAAAGTAATCAAATAGTCCTGCTGTAGTTTATGCACACCTGAGGGTGAGAAAGGCTAAGATGTAGTGAGCAAAGACAGCTGATTTAACATTTAAAAGCTCTGAACGAACAAAATCTGACTGATATCGCTATTAAAATATAAACAAACAGCATTCAACTTTCAAAACAAACAAAAACAAAAAACAAACAAAAAGCAAACAAAAAAAAAATCCTAGTAAATTACATCAAAAACTTTGGCTTTTATTGAGCATTTTGCCTGAGAATCCATATCCAAGTGCTTTGACATAATCTGTTAAATCAGGTATCTATAATTTAATTATCAGAATAATAAATAATAATATAAAATTCCCATTATCCCCTGTTAATTTATTGCCCCAATACGTATCAAGCTTCCTAAATGCTGTTATTTGGTGGAGGTGCTTCTCTTTCTTTGTATTTAGACCAAACTTGTTCTTTTAAGTAACAAACTGAGTAAGCATTACATCATTTGTTTTTAAATCTATGACACACCTCAACAACAACCAGAGATGTGCAGTGCTGCAATTCAATTCAACGTATGTAAAATGTGTGCTTAATTACTTTTGAGTATTTGAGTAGTAGGCAGAAAAGAAATCAGTGCAATTTGTACAAAATACTTGTGGAACTTATATTTGAACAACTTAAAAAAAATATATATTTATATTTAAATATATTAACGTGTGATTATATTCTAAAACTGAACATAGCTTTAGAGACCGACAGAGGCCAGTTTAACAACATAAACATCTATAAAATCACATTGAAATGTTATTTTTTCACATATTGCTAGTTTCAGTTTAATGTTTTAAATTCTTAAATTCTTACATATTGCTCCTTTGAGGTTAAGACTACCAAATGACTAAAATGGGATCATACACAACTGTATCTGTTTGTATGGAATGTGTTTATGTTTATTCAATTACTTGTTTTTAATTAAAGTTATTTCCTAATACGAGGATGTTGTATTTGTGTTTTGACACATTTGATGAGAAAGTATTTGTAATTAGTAACAAAACACTTTTGGATGTTATTTTGTGCCCATCTAAGACAACAAACAAACAAACAAACAAACAAACAAACAAAAAAAAAAAGCTCAAACTTTTTGTACCTGGGCTCGAATTCCCGATGGAGGGCTGGAAAACGGAGAAGAGGGACATAAATAAAGTTAAGATAAGTCATTGACGGTACATGAAGGATCACAGTGTGGAAGCTGACATGAACAAGTTCCTCTGCAGAGAAAAAAGCGCGCTGAGCTCTGAAGCTCTGAAGCTGAGAGCAGTTTGAACACGAAGAGAAACAAAGAGGACAGTCAGGACTTCCTGTGTCAACATTCACACCACATCTGTACGCATCTGTACAACAAAGGTGAACACCGGAGGAACAGCGAGCTTCACCGCCTGCGTTCAGACACAGTTCAGCTTCAACAGAGCGGGTTCATTAACTTCACCTGGCTAACACTTCACACATCACAAGCTAATTCTGCTTTATATGTTCAGCTAACGCGTCCAAGTTGAGCTCGGTATCACCCGCTACAAAACAACACACAGAACATCTGCAGCCACCAAACTACCGCCACACATCTGATTAAAAACGCTAACGTGTGTAGTTAAGTGTTCTTAAACAAAACCGCCAAGTAGCATCGCTAACGCCGCAGCTAGCCTCCGTCAGAGCTAACGCTGCTAACTAACGTTAGCTAAACCCGAACTTTACTAAACATGCTGCTGTGAAGAAGCGGCTGCTATCAAAGGACGCGAGCGGCGGCTTCTTAAGCTCGTGCGTTAAAGCTTCAGCGCACGCGCGGTGCACACGTTCGACTGAGCTAACTATCCTGCGGCACAAATTATTTTTTTCCTAATATTTATTTCACTTTCTTACCTCCGCCATGTTTGCAATCCTGCAGGGTCACGTCAGGGGTCAGCCGGAGTTCCCGGATGTAGAGCCCCGCCCACCCGCAGTAACAAGAACATAACGTTGCGAAGGAGGGAATGGATGTGCTGCTGAGGGACAGACGCGTGTTATTATGTGCGCAAAGTTAAGGAAATTTATTTTAAAGTCATTCACAGATTTAATCCAGCCAAAGACTGTGTTAAAATTAAAAATAAAATTAAGAGAAACACTGATGTGAACTGTAGTTTCTGTTATGGATGTTCAAAATCTGTTGCGAGTTTGTTTGGGAATTCCCCACTTGTGAAGAATTTGTTGCAAAATCTGTGTGGTTTTTATTGCTGAAAAAAAAACTGATGATGGTTTTGTCTTGTTTTGGCAGTATTTCAAAACCAGGATATTGTGATCCTTATCCTACAAAAAACAGGGTACAGATTTGGTAATCCAGTCCTACCCAGAATCCAGATCAAATGTTGTTTTGGGTATTTCAAGACTCGGATAGTTTTGATGCTAAAAGTCAGGATTATCCGATCCCACTGGAAAGGTGGATTCAGCATGGACTCAATGTGGATGTAAAGACACAATGGGGCTCATGAGGTGTATTTAATCATTCTTTTATTCAGTGCTTTATCCAAACTAAATCAAATCATTTTCAGTAGCAAAAAAAACTTCAAGCTGTTAGAAGAATGTGCATGTTAAAGAAAATAAAAAGGTTTGAGAACAATTCTTTTAGGGACTTTAGACAAAACATTAATTAAACAAAACAGTTATTTAATCCAGAAATACAAAACATTATGTGCATTATTTAACATTGGAGAGGTGATGTGACATCAGCGGTTAAAAGTAACTAATACTCTGAGTAGTTTTTGGGATGAATACTGTACTTTTACTTAAGTATATTTCTAACACCAGTTCTTCTACTTGTACTTGAGTAATATTGTAGCAATGTAACAGTACTTGAGTACTGAGCACATCTGTATCTGCAGACTCCCTGCAGCTCTGCATGTACTTTCTTATTTTTCTCATTATTTTGCTGCACTCTGGATGCTTTATCAACCAAAAATGTGTGTATTTGAAACTAGACTCAGCAATCAACTATCTGTCCAGTACATATACGAACAACTTGGACAAATCCTACTGATTCTAACTTTTTAACCCCTGCTAGGAAAAAGGTCTATTAGAGCTTTAATAAAAAAAAAACAAAAAACAGCTGCACTGAAAAACTGAATTCAAGGGTGGATCCTTGAGTACAGGAATGAATATCAAAAAAGTAAGAGGAGTAAGTATGTACTTCACAGGAATTTGAGAGATAAACGGTCCCTCCAGGGAGTTACGATCGCAACAATTAACACAAAATCAGCCAATCCCTGTTAATTCCACACAACCTTGCAATTTTGTCCAATCACCACAACTTTTCTGCAAATCTGACCAATCACTGTTCCAGCAATCATAGCAGCCCTCCACACTAAAACCTTACATTTACGTCTCAACGAACTGACTCAATGTTTTTATTATTTACTATTCTGGTTTTTTTTTTTTTTATTTATTTTGTCACAGGTACTGAAGAGGTTTATCATTGTTACTGACATTTAACAACACTCTGCACTCTGCATTTCTATGCTTTTTTATTATTATTATTTTGTCCTGGTTTTGAGATTGAGCTCCAAAAAGATTTTGCTTCTTTGTGGAAACCCCTCCAGTGAGCATCTTCATTTACATTTGAAGCATATTTTGTGAGAATTCTTGTAATCTTGAGCCTTTTTGGTTAGGTTAGACAGAACACTCAGAACAGAGTGTTTTCCTTTGATTTTTAATGTATTATACAAAAAATTAATAAAGGAATTTAAAAATCACAATTTTTTTTGTAATTTTCACTTGTTCCCAGTTTCTTTGCAAAAGACACCTAAAAACATCCCAACATGCATTGCATTTTTTTAGAGAAGCTGCTGTGAAATCAGGCATTTTGGGCCACAACAATCCCCCACTGGACTGGGACTGGATAAAGGATTGTACAATGTAAAATAAGTGAGAAAGAAAGAAATTACAGATTACAAGCAAAATTGGCAAAATATACATTTATATCACAATCTACATTTTTTATTTTCATATTATGCCCAGGCCGCCCAGCCCCACCTAGCTGATAATGACTATTTCCAGCTCAACTCTACTCCATGACACAGTTCAACCGGTTAATGCGTCTGTCTCTTCTTGGAAACACTGATTTATGTTCATGATAGTGAGCCCACACTCCACTATGTTGCTATGTAGAGAGCCATCACCTCAGTTTGTTGTAGGACAGATATCTCAAGAGATCCATTAGGCAACACTTTACTTAATCCACAGCAATAAAAACCCGGCAGTTTGGACATAAAAAAAGCAATTCCTTCTCTTTAACATTTAGAAAATACAGTCAGTCGGTGGTGATAACAATGGTCTAGATTCCCACACATATCCCAAATGGCCAGATTGACATCCGCTGTTAAAAGCACACGTCGATCGCCAAAGATAACACACACAGTTTACGCATGAATGACCTGAGGAAGACTTTGACATCAGCAGAGATTCTGCATAAAAAGGGTTTGATCGGGACAGACGTCCTCTGAGAATGAACAACATGAGATCCCTGCTCCTGGCTGCGGTGCTGCTGTGCGTGTTGTGTGTAGCACAGGTTCAGACGCAGGACAACACGAACTCGCTGAGGCTGTGCGGCCGGGCGTTTGTGCGGGCGGTCGTGTACACCTGTGGAGGATCCAGGTGGAAAAGACTGATGGGAGAAGAGGAGACTTGGCAAGACGGTGAGTGTACAGAGCCACGTGAATTCATCTTTGTAACTTTGGGATTAATTTCACAACTGTAGCAACCAAATTACAAAATAAAAGAAATCACAAGAAAGTCCAAGGCACTCTCTTTTTAAACAATAAAAATGCCTTTATTGTCACAGCACGGTCAGACTGGACCTTAAAAACTGATGCATTTTGGCAAACAAGCCTTCATCATGGAATCACTTTGACGCTTTTCAGTACAAAAGTCTTCATCAGGGAGTCACTTCAACACATTTCAGCACACAAACCTTCGACATACAACCCTTCTTGTCTCTCCATACAAGCCTTTGTTGGTTTTAAGGTCCAACATAGCCATGCCGTGACAATAAAGGCATCTTATCTGTTTAAAAAGAGAGCGTATATCCAAAGAGCACCTTAAACCAATTCAATCTGAGTCCAGGAAGCACTCCTGGACCCAAACAATTTTTGATTTGTACCGGAGTACCAGCCTTAACTCCTGGTAAACAATGGCTGATATCTCCTGGCAGGTAGCAGAGAGCCCAGGCTGAGGTCAACAAGCGTGGAAGCGATGGAGCGTCACTGGCGAGACCAAAACCAGGCACTAATATCAGCGTGCTGTGAAGTGGGCTGTCGAAGGAGTGACCTCTCCATGCTCTGCTAGAGGGGAACATCCCAAAGGGCGTCAACCATTAACCCGTCACAGCCATTCTGTTAATATATATGTATCGTCAGAACATTGTTAAGATCATGTGATTTCATTTTCCATGCTTGCAAAAATAAAAAAAACACCATGAATTTTGGTTACAAATCGTTGTTTTATCATTTTGTACATAACAAAATATGCAACAGAACTCTGTGTTTTCCTAACAGTAAACTGAAGTGAGGCTTTCTCATTCGACGCCTACGTGATTCACTCAAAGTAAACAGCGTAGACAGTCGCCACACCAAACAGAGAGCTGTTCTTGAAGGAATAGGAGGTGAAGGTGTCATTAGAGGCGTCCCACAGACAGCGGCTGCTGATTTGCATGCTCTGCCCCGTTAGCTGGCCGATGTGGACCACGACGACAGTCTTGTATCTGGGAATCATGAGGTCCTTCACGCGGGCTCTTATCACCTGGGAGGAGCGACGCAAAGAATGAAACTGATGGAAAAGAAACTCCAAGTAACTGAGAAGGTGTTGCACGAATGAGAATTTTTACCTCACATATTGTTTTTGTCATTTTTTGAGACCACTCTGCTTCGTATTTCTCCTCTTGGAGGTAACTGGTGAGCACATCCTTCAGTATGTCAGTGACAGCAGAAACAGAGAAGCGTTTGTTTGGTCCTGTGGTCCAAAAAAACAAAGACAACAACACCATGGAAAATAGGTCTTACTTCTTATGCAGCTGTTTTGGTAAGTTAAAAAAAATATTGTGAGACTGATTTGAACATGAAAAGTAAAGTGTAGTAATCGAAAAGCTATGATGGACTAAAATAAATTTATATTGCATCAAAACGTCTGCTGCTTTGACATGTTCAGCTTCCAACCCTCAAGAACCAGCAGCAAACACTGAGCTTTTGTAGTTTGAGGCTAAATTTTTACATAAAATTTAAATCAGGGCCTTGGTGTAAGTTTGAAATGAGGCCACAGTACTGAAATTAATACAACTGAAATAAGCAAAACTGAATCATTGCTCAAATATTTTGATGAATTTAATCTCTTAAACAGTATCTTTTTTTTATTGATGCCCAGGGGGAAATCAGATTATGTTACAGTTGCTCCTATTTAAGAAAGAAATATATATAATAAGCACAGAGAAACTGTAAGAAAATTGAAATAATAAATATATAAAAATATATGCATAACACTACAATTAGAGAGAAAAAATAGGAAAGTATAAAACTATGTGTACTATAATATATACAACAGTGTACATAAGCAATGGACAATAATGCTGAAATCAGAGTCTATAAATAAGTGTAATAAAACACTAGAATATTAAGAATAAGCATATTGATTTGTTGTCATTATAATATAAATAAATGTAGTACAGATTCCAGTGTAAACCATAAACTGTTACAGAACATCTGTGGTAGGTGACGATGTTGTGGAGCAGCATGTCTGCCTAACAGGTGAACGTTATCTCACCCGTCTGGTAGGTGTTCTCCATTGTTACGGCCATCCGAGCGTTGTCGTCATGGTGCCCGAGTTCATCAATGCACGACACAGTACTTATAGAGCTGAAAGACACGAGTATATGTATAAGAAACTGCCAGGAAAAGGTCCATCATATGTTATACACTGTGTTTGACTGACCTCAACAAAGAACTTTTTAACCAAACATACTGCACCTCTACACCCCTGATCATAAGCCTGCCAGTTAGTTATGACTGATGAAGATGGAAATAATAAATGAGTGATTAAAGGTGGATATACTCACTCCTTCGTCCTGCCAGTTGTGTCTTTGCCTCTGACTCCATGGCTCGCCTCTGAGGGCGCCTTGCCTGTCCTCTTCTCTCTTCTCTGCGATTTGTCTTTGTTCAGATCAGACATGACAGCTTCCCTTTTCCTTTAGCTTGACTTGACAGGATGACAACCTAAATACTGACGTTAACTTAATAAGTACGCGCGTAGTTACTTGAACAGATGGTTTAATGCACTGTTTCTACATCTTTTTTTCTGGGGACCCACTTTTTAAAAATTGAAAAATCATTTTTCTGCCATTTCCACATCATCTTATATTATCGTGACAAGAGCTGCAACAATTAATCGATTATGAATTAAATAAATCGGCAACTATTTTGATAATCAATTAATCAGGTTGAATTTTTTTTTTTTTTTTTTTCTAAAGAGAAAAAGTCAAATTTCTCTGATTCCAGCTTCTTAAATGTGACTATTCTCTGGTCTCTTTACTCCTCTCTGACAGCTTGTGGACCAAAAAATCTTGAGCTTTGGAAAACACTGATCAACATATTTCACCATTTTATGGACCTAACAAATAACTTAATGGTTAATCGACAAAATAGTCGACAGATTAATCAGCAATGAAAATTGAATGATAATCAAAACATATACACATGTTAAATATTTTAAAAGAGAAATAAATACGTTTAGGCTGCCTTAACAGTTCATTCCATAGTTTTTATTTCCAAAAACATTATAGGACGTTTACGTTATAAATGAGACAAAATAAGTGTATTTAGGTGAAGTTAACAAACTCTTATGTTTCCTCTCAATAGTTTAACAGTTACACATGTTATAATAATAATGCACAAGGGAAAACGTTTTAAATTATAAATGCATGAAACTTATTCAAGCATCACTACGTTAACGTCAGCTTCTCAGTCTGAGCAGGCAATTATAAGTTGGCTCGTATGTAAACAAATGGTTGTTTTGGTTGACTTTTGACAACAATATACATTTTCAGAATTCATTCAGGTCATAAAGAAACATTACTGAAAGAAATTCAACACGTTTTTTACCTGTTTTAGGACGTCTTGTACCGAGCAGAAGAAGGCAGCCCTGTGGAGCTTGGTGTTGTCATGGCAACCATGAGCTCTCAGTCATAGAGGGTCGTTTCTAGAAGGGAACCTCAGACCCGCGGAAAATCTCGCGAGACTGATCATTTCAACCCAAATCATAACATTTATAACCATAAGCAACAGTTTTTCAGTCCTCTAACCTACCAAAACCACAGTGCTGTCACATTATAAACACATTATGATTAGTTTGTACGCAATGAAAAAAAAAGAAAACGTGTGTAAATCTCGCGAGAGTTTCACAAATCTTGGGGTACCTTTGAGACACGACGGTATATGTCCTACAGCAGTGTTTCCCGAACTTCTTTTTTCCCCTGGGACCCAAGCCTTATCACTAAATTCTGGTAATAGTTCATTTGTGCATAAATGAACATTCCTGACCATTTTTGCATCATCCTATATTATCTTTTTATTGAAAGCATAAACACACGTTAAAACTTTATTAATGAGAAATACATTCATTTAGACTGAGTTAACAGCCCATCTCCTTGTTCTTATTTCCTCTTATCAGGAAAACTACTTCATAAATGAGACAAAATAAGTGCATTTAGACAGAATTAACTTAAAACAATATTTAAAATGCTCCATAAAAGGTGTACTTCAGGTATAAATCTTTTGCAGAATTTCCTCTATATTTTATTTATTTGGGGACACAAACAAAATCTCTTGAGACCTACCTGTGGGTCCTGACCCAGTCTTTGGGAATGACTGAACTACAATTACTGATTCTAATACTGACATTACAAACAAATTAGAATATAGGTAAATAAAAGCCAATGGCAAAGTTATGGCTACAACACTTACAAGCTCTGTCTCCTCTGAACTTTATTCCACCATCAGCACAAAGACAATATGTGAAGCTGCTCTCAGTGAATTTATTAAATGAAGTGGGTAGATACTGAATTCAGTACTAACCTTTAATCATGGATCACAGTCTCACAAGCAACCATGACTTATCTTAAAGTGTATTAGAGACACACCATCGCAAACGCTCAAACAATGCATGCTGGGAAGTCTGCTAATATACTGATCATGTATTCTTATCAAGTCAAGTCAAAAGACTTCAAGTTGGAATAACTTATGTTTATAAATTCTGAAGTGCGCTGAAAATAAATATACAGATATAAAATTTTAAATTTAATTACTTCAACGAAATAAAACTTGTATATTTATGTTAAGTTACTAAGAAAAGATTAGTTGATTCCAATAAATTCCTGTCTGATCTTTTACAGTGAATCATGATGAATAATAAAACATTGTTTTGTCTCTTTACAATCTGGCCAATAACACAAAACTTTTCGATCTTTGAACAAAAAGAGAAGGACGAGAAATGTCTCATATTTCCTCTTTATTACCAAGTAAAACAGGTATTACATTATATTGATTTTTTCATATATTACTTTCAAAATCTTTGGATGGGAAATTTACATGAAATGTTTGCATATTCTGTGTCTAATGCAGTGAAAGAAATACAGCCAAAAAGTTGTAGAAAAAATAAACTTACAGAAAACCCTCCGATACTGGAGGACTTATAGTGTATGCTCAAAAATAAGGCAAAGAAAAACAGAAAAAAAGCATTATTAACAGAAACACAGCGAACTGTTCTTCGTTCTTGTTCTTAATAACTGAAAAAAAAAAACCAATTTTTTTTTCTTCACTAAATGAAATATTACACCCAGGCCCAAACTGTGAGTCAACACATTAAAACATTCTATAAAATGTGATGTTCAAACACATATTAGCATGTGTACGTGACATGAAGCCATGAATCGTTTTTGTTGATGAACTTGTGTTTTGTGTGCAAGTCAAACACAGGAAGAATGTCAAACACCTATATCAGATGCATGGGATGGGAATATCAATGGATACATGCCAAATTTATTGACAATTAATGGGTTTCTGAAGGTGCAACAACAGCAAAAAACAGAGATCGGAGGTTTAAGTGAAGGCAAAAAGTCTCCTCTCATAGCACGATTATACAATAACACACGAATCATGACCTTATCGAAATGGATAAATCGGTATTGCATTGATAAGACTGGTGATGGACAAATGCAGATTTCATGCGGCACCGTTTGGAGTTATTCATCAACAGTAACACTTGTTTTGTTTTGTTTTTTGTACAAGAAACCCACATGTAAAACAATAGATGAGGAGTGTTGGTGTCGTTACATAGGACCTAATGCATTATGAGTGCTGACATCAATAAACCAAGAGACAACCACAGACACATCCATATGCCCAGAGAAATATTTGAAACATAGCTTTTTTTTATGTACACTTTTTACACTTAAGTTTTTAAATATTGCTATTAGAAAATGATAAAACATTTATTTAACATGGTGGAAAAGGCAGAAAATAAAACAGGACACAGGGAATAGTGCTGTCTCCTTTTCGTTACTCCGTGATGTCCCCGATAATACTCGTCAAAGATCGCGGTCAAAGGAATCGGCCGAGTTTTTAAGCAGCATCAAAGGCAACTCCTACAATCTTCAACCCAGGTCCCCTCCCTTTTTTTTAACATTTCTCCTGAAACTTAAAGCTCCTTTTCACCACCGTATGGCACTCACGTCTGGCTCCGTACGCGTCTTAAGGCCCTTTCAAACATAATTTCTCAAACAAATTAATCAAACTGTTCCAGTGAAAGTAGCAGCTTCTGTTAGTCACACAAGTGTCG